>JAKSZU010000014.1:33039428-34239428 GCA_026018925.1 Tupaia tana | reverse complement strand
AGGTAGCATAGTGGTTAAGGTGCTGGACTCCCTTAGGACCAACTAGTTTGCGTCCTGGACCCAGGGGCTTGAAAATCACGCTGGGTGCATAAGCATGTGTGCCCAAAATCCTAGGAGAAGCGTGGAGGAGAAGGGATTGCAGTTTGGCCAACCCCATTTAGAGGTGATTTTTCACTTTTCCTCTCATTGTTGCTCTCATCTCCAGCGAGTGGATGTGCCCTATGGCAAAATTCTTAAAAAAAGAAAAATTCATTTACATTCGTTACGCTTACTAAGGCAGAAAGCATTTATTAGATGGAATAATAAATATTTATAAAGTTCTTTATCTCAAATTTTGAAAGACAAAAGGGTTTCCTGTTGCACTTTTAAGAATACCCACCTTGGGACCAGCAGTTGGAGTAATGGCTATGTCACTGAATTCCCATGTAGTCGACTATGGTTTGAGTCCCAGACCCGGTGGCTTAAACTCACACTGGGCGTGTGTGCATGTGTGCCCAAGATCCCGAGAGGAGACTGGAGAAGGGATTGCAGTGTGGTCATCTCCTCACCCCCCTGAGGGGTGATTTCTTGCTTTCTGTCTCTCTGTCTTTCTGGCAAGCACACACACACACACACTATAGCAAAAACCTCTCCAAAAAAGAGAATGTCCCCCTCCCAGCTGCCAGTTCCAAGGATGGCATTAGAATCATGTAGGGAGGTGTGGTCTCTGTCTGCATCAGTGTTAATGGTGCCCAGTGATCCACTGTGAGGTTCCGTGTGAGGAGAGGAGAAGGAAAAACTAGGATACACAATATGTGATGACCCTGTCAGTGAGCATAGAGAACAGGATGTTGTCTGGAACAATGCCAAGTTAGCAAATATCACAAAACCTCTAAACTTCAACCAGTTAATGCCTTATAACACCCACATTTTAAAAAATTAGGAATAGGATGAAACCACCTTTGCCCACACGGCAATGAAAGACAAAGGCAAAGTGCTGAAACCTTATGAAAGGTTCCTGATCTTACAATGAGAACCTTAGTCGGTTGAACTGTTGAAGAAGAAAAAAATGTGACTTTGAACAAAAGGAGGCTGTGCAGTGAGAGCACCTCGTCATTCTCGAGGTGGAGAGAGAGGTGGGGAACAAAGGTAACTTGATGATTGCTCAGGATGCGGACGAGAGAGCTGCATCCATTGTAACTTTTTACACGGCAGCATTCTGAATAGGCCACTCTGAAATACTGATTAAACACACTGAGCCCGAGCCCAAATTAGACTGCCACGTCTGAGTCTTGCGCAAATTATAATAGACCTATTTCCAAGTCACACAGAAGCATCTTCTTTTCAGCCGTGGCGTAGAGGCTTTGAACAAACTGTATATTAAGTGAACTGTATTAATTAAAGATGGATGGAGGCAGGTTTTATGCACTGATTCCTCCAGAAGGATGTCCCTAAACACATACTGAAATCTCAATTATGTTTCCATTAGTATTCTCTAGATAAAGACCTTCTTCTCCTTTATTTTATTTTATTTTTTTTTTTTTGCCTTTGCTGGTAAGTAAGAACTGCTTGGTATGCATATTTAAATAACAGTCATACTGAATTAACTTTAAGGACTGGCTCTTAACATAATGGATGCATTAAAATGTAGAGTAAAATGAAGGAAATACATAAAGACCCTTGACACACAAGAAAAGAACAGGAGGTAATAGACACTGCAAGCTTCCCCATTTTCTAAGCACTGGCTTGTGCTAATGGCTTCGATGTCTAACCACTGACATAAGTTAGCCCAGCTCTGTTAAACCCTATTCGGTGAGAAAGGCAACACTTAGCCTTTTCCAACTCACAGGCGTTTAAGAAGTATGCCACAGGGAAGCCAGCGGGTGGTGTGGTGATTAAGGCGCTGGAATTCCATGTGGCTGATCACAGTTTAAGTGCTGGACCTGGTAACTTAAAAATCATGGTAGAGGGGCCAGCAGATGGCACAGTGGTTACATCACTGGACTCCTACATGGCCAAAGGTGGTCTGAGTCTCCGACCTGGTGGCCTGAAAATCATCTGGGTGGATGTACATATGTACCCAAGATCCTGGGAGGAGAGTGGAACAGAGGTGTGGTGTGGCCATCCCCTGGGGGGTGATTTCTCACTTCCCTTCTCACTGTCTCTGTCTCTCTCTCAGGCAAGCACATGTGCCCTATGGCAAAAACCTCTTAATAATAAAAATAATAATAATAATAATAATAAACGGATGTGTGTGCATTCATGCACAAAATCCCGAGAGGAGAATAGAAGAGAGGGGATTGGGACATGGCCATCCACTTTGGGGGATGGTTTCTTATATTCTGCCTCTCCCCTCCAGTACGCACACATACTCTACTGCAAAAACCTAAAAAAAAAAAAAAAAAAAAAAAAGTAACTAGTTTTATTGACGGTTCTCATCTGGAGAAAGTACTAGAGATCAACCTCATTTCCACCCATGAGTCCACACTTCGTACCCCAAATGCCTCCCCTATTATTTCTGGGGAAAAATTCTCGAAGAAGGTATAAGGCATCTGAACTAATTCCTTTAGTTCCTGCTCATTTAGTTTCAAAGTTTCAAAAAATATTGACTTCAAGAACAAGAGGAACTCTGCAAAGCTCTGAACTCAACCAAGGAGTATTTATTGGCAATAATAAAACAGAATTTTCCTTCCATATAAAGCCTTTCCTTCATTATAAAGACAGAGTCACAGACATTGTTTAAAATGGAGAACAAAAGCCCCGGATGAATAGCGTCGTGAAGAAGTTTCAAATGCCCACCAAGAAATCAAGACGTGTTTATGTAACAGTCTGTGGGCATGAAGAGGAGAGGGTCTCCGTTCAGAGGCCGGGTAAAACCACTTACCACAGATTAACCAGGAAGGGGTGCTCCAGTCCCTGCATGATCTGCAGTTCCTTGAAGACATTTCTTACTTCATTGCGTTCCACGCACTTCTGTTTATTCATGTACTTCATTGCATACATCTTCTTGGTATCATTCTTCTGTACAATGCAGACCTAGCCGTGCAAATCCGAGTGAAAAAGTGATTAGCAAGGGGGTCAAGGGGCTGACTGATGGAACATGGTTTGTTCTTGGGCATGACTTGATACCTTATTACTTGCAAATTCTCTGATGCTAAGGATTCTCCCCCCCACACACACACACACACACCTTACTTCTGATTTTACAGTAAATATTTAATTTCTTCCCATGTACCAGGTCAATGATTAAATGTGCTTTCTCAAACAAATGTGTGTGCTTCTACTTGGGGGCTTATCAGACAGCATTTTAGAGAAAATAGCTACCCCTAAGTCAGGAATCTTCCAATAGCAAATAACATCCTTAATCCTGCTATGAGTGAGTGAAATGGATGTGACTAAATTGTGAAGCTGAACAGTGTTATACAAAGAATTTCTGTTTATGTCTATAGGTGATATAAATAAAAAGGACTAGGCACTGAGAATACTAAGTATAATCACGTCTCAATATAATATTAAATATAATCATGTCTTTGAAATTCCATTCATAGTTCATATAATACTTGATAAAGCAGACAGCAGATGATTTTAAAATGCCAGGTTAATGTGAAATAGAAATATTATTTTCAAGAGTGTCTCCAGGAAGAAACTGATAATTGGGGTTTGAGTCTAGAAGGTATTTACAACAAATTTAGACAGCAGATGTATAATTTTAAAGGTTTTTGCAATAGGGCCTGTGTGCTCACTAGAGAGAGACAGAGACAGAGAGAGGGAGAGAAATCAACCCCTCAGGGGCATGGCCACACTGTAATCCCTTCTCCTCCATTCTCCTCTTAACATTTTGGGCACACACACATGCCCAGCATGATTTTCATGCCACTGGGTCAGAGACTCGAACTGTGGTTGGCCATGTGAGAGTTCAGTGCCTTAACCACTATGTCACTTGCTGGCCCCCTGAATATATATTTTTTTCACTGTAGATTTTTTTTTTGAGAGTCTTTTTTTTTTTTTTTTTTTTTTTTTTGCTATAGGGCACATGCGCTCGCCAGAAAGACAGAGAGAGAGAGACAGAGAGACAGAAAGCGAGAAGTCAAACCCCAGGGGGGATGGCCACACCGCAATCCCTTCTCCTCCATTCTCCTCTCGGGATCTTGGGGACGTACGCACACACGCCCGGTATGAGTTTAAGCCACTGGGTCCGGGACTCGAACCGTGGTCGGCTACATGGGAGTCCAGCAACATAGCCATTACGCTAACTGGTGGTCCCATTCACTGTAGATTTTTAAAGAGAAAAACATGGTGCAAGAAAAAGAAATCAGGTGCCTTCCTTTCCAATTGAACAGAATTAACTCACAATGACAAGATAATAACTGGAGAGGTAGCTGGTACAATTTGAAAATGATTCGGAAGTCTCGATCTCCTTTAGAGTGGAGAGAAAAATCTTAAACTCAGGTGAGTAAGCACATCTGAGTTTAACAAGATAATTCTGAATGCAGTATATGTGCACTATGTAGCTGCCTATCACACTTTTTCCTCAAACTGTGGTGACAATATTATAAAAATCCATTATAAACACATCTTCTCTGAATTATCTTCCCATGTGGTCCCAGTAATTCAATATCTGAACATTCTCCAACCCCCTGTTCCCCAGGCTACGTAACCCTGCTGGTGGTTAATCATTTCCATTCTCACCTTCCCAAAACTGCCTTTCCCGATGGCTCGCAAAATTTCAAAGTGGTCAAAGTTGACTGTAAAACAACAAAACAGAAGAACATCATGAGTGATTATCAATTACTTCTTAGTAGCTAATAAATGATAAATGAAGATGGGGCTAACCTGAAGCACCTTGTTTCAAACAGCATTACAGGCTACCTTAAAATGCCAATTTGTGGGATCAGGAGTTGGTGTAATAGCTATGTCGCTAGACTCCCATGTAGCCAACCACAGTTTAAGTCCTGGACCTGGTAGCTTAAACTCACGCCGGGCACATGTGCATGCATGCCCAAGATCCCAAGAGGAGAATGAAGGAGAAGGGATTGTGGCGTGGCCATCCCCTCTTGGGGGGGGGGTGACTTCTCGCTTTCTGTCTCTCGGTCTCTCTCTATCTTTCTGGCAAGCACATGCGCCCTATAGCAAAAACCTCTAAAAAAAGAAAAAAATGCCAATTTGTTCATCTAATAAAGTTTACTGAACACAGTGTGTATTAATCAGAGTGGTTAGTGCTGGAGATAGAGTAATAATAGAGTAAAAAGGGAACCTCTATCTTTTAAAGTCTATTGAGGGCTTTATAAAGAGAGAGACTTATGGATTAGTCACAAAAATAAATCAAAAACTCAAGCTCCTACTGAATGTTAAGAAGAGCGGTGATAGAATTGCAGAGATTTAGTTCTAGGCGCATATGGCTCTATGGAAGAGTGGCAATTTAAAAATGTTTTCGCCTCTTTTCTCACTACAACCCTTTTCTGTATCTAAATGATTTCAATTTTCCCAAATAGGAAACCATTATACCCATAAATGTACAGAATGAGCCAATCTTCAAGCTACAGATATCTAACAGATGAGGCTGTGTGTGCCTGTGGATAGAGGTTTACTAAAAGGTGCTCTGAAGCTATCATCTGCCACATCTACCTTTACAGATTTCTGTTTCTAACAGTAAGCAGCAATAAATGTTTCATTTACAGGAAGCATCATCTCTTGGTGCCCATGAAGTGCTTTGTTCTAAGAAGGACAGAGCAGAGACTGTCACTGGCAAGTGGCAATCTTTGGTTTCTTCCCTTGATGACCTTGAGAAAATGTATGACTTTGTTCCTTGTTTTTTGTTTCTCAGAGAAGAGATTTTTGCTATAGGGTACGTGTACTTACCAGAGAGACAGAGAGAGACAGGAAGTGTGAAATTACCCCCTCCCCCGAGGGGATGGCCATGCCGCATTCTCCCCCATTCTGTCCTTGGGATTTGGGCATGCACACACATGCTCCCCAACTGATTTTCAAACTACCGGGTCCAGGACTCGAACAGCAGTTGGCCATGTGGGAGTCTAGCTGCCATACCCACATGCCACCTGCTGGCCCCAAAAGAACACACCTTTAACTTAGAAAGTGCTAATAAAGCTGTGTACTTACTTAACATAGCTACTCAGCTGAATGACTTATTTCCCCAAATTCCTTGTATTAGTTTATTTCAACCACTAGAGCATCAACTCTATGAGGGCAGAGATTGTATGAGGGGTCTTTAAGAAGCTTATGGAAGATGCATATCATTAAAAAGATCTCTAAGTTTATTGTACCATAATCAACTTGTACTTGAATTCTATTCTTCTATGAGCTTTTGAGTCTCCACATATACCTTTTTGATCACTCTGGTTTCCCTACCTCCTAAGAAAATTCTTACTGTAGGTCATTGAAGAAGTAACTGTGCAGTTTCCAGAGTCTAGCAGAGTGATTTCCACCTAGTTTGTTCTCAGCAAATAAGTCATACCTAGCTACTGAGTCACTGGAAAAGTCATGACACATTTTTGCATAGAAAAACGTGACCCAATATAAGGACACACAGGGGAGTAGCCTGAGCATTCAGGGGCCATAGAGACAGTGTTTTTCAATCTATAGGTCAAGACCATTGAGGAATTATGAAATAAATTTAGCAGTCATAAGAAGCATTAAGAATTTAAATGAGGGCCAGTCCATGATGTGGCTGTTTAGGCAACTGAACCCCACATGGTCGATTGTGTGGTTTGAGTCCCAGACCCAGTGGCTTGAGAAACATGCTGGCACCTGTTTGTGCATGCCTAAAATCCTGAAAAGAGAGATGGAGAAGGGACTGCAGTGTGATCATCCACTAGGAGGGGGACTTTCTCCTTCCCCTCTCCCCTCTTTTTTTTTTTTTTTTTTTTTGAGAGGTTTATGCTATAGGGCGTGTGCACTCGCCAGCCAGACAGAGAGACAGAGAGACAGAAAGCAGGAAATTACCCCCCAGGGGGGATGGCCATGCCACAATCCCTTCTCCTCCATTACCCTCTCAGGATCTTGGGCACGCACGCACACGTGCCCGGCATGAGTTTAAGCCACTGGGTCTGGGACACGAACCGCGGTCAACTACGTGGGAGTCCAGCAACATAGCCATTACACTAACTGCTGGTCCCCCCTTCCCCTCTTTCTGATGTGTGTATACAACCTCTGACAAAACTATAAGAAAAATGGAATGAAATAGAACAGAATAGAAAACAGTAGAAATGTCTCAAATGCAGTAAGAGTGGTATTGCTTCCAAACTTTCGTTTTTGTTTTAAATAGGTTTGTAGATGCCAACCGCAGTTCAAATCCTAGACCTGGCAGCTTGCTTCTCACTTTCCCTCTCTCTCTGGTGAGTGTGCATGCCCTATGGCAAATTTAAAAATGATAATAATAATAAATACAATTAAAAATAAAACCTTTAAAATAATAAATAAATAGAAAGATACATGTGTAGATATGTACCGAGTTATGTAATTTTGGGGGTATTTTTTTTTACCTTGAATTATGGTCAAAATAATTGGGAAACACTTAATTTTGAGTTTTATGCTGAAATAACCAAACCAATGACTTCTTAAAGTTATCAACGAGTATGGATTATGTCTTACATATCATAGGAGTGTTTAAAAAAAAAAAAAAAGAAGCTGACCAGGATTTGTTTGCAAGTCCAAGTTTTACCTCGAGCAAATCTAATAACTTACAGTGGTTTCTCTTCTAGCAGCCTAGTCTGAAATGTGTGGTACCATTCTAAATCACCAAGCACATAGCAGGTTCCTAGAAAGCATGAATATGAATCCGTTTCATGAATCATGTCTTTTTATGAGCTATCTTAAACCTTAATGATAAATGGTACAGGATTATATGCCAGGTTCTTGGTAAATTTCTACCAGCAAAACTGCCTAAATGAGTGTGACCTCCCAAGTGTCAGTTCTCAGAAAAGCAACAAACCAAAAGTTTCAGAGATAAATGCATCTTATTTAGATTTTTGTGTCTAGTCAGCCAAAGAAAGAAAAGCCTCTAATTTAATACCATACTGCCTAAAGTCACCTCCAGTGTGAAAATACAACCTGGAGATAAAGCCAGTGAGAGATTAAAAGTGCCTGGAACAGAGCTCTGATTCCCATCTTTATTATTTTTTTTTAAGAATTATTTTATGGGGACCAGCAGTTAGTGTAATGGCTATGTTGCTGAACTCCCATGTAGTCGACCATGGTTCGAGACCCGGACCCGGTGGCTTAAACTCACGCTGGGCACATGTGCATGCGTGCCCAAGATCCTGAGAGGAGAATGGAGGAGAAGGGATTGCGGCGTGGCCATCCCCCCGGGGGGGGGGGGGGGGGTGTGATTTCTTGCTTTCTATCTCTCTGTCTCTCTCTGTCTTCCTGGTAAGCTCACACACCCTATAGCAAAAATCTCTCCAAAAAGAAAGAATTATTTAACTTTACTTTTATTTATTTATTTTAATTGATCAGAGAGGGACAGAGAGAGGAAAATGAGAGAGCAAGTCAGCAGGTCTGGGACTCAAACCATGGTTGGTCATGTGGGAGTTCAGCGCCCTTAACCACCACGCTCCTGCTGGCCCCCATTCTTTCTTTTTTGTTTTTAAAATAATTATTTAAGTTTATTTATTATTATTATTACTATTTTAAATTTGACTAGAGAGAGATGGGGGAAGCAGTGGGGGCAAGTAGTGAGAAAGCAAGTTGCCAGGTCGGGTACTCACACCACGCTTGGTCATGTGGGAGTCCAGTACCTTAGCTACCATTGCACCTCTGGGTCTTCTTATTCCATTCTGACAATCCTTTTTTACATGTCCAATGACAGACTCACTAAGAGGAAGGCTAATTTGAAAATGTAGCCAAGTCGAATAAGGTCAGACAAAATGAGAGAGAAAGTCAAAATTGTGGATTATTTTGTCAACACAGTTCAACAGTATTATAGGCATATATTGGGTTATTAGAAAAGTCACTATTCACTAGGTGGCTCTTTACAGAAAAGTTTGCTGGCCCCTGAAATTCCTGAAATTAAGAGCACAATCTCTAAAGACTGACTACTGAGTCCAAATCCCAGGTCCAAATATTAATAATTGTATAATCTTATCAATTCTATGCTTCTGTTCCTTCATGTATAAAATGGGCTGAAAATATTATATACCTCCTAGGGTTTATAGAAAGATGAAATCAGTTAACATATGCATGCAGAATACCATCTAGAGCTACTTTTACTTTGACTACTACTCCTTCTTAGGGACTATCATAGTTCATAGCTCCCAGTGAGTATCGCTTCAACCTCTGATCATAGCACCTGGGTAGTATCAGGCAACATGGAAATAAAAGACTTCCATCCATGTCATCTGTACACATGTGCAGTTTTCATAATCCAGGGTGTGGTC
This sequence comes from Tupaia tana, assembly GCA_026018925.1. Taxonomy (NCBI): domain Eukaryota; kingdom Metazoa; phylum Chordata; class Mammalia; order Scandentia; family Tupaiidae; genus Tupaia; species Tupaia tana. Next base: position 34,230,057 of record JAKSZU010000014.1, on the reverse strand, counting down.
TTCTTGAAGTATTCTCCCATCTCTAAAGTAGAGGTAAAATTTGTTATATTTACTTCTGTGTTTTGACCTTACAAATAAATCCTGGTCAATTTTTTTTGTTTTGTTTTGAACACTCCTGGAATCTACTGTGTCTTGTATCATGTTCCAGAACTATCCTTCTGGTTCATGGAGAAGCTCTGGTATCAAGAATAAGGGCCTTTCGAAAATACTGTGTCTTTGCGGGGACTTGCAGGCTGGGGTTGAGTATAAGCAGAAGCAGACCTGGCTCTCACTTACCGTGAAGGAGCTGAGCCAGGAGACACCTGTGGTAAAAGAAACAGGCAAAAGGGGTACAACCTTTGATGCTTTTCTTATGTGTTTCAGAGTCCTGATCCCACACAGGTCTTTTTATCTCAGTCTGACCATCTTGGCATACTGCATTATTATTATTATTATTATTTGTAATACAGTACTCTTAAGGCAGCCTGGAGGTATGTCATGTTAGTATGCAAAATTAGGTGCATCCTGATGTGAGATCATCTGGAATATTTTATTTTTAATCGGCACAGGGTGCATGTGCTCTCTAGAGAGACACAAAGAAAGAGAGAGAGGGCATAAATACCCTACCCCAGTGGGGCATGGTCACACTGCAGTCCGTTCTTTCCATTTCTCCACCCTGTCAGAATTCTGAGCATGCATGCACACGTGCCTGGTATGTTTTTCAAACTGCTGGGGCCAGGATTTGAGCCACAGTCAGTCATTTGGGATCTAGCTTCTTCAACCGCAAGGCTATGGGGCTGAACCTGGAAACATGTTTGAAATAAAAACCTTTAAAAAACTTATTTGAGAGGCCAGCAGGTGACAGAGTGGTTAAGATGCTGGATTCCCACATGGTTGACCATGTTTCAAGTCCCGGACCAGGCAGCTTGAAACTCACACCAGGCACCCGTATGTGAGTGCCCAAAATCTCAAAAGGAGAATGGAGGAGAAGGGATTATGGTGTGCATCCCCGTGGGGGGTGATTTCTTGCTTTCTGTCTATCTGTCTCTCTCTGTGAATACACATGTCCTACAGCAAAAATCTCTCAAAAAACCAAAAGCTTGAGTTTACTCACTAATCAGCTAGTCACAAATTTTATACGCATGAAGGATGGGGGCATGTGGGGGAGTCAATACATATTTCACTTTTACATCACTTTTCATTCTTAACCACTTTATACAGACAGATTGACAGATTAATTTGCCATGGTTATAACTACGGTGACACATTAAGGTTCTAAAAAACAGAAAGTAAGGCAAAACTTGTTTAGTCAAAAACTACACATGAAATCTTCTAGGAAGGTATCCCTTTGAAAACAAAGAGAATCTTTCATAAAGTCCAACTCAGTTCTGTCTCTTTTGTGTGAGTACCCTAAGAGATTCATGAACTACATTTACTATATGGGGAAAAGAAAGTTTAAACAGTTAAATCACACTCAGCTCATGGGCAGGCTCATATTTATCAAGTCACATGTAAAGTAAGACCAACTGTGGGGCAACTGGTTGACCTCTTTGCAAAGCCACACACAATACCCTTGTGGAGGAGCAAGCAGAACCAACCTACCCGAGTCTGTTTAGTTGCATTCATGTCATTCAATATGCACCCTCTGACTGTGGGCCTGCTCATAAGTACTGTTTTGTTTTCGTGTGTGTGTAAGATTTTTTTGCTATCGGGCACATGCACTCACCAGAGGGACAGAGAGACAGAAAACGAGAAATCATCCCCCAGAGGGGATGGCCATGCTGCAACCCCTTTTCCTCCAACCTCCTCGGGATTTTGGGCACACATGTACACAGGTACAGCCAGAGTTTTAAGCCACCAGGTCCAAGACTAGAACAACTGTTGACTACGTGGGAGTCCAGTGACAACCATTACACCATCTTCTGGCCCAGCTCTGTTTTTATAGCCATCTTCATGTTATTATGTTGCTACCCATTCCAGAGGTGCAAATCAGGAAAAGCAAGATGGGAGTTCCTCCTCTCTCCTTTCAGAAATACATGAGTCAAATTAGGATCTCTCAGGTTTTTCCTTAAACACAAACATGCTGACACTGAAATCCAATGCTTACCTTTTTTTTTTTTTTATAATTTCCTTTGTTTTCTCTTCCCATCTCCCTAGTCTCAACATTCCATGCAAGAAACATTATCAAAGTAAGGAAAAGAAGGAACCTTATTAAGAGTTTGGAACAATCTGGTACTTGGAATTTGGGAGAAGAGCATTCTCCAGGTAAAGTTACAATTAAAAATTTTTTTCTTCTTCTTCCTATTTTGAGGTAAAAAATAGTTGGAGAAATTTATTTTTCTAAAAAATTGATTTCAGCCTGAGTAAGTACCAAATCATGAAAATAAGTGAATTTATTGTGAACCACGCATCCCGCTATTTATGTAAATCTTTCCATTGACGATGGAACAAGACACCAGCTGTGTGACATTAGACGAGTTATTCAGTCTTCCAAATCACAATGTCCCCATCTGTAAAATGGAGCTAATTAAACCTAACTCACACGTGGCCTTGAAGATGAGACACTATAGACCAGAAGTATAATGTCTGGCCCACTGAAAACTAAAAATTACAAGCGATAAAAGAGTACAATTATTTAATAAAAAGTAAGCTTTCTTCCCATTCCAAAATTTCAGTTCTGTTCTCAGGAGGCAACCACTATTCACAAATTCTTGTGTATTCTTTAAGCGATTTCTGTGCATATACATATGCCTTTTTTGTTTTTTGCTTGCCAGACACACAGAGGGAGAGGGAGAGGCAGACATTACAATCCCTTCTCCTCCATTCTGTCAGTATTTGGGGCATGCATGTACATGCATGCATGTATTCAAGCCTCTGGGGCTGGGATCTGAAACAAGCAGTTGGCCACGTGGGATCTGGCTCTTTTAACCACTATGTCTCTAGGTATTCCTTTTTTACGACAATGGCAACACACTGTCATTTCTATGGGAGCTTTGATTTTTAAGCCCTTTTATATAACTATACTCTCTAGCCATTTACACTACTATATGTATCAGTTGACCTAATTTTATTTTATTTATTTATTTATTTATTTATTCATTCATTTATTTATTTTGGAGAGTTTCTGCTATCAGGCTGTGCGCTCGCCAGGAGACAGAGACAGAAAGCAAGAAATCACCCCCCGGGGGGATGGCCACACCACAATCCCTTCTTCTCCATTCTCCTCTCAAGATCTTGGGCACGCACGCACATGCACCTGGCGTGAGTTTAAGCCACCAGGTCCAGGATTCGAACTGCAGTCGACAACATGGGAGTCCAGCGACATAGCCATTATGCTAACTGCTGGTCCCCAGATCTAATTATTTTAAATAGCTCTTTTGTATTTCATTGTATAAATGTATTGTACAACATTTAACCAATAGACTTTGAAAAACGGTATGATTAGCTATTACCAACACTACCTCAAATGTCCTTGATCGGCTTTTGTGTGTGTATTTATAGGTTAAATTTATAAAATGTCTGCTAGCAAAAAAATACATAGATTTTCAAATTTGGTAGATATTAATAATTAGCCCACCAAAGATGTTAACATCAAATCTCCTTCATATCAACAATGTGTCAGAATGACCTTTCATCTAGCATGTTATCAACATTATTACGTTAATTGTCCTTGCTCTGAAAAGTGAAAAAGACTGAATTACTGATTTACTTTAGGTTTCTTTAATTATGGTGAAGCTGCATAAATTGGTATATGTATTTCTCAGCAAACTGCCTATTTTTAATGAGCTATTAATCTTTTGACTTGCAAGCGCACTTTAAAAGCATTAAGTAAATTAACCGTCTTTAACATATCCAAGTAATATTTTTTCTAGGCTGCCCATTTAGATTTTGACTTTAAAACATTTTAGTAAGGTAGAAGTTTTAATTTTTACATTGTCAAATGTATCGATCTTTTTCTTTTTATCTCTTTGAATTTATGATTTCCTTAGTTTTTTTTAAACTTCAAGATTATTAAAAACATGCACTTGTATTTTATATCAACAGCTTTGGACATATGTTTTTGTTGTTCATTTGTTTGTATTTGTTTTTCCAGAGGGTACATGTGCTCACCAGAGACAGACAGAGGGAGAAAGCACCTGCAATGGGGCGTGGTCACACTGGAGAGGTTTTTGCTATAGGGCGCGTCCGCTCGCCAGACAGACAGAGAGAGACAGAGAGAGACAGAGAGACAGAAAACAAGAAATCACCCCCCCCAGGGGGGATGGCCATGCCACAGTCCTTTCTCCTCCATTCTCCTCTTGGTATCTTGGGCACCCACGCACACACATGCACCCAGCATGAGTTTTTTAAGCCACCGGGTCCAGGACTCGAACCTCGGTCGACTTCATGGGAGTCCAGCAACATAGCCATTACGCTAACTGCTGTTCCCATGGTCACACTGCAACCCCTTCTCCATTTCTTTGTCTTGTCATGATTTGGGGCATGCATAGATATGTGCTTGGCCTATTTTACAAGCCACTGACCCAGGATTCAAACTGTCATCAGCCATGTGGGATCAGGCTCTTTAATCACTAAGCTATGGGACCAGCCCTGACATATATTTTTGTTATTGTTGCTGATGCTTTCATTTTTGAAATGTTTTTCTGGAATACAATCTTAGAGTAGGTTATGTAGTAGCTAGTCAGGATGTATAGAAAAAGTGTTTTCTAATTCCAAAAGTTCTTTTGTTACTACATAAATTAAAAACTGAAATTTTACTATATGTAGTCACGACACTGTGATTGTTAATAAGTGGATAGTTCTAAAGTGCTTTGTGAGAAGATCCTCTTAAAGTAGGCATCTCCTGTCTTGCTTATGCTGACAATTTATTTAGTAAACGTTCTGCATATACAGCCTGACAATAAATTCCAATGCTACACATGGTACCAACTGATAGCAAATTAAACCTATGCAATTGGAATAAGTTTAGGAGTATCAAAATAAGATAAAGTCCCCAGGCGTGGAGGAGAGTCAATGAAAGTCTTGCCTGCCTTTTTTTAGTATGTTAATTTATTATACACATTTGCTACTTAACCATGACTGACTGCTCAGGGCTGTGATTCTCTAAAGGCAAAGTCAATTCAACACGCAAACAGTAATTATTTAGCTGGCCACATGCCTCACTTCTGGTCTTCAGTCCTGAGAGTATTTGATTTTTTTTCTTTTTTCGCAGTATAGCAGAAGACCTTAGGTGCAGCAGAGGCCTTCATAAACTTTGCTCACTGAACTTGGTTTACAGTCACTGCCAGCAACACATTGCCACTGATTGCTTATCAGTAATAGCCAGGCATTGTGCTTGGTGCTGGGAGAAAGCAAGCCAAGATTACCTGCCTTCATGGGGCTTAGAGTTGAGAGGGAAAACAGGTTTTCTTTTGTTTGTTTTTAAAAGAGAGATTTTTGCAAGAGGGTGCGTGCATTCATTGGACAGAAAGAGACATAGAAACAGAAAGAAAGAAATCACTCCCCCTCAGGGGCATGACCAGGCCACAATCCTTTCTCCTCCATTCTCCTCTCAGGATCTTGGGCATGCTTGCAAGCACGGCCAGTGTGAGTTTTAAGCTGTCGGATCTGGGACTTGAACCACGGTCTACTATGTGGGAGTTCTGCAATGTAACTATTACACCATCTGCTGGTCTCAGAGAGGGACAACAGATGAATTGATAACAGCTGATAGCTAGCATTTTTATAGGGAATATCCATTATTATTTAAGCATGTTACATGTATTACCTCAATTTTCCATTAATGCTAAGAAATAGTACTACTTTATTGACATTTGTTTTAGATGATCAAACTGCAGCTCAGAGAAGTTAACTAATTTTCCCAAAATCTTAGAGTAGGCAGTGGCAGAGTGGCTGAGTGCTATTCAAGGACATCCTCAAGTTGTCCTCAAACACTGTTCTCTACTGTGTTCCATTAAACCCACATGATGCTGCACAAGATCGAGAAAAAAGCAACAGAGTTGTTTAAATACCTGGCTCAATACAGTGTCTATATTTCTGCTTCCCCTCTTCTCCTGCAGGGCCTTTCCATTTTCATGAGCTCTCTTATAACCGAGATCCAAATAACTACTTGCAGTCACTGGAATCTGTTACTCAGGGCGTCCCACACGAGACAGAAGCCTTGGTCTGGGAGTGAGACTGTGACCCAAGCCGTTCTGATCTACATCTTGACACTAGATTCCCTGATCTGGAAATGCATGTTTCCCCCCTCTGTTACAAAGCTTCCCATACAGAAAACAGAACTAGCTGAATGTAGAGAAGGCAGCTCAGCAGGTCTAAAAGGACAGAGCTGACACATGACATGCAGCGGAATCGCAAGATACAGGTTGATCCCTGGTGGCATTAAAGTTTCTAGCTCTGTATCCAGGGAGGTCATATTTTGATTAACTCTGTAGGTAGGGATCCTCAGTATCCTTCCAATAATTCAATTGTTTACTTTTTTTTTTTTTTTTTTAGCAGAACGGATTTAAGTTCCAAGTAGTGGGAGCCGCACTGCTGAGGGATAACAGCAGAGTATAATGGAAACGCATGGCAGGAAATGCCAACCTAGTTCATGGAAATCCAGCAAATAATCCTAGAGGACAGGGTTAAAATCTTGCAAAGGGGAGCCAGCAGGTGGCATGGTGGTTAAGGATGCTGGACTCCCACATGGCCAACCATAGTTCGAATCCCAAACCTGGCAGCTTGCTTTCTCACTTTCTCACTCACTCATTCACTCACTCACTCACTCTGTCCCTCTCTGGTCAAATTAAAATAATAAATAAAGTTGAATAAAATATTTCTTTAGAAAAACAACTTGCAAAGCACTTGTTTGTCTATCCTTTCCTATAAAATTTCTGCATTTTATTCCTGTATTGGAGTGCCAGAAAGATAATTTCCCAAGCACAGAGAGGAACATGTACATAAGTGGCTGTGGTATAAAGTAATGCCTGTAAGTGTGTAGACAGCCACGTGAGTGATTCCCAAATGTACCCACCCAACAAAAACCACACAAATGTATTTCATATAATAAATATTCATCAGCTTTATCTGAATCAGATTCTATGGAGGCCGGATCTATATTTTAGTATCTCTCTGGAGGATTGTGATAAAAACCTGTCAAGAGCTAGTCTGTAGGTATTTATTTAGGAAACACTGCTCCTACAGTAACAAGCTATAGGAGTTATATAGCAGGAGAAATCTCTTTGTTCTTTAAAAGACTGAAAAGCTTCAAGGGGCAGCATTTCAATGGGGCCTTGGAGAATGAGTAGGAGTTCAATGGGTATCCAAGTAGAGGAGGGTAGGTAGTATGTAATTACTCAGTGACCCGGACCCAAAGGTGAAGAGATTCTCAATAGGTATTTGTTGATTAAATCAATTGTCTTAAATTCCCTCATCTCCATGAGTTGGAAAGTAATTAAAAATGCTGTCTATTGGGACCAGCAGTTGGCATAATGGCTATGTCGCTGGACTCCCATGTGGTCGACCACGGTTTGAGTCCTGAACCCGATGGCCTAAACTCATGCCAGGCGTGTGTGTGTGTGTGTGTGTGTGTCCAAAATCCTGAGAGGAGAATGGAGGAGAAGGAATTGTGGCATGACCATTCCCCCTGGGTAGTAATTTCTCACTTTCTGTCTCTCTGTCTTTCTGGCGAGCACATGTGCCCTATAGCAAAAACCTCTCAAAAAAAAAAAAAAAAAAAAAAAAAGGTGTCTATAAATGATTAATAATAGGCATTCATTGACTGTACTGTGTTATATCTTAGGCCATGGTTAGTAATTACAATTACTCTCCATTAGGTATATATTGCATACATAGACACTGTCCAAGTATCTGAAAACACATCATCTTATTTAATACCTAGCAAAATAGCATGAGGTAGTAACATTATTATTGCTATCTTATAAATGAGTTATATAGACCCAGGAAAGATAAATTCCCTAAGTGTGGGACTTGAATTTGCATCCACTCTTGCGTGGCTCTGAACTCTCTGATTTTAAAATTTCAGTGAGTCCTAGAAATTCCAGAATATATTTTGGTAGGTATGAGTAGGCTTTGGGTTTGGTTTTGACTGTACTCCTTACTATCTATGACATCTATTATTTAACTTCTCTGAGTTTTAATTTTCCCCTCCTTAAAATGTCAATCATATATTGGGTTGCCAGAAAAATGATGACATATTTGCCTATGTTTTTTTCTATGCAAAAATGTGTCATGACTTTTCTGATGACTCAATAAAATGAAATACAGCTTCTAAGGTTATTATGAAGACTAGGTGAAATAATCCATATCAAAAGTGCTTATCATGTGTTTTTGGCAGAGGGTATGAACTCAATAAATGTATTGTGATTGTTGTTTTTGTTATTGCCATCATTGCTAGGTTAGTTACCTTGGCATCAGCCCAGATATCACCCTCCTCACCAACATACTAGGAAAATGATGTTGGTACTTCACACAGGACAAACAGTGCCAAAATAGACTCCATGAAAGCAGACAGTATTCATCACTATATCCACATCACCCAGAACCAGTTTGGGCACATACCAAGCACATAATAAACATTTAATTAAGATAGGAGGGCATCAAGCACCGTTACCAGGGTGTGGGTGGCTTTGGAAGAGAACTTTAAGGACATTTTCCTTCCTGTTGATTTCCTAGCACATCATCATTTATCATATGAACCTCCTAAAAAAATACTCTTACCAACAACCTTCTTAATGAGCTAGGCAATGAGGTCTTTATTTGAATATTGTTATAATATTAACACTTCAGATTGCTCTGCCGATATTGGATTTACATCTTAAATACCAAATACTCATACCTTGAACTCAGAAGTGTTAAGAATTGTCATCTACTATACAATGACCAACTCTCCTAAGTGAGGTCATGGATGAAAACCCTACAGGAACTGAAAGATAGCTCAGAGCAGGAGTTGGGGTATTTGCTTGGTCAGAGTTGCAAGATCTTTGATATCTCACTATGGCAACAGAGGCACTGGCCTTAATACAGGCTGCCATATACCTCCTGAGAATGAAGAACAAAGGATACTGCATGCTTTGCTAAGGAAAGAAGCAAAAAGACAGACAAAACATAGGCAATAGTTAAAAAGATAATTCTGGAGGATAGATTTTAGAGTTGTCCATGAATTAGATGAATGTTTTGTCTGTCATGCTATATTCCCCAATGAAGTCAAAGAAAGGCTCACATCCTCTAAGAGAATCACGGCAAAATAAGAAAGAAGCTGAAATCATTTATTCAGAAGCCACAACTTTGCTGACAAGTCAAATCAACAAACGTTCACTGAGCATCTGTGTGCCCAGGACTCTGTCAGAAGGTGATGGAAAAATGAAAGGCACCTGAAACTCAGTCACATCTTCTGGAAACAGACTACCCAAGGGGAGATGGAAGACGGAGCATGACTCAGTCAGCTGTCCGAGCACAGGAAACCTGGATAAATGCCCTTGTCTCATTGTTGTTACTTTATTTTGCTATGGTGTATATGAATCCAGCCTCTCCTCCTTCTGGATTTACATTAATATAAATAGATAAAGAGATAGACAATAAGTACACAAATAAGAGAAAGCAATTGAGTTTTAGTTTGAATGGTGAACAACGAGGCATTATGGACCTTCAGAGATGGGAGAGAATGGTGGGGCAGGGTAGTTTTGGTTTCTTGTTTGTTTGTTTTTTAAATTATTATTTATTTAATTTTATTTATTCATTCATTTATTTTAATTTGACCAGAGAGAGAGACACACACACACACACACACACACACACACACAGAGAGAGAGAGAGAGAGGGAGGGAGGGAGGGAGGGAGGCGGGGGGGGGGGAGAGAGAGAGAGAGAGAGAGAGAGAGAGAGAGAGAGAGAGAGAGAGATAAAGGAATAAAGGAAGCTGCCAGGTCCGGGACTCGAACCATGGTTGGCCATGTGGGAGTGCCCAGCGCCTTAACCACCACGCCACCTGCTGGTCCCCAGTAGTTTTGTTTTTTGGACTTTGCTAAAGGTTGAATGCTTTGGTGAAAATACAAATGATGTGAGTCAGACAGATTTACACTAGCATCCTAGCTCCACCACTTACAAGATATATAACATTTGGGAAGTTATCTGACCTGAGTTTCAATTTCTTGTTTATAACAAAGGCTGAAACTGGCCAATGGCATAGCGGTTACGCTGCTGGACTCCCACATGGCCAATCATGGTTCAAGTTTCAGACCCAGTGGTTTGAAAATCACTCCAGGAGCGTGTGCATATGTGCTCAAGATCCCAGGAGGAGAATGGAGAAGAAACTATGGTATGGCTATCTCCCCTGGGGGGAAAAGTGATTTCTTACTTATCCTCTCACAGTCTCTTTCTGTCTCTCCTTTCAGTGAGAACACATGCCCTAAGGCAAACACCTCTCTTAAAAAAAAGTTCTACAATGAAGGCTATTTTATATATAAATATAAATATTAAATATATAAATATAATATATAAATATTCTTTCAATTTAAAATATACAGCAAAATGTAAAGAAATAAAAACATCTAAAGATAACTACAACTCATATTTTAACCTATCTTGGTCTTTTATATTTTTTTTCAGCTCATGTTTTCTATATATATAGAGTTTAAAGAATTAAATAGTTCTGAATGAATTGTTATTTTAAAAAGGGTAAAATGACAGTCCTATGATCCACTTATCCCTTTTCAATCCCTTCCAGTCAAGAAGTGACCACTTTCACCTCTTTCATTTAGCAAATTTGGTAGTCTCCTCCATGTCTCTAAAGAGCATAATTTTATTTTATTTTATTTTCTTCTGAGATTTAGGCATTAGTTACATATTTCCAGCATGCCAGATGGAGATACAGCTCACATTTCTGCTGCTTTTTAGTGTTATTCCAACATGTTCCCATCTTTCCCATACAGTTGTGTCTGACATAATAATTTTGATTCGATCAACATTCAGTATTTCCATTATTATGAGTACATAAATGGAATGCTCAATTGAGTCATGTAGTAAACTATAATTAGTTTGCCTTTCTTGCACAATTTTTTGTTTTCCCTGAGGTTAGTGATTATCTTGTTTACTAATGTACTTAACTTTTTTTATATCTTTTTTCCTAATGCAATTGCAAACTCATCTCTAGTTGTCTAATTCCCTTCAGTCATGGTCAGGTGCATCGGTCACATTATCATCTTTCTGAAAATACCCTCCCCCAGAGCCCTCTGACCTAAACCAGGCTGGGCTATTATTTATCTCCCGTGTTGCATAGTTGTCTTTCTGAGATTGCCTTCACCTTCATCTCAGGGATTTCTAGGATGAATACCTGGCTATTGCATGCAATGTCTCCCTCTTTCTTGTTTTACTCCCTTATTCTATTGAAGCACATCCTACAACCATTTTGTAAAAAAGATTGCATAGAAGATAAATTTTTGAAATATTGTATATATGAAAAATATATACATTTTAAAATAATTATTTATTCAATTCCATTTGTTATTATTATTTTTAAATTTGACCAGACAGAGAAAGAAAGAGAAAGGGAAGAAGAGAAAGTAAGCTACTAGATTGGGACTCAAGTCATGCTTAGCCATGTGGGAATCCAGCACCTTTAACCACCATGCCACCTGCCAGTCCCATGAAAAATATTTTTATTCTACTCGCACTCAACCGATGGTTTGGCTGAGTATTGAAATTTAAGTTGAAATTATATTCCTTCAAACTTTTGAAGGCATTGTGCTCCTTATTTTCTAGCTTTTTTTGGTGACTGTTGAGAATTCAAGAGCTATTATAGTGCTGATGCTTTGCATGTAAACGTTTCTTCTAGGAGCTTATAGTCTTATGAATTCAAATTGATGTATTACTTATTGTGCTAGCACTTGATAGGTTCAGTCAATCTGAAAACTTTGGGTCATATCATTTTCTTGAATTAAGTAGTGATGATTTCCTTCTTCCTATTTTCTTTCTTTCTACATTGTCAACACTTATAATCCTTCAGAGGATTCTGTAGTGTACATCTGGGTATTTCTTGCCTTCCCTCAATGAGCACTTTAGAACTCAGTTATCTTAGTTGTACTTATCTGCCGGCTATCGTAAAGTCTCTTCTACCCTTTGCTTCATCCTTGTGGGTAAAAACCTTAAAATCTTTTATATCATATTAGTGAAATTTGCAGAAGAAAATTGAAGTAGAAGAATGTGTTCTGGTCACCATCTTTCACCAGAAGTCTTGCTTCTGTTTTTTTCTTATCTATGAAATGGTTGTTAGGATACCTGCTTTAGAGGGATGTGGTGGAGAGAAAATGAGATACTGTGTATTAAAAATAAATCTAGAGTATAGTAGGCACACCATAAACAAGAGCTATTTTGGGGGGGGGGGTTGAAAGAAAGAACTTAACATAGATATCAAAATCACCCATCGCTACCATGCACTATCTTTGTAACCTTGGCAAGTGTTCCATTTTGTTTTGTCTTACCATTTTAAAATGTATATTCTTATTCAAATAAAGGAATGAAACCGTTTTCTTATTTATGAAGGTACTTCAAAAATTTTATGGAAAAATGGAATTGGAGTATATTTTGGTTCAAAAAAAGTTTTGGAATCCATGCATACATAGCTTTTCCATATGCATTTTCCATGAGCTTTCTGAGGGCCTCTGATGTATTTTACGATTATTTTAAGAGTCAGATTAGGAGGAGGATGGGCAAATACTGTGAAGTATAAAGCACTCTCTTTGGGCTTTGGAGGCAGACAGAGTGGAATGAAGATTCCAGCTCCTCCTCCTTCTAGTTGCGTGAACTTAGTTTTCCTGCTTTGAACATTATATTCAGTTTCACCTTTCGGCTCATTTTCTACTTCTCTTTAGTCCCAACTTCTTGAAAGAGTTGTCTACATTTGCTGTATCTACGTTCTCACCTCCCATCCACTTCTAACTCACTGTAGTCTGGCTCATACCTCCATAATCCAGCTAAACTGCTTTTGTCAGTATAGGTTGATAATTCTTGGTTCAAAAATATGAAATCCAAAATGCTTAAAAATTGAAAAAAAATCTAAAATTCAAAACACTTCTGGTCTCAAGCAGTTCAGATAAGGGATACTTAGCTTGTATCACTAATATCTTCCGTGTTTCCTTTTTCTACAGCTATGTCTCACCTATCAACTACACAGGAACATTCAACATAGTAACTATTTCCTTTTTCTAAAAATACTCTTCTCTCTCAAACTTCGGGACAAATGTTTTTCCTCCTTACTGGCTGTTCCTTTTCTCTTTCCTTTGTTGGAAAATTAGTTTCCAAACATTAGGGTTCTAAACCTTAGGGTTCCTCTTTTCCTTTGTCTCCCCAGTCTCTCCCAAGGCAGACTCACTCACCCACCTAGAGTTAAAGCCCACATCTCTATATCTCCAGGTCAGATTGTCCCAGTATTATTGGGCACTCCATTCAGCCTCTGTGGTGACAGCAGCATTTGGCTGTCTCACAATCATTGGATGTACCCAAAAGAGAAGGCTTAACTATGCCCAAGCATGTCCCTGGTTTTGAGTGTCCACTTTTTGTCATCTCAGTGAAGTGTCACAGCTGCTTACCTGACTTCTCAAGAAAAAACCAGGAATCATCCTTGCTTTTGTTTATTCCTTATCACCCTACATTCAAACCACCCTTAACTCCTAGTTATTTTACATTGAAATGTTAAATATACTCTCAGCTTTTCATCTTCACTGCTACTCTGTTAGCCCAGGCACTGTCATCTTTCACTTAGATGAAGATGATGTTCCTAATTAAAATAGGTCACTTCTGATTTTTTTCCATCACAGCTACTTAAATAATTTGTCTATACAGCGCTTATTGAAAAATGCAATTTATACGTTTTGCTTTTTATAGATTAGAAAATTCCATCTCTATTGTCCCTCTTAAAAAAAAAGAGAGAGGAAAAAAAGGAAACCAACATTGAGTGGTTTTTATTTTATTTGCCAAATAATGGCATTGAAAACTATAATGATAATTAATAATAATTACACCTAACATTTATTGCGCAATTACTATGTCCTAGGCATTAGCTAAGAACTTTACATGGATAATTTCTTTGGATCATCACAAAACTATATGAAGTAGCTACTATTGTTAGCCCCCTTTTTTATATGAGAAAACTACAGATCAGAGAAGAAAATCGTTAACCTAAGTTCTCACTATGAAAAAATGTTCTGTTCCCGTAATTTTGAAACACTAAACCCACAACAAAAACCATAATCATAGAATTAAACATTTTAATAGGATTAGCTTTGTGAGAGGCTTATTGCATTGTCTCATTTTTCTCTTTTCACCACAGATAGAAAAACTGTCCTAGACTGGCATTCATCTACAGAGTATCTGGGAAGTACTGATTTAACCTGTTATTCCCTGACACCATGATGCTCGTTAAGGTTGAGGGTCAGTTGTAGAGCATATCATTTATAATCCACTGATTAAAAATTATTTCACTGACTCATCAGCCCTTCATCATCCCAAATGCCGGCAGCAAATGGTTGCAGCTAATACATGAGCTTGGCGAGTCCTTCAAGAGTGTCGCTGGAACCTTCCCAGAGAAGCAGCCCCCAAGGTCAATGGATGGCAGCTATGTGCACTGTCAGCACTTTTTCTTTCACTAGACACGGTGCCCCCAGGAAACTCAGGATTTACTGACACCCAGCACTGCTGCCAAGACCATGTAAAGGGCATCAACAGCTTTGCTCTTCCTGCTGCCTGGACCCCCATTCATGAATTTGCTCAGAAGTCAGAAATACGCTGACAATTTCTTTAGAACAAATTGCAAAGTAGAACAGTGGGGCAGAACAGGAAGCTCAGCATCTCCAACTGTTAGAGGCTCCTCAGCTGAATAAATGTCTCCAGCAGGAAACACATTCTGCCTGGTCCTATTTTAAATGATTACGGACTGTAACCATTTAATTGAATCCAGGTTGTACAGTGACCAAATACTATATATGACAAAATAACATCCTCTAAAATATTAGGCTTATTGGGCCTACTGGCTTGCACCAATGAGCCAAAACAGAGTCAGTAAAAAGTGAATGTATTCAGCATCTGCAGAGAAGATTTAGTCTCTTTGCCCAGTCTCTTGGTTTAAGGCCACAGGATTATGAATAGATACTGGAAAAGTTTCCAGGGCATTAAATAAATGTCTCAAAATGATTCGGGTGGGGTCAGCTTAATATGCTCTGTGGGCCAAATCTAACCCATCATCTATTTTTGAGTGGTTCATGAACTAAGAATGGCTTGTTTGTATGTATGTATATATGTATGTATGTATGTATGTATGTATTTTAGAGGGGGCTGGGGTGGCCCCACTTCAATCCCTTTGCCTCCATTCTCCTCTTGGGATCTTGGGCATGCAAGTACATGCAACCAGAGTGATTTTCAAGCCACTGGATCCAGGACTAGAACCGTGGTTAGCCATGTGGGAGTCCAAAGATGTAACTGCTACCCCATGGTCAGTAAAAAAGCAAAAGAATAATATTTGGTGACAAGTAAAAATATTTTTGAATTTCAATTTCAGTGTCTGTAAATAAAGTTGAACTGGAACAGAGCCATCTTCATTTGTTTCTACATTGCCTATGGCTGCTTTCATGCTACAATGGCAGATTCACCTAGTTGTGACAGAGACTGTCCTTATTGCCCTCAAAATATAAAATATTTACCACCTGGCCTATCACAGGAAAAGTGTGCCAACCCCTGTTTGAGATTATTCTCCTAAATAGGGTACAGGATAATTAAGTATAAAGCAAAGTTAATGTTATTTATTTTACTATAAATAGGCTTCCAGGAAAGAAAGAAGAAATAGTTCCGGAGAGGAAAAAGTGATACCTGCATCAAGGCATTGAACTATAAACCCTAAGTTTTCCAGTCCTTTTGGCCAGATAAACTGTGCTCAATGTCCTAAATTAACAAATCTTATTCCACCATTGACTTTCTAATGTTTAGATTTCCAAATGAAACTTCCATGAATGGTCACACAGCAATGATAGTTAAAATTTCAATATAATTCATAGGACCTGGATTCATGAGTGGAAGGCTAACATCAGTCACCGTAATTAAGTTTACATCTGTTGAGAACCAGCAGTTAGCATAATGGCTATGTCGCTGGACTCCCACGTAGTCGACCGCGGTTCACGTCCCAGACCCAGTGGCTTAAAACTGACACCGGGCGCGTGTGCGTGCGTGCCCAAGATCCCGAGAGGAGAATGGAGGAGAAGGGATTGCAGCATGACCATCCCCCCTGGGGGGTGATTTCTCGCTTTCTGTCTCTATGTCTCTCTCTGTCTGTCTGGCGAGCGCACGCGCCCTATAGCAGGAAAAAAAAAAAAAAAAAGTTTACATCTGTTAAGACCTGACAGTAGAAGGAGACTCCCCTGAAGGCTTTCACCCCTGTGGTCATTGAAGACAGTAGGCTTGGAATCATCATTGAGTTGTCTGAACACTGAAACTGGTTTGCAGATTTAATTTTTCAACCCAGGAAGTTCAAAAATGAAAATAAAAAAATGTCTATAGCCTTGGGTGTTATTTAGTAGTAAGCAACTACTATACTTCCCTAAAATTTGTTCATAAGACATTCTCAGAACTAAAATGATCTTGATTTTCAAAAGATAATACAGAAGCAATGATTTTTTTACCAAATCCAATTTCTCTTTCAATTAGAAACACCCATCATCCCAGAATTAAACTACGCTACCTGTGTTTTACTCATTAACCCAAGTAAACCTGAATTGTGTTACATGAAGACTTTAGAAGAAAACTCTACAGAGGCATTAATCACACTTCAGCATGTAACATAACAACTACATCATTTTCATATGCTTAAATTACAAATATTTCACATGGAAAAAATTGTTGACAGTAAGACAGCAGGAAAAATTAATGGGAAGAAAGGCTATTTCCAGTAGAATGGAGATACCATCATAACATTTCACGTCCCATATTGAGAGCCGAATATTACATGTCACAGGTATTAAAAGTTTTTCACGAAATCGTTTCATTTTGAAGTAAGAATGAACATTTATTAAAAGATTGAGTTTTCAATATTGTAGGTCATTTCAGAGTCTTGAATATACTAATGAGTATTTTGAATCCTAAAAGCAGGATGTAACTTTCCTGAATTTGTTCCAGTAGATTCTCTTGAACATGTATTCAAACTCATCATTAAGGGATCACTCAAATTGGAACCACTAGTTTAGCATTTGAGGTCTTATTTTCTGGGCTTTTTGGTTAGCTTCTCCCTGATTCTTCCAGTCTCTTTGCATGGAGAAATAAAATCCTTACAAGTTAAAAATATTGCTGTAAACTGTTGGACCTGAGGATATTTATGATATAATGCTATTACAAAACGTTAGACTATCCAAGGTGATTTAATTTGTTAAAAAGCCAATTCTCACTAGAGAATGTTGCATTTACCTTTTCCAATCATTCTAATGAAAAACAGTAAATATATGATATCACTGAAGTCTGATAGGAAAAGTCCAAAATTGATTGGCCTGTCCAATTGAGTCCAAATGTGCAATGCATAGACATTAAAATAACAAAGGAGATGCTCAAAGTCCTTCACAGCTGGAGTCAATTCAGTAACCTCCCTTTTCTTTTGGATTGCAAATCTGTGGCCAATTTCCTTGGCCCAACATTTTGAAGGACCCCATTGCCTCTGTCACTGAAGATGTTGAAAAACTGGAAATAGCCACATATCCTAGGAGACAAGGATTGCCAAATGAAAGTAGAACATTGAGTTTTCAGCCAGTCCAAAGAATAATGCAATAATTGAACTCTCTCTGCAAACTCCAGGCATTGATAAACTCTTTAGAACAGCTTTTTAAGCTAAATCCAACTCTATTTTAGCTACAGTACTGTACAAGAAAGTTGTCTTTTGGTTTAACTAAGCCAACTTTATTACTGCTATATTCTTTGCATGTATGTTTGGAGATACATATTACTAATAATGACTGTAAGACCCTCTCCTGTTGCCTACACCCTGAATTGTAAAAAAGACTACTTTTCTGTATCCTTCAAGACTTTTTTCTTAATCAGTCCATAAACCTCAATGATCAGACTTTTAATTAAAATATTGGGGACCAGCAGATGGCATAATGATTATGTTGCTGGACTCCTACATAGACATCCACAGTTTGAGTCCTGGACCTGGTGGCTTAAAACTCAAGCCAACAGGTGGCTGACCACGGTTCTAGTCTCGGACCTGGTGGCTTGCTTTCTCGCTTCTCTCTCTCTCTCTCTCTCTCTGGTCAAATTAACATAAAATGAATAAATAAATAAAAATAGGTAAAAATAATTCTTAACAAAAGCAAAAACTCAAGCCAGGCGAGTGTGTGTGTGTGTGTGTGTGTGTGTGCCTAAAATCCTGAAAAGAGAAGGGATTGCAGTATGGCCATCCCCACTGGGGCATGATTTCTCTATTTCTGTCTCTCTCTATCTCTCTGGTGAGTGCATCTGCCCTGTAGGAAAAATCTTAAAAAAAAGAAAATGGTGATTTTTCTAATAAACAACAACAAAAAGCTCACAGAAACTGCGTTCAAATAGAGGAAATAAAGTAGATTTAAAGAAAAAAGTAACAAGCATTAAAAATAAGTATCACTTGTATTCCTATTTCTTTGTTTGTTTGGAAAACTCAAAATGTAATCAATAATTCTCAAAATATCCATATGGTAGTTGGGCATGGGGGGTAATTTTCATTATATCTGTTGATCAAATTGTTAATTTCTTTAATGGTTTGAGACTTAAATCAGAAAAGGCAAAATTTTGTTGATTTTAATCTTAATGATATTTGATTTTGCCTTAAATGAGAATACAATCACTCTAGGAGGAATAAAAGAGAAAACAGATGAGACTGTGTTTTTGTATAGTCAGTAAGTTGGCTTCTTTTAAAGGGTTGTTAGTATAGATTTTTGTAAAACCTATAAATGCCACCATTCTGTCAATGTCTTTCAACTGATAGCATCATAAGTAGGTCCTAGTGACTACAGTATCTACATAGTTGCATTGAGTCAATTTTGTTTCAGAAGTATATAAAGAATTCAAACTAAGAGAAGTTGATACTAGGAAATAATATTAATTTGCACTAATTGGGTGGTTATTTTATATGAAATACCTTG
The DNA here is from genome assembly GCA_026018925.1 of Tupaia tana. Lineage (NCBI taxonomy): Eukaryota > Metazoa > Chordata > Mammalia > Scandentia > Tupaiidae > Tupaia > Tupaia tana. Next base: position 34,210,935 of record JAKSZU010000014.1, on the reverse strand, counting down.
CTAACATGTTTTACTTGCATTATTTTATTTAATTCTCAAAATGACCCAATGAATGATGTTCAAGTCTTACTTGAATTTTTTTTTTTTTTTTTTTTGGGGGGGAGAGGTTTTTCGCTATAGGGCGTGTGCGCTCGCCAGACAGACAGAGAGAGACATAGAGACAAAAGCGAGAAATCACCCCCAGGGGGGATGGCCACGCCGCAATCCCTTCTCCTCCATTCTCTTCTCGGGATCTTGGGCACGCACGCACACGCGCCCAGCGTGAGTTGTAAGCCACCGGGTCCGAGACGCGAACCGCGGTCGACTACGTGGGAGTCCAGCGACATAGCCATTACACTAACTGCTGGTTCCCCTTACTTGAATTTTACATATGAAGAGATAGAGACAGAGGTTAAATGACTTGTATAATAGAAGTTTTCTTTTTTTTTTTTTCCCAGATTAATTTACTAGTAATTATTTAGGGTTTGGGGAACTGAGAAGGGCATGTACACTCACCAGAGAGAGAGACAGACAGACAGACAGACAGAGAGAAAGCACCTCAGTGGAAGGAGAGAAAGTTTATTGTTTAAGGAGCATAGAGTTTCAGTTTGAGAAGATGAAAATGTTCTGGAAATGGATGGTAGTGATGGTTGCACATCAGTGTGAATGTACTTAATGCCATTAAGCTGTACGAAGTGACTAAAAATGGCAAATTTTATTATATGTATTTTACCTTAATAAAAAAAGGTAATAACTTATTATAGGTTTGCACTAAAATTTAAAACTGAAACCATGAAACAAAACAATGGTATAATTTGAGATCTAATTTATAAAAATGACATTAAGACAGTAATCAAATCAGGAAGCCTTATTCTGTTGACAAGCACTACAAATCATGTGCTTCATTTTCACTGAAGGTCAACATTAATCATGAAAAGCATGATTCCTTTAAGATGAGATATCAAATGGAACAACATAAACTATAAATGTGTAGACGAATTCTAGCAAGAATAGGTTATCTGAGGGGACATCCAACAGTATCTTATCTTTCTGCTTAATTCCCTGCAAAGTGAACAAAAACATTTTCTATGTGAAATAATTTCCAAAATATGACTTGGGAAATTGGTTCAATTTTTTCTCCTATCTATATATTGAGAATATTAAATAATTCAGAGGAAATTAAATACTTTTTATCACACATTGGGATTCTTTTCAGCAATATTTTTAAAATAATTAAATTGGCTCAGTTTAGTGCCCTAGATTCTGGCCCATTTTGATTATTTATACAAAAATACCCATATAAAAGTGACTTAGGCATTGATATTCTTTGATTAATCAGTGCTTTTCTTTTTCTCTTGGTCAGAAGGTTCACAGCAATCAAATAAAATCTTGCCTTGTGCTCACTCCAGAGCTATGAAAGGAAAGAGACAAACTTTACAAGATAAATGGAATTGAAACAAAAAGGAAATTCCCCGGAGTGGCACACCTTTTCTCCCCAAAACTCAATGGTCTTATAAACAATTAAGTTAATTTGGCAATTAAATATAATCCTTTAAACTTGTAAGGGTCAAAGAATGTTATGATATAGGCAGTTAGCCAACTATCAACTGTGATTTAGAGTTTGGACTTGTTCTTCCCTATGCGTGAACTATTCGCTTATGTCATTGTATAATCGACTGCTCCCCATCTTTCAGGCTTCAGATATCACCTCCTTAGAGAGGACAACCCTGACCATACCCTATCTAAGTGACCACCCACCATTACTCTGTCACTCTCCATAAGACTGCTCAGAGTCGTTTCCTTGGTGGCACTTTGACACAATCTGAAATGAGCTAGTTCGTGTATTCGTTTAGGTGTTTATTGTCTGCCTTCCACCATTAGAACATGAGCTTCCCGAGGACAGGGCAGAGGCCATCTTGTTTCCTCCTCTAGTCCTTATGTCTAGTGTAGTGAAAGCTTGTCATTCACAGATGGGTTGGTAGGCTTGTTCTCCTATATCCTGCTACCTTGCAACTGTCTATGTAGATGGACTGAGAGCTTGGTCCTTTTGGGAACATAAACCTGTTGCTATGTTCAGCTCTTTTCTTAATGAGTGCTGTAGTAGGTTTATTTCATTTGGCTGGGGGAGCTGAATAATAAAACATGGTGACCTAGAGAATAGTAAGACAGACCTGCTTGGTCCTTAAATCTAAATCCTCTCTAGCCTAGTTTTCCAGAGTTCCTTGAAGTAGTTATCAAGTGGTTCTTTATTTTCCAGTTGTCACACTCCCTGACTGCGTAACTTTCCTGGGTACCCCATGAAAAGAAGGGCTGGTTAAATCAAAGATGACTTAGGATAATTATGATTTCTTTCATAATGCTATGCTGATACCTTCAAGTGATCCTACACCTAGCAAATCACAAGCATGAAGCTGACCTCCTCCCCACTCTGTTCTGGGAGGACTGGCTTCATGCACCACATTAGCTCTTACTCCATAGGGAGCTCAGTGAACTGAACAAAGGAAACCAAGCCTATTTGTCTTTCCATTGTAGAGATGGGAAAAATCAGGTAACATCACTGGTCTCCAGAGGCTTGCTTTTACTTCTTGATAAAACAAAACAAGGAAAAAAAGGGGGGAGAGGGGTTTCTTAAGATCCTTTCACAGTTATGTCATTCAGGATTCCTATGCAGTATATTGTATAAGTAGTAAGAATAGGCCTCCAAGCTGATCAGTCACATATTCTGTTTTAAATAGTGTTTTCATTAAAAAAATAAGGTTGTGTCCCCCAACCAGAGCAAACTTGTCTCCCATCACATCAAGCTATTAATACACCTCTTCTTTTGTAATTAAACAGAACTCCTTATCATGGCCACCCAAGATAACTAACTAAATTTCCCAGTCTCCCTTGTAATTAGGCATGTGCGTATGAGTGCAAGTGATGAGCCAGATCAAATCCTTAAAAAGAATGGGTACAACCTCCCCTACTTTTCCCCTTTCTCACTGGTTGAATGTAGATGTGGTGGCAAGCTGTCCTGAGACATAAGGATGAGGTACCACCCTAGAGATGGCAAGGGATGGGAGAAAGCAAGCCAGTTGACCCCGAGTCCCTAACTCTCTAGAGATACATGTCACCTGGATTACTTTTTAATATATAAATCGTTGTGTGAAAAAAAGAAACCATTTCCATCTTGGTTGAACCACTGCTATTTGTAGTTTCTACCGGGATGTTAGGAAAGTCACCTTGCATATTTTGCACAGAAAAAAAATATGTCCCTACAACCTAATATTTCAGCAATCAACTTACATTCTAACAGTAAACTTTCCTTGATGATTACAAGCTGTCTCATGATTTTGCAAAGAGGTCTTTGGATCTCAGAATGATAAAAAAAGTAAAAATAAAAATTTAAGAAAAGAACTTTCTGTGTTGGAAAGGACCTTCAAGGTTACCCTATCACCTCACTTTATTGATGAGGATGTTGAAAGTAGAGTGAGCAAATAAACTTCTTGAGCCTCACAAGTAGTTGGGTAGAAGGACTAGCATTAGGTCTTCTGAATTATTTTCCTTTAGGGTCCAGTTAGCAGAAATTTCTAGAATTACTCAGAGGTATGGCAAATTGCTACCTGGGACCCAGGACCTTCTTTTCCCAGACATCCCATGAACAACTGCCACTCTACATATACCAATAAGGCTGCTCATATTTCCACAATAAGGAAGAGTGGTAGAAGAAGCTCGGGCTCACTCGCAGCATGCCTCATTGGAGGATGATGGAAGAATCAGAAGGAATCATGCTTTTACTTCTTGCTTATTAAATCTGGCCTTGAAAGTATCTCTTTTGTTTAATGAAACTGGTTCTTTTCCCTACAATGTAGATCGTAGCATTTGTCTAAGAAAAAGAAACATGGCAGTTGAAAATTTAGAGGACACCTACCTTGTATAACTCCATTCTATAATACTATGATTATCAATTATCATTCCCATGTAATTTGATAATATAAGAAATTTTCTGTAATAAGTAGCAATGGGAGTAATTTCAAAGATTAAGGGAATAGCACAGGAAACAAATCATTTATCCACCATGTGCCCAACCACAGCTCTCTTGAAAGAAAGGATATTGGTAAAGTTGTGAAAAAGAAAGCTTCCAAAGGTCTCATGAAAAGTGGAAAGTAAATTCCATCCATTAATATACAAGGTCCTGGGACCAGCAGTTGGTATATTGACTATTTCACTGGACTCCCATGTAGTCGACTGTGGTTAGAGTCCTGGACCTAGTGGCTTAAACTCATGCCGGGTGCATGTACGTGCATGCCCAAGGTCCCGAGAGGAGAATGGAGGAGAAGGGATTACAGCGTGGCCATCCTCCCAGGGGGTGATTTCTCGCTTTCTGTCCATCTCTCTCTTTCTTGAGAGCGCACATATTCTATAGCAAACACCTCTCCAATGATGATAATAATAATTATAATAATACAAGGTCCTTAGGCTTATCCTTCCATCTCTATCTTTCCCCTTAAAATCTCAATAGAGTATACTTGTCCTTTACTATGAAACTGGGAACTTATATTCGGATTTCACGAAATTCTTTTTTTTTTTATATATCACTCTCACATATTTCTTACCATCTTCATTTTCATCAAACACTGGTGCTTTGCTTGAAGTGTTGGCTCCCATGGTCAAGTCTGCCCAGACCTGGATCCTCCAGCTACAGTGCTCTAGCAGAAACACTCATCTCCATCAAAACAGGTCCTGAAGCCTTAGCTGTATATTTAGAAAAGAAAAAGAGGTGGTATGTTAATAACATGGTATAAGTAGGCAACCAAATATAGACCGTGATCAAAATATTAACTGAATCTGTGTCACTGGAGTGGGAAATTTGATCGAGAATGATGATTTCAGAAATAATAAAACATCAAGCAACAACAGGAAAACACACTACATGGCCTCACCAGCAGCAGACCTGGGCTTACATAGTAACAAAGCAAAGTATTTTCCAAGTATAAAAGAAAAGGTTTAAATCATAATTGCATGCTTTATTTAGCAACTATGAAATAAAAGTAGTTTTTTATTGCAAATAAATATTTTGGAGAAAATATGCTAATTTTTTATATATATATTTTTTTATTTCATGAGAGAGACAGCATATATGCAGGCAAGAGACAGAGAAAGAGTGGGCAAGACAGGCACTCTCTTGTCACACTGTCACCTCCTTCCTCAGCCTCCCACTAGTCAGAATCCTGGGCACCTGGTGTGTTTGAGGTCGACTCGGGATCCAAACCTGTGATTGACCATGTGGCTTCCAGCATTGCAGATCAGTATGCTACCACCTGTGCCACCAGTGCTTCCAGAGCTGGGCTAAGAAAATATGCTCGTTGATTTTTTTTTTTTTTTTAGATTTTTGCCATAGGGTGCATACACTCACCAGAGAGCAACAGAGACAGAAAGTGAGAAATCACCCCCGAGGTGGGGATGGCACCCTTCAGAGGGGATGGCCACCCCCCACCCCCTCTCCTCCATTCTGCTCTGAGGATTTGGGGCACGCATGTAAATGTGCCCAGGTTGTTTGTGAAGCCAGTAGGTCTGGGATCCAAATGGCAGCGTTGGTCATGTGGGATCTAGCGCTGTCACCACCACGCCAATCTGCTGGCCCTAAAGGTATGCTAATTTTAAGCGTTCTATTTTTTGTTTGTTTTCTGTAAGCAGTAATAATTTTGACTTTTTTGAAGTCATCAAGATGCCTTTGTTATCTATTTCCTCCTGCTCTGAACAGTATTTCAATATAAAAGAAAGAAGTTCTGGGTTGGGCTTCTCCACATCAACAAATTGCTAAATTCCTTCAAATACTTTTCTTTTTTTTTGATCCTTTCCTTAAATTTGGAGATAATGATAGTTCTTATTTCAAAAAGTAACGTGATACACATACATTTAACTCTATACATGTATTGGAGCAATTACTCTTGCCTTTGGAATGAGGGAAATAACAGGGTCTATCTCAGGAATCACACACTCAGATCCTGTAGGAGCCAGTCAGGGAATATAAGTGCACAAACCAAACCAGGTACAAGACATGAGTGCAGGACCAGTAGATGGCGTAATCGCTATGTCGCTGGACTCCCATGTAGTCGACTGCTGTTTGAGTCCCAGACCCGGTGGCTTAAACTCACGTAGGCGTGTGTGCCCAATATCCCAAAAGGAGAATGAAGGAAAAGGGATTGCAGCATGGCCATCTCCCCTGGGGGTGATTTCTTGCTTTCTGTCTCTCTGTCTCTCTCTCTGTCTTTCTGGCGAGCGCACGCACCCTATAGCAAAAACACTTCTCAAAAAAAAAAAAAAAAAAAAAAGAGAGAGAGAGAGACATCGGTGCATTGTGAGGACAGTGGTGACTCTGCCTCCATTGCCAAAAGAGGTGGACTGCTGTTGCCAAGGGGAAACGCAGGCCTGGGAAACCAGATATTCACATCTACCAAAAAATGGGTAAAGATCCAGATTGTGTGTGAGATAATATTTTAAAATTCAGCTCAGCTACATGGCTTGGAAAAAAATGTCATGTCTTGGACAAATATGGCTCCTGGATACGGCTGATGAGACAATGTGTGGAAGCAGTGAGCACGATGCCCGGCACACAGCATGCAAGGAATGAATGTTAGCACCTCTTACGTGCGATACTAGTAGTATCTCCTTGTGCATTGTTTTTATTTTTATGTGTGTATGTGCATTTTTTTATTTAAGAGGGATTTTTGAAATAGAGCATATGTGCTCGTTGGAGAGACAGAGATAGAAAGTGAGAAATCACCCCCAAGGGGGATGGCCATGCCACAGTCTCTTCTTCATTCTCTTCTTGGGATCTTGGGCATGCACACACATGTGCCAGGTGTGTTTTAAGCCACTGGGTCCAGGGCTTGAACTGCAGTTGACTACTGTGGGAGTCTAGCAATGTAACCATTACTCCACCTGCTGGTCCCTTGTGCATTATTGTTTTAATAGTTGACACCTGTTCATTGATTTTTCTCTTGAACGGTTTGCTCACAAAAAATATATGTATTGATTAGATGCAGAATTGGACAAAGTATCTAAGCTAACCGAGGTTACTGAAAAATGTATCTGGGAGAACTGTGTTGGTTAAGGTGGCTAGATCCTATATGGTTCAAGTCCTGGATCTGGTGGTGGGGGGGTGCATATGTGCCCAAAATTCTGAGAAGAGGATGAAGGAGATGAGATTACAGTGTAGCTATCTCCCCTGGGAGGTGTTTTCTCTTTTTCTCCTCCTCTACCTCTTCATCTCTCTCCCTCTCTTTCCCCTTCTGGCTTCCTCTCTCTCTCTATCTCTGTCTCCAGCAAATGAAGTTTATTGAAAACTATTTAAAAAAAAAAGTTTGGGAAGCCCTTAAGCAACTGTATGTAGCAGAACAGCTCACATTCCCATTAGGAAAATGTAAGTAAAGCCTTCATTTGGAAGGCAAACTCATTAAAGAAATGCTACTTTTCATACTAAAAGCCAACTGCTGGCAAACTGCCTTACAGACTTTAAAAAAGAATCCTTAACCAGAGAGCACAGAGTCAGCAATTAGGAAGCAAACAACAAATGGCCTGGGAGGGGGAGCGGCAGGGGAAGGTGGTAACAGGTGGCGAAGGGAGCTCAGTGGGATTACTGAGATCCAGGAAGACAGAAAGAACACAACTGGCTCTTTACACTGGAAATTCAAGAGGCGTTCAACGCCAGTAAACAAGGGAGTTAGGACAAGTAAGTGGAGCATCCTTTGTGTCTTACTGTGAGTTGGGGAGAAGCAAATGGCAAACACACACACACACACACAAAAAAAAAAAAAAAAAAAAAAAAAAAAAACCTTTTTGTTTTCTTATTGCATTTACAAGCCAGAACAAATGGGGAATGGTGTAAGGACCTACCCACTGATCGCACAGAAAGATAGTATTGGCCAAGACAGAGAACATACATTTTAAGGAGTTGTCATTATTAACGCTGCAGGCTGGGATTACATTCTCTTTTATTTTGTGCTTAAAACCCGAGTACATATAGTTTTCACACTACATCCCTGTCTTGTCATTCTTATCTTTTTTATTTTTTCACACCTCAGGTTTTTCCTCAAATAGCCTGTCTGCATGCAACATAAGATGTACCAAGCATTAACCTTGCAAGTTGTCAAATAAGAAAAAAGAGAGACAGAGGGAGAGAGAGAACATTATCACAATTGTCTGCCCTTTGGAGTTCCATTCTGATGTGCAGACAGTTCTGTTCACCACAGATCCAGAGATTTTACTGGGGGAATATGCAGACAAGGCACTGTTTTCATTTATGTTTGGGGAAGGGGCAAGCAGATGATGAGTGATGGTTTACTACTCCCCACTGCCGCTCAGATGCACAATCTAGTTTAGAATTCGCTTTCGCTTTTTCTTCCCCATGTGGACAGCCAAATGAAATAACTTCCTCTCATATCTAGAAGAAACTATCCTCTCTGGCAGGAAAATGAAGATGCATCCTTTCCAGTCTACCAAATAAAGCCTAGGGGAGATGTAGGACTTTCTTCTACCAAACCCCACAAACCCTTCCTGACCTCCCAGTACTAAGTCTGCAGTGTTACATAAGCATCGTTTTGAGATGTCACGATGACAGTCACCATCCATGGAAATAAAAATTCTAAACATAAAAAAAAATATACAGAACAAAGAGATATTTGTCTTGCAGAATACACGGACTTTTCAGAGTCAGCCTTATCAGATTACTAACCAGGGACTAGTTCCCCAATACCAATATTGCATTTTACCCTATACTTTTGGGAGTTATGAACGGGTGAACTCCCTTGAACAGTCAACACTCCCAGATGCAAAAGATCCAATTCTAGAACTGGAGAATACAGGGTGTGATGCAAGCAAGTTGCAACTTCTGATGGAACCGGTTAGACTTCACTTCATAGCATGTGTAGCTACAGCTTCTTTTGTTTGCATTGGAAAAACAGAAGCTTCTTAAGCTGGGAAATATTTAAAACATGGGGAAGAACAAAATTCCATGAAAGAACACCCAAAGAAACAACATTCTCAGTTAACAATTGTGTATACGTTGTCCACTTTGCATTGTCATTTTAATTTATTAGATATTTTAGCTAAACATTACTTCCACCTTGATCCTTAGGCCAAATAGATTTCTTTTTCATACTTCCCAAAGATAGCCATAATCATGAATCTAAGTTTGCATTTTACAGTCCACTCACAATTTTACATACATGGAAATGTCTGAAAATGTCACCTCCATGGTGTCATAGAACAGGTCTAGTCACATCTGGCTGTGCTCACTTAACCATTAGACATCTGAGATCTGGGCATTTGCTGCTGATCTAGACTGTCCATAATTGCTTTTTAAGCGCTGCGTAGTAGTCCATTGTGTTAATACACCGTATTTTATTTTTGTGTGTAAAAATATTCAAATTCTTCGGTCTTGGGAGAAAAAACCCCACATCTTTGTGGAGATGAAGCCAACCATCAAAGGAAGCTTGGAAGGTGGATGAGAGATACAAAGCAGAAATACCTCCGCTAACTTCACCCAGTAATTACAAAAAGTCTTCAAAAAGTTCGTGGGAAATGCCTATGATCTATTTTTACAAATGCATCGATTAAAAAACCGTTTTGGACCAAAATAAACTCGTACTTTAATCCCATTTTTGTATGAACGTTTTGAAGTCCCCTGGTGTGCCTGGGTCTGAGACGGTGCAAGGTTGGGGAACTCAATGGGGGGACCAAAGAGCTAGGATTGGTCCCGCCAGTGTCTGGTTGTGAGTTTTCTTGACGGCTGCCTTTGTCTGGTTTCTCTTCCCTTTAAACTTCTAGCTCCCCCTGCAGTACCGTTAGGACGCAGATCTATTTACTGATTTTAAATCGAGACCACCACTCACCTCGTCCCAGTCCTTCCTTCACTCCTTCCGTGAAGCTCAGGATGTTGCGTCCACCCAGGGAGCAGGAGCTAACGGAGCAACTCCGAGAGCAAGAGTGAGCGGTGACAGACACCTACCTGCCAGGCGCAGCCGCGACAGCGAGCGAGCACGGAGCAGAGCTGGGCTGGGCTGGGCTGGGCGAAGCTGGGCCGGGCTAGACTGGCCTGGGCTGGGCCGGGCACCTGCAGCTGCCGAGGGGTCCCAGCGCCGCCCGAGCGTGCAGTTCCCTGGAGAGGGGCGGCCCCGGCTTGGGGAGGCTGGTGCAGGGGCAGCTTGCCAGGGGGTGTCCCCAGTCGGCGCTCTCAAAACGAACGAGCAGTCGCTTGGGTGAGGGCCAGGTCGCCTGGGGTCGTTGCGTCGCCGGCTGGGGTCTGACACGAGCCCGGCAAGGGCGCGGTTTCGAGCCCGGTGGCGGGGATCTGGCCGCGCCTTGGCCAGTTCTGGAGCGCCAGAACACAGAACGCACCCCAGCTTCCCGGACCCTGGCTGGATTCCCCTGACTTGACCCCCGAAAGAAACACGGACAGAGCCGCGGAGGTGGCAAGTACGATTCCGCAGTTCTTCGATGGGAAGAGGAAGATTTCCTTCAAGACTTTCCGCAGGGCAGTGGAGGGAGGAGTCCCAAGGCGGCGTTGAGAAGGACCCTTTAAGGACTATGATCTGGTAGATTTTCTTGTTTTATTGCTGGGGGAATTGAGGTACAGAGACAAGAAATACTTTCCCAGTGAGGCCTAACGAATTGAAGCACAGAGACGAGAACTGCTTGCCCAGTGTAGCCCTAACAATGAACAGAGAGGTTTCGGAGACGCACAGGACTCCTGCCTCCCACCTCGGTCCGCATTTTCCCACGCATCTGCATCTTCGTTAACCCGCACCGTGGGGGGAAGGCAATCCCACTGCTGGTGTCCAGGTTCTCTTCCATGGCCGTGCCCCCTACTCCCATTTGTAATCGACACTGTGGAAATAGCTTATTGTTTGTCCTTTAACCCAAGTCACATACTCTCAAGCCAACGCAGAATTGCAGAATTAGCACATGAACACTTGCTTATGAAGGGAAGAGGGTGAGTGGGCAGCTATGGGGCAGGGAGAAATGAAGGGTGGGGTCTAGTCTGGGGGTCGGTGAGGGGACAGCTTCTATTCATCTCATTTCTTTGTCATGTGAAAATGCCTGCTCGGCGTTGCCAAATATTCAGATTATTTTTAAGAATGATTTTATTTAACTTTATTTATTTTAATTTGACTTTTGACTAGAGAGGGGGAGGAGGGAGGGAGGGAGAGAGGGAGGGAGGGAGGGAGAGAGAGAGAGAGAGAGGGAGGCTAGAAGCGAGAAGTGAGAAAGCAAGCCTCCAGGTCCGGGACTCAATCCATGGTCGGCCCTGTGGGAGTCTAGCGCCCTTCACCACCACGCCACCTGCCAGTCCCCAAATATTTAGATTTTCAAAGAGTAGCTGGAAATGAGAAGTTTTGTGTTAAATCTCCCATTATTTTAGAACACTGACAAGTATTTAAAATACTTAAAACTTTGTTGGCCAAACAAACTGTCTGAGGCTAAAACACCTTTTCAGACGCCCCCTGTTAGATCTGCCTGGATGTGACGTTCCACAGAGCACAGGGACCGTATTAGCTTTGTTTGCCATTTTTAGTACCAGCTTCTAGGACGGTGCCTGAAATATCTTAAATATTTGCTGAAATCATTGAATGTGGTCTCCTTAAGGTGAAGCTTCGTAATGTATTAATTATAAGTAGTTCAGGGTAATTCTACTCATTTAGACTTCGTACCCTTCTTTCTCTCATCTGAGCAGGGCTACCTTTCACCCTAATATTTTAGAACTTGGAATAACCTTTAACTCCAGCTAACCCACTTGTTCATATTGCATTTGGTGTCTGGAAGACCAGAGTTGCCCAAAGTTGCATAGTGCATTAGTGGCAGAGCTGGACAGACACTTACTCTGTGATCACTAGTTCCACCACCTGTTGTCAAGGCCTTATGAAGAACCTGTCTCAGAGAGGATTCGGGGTATAAATAAACACTGTGGAATTTGGGGCAAGCTGGCAAAAGAACACTAAAAGCAACCAAGTTTTCAAGACTAATAAGATTTATTTGTTTTAGGTTTTCACTATAGGGCTCATGTGCTTGCTAGATAGATAGAGAGAGAGAGGGAAAGTGAGAACTCACCTTTCTGGGAGTGGCCATGCCACAATCCCTTCTCCTCCAGGGACTGATTTTGGGGCCCATGCATACACACACTTGGCATCATTTTCAGGCTGCTGGCTCCAGGATTCAAACTACAGTCAGCCATGTGGGAGTCCAGTGCCTTAACCACTATACCACCTGCTGGCCCCAAACCACTATGATTTTTAAGGAATACATTTTGGGAAAAGGTTTTCTTTTTAAGGCAAGAATCAGGCACCTGATTTTTTAAAAAGGTAAGTCATTCTTGTGTAATATTTGGTAGTGTACAAAACACTCCCAAGTTATTGTCATAGCACTGGAGATGCACTACACATTCATTAGGCCTGCCCTATGTTAGTACTTCAAAAAGCTCATGGAAAAATTGATTTAATGTATGAGTTTATTTTGGTGCAATTTTTTTTTTTTTTGGATATCTATACATAGATTTTTCTTTTTGAGAGGTTTTTGCTAAAGGGCACGTGCGCTCGCCAGAAAGACAGAGAGACACAAAGAGACAGGAAATGAGAAGTCACCCCCCCCAGGGGGGATGGCCACGCTGCAATCCCTTCTCCTCCTTTCTCCTCTCGGGATCTTGGGCATGCATGCACACGCACCCGGTGCGTGTTTAAGCCACCAGATCTGGGACTCGAACCACGGTCGACTACGTGGGAGTCAAGTGACATAGCCATTATGCTAACTGCTGGTCCCAATACATAGATTTTTTTAATGAACATTTTCATGATTTTTTTTGAAGACTCCATGTGTTATCTCTGCCCCTGCTCCCCAGAAAGTAACAATATTTATTTTATCACAGAAGACAATGAAACTGCAAGAAAACGGGCTGAGATTTGAACCAAGTCTCTGGAAATCTCTTGAATTTGGTGTCTTGGCGGGTGTAAAGAAGCTGGGAGTCAAGCATGTTTCATGCAAATACTAACTTCACCACTTAAGCTCTCACTGAAAGGCCTTGCATCTGCTTTCCTGTTTCAGGAAAGGAATGACAATCATACCTAGTTATGACGGAAGGGGGTTGAAATGAGATGATGCACTGACTGACGCCCTTCACATGCTGCTGGGAAGCAGAGCCAGCACTCAGAAACCAGCAACCATTGAGGTTATTTCATAAAGCAGTCTACATGGTTATTCTCAATACTATTAAGATTCATTTAAAAATACTCTGTTGGTATAGACCCATTTAAAAAAAAATAAAACTACTTATCAGTCCTGATGTGTCATGTTCATGTAAAGTCTTGGCATACCATAGGTTTTAGAGAAAAATAGTGATACTTATTACTGCTTCATAGATAGTCTATCGAATGCTGATGGTTTTAACCTTTAATTTATTCTGTCATCCATACTCCCTTACTAATGATCCTATCTTAGACATGATTCTTGGACAAACTCTGAGACTGCCACAAGAAGTTAGTTACTTGGGAGAATAGCTAGGCTAGATCCTATGACGATCTCTGGAGCCCCCCAGTGGAAAGAAGATGAAGTAAAGAGTAAACCTGTAAGGAAGTCTTGTCTACACAGATACAGTATACAGAATTTTTAAAAATGTAAAGAGTACATCACGGCTTACAACAAACTAATGCACACAAATTCACCCATGTCACTCTTGGCTTAAAACCGTGCACAAGGTTCCCTGCATGTAGAATAAAGTGACAATCATTACTCCAGTAGACAAGAACTTATGCTGTCCCCCCTGTGCCACTCTGCACAACTACATCCAGGGTCATTGTTCCTCTGCTTACTCCATTCCAACCAACCAGCCTTCTTATTTTTGCAGAGCACACCAAGCTTGTCCTCAACTCAGGACCTTTGTGTGGTTCTTCCTGATGGGTGGGACAGTTCTGGTCTCCTCATTCAGCTGGTAGCACACATTTCTGTCAGAGAGAATTTCCCTCAACCCCTTCTCTGAAGGCGCTTCTCCACTTTTTCCTCCATTCTCCACTACACACCCTAATTACCTCCTTCTTTTTTCTCATTATGAGCTAAAATTATTTTGCTTGCATAGCTTCTTTGCAATGTTTCTTCTCATATTTTAAAAGTTTACCCCTTCCTTCCTTTCATGATATATGTGTGTGTGTATCTATATCTATATCTATTTCTATATCTATATCTATATATCTATCTCTATATAGAGAGAACAAGCCCTGACCTTCCAGCCAACTAGGACTACAGGGGTATCTGCAGGTGCTCCTGACATTTCAGGCCAACTTGGGCTCCACCAATGCGCATAGTGGTGTCCTACCTCTGCACCACAGTTCACCCTGTTTTCCCTCCCTGAATGCAGGTTCCAGGAGGTCAGGACTGGCACCTCTCTTGTTCACCACTGTATATACAGCATGAACGACAGTGTTTGGCACATAGAAAAGTGTGCAAAAAAGTAAATGTTTATCTCATCATTATTTTTATTGAGTAGTCTAGGAGGAAAGCAAAAGAAGGAATAGTACCCCTTAAAGCAGTAAATATTTTCCCTATAAAGAAAGCAGATCTTTTTAGGGCTAGGTTTAAAGGGTATAAAAATAAGTAAGAAACTATCACTGGCCTGAGTATATTGTGGTTTGAGTAGAAGCAGTAACCACAGCTTAAGATTGACTGATGGCTGGATGGGAACCCTCCTAGAACACTGCCAAGATAAGTTAGCCCTGCCTGAAAGAACCAGCACCTCTGTAGCATGGGACCTGTGCCTTAAAGGATGACCAGGAGGTCACTAGACAGAGAAGAAGGCATTCCAGGTCTGCTGAATGAAAGTAAGAAATGTAATATGTGAAGACAATTAGAAAACTTCAGTGTGATTGGAGTAGAGAGAACATAGTGTGGCATCATGATGTGACAGGATGGGGGAAAAGTCTTGAATAACCAAATATGCTAGGGACCAGCAGTTAGTGTAATGGCTATGTCGCTGGACTCCCATGTAGTCGACCACAGCTCGAGTCCCAGACCCAGTGGCTTAAACTCACACTGGG
Source organism: Tupaia tana (assembly GCA_026018925.1). NCBI lineage: Eukaryota > Metazoa > Chordata > Mammalia > Scandentia > Tupaiidae > Tupaia > Tupaia tana. The sequence goes on along the minus strand of JAKSZU010000014.1, from coordinate 34,195,897 downwards.
AACGTGTGCGTGCATGCCCAAGGTCCCAAGAGGAGAAAGGAGGAGAAGGGATTGCGGCATGGCCATCCCCCTGGGGGGTGATTTCTCACTTTCTGTCTCTCTGTCTCTGTCTTTCTGGTGAGCGCACATGCCCTATAGTGAAAATCTCAAAAAAAAAAAAAAAAAAAAAAAAAAAAGAAAGAAAGAAAAAAAAAAGAGCCAAATATGCTATGAAAAAGTTTTACATTTAAAACAGAATGGCAATGGGAAGCCCTTAGATATGTTAGTAGGAATACAGAAGCCATTAGAGTTAAGTTTTAGATCACTCTGACCTTTTTATATGAGACAAAGCTTTATATCCTTTTTTCTGATTTGAAAATTATTCTCAGTTACTAAAAACATGAGTTTTCAGAACAAGATGAAAATTCTCCTTAGTTATAAAATAAGAATGAAGTCCTAGAACAATGTCTCATATTTAGTAAGTTCTCCATTATGCATTAAATTCAACCTGAATGTTTAGTTGTTCACTTCTAAAATGTAATCACTTTAAGAATTTTATGTTGAAGATATAGTCTCCGTAAAAAAAACTGCTAAAAATATTTTTTAAAGATATTATCTTGGGGGAACCAGCAGTTAGCATAATGGCTGTGTCACTGGACTCCCACGTAGTCGACTGCGGTTCGCGTGTCGGACCCGGTGGCTTAGAACTCACGCCGGGCGCGTGTGCGTGCGTGCCCAAAATCCTGAGAGGAGAATGGAGGAGAAGGGATTGCGGCATGACCATCCCCCCTGGGGGGTGATTTCTTGCTTTCTGTCTCTATGTTTCTCTCTGTCTGTCTGGCGATCGCATGCGCCCTATAGCGAAAACCTCTCAAAAAAAAAAAAAAAAGATATTATCTTGGCAAAGATAGTCCATTTTATTTTCCAATTTCATTGAATGATTGAAGTTTACAGTTTTTAAACACCCTTTACAAATTCTGTAACATCGAGTTCATTATTGTGGTTAATAACCCATTCCTGCTGTGTTGATCATTTGTCCAGAGTGGAAAGACACCATGGTAGGATCTGGGGATACAAAGATAAATAAACCAGTTCCTTCTCTTGAAAAAGAAGCATCCTAGTGAGCTCACAATAAAACAATACACTTCACTACTCACCCTGTGAACTTGACATAATTTAATTGAGAAAGAGGGATTTATCCTTAAAAAATAATGGGGACGTGTTCTTTCTATTACCCCAAATAAAAGATAGAAATAGTATAAAATATTTTCTAATTCATGCTTATTAGAAAATACTCAACAAAAACAAAAAGAAGAAAAATGAGTATGAACTAAAACACAGAAGAAATGGACATTTAAGCTACCTATTGTATGTGTGTGTGCGTGTGTGTCTCCATGCACTAATTTATTCCAGAGTTGACTGAGGTGCGAATAATATAATTGTTCTCCAGAAAGCTTGCACAGTATTGAGAATTGTTAAGCAAAAATTTTGCTACTGTCAGATAGACCCACATTTGTTTTCTGATTCTGACACTTAACGCTTCATGCCCTTGTGCAGGTAAGCTAGAAATCGAACTTTTGGGGACCAGCAAGTGGCATAATGATTCCGTCACTGGACTCCACTTAGTGCACCTCAGTTTGAGTCCCAGTCCCGGTGGCTTAAAACTCATGCCAGGCATGTGTGCCTGTGTACCCAAGATCCTGAGAGGAGAATGGAAAAGAAAGGATTGCAATTTGGCCATCTCCCTTGGGGAAATATTTATCAATTTCTGTCTCTCTGTCTCTCTCTGCCTTTCCAAAAAGCACACATGCCCTATAGCAAAAATCTCTCTCTCCCCAAAAAAAAAGCAAACTTTTGTTTCTTGATCTGTATGAAATGAATGTTAATATCATTCCCTCCTGAGGAGTGTTGGGATAATTAAATGAGATAGTGCATGAAAATCTTAGAGCAAGACCTTGCTCAGTGTGGATACCCAATAAATACATTATCGCACCAAATGTCTTTTTTTGGTACAAAAGTGTAAAAGAGTACCTATCTCACTGCACCCTCACAAACACCGATTATTTTGAAAGATCATTGCTAGGAGTCATGGCTACACATTGGACAATATAGATTCCTTTTGACAATGCTTGCTATCTACTAAAAAATGGACCAATTCCAATACAGAGTGATAGGCCATGACAGCAAAAGTCAGAGGGCTCTGTGAGCACATAAATGAGGCACACAGTCTGGTCTAGGGATGGCAGCAAAGGTGTCCGAAGAATAGCAACCAATCCGGGAGAGAGAGTACAAGTTAATTGTGCAAGGCAAGAGAGTGTTCCAGCCAGAGGCAACCTCATGAACAAAGCGGTATAGGCAAGAGAGAACAGGGTATGTTCCAGGGCACCTGCGAGCTTTAGTGTCACCAGGACATGGAAGAGACAGGCACTATTCACAGAGGAAGCCCCAAGTACAGCATTTCTGGATGTGACTGAGGCAATGTGCTTCTTGTCACCTTATATAATTAGCCCAACGAACCCATAAATCATGTGGTAGTATTTCTCTCTCTCTCTCTCTCTCTCTCTCTCTCTCTCTCTCTCTCTCTCTGTGTGTGTGTGTGTGTGTGTGTGTGTGTGTGTGTGTGATTTTGTTTTGTTTTTGCCTTTTTCTTTTTTGTTTTTGCCAGAGGGCACATGAGCCCATGGAGTAAGAAGAGGGATCAAAGTGAGAAAGCTCCCTGTCCCCCACAATGGGGCATGGTCATACCCAGTCCCTTCTCCTCCATTTTTCTCTCTTGTTGGGATTTTGGGCATGTGGGCACACATACCTGACATGTTTTTCAAGCTGGGCAAAGGACTTGAACCACATGGTTGTCCCTGTGGGAGTCAGCTGCCTTCACCACCAGGCCATCACCTGGCTCCATCTTCTGTTTTTAATCACAGAAAACAAATAGTTTAGGTAAGATTTCCAAACCCCTAGGTTAACTGCCAAACCAAATTTCCAAACTCTGGTTAACTGCCAAACCAAAATCATTTCTTTATATTAAAGGTTTTTTGTCCAAATGGCATGTGTGTGTGTGTAAGCGTATGTACATGTGGTAAGATACAGTTCTTAATCCCATCCTCTATATAAAATAAAAGAATGATAAAATATACAGCTTTAAAGAGAGAATATTCTCACGAAGTAGATTTTAAGCCAGGAGATTTCAACCTAGTCTATTTGATATTAACTCCTCTTAGTATTCCACCAAATATTCTGTGAAGCTCAAAATATACAAATTGATTCAATTTCTTAAGCAAATTCTATATTACAAAGAAAAAACTCAGGTGCTCACATCTTGACTTTGTTCTCCACTTTATTACTGGGTTGTCGGAGAAGTCATGACACTGTTTTCCATGCAAAAATGTGTCACAACTTTGCTGCTATCCAGTAATTTATACCTCACTCTTTTTTAAAAAAAGTTATTTATTATTATTATTTCCTTTCAATTTGCTATAGGGCACACAGAAAAAGACAGAGAAAGAAAAAAAATGAGAAAACAAGCCACCAGGTCCAGGACTCAAACTGCGGTCAGTCATGTGGGAATCCAGTTAACCACCACATCACCTGCTGGCCCCAATTTACACCTCAGTCTTATGAGAAATTTGATAATATTGAGAAATCTGATAATATTATAATGTAGAAAATGAGGGGAAGAAATAATTTATCCACCTATAAACAAATGAATTTGACTCCTTAGGCAATTGATTCCCTTTCCAGTCCTTCATATCAAACACACACACATACACACACACACACACACAAACATACAAACGACACACACACAAACATACAAACACACACCTTACGTAGTTATATACCAATGCATACACATACAGGCCTATCCAGACTGAAACTCAGGAGCATGTAGAAGGAACAGGTAGTGCACTTGAAATTGACATAGTAGAATAACAATCTCATGAGCAATCAATATATAGATAAAATCATTTGAAATGAGGTATATTTATTTCAGGATTTCATCCTTTGGCAAGTGCTCTTAATAGTTTGGTTTCTATAAAGAATGGCTCAGGACCTACAGGAGGGTGTTAGGGAGCCTCCTTTTTGGAGTCCTTTAGAAGCTAATTGAGTAACTATAGACTGAATTACTAAAGCAATTTGCATGTATTTGTCATAAAAGTTATCTTTTCAAAAGGTGTTTGTAGATTGCTCAGATCAGCATGACACAAGTTCACTTCAAGTCTGATATACTATCCTTTGATGTTCTTAGAGGTTACATGATTTTAGTGAAAATCCAAATAAGAGTCTTATTCTCCTTGGTTTTACTTTTTGGCTCTAAGTAGCAATAATAATAATAATAATGTTGAGGATGATGTTAAGAATGGAAAATGAAAGGAGGAGAAATAGATGAAAACTACCCAAAACACAACAAATATTTATTTAGAGTTTTTATCTGCTAGGCACTGAGTCCAACATTTTTTTTTTTTTTTTGCACCCTCTCATTCAATGCTAACAGTATCAATGTTTAGTCAAGAATACCAGAGCTTATAAAGGTCAAGTAGTTTGCCCAGAGCCACAGGACAGAATGACTTCTTAGACCACTGTCTACACTCATTCTGTATTCTCCTCAGGCTGTGATATACGGAGAAAAGGAGTAGCCTGCGGGCCCAGGAGTATTCTTTACCTCTATAATAACTTTCCTGGATAATCAAACCAACCACTGGTTTACCTGAGTCACTCAAATGCTGTGCTAAGAGCTTACCCTTCCCACCTACAGAAGAAATGGGGTTAGATCATCAGAAGTTGAACCAATGATCTTTAACTCTAGTAATAAATGCGTAGGCCCTTAGCCAGGGTCAACTTAGTTGTCGGGCCACAATCACATTGATTATGACTGGTGATAATAACTTAGAGTTGTTATTTTTCCACACTCAGCATTGTTCTTGTCTTAGGGGATTGTGTTACCAATATACACACAGGCAGATACACACATGTAGATAAGAATTTTAAATGTTGTTCCCTGCTTTCCAATTTCAGATACTTCTCTAAAGCCTTTGAAAAATACGCATGTGGCATATTTTAAGTAAAAACTGGAATATTAATCAGGAATTAAAGACACCTGTTTCTGTTTTGAGCTCTGCCTGTGTGCTGGTGATATTCGGCTTCTCCGTAAGGTGTTGCGTAGACAGTATCATACCTATCTCTTCGGGTGACAAGAGCCACAGGACTAAATGGTTATGCTGTGCTTCAGTATAATTCCGTAGTCATTTGTAGTAGTATGTAGGATAATAAACATTATTGCTCTAACATAATTATTATCTGTGGTTTATGGCTGACGAGCTTATTTTCCCCAACTAGTGCTAATTTAACATCAGACACCCTTTTCTTCTTAAAGCCTGTAACTGCTAAGTGCATCCTTCTAAGTTATTGGTTGGGCAAGAATGACTGCCCTGGCTGTAGATGAACTTGATAATATGGTACAAATAACCTTTGTGCTAGAAATAGTTCCCTTTCATCCCAGATGCAACTAGAAAGTCAAAGAAAAGGACGTTGCAGATGAAGAGAAGCATTCTTTCCATTTTCTGGAGAGAGTATAGTACTGCAGTGTTCAACATTTTCCTTTCCCTTTCATGACGCCCACTGACACTGCCTGATTGTGCAACCCTGGTCATTTTCTGTAAGAGACTTGCCAACAATGGAAGTGTTGTATTTTTCTGGTGGTAAAGAGACATTACGGTTTTCTTTTACAACCTACAAACTCGATGATTGCTAATTTTGAGTTTTGGAAAGTTAAAGTGATAAGCCAAGATAACTGTCTTTCTAAAATTTTAGTGTTTTAAAAAAATATGTTCATTATAAAATGATTTGATAAAATAAAACATATCATCAAAGTATAATATACAAAAATATAATTAATATAATTACAGATATATAAAATTGCACATAAGGATACTATAGTTTGGTTTTACTTTCAAATCTTCTCCCCCCTGTAATACATGCTATGCTATTTTTCCATAGAATATATATTTTTATAAAATTGCTTTATAATGTGACACTTTGGAAAATTACGCTAAAAAGGAGTATATGTCCTGAATTTTATTTTGAAATATATGTACATAATTTTGTAAAAGTATAGCAACCTATTTATGTGTCATTGCCATTTTGTGAGATGAGGGTGATTTTCTCTTTAAAAAAAAACTCTACAGCTCCCAAATTATCTTTAGTTAATGTATGTTACCTTTATAATCAGGAAAATAAAAAATTCATGTCAGTTACAGTGAATATCAACCCCCAAATTGCAGTGATATTCGGCTTCTCCTTAATGTGTTGCGCAGACAGTATCATACCTATCTCTCTGGGTGACGAGAGCTACAGGGATAAATGGATGACCTATTCTTTGGGTACAAATGGATTCTTATAAATCACACTAATTTCTCTTGGCTTATTAAACTTTCTTCTTCATAGTTCCACAACAATGACTGAGTCTAGCTGAGTTCTTACTGGAGCCTAGTCCAGAGCTTGGCACTCACAGACATTTAGTCATCTGACTTAGCTGTCGTGTAACATCTCGGTTTACATGGGGACAAATTGGGGCAGTGTTTTCCTATGTTCCCAAACTGTGATTTTTTATCTCATAGCGTATTAGTCCACTCCTCCTAAAAATGCCCATGTCTCATTAATAAGAACCAAATTCATTCGTTTTTTAAAATTAAACCCTTATTTGAAAATATCTGCCATTTTTTTTAGCAAATTAATTATATGCTAACTCATGACTAGATATCCTGATAGTTCTCAAGGTGCAAACCTTTTATTAGCTTCAACAGAGTCCTCTGTGGTTTGACAAAATGGCTGATTCCTAGGTTTCGAACCAGTCCTACTGAGTCAGAATGAATGGAGAGTGAATCGTGTTCTTTAGGTGATCGAGTCTGATACACATTTTTTAGTTTAATAATTTCAACTTTTCTTTCAAGGGCTGGAAACCATTCTGCAATAAAATTTTATTTTAGGTAGAATTCCAATGCATAAAATAACTAAAAAGGAGTTAACTCTGGCTCAAGGGAATTGCAAGAGTTTCTCCTATTGATTCTCCTTCCACTGACCTCTACTATCCAAGGAAACTCTTGTCTTAGTCCATTTTACACTGCTAGAACAGAATACTTGAGACTGGGTGATTTATTATAAAAACAACCAGGAATTAATTTCTTCACAGATCTGCAGGCTGAGAAGTTCAAGATCAAGGTACCAGCAGGTCAGGGGCCAGTTTTTCTGTTTCCAAAATGCTGTCTTTTAAAAAAAATTTATTTATTTTAATTTATTATTATTATTTAATTTGTTATGGGTCACATACACTCATCAGAGTGAGACAGAAAGAGAGGAAAGTGAGAAAGTAAGCTGCCACCAAGGTCCAGGATTTGAACCATAGTTGGCCATTTGGGAGTCCAGCACCTCAATCATCAGCAGGCTCCCCACCTGCTGGCCCCCAAAACTGCTGTTTAAATGTTGAGTCCTCCCAAAGAGGGGAACACTATGACCTCACATAGCAGAATAGCAGAAGAGAGAGTACCCACTCCTACATCCATTTTTTTTTTTTTTTTGGAGAGGTTTTTTTCGCTATAGGGCGCGTGCGCTCGCCAGACAGAGAGAGACATTAGAGACAGAAAGCAAGAAATCACCCCCCAGGGGGGATGGTCACGCCGCAATCCCTTCTCCATTCTCCTCTCGGGATCTTGGGCACGCACGCACACGTGCCCGGCGTGAGTTTTAAGCCACCGGGTCCAGAACGCGAACCGCGGTTGACTACGTTGGAGTCCAGCGACATAGTCATTATGCTAACTGCTGGTTTCCCTCCTACATCCATTTTTATAAGAGTATTAATGAATTCCTGAGGGCATATTTCTCCTGAGCAAACACCTCCTATTTGGTCCCATTTCCCAGCACTATTGAATTGGGGATTGCATTTCCAGCACAAAAAAATTTGAAGGGGACACATTCAAACCATCAAACTAGAACAACACAGCGTGGGAGCCACTGACAGATAACTCAACAACTTCGAGAATCCAGAGGTCCCCCATCACTGACCTAAGCAATGCAATTGAACTTCCATGATGATTAAGATAATTTCCATTTTATTCCCTGATTCCTTGCATAAGAAATAGTGCCAGAAACATAGTAGATCTTTAAAATCTATTTAGTATAGGGCCAGCAGATGGTGTAGTGGTTAAGGTGCTAGACTCCCACATGGCTGACTGTAGTTAGAGTCCCAGACCTGGAGACTTGCTTTCTCACTCTTCCTTTCTCTGTCTCTCTTTGTTTCTCTGTGGTCAAATCAAAGAATAATAAATAAATAAAATGAAATAATTAAAAAAATCTATTCGGCGAATGAACAGTAAAAGTATTGAGTGATTAAATCCAGATTTTTTCCCATGTTTTCTACTATAATATTTGAACTTTGGTTAATTCATTTGCTAGAGGGTGTTTGGGCTAGACTCCTAGTGCCCTCTTTCTTTTTTCTTTTTTCAGAGATTTTTTTTGCTATAGGACATGTGCACTTGCTGAAGTGAACGAGAGACAGAAAGTAAGAAATCACCCCCAGGGAGGATGGCCATGCTGCAATTCCTTCTACTCCATCTTCCTCTTGGGATTTTGGGCAAGCAGGCACACATGACCAGAGTGAGTTTTAAGTCACCAGATCCAGGGCTCAAACTGTGGTTGACCACGTGGGAGTCCAGCGACGTAAAAATTATGCCATCTGTTGGTCCCAATGCACCCTCTTTCTAAACATAGATGATTCTGTAGTGATGTCAGAAAGCAAGATTGGAATTAATCACATCCAACACATTCAATATGGCTGTTTCCAATTCTTTTTTTTTTCTTCTTCTTCTTCTTTTCTTTTTAAGGTTTTTGCCATTAGGTCCATGTACTCCCCAGAGAGAGACATAAAGACAGGGAAAGTGAGAAATCACCCCCCAGGATGGCTATGCTACAAACGCTTCTCCTTTATTCTCTTCCTGGGGTTTTGGGCATGTGTGCACACACACCCCCCGCATGAGTTTCAAGTCACTGCATCTGGGACTCAAACCATAGTTGGCTATGTGGGAGTCCAGTGCTTTAACCACTGTACCACTTGCTGGCCCCTTTTTTCAGTTCTTTTCATATGGATGTTAGTACTTTTGGAATGGGGACTATGTTCTGTTAAAATTGATTTAATCTTTAGTGATAAAATAATTTTTTCTTATTATTTAAAAAATTTTTAGACCATTCAAAAGAGGTACAGGAAAGTACAGAAAAGAGTACATTCTTTACTCTCAATCCTTCTCTCAAAAAAAATAGCCTACAAATAATTATTTGTTTTTGCTTGTTTGTTTGTAAAGAATTATTTTATTTAAATTTGTTTACTTACTTACTTACTTACAATTTGACCAGAGAGGGATAGAGTAAGAGAGAGAGAGAGGGAAAGTGAGAAAGCAAGCTGCCAGGTCTGGGACTAGAACCAAGGTCAGTCATGTGGGAGTCTAGTGCCCTTAATCATCATGCCACCTGCTGGTCCCTTTTTCTGATCAACATTTTTACTGTGCACAGTTACTCTTAGACCTCTATCATATTAAAGATGTATAGATTCATTTTATCGATAATAATTTTGTCTATTCAAAAATATCCTCAAGAAAGAATCTGAGAAATACATTAGTCTATACAAGACTCAAACTGCTTGGTCAACCATGTGGGTCCAGTCACCTTTAGCACCAGACTATGACCAGGCTTTGTTTTTCCCTTTATTTACAGAAATGTACAATGAAAAATTCGAAACTCACTCAGCATCTCAATATATCGAATCGACTACATTTTAAAGGATCACTAAAACACTTCCTTTATGTTATGATTTGAATGTGTCTCCAAAGCCCATGTACTGGAAACTTAATAACCAGTGGAACAACATTGAGAGGTGGGACTTACAAGGTGTTTCAGTTATGAACAGATTAACACTCCTATGGAAAGGGTTCGTGAGAGCAGATTCGCTCTCTTCTGCTCTCCTGCCTTCCACTAGGTGAGAATCACAGTAAGAAGGCCCTCACTAGATGCAAGGACCTTGATTTTGGACTTCTCAGTCTCTAGAATTGAGGGAACAATATCTGCTCTTTCTAAATCATGCAGTCTCAAGTATTCTGTTATAATAGCATGAAACAGACCAAGACAGTGATTGGTACTGGGAGTGAATGTTGCTATAGCAAATACCTAAAAATGTGAAAGTGACTTTGGAACTAAGTAATAGATAGAGGCTGAAATAATTGAATGTTAAAAAAAGCCCATATTGGCATGAACAGAGCATTTTGGTAACGACTCAGAAGAAAGTAACTATAAGGAATGCTCAAATCTTCTCAGATATTATTTCAGTAGTCATGGCCAGAACGCTGGTAAAAACATGGACAGTGAAGGCCATTCTGATGGGTTCCTTGATAGAAATGAGGAATATCTTATTGGAAACTTGGGGACAACCTATTTTTATTAAGAAGTGGTAAAGATTTGATATAAAGTGGACAAATATGGAATATTTACTGTTAAGTGAAGCTAGCCAGACTATGAAAGAGAGGCACTGTGTGTCCCCACTCAATATATACCGAATGTTGGCATTCTATGGCAGAAAGGGAAAGATTGTAAGGTATAAAAGCGTGGAAAGCAATAGTGATACTAGAGACAGTGAGGGAGGAGGGTGGGAAATGGAGAAGGGTGAGAGAGAGAGAAAGAATCAAGGGAAAGAAGAGGGAAATAAAACATTTAAGGGACCCAAGATGGACAGAAATCTGTTATTATAATGTATATGGTGTTGGCTTTGAATGAACTATTACACAGTGTGGTTATGATGGAAAATTTATTTCGTATGTTATAATGATACAGTGATTGAATGTAAAAATTAATTATTATTTTTTTAAAGTGGTAAAGAACTTCGCCAAATTATGTCTGTGTCCTAGAACTCTGTGGAAAGCAGAATTGAAAAGTGGAGAATTAGGCTATTTGGCAGAAGAAATCTCTAAGCAGCAAAACATTCAGTACTATGTGGCTGCTCTTACCTGCTTTTATTACAGTGCAAAATGACAGAAATAATTTAAAGACAGGAATTATAACCAAAAACTGAACATAAAAATTTGCAAAATTATCAGCCTGGCCACATAAAGAATTAAAAAAGCACACATAGGAGAGAGATTCAAGAGTGTGGACAAGTGACTATTTGATAGAGTCACGTGGGGGGAACCAGCAGTTAGCGTAATGGCTATGTCGCTGGACTCCCACGTAGTCGACCGCGGTTCGCATCTCGGACCCGGTGGCTTACAACTCACGCCGGGCGCGTGTGCGTGCGTGCCCAAGATCCCGAGAGGAGAATGGAGGAGAAGGGATTGCGGCGTGACCATCCCCCCTGGGGGGTGATTTCTCGCTTTCTGTCTCTATGTCTCTCTCTGTCTGGCGAGCGCACGCGCCCTATAGCGAAAAACCTCTCCAAAAAAAAAAAAAAAAAAAAAAGAGAGAGAGTCACGTGGGTAGAAGGAACTCAGGTGCTATTCATCAAAACAATGAGGAAATGAGTCAGAAGACATTTCAGATGCCTTTAGGGCTGCCTCTCCAGTCACAAGCCCCAAATGCTTGGGCTTTGAGAGTAGAATCATTTGGGAAGAAGGCCTCAAGGCATAAGTGGGACCTCAGGACTCGATGCCCAGGACTATCTGGAACTCTGTTTTTTATACTTTGAGCCAGCATTCCTCGGCCACTCCAGTTGTGGCTTGTGTGATTTAGGTATGGCTCAGTTTGCTGCTCCTGTGGGTGGAAGCAGTGAGACTTAGCGCTGTCCACACAGTGCTAATTTTTCAGGAATGTAGAATGCAAAAACTGTGGCTTCTAGATTTCAAAGGATGCCCAGCAGAACTATGGGATTGGGGAGACCTACAGAAAGTCCCCATTAGGTTAGGGTAGAGCTTCCCACGAGACCCCAGGGCTATAGCACCACCAGCATGCAGCACCAGCCTGGTAGAGCTGAGGCACATGACTTCAACACGTGTAAACCAAAACATGGGCCATGCCTAGTAATGCTATGGGGTGAGGCTAACCAGAGCCTTGGGGTCCCAACCCTCACTGCCATGTGTCTAGGTGGTGGGACATGGAGTGATAGATTATTCTCAAGCCTTAAGACTTAATGCCATTTGTCCATTGGGTTTTAGATTTATTTGGGACCTAATCTTTCCTTCTTTCCTTTTACTCCCTTTGTGAATGGGAATGTCTCTACTGTGCCTGTCCCAACATTGTGTTTTGGAAGCATGTAACATGTTTGAAGAAGTCAGTATCATGACTTTTAATTCGGTTATGTATTTTTAAAGAGAAATATGATGTTAGCAATGCTCTTAGTGGTAGATAGAACAATATCATGTGGAAGAACACAAATACTGATGATTTTGAGTAAAAAAAAAAGTGGTCCAGAAAAATTACAGACTCGGTTTTAAGAAGTTTTAGGAATAGCTTAGCTAATTTACTTCACCTATATTTTAATTTTTATAGATTCTTAAAATTAATAACACCATATGGCTCTTACAAAGTTCTATCACTTGAGCGCTGAGAACATGACCAGTGGATAGAGTAATTATGTGTCCTAATTTGTCTGAAAAGTTCTGCTTATAGGTGTTATCCCAGTGTAATTATTGGGTCATCTGAAAAGTCATGACACTTTTTACATAGAAAAATATGTCATGACTTTTCCGATGACACAATACTAATGGTGTCTCCATTAACTGTCAAAAGGATCTCAAATATCTATCTATCTACCTATCTATCTATCTACCTACCTATCTTCCCCCCGACACACACACACACACACACACACACACACACACACACACAGAATATACACACAATATATAAAAGCAATAACTTCTGTGATCATTCTGTTAGTAAGAACTGGAATGCTTAAGACAATGATGAAAAACCTTGCAGAAAGTTCCCAGGGCATATCACTAAGCTTCCTGCATGTGCTGCTCCTCTCAATATTTTTTCCCCAGCTTAAAAAAAATTTTTTTTTTACTTATTTGTTTCTCCCATGAGCAAGAAATACACTCGGAGAGAGAGAGAGAGAGAGAGAGAGATAGAGAGAGAGAGAGAGAGAGAGAGGGAGAGACAGCACCTCCCAACAGATCTTGATCCCACAGTCTACCCTCAGTCTTAGCCAGCCCCAAATCACAGGCACAGATATGCCCAGTGAACGTAGGAAGGTCTCTAGATGCAAACCCAGCCTCACAGAGTGTCATTGTTACCACTGAGCCACCATCCAGCTCTCCAACTTTGTTTTTCTTTGTCAGAAACAAACAAAAAAAGATTTCTGTTGTTTATAAACCATTCAGTCTATGGTACTTTATTACAACAATCTAAACCAAGACTTGAAAAAAAAAATGATCACATTATAAAGTGTATAGCATCTGATTTCTAAATAGTAGCAAACTTATCTACTGCCTCAATTCATAAAAGCAATAGCAAAACTGTAATTTATTCCCATCCATTGTTGCAGGACAGATGGATGTATTTGAAAAGAGGATGAATAAACTGTTTTGCATATTTCTTTTTTTTTTTTTTGCACTTCATAACATGTCCTATAAATGTCAATTCCCAAAGACCATTTAGAATTTGTGCTGCTGAATTTTCATATTCTCCTCCATAAAGCTTATTGCATCAAGAGAGGCAATGAGATGTGATGGAAAGAATGTACAATAAAAAAAAGCTGGTTTTGTCTCTGACCTGCTGCTTTCTTTTCTCTTTTGATACTTTCTAAGTATGGGAAAGTCAATAGACATTATTTTTTCATTTGGAGAAGATCTGCTTTTTCTTCTACATCAAGATCTTCCTTATCTACCTTATCAACTTTTATTCCCAACAAGTACACCATAGTACTCTCATACATAGCCATAAAGAGTTTCCAGACACATCAAGATGTATTTTCATCCCCAACCACAGTCCTCAAAGCAGCCAAGTCACCCCTAGGGTGGCCAAAACTTCAGAATTTCTTGCCTCTAGCTGCCGGCTTCCTTCTCTAGGCATTCTTTGAGGGTACCTTGAATAAGATCTAATGTAACATCTCAGAGTACCTCAAGACAAAAAGCAGATTGTACAACATTGGCCGTTATGACTCTGCTGCAGCAAGCTTGGAGTGGCCAACGGACACTCGGGCTTAACAGCCAGTTACAGGATGTACAATTTCCTATTATGGACAAAGAACAAATGGAGCTGCCAGAGGAGTTTGTGTTCCAGGTGTCCAAAGAGTATATCACAATGCCCAAAATACGGCCAGCAGGGCTGGGGGCTGGGAAGTTGTACAAGAGTCTTGGGAGAGGCAGCTGCAGCTGGAGGCCCAGATCTTTTTCTTTGCATATATGGGCTATGTCTTCCATTTTTCAGTGGATGGTGCCCCTTACCCTTATCCAAAGCAGCTGTAGAATGTCTCCAAGTAAACATGTGAGTTCTACAGGTAAAAATTCCATTACCATAGAGCCAGCAGGTGGCAGAGTAGTTACAGCACTGGACTTCCACATGGTCAACCTGCTTCGAGGCCCAGACACAGTAGTTTGAAAATTATGCCAGGTGCATATACATGTGTGCCCAAAATCCCAGGAGGAGACTAGAGGAGAAGGAATTGCATGGCCATCCCCTCTGAGGAGTGATTTCTCATTTCCCTCTCATTGTCTCTCTCTGTCTCTCTCCAGCAAGCACATGTACTCTATAGCAAAAACCTTTAAAAAAAATTCCATCACCAGTTAAAAAGACGTTATATGCAAAACTTGATGAGAATAAAAATCTACTTTTTTTATTACAATTTGTTGTCAACTAAAGATAAAGGATCTATTAGAGTCTTACACTTAAACACTTTTTTTTTTTTTTGAGAGGTTTTTCGCTATAGGGCACGTGCGCTCGCCAGACAGACAGAGAGAGACATAGAGACAGAAAGCGAGAAATCACCCCCCAGGGGGGATGGCCACGCCGCAATCCCTTCTCCTCCATTCTCCTCTCGGGATCTTGGGCACACACACACACGCGCCCGGCGTGAGTTGTAAGCCACCGGGTCCGAGACGCGAACCGCGGTCGACTACCTGGGAGTCCAGCGACATAGCCATTACGCTAACTGCTGGTTCCCCACTTAAACACTTTTTGCAAATATCTGGATGGTAACAATTATGTTTTAGGGCCAACAAGTGGTATAGTGGTTAGGGCTGGATCTCACATGGCCAACTCTACTGTTTGAGCCCTGGACCCGGTGGCTTGAAAAACACACTGAGCACATATGTGTGCATACCCAAAATCCTGAGAAGAGAATGGATGAAAAGGGATTATGGCATGGCCATCCCCCTGGGGAATGATTTCTCATTTCCCTTTTTCTCTGTCTTTATCTATCTCTCTCAGGTGCCCTATGGCAAAAATCTGAAAACAAAAAAATATACATTTTAACGTTTTTTTATCACATATTTGAGCAAATAGGTATCACTACATGGATAATGTCATATAATTTGAAGAGTTCATCGGTCAAAAGTCTTGCTCAAGAATTTCATTAAGTTACTTTTTGGAAATTATACAAATTAAAGATTTAGAAAAATCTCCAAAACTTTGTTCTTTATCTTTATAATATAAAAAAAGTGTAATAACATTCCCCCACGCTCATATAGATACTCTCAAATCTCTTTGTTTACTTCAGCACTCTACGTAAAGGTATAGATATTATAATATATCATAATGAGAGAAGTGAGGAAACGCTGCCTTAGTAGGGTGGCTTTAAGGCTCTTTTGAGAAAATTTGTAAGAATCCCAGTAGGAGAATGGAGCAAAAAGGATTGTGGTGTGGCCATCCTCCTCAGGGAGAGATGGTGATTTTTCACTTTACCTCTCACCGTCTCTCTCTAGTGAGCACACACTCCCTATGGCAAAAAAGTTTAAAAAAAAGAAAGAAAGAAAGAAAGAATGTGTTATATGAGTAGCTTTTTTTGTTTTTTACAGTTGTTACTAACTCTCAGCCCAACCCTTTCTGTTCTCAGTAGGTCAGTTCAGGTTCCAGATACATCATCAATATTTGCCTTACTGATTTAACACACACACACACACACACACACACACACAAAAGCACACTCTTTTTATTCAAAATGTCAAGGAAACTGGAATATTTCAGAGTTGAGTAAACAGAAGGCGATTTTTACCAATATAATTGCCCCCCCAAAAAATGGTCCCCCAAATTCCTCACATCAAAGCCTGAACAAATACATCTGCTGCTTTGGATATATTACCCTTTCCTTCTCTTTTCTTTTGGGGGTTGTGGGGGTGTGGTGAGCAGTTAACAAAAAACTGTGTACAACATAATTTTTTAATTTAAAAAAATCGTTAATGTATGGTGTTTTAGCATTTAATCTCCAAAAGAGCAGGAGTAAGTTTCAGAACTCTGAAAAGAAGTATTTATGTGTTAAAAAATGAACATTTTAACACTCTGTCCTAAGAGAATCTGTTTACTATAACTCTTCTGGGTTACTACAGAGAAGGAGAAGACAACAGGTCATTATAGTTCCATTTAAAATACAGGGAACTAAAGAAACTAGAGAGACCATATTCAGGGCCAGTTGGTGGCCTTGTGGTTAAGGGAACTGAATGCCACGTGACTAACCATGCAGTTTGAGTCCTGGCCCTCGTGGCTTGAAAGGCATGTCAGGTGTGTGTGTGTGTGTGTGCATGCCCTAAATCCTGACAGGAGGGAGAAATGTAGGATAAGGGAGTGCTGTGGCCATGCCCCATTGGAAGGTGCTTTCTCCTTCTCTCCTTCTTTCTCTGTCTCTTTTGGTCCAGTATATGCTGCCTCTGGCAATTAAAAAAATAATAGAGAGATCATATTCAGAATTGTTTTATCCATTCTATTTCTTCATTTTTGGGGGAGAGATTTTTGCTATAAGATTCATGTGTTGCTGGAGAGAGACATAGAGAGAGAGAGAGAGAGAGAGAGAGAGAGTGAGAAATCACCCTTCAGGAGGGATGGCCATGCCAAAATCCCTTCTCCTACATTTTCCTCTTAGAATTTGGGCATACACGCACATACACCCAGTGTGAGTTTCAAGCCACTGGGTCTAGGACTCAAACCATGATCAGCCATGTGAGAGTCGAGAGCCCTTAATCACTATGCCACTTGCTGGCCCCCTATCCATTCTACGTCTAAAATCTATGCCAAATCCATCCCCTTTCTCTAATTCCATTCTTTCTACCTTCTCTTCTATAGCTTTAGTCTATGTCATCATCATGTCACCTGAATTTCAATAATTGCCTTCTAACTGGTCCCCCTCTGCTACAGTTTCAAAGTCTGTGTCCCATCTAAAATTCATGATGAAACTGAATCCCCATTGGTAGTGTTAAGAGGTAGGGCATTTTGAGAGGTGTTTAGGCCCAGAGAGCCCCACCCTCATATATGGGATTACTGCTCCTACAAAAGAGGTAAAAAGGAGCCGTTCACCCCCCTCTTGGCCCTTCAGTGAGCTTCCCCATGTGAGGAGACAGGGATCTCTTCTTGGGGAAGCAGCATTCAAGGCACCATCTTGGAAGTACAGGTGGGCCCTTCCCAGGCACTGAACATGCCAGCACCTTGATCCTGGGCTTCCCCAGTCTCCACAACTGTGAAAATAAGTTTATCTTATTTATAAATAACCTAGCCTAAGGTATTTTGTTATAGCAATAGAAATGGACCAAGATAGCCTCTCTTGCTTCCTAATGATGTTTTCCCCATGTAGCAACTAGATCACCTTTAAAAATACAAATCAGGTGGGGGCTAGCAGATGGCACAGCAGTTACATCGCTGGCCTCTCACATGGTTGACTACGGTTCGAGTCCCAGACGTAATGGCTTGAAAATCATGCTGGGCACTTGTGCATTTGTGCCCAAGATCCCAGGTGGAGAGTGGAGGAGAAGGGATTGCAGTATGGCCATCTCCTTGGAGGGGGGTTGATTTCTTACTTTCACCTTTCACTATCTCTGTCTCTGTCTCCTCCCACCCCAAGAGCACACACACCCTATAGCAAAAACCTCTTAAAAAAATACATATCAGGTATCCACAGTTACCCTCCCTGCTATTATACCTTCCAGGCTGTAGATATCAGAGACAATACAGGAAGGAGTGGGTCAGAGGGGATGGGATGTAGAAGATCAGAGGGGGAAAAATAATAGCACTTAACAGACACAAAAATAAAAAGTTATCTGTTGATAATGTATTAGGTGGTATAGAAACACAGAAAAATACGTCACGACTTTTCTGACAACCCAATATATGGTAGTATCTTTGGCTTGATTGATATGCACCACATTCGTGTTGGGAAAACCATTCTGTACGCTAAGATGTGCAGTAATTAAGTATACGTTTAAAAAAGATACAAATCGAACCATGTCACTCTCTGATTAGGTCCTTCGATGATCTCCTACCTCACATGGAATGAAATCGAGACACTTTACCACGGTCTCCTAGGTTTGATGCTATCTGGTTCATGAGGTTGGCTCCTGCCTGCTCCTCTGCCACCTGTGGGCCAGCCTCGCCGGCCATGCTGGTCTGTCCACCAGTCCTCAGGTCCACTGGCTCCTTTTGAAAACTCAACAGCTTTTGCACTTGCAGATCCCTCTGCCTGGGTTCTGAGGGTTTTCAGATCAGACAAACCACTGCTGGGAAGATAGAAAGAAAAGGAGTAGAAATTCCTAAGAGAAAAGATGGTAAAGAAACATTTCCAGACTTGCTCTGTTAATAGTCAAATAAATATTCAAATCTAAGACTTTCTGACTCTCAAAATGCATGGTCTTTTTTTGCTGTACAGCCCTGGCCTTGTCTGGCAAGCTTTCTTTCACTGAAGACATCGTTTTAAAAACATAGTGATGTGTATTATTGTATCATTATTTTAAATATCATCAAATGTCAATGTTCATGGTGTGTAGCCACATTACTTTTAAAAGTTATTACACTGGTCAGTCAGTGGCGTTGGTTAAGGTGGCTGGATCCCACATGGTGACTATGCAGTTTGAATCCTGGACCCAGAGGCTTGAAAGACTTCCTGGCTGTGTGTGCATGCATGCCCCAAATCCCAAGAGAAGAATGAAAGAGAAGGGATTGCAGAGTGGCCATTCCCCCAGGGGCGATTTCTCACTTTCCATCTCTCTTTCTCTCCTCTCTCTCCAGCAAGCGTACATGTCCTATAGCCAAAATCTTTCAAAAATCATTAATAAATAAAATACAACATCATTCTTGCTCTGAAACTGTTTGAAATGCCTGGCCAAACCATAGGTCAGTAAGATGTGTATTCACTTCAAAAACATGGCAACATCTGTAGTAGATGTTCTGTATTCTAGAACGCAAAGACGTGCAGGAAAAAGATAGGTGGAAAAGTGCATTTGGTTGGAAATAAACTAATTGTGAGAAACCAATCTCATTGCCTGCTTGGAAGCTATCCCAGATTTTTGGAAGTTACTCTTTAAAATAAAAGAAAGATGTTCTAAGAAATGAAATGGCTGCACATAAACCTCAGTGATTTCACCCGCATCTCAGAATGACAGGCTCCATTGTGGAAGTGATCAATTCTCTCTCTCCATCTAGTAAGCTCTCGATTCAGGATCGCAGCTGGGCGAACCCTGTCTCAGAGTCTGAAATGCATCTAGTCCCTCACTGGACAGCAGCTGCCTTGGGCATCCTATTGTTCACGGATTAGCTCTAGTCAGGTCTATTGTGCCAGCTTTTTGCCAAGTGCTTCTTATCCCATTGTTCTTGCAGCAACTCTATTTCTTCAGTTTCATCAAGGATGAAACTGAGTCTTAGAGAACTGAGGTGACTTGCCCAAGGTCACACGACTAGCGGGTGCTGGAGTTGGGACTGAGGACGATAAGCTGTGACTTTACAACCCCAGCCCTACACCATTCCATCGTACTCGGTACTTTTGATGAGGACTGCAGTGTACAGCTTGGTTCTCACGCTTGAGGAATATGCTGACTCTAAACGTAGAAAAACAATCTTACAGTCAGCTAGTTTACGTAATTTACTTTTATTATACTGTTGCTTTTTGTAAGTAAAAACATAAATCTAGGTATATGTTTCTTATACTTACTATTCATATAAAACCCAAATATATTTATACATTAAGTACACACACACACACACACACACACACAAACAAAAACCCAGGAAATTCAAATAAATACAATTTCATGAGGGAAATGAATCTCATTTTACTGAAACTGAACTGTCATTCCCAGCAGGGATCTAGCAGTGACTCTGTGGTTGGAATTCTTTCCGATTCCATGTGCCTTTAGTACTGGGGGCCATGATGATGCAGTTCTGCCACCCCTTGTCTCCCCCCAGACTACCAAGACACCATGTGTGGGGTGATGCCTTTGGCCTTCACATGACTGAAGCATGACCTTGGCATGCAGTCGTCCACCCTCATCTTCAGTTTTGCTTTGCACAGTTTCACTTACCCATGGTCAACCACGGTCTGAAACTATTAAATGGAAAATTCCAGAAATAAACACTTGCTGTTTTGCACAGGACACCACAATGCCTACATCATTCGCCTCACTTCGTCTCATCACATAGGCATTAAATACTCTCACGGCACCACAGGAAAGGGGAGTACAATATAATATTTTGACAAGACCACTTTCATATCATTTTATCACAGTATTTATTGTCATAACTGTTCTATTTTATTATTAATTATTGTTATTAACTTCTGGCTGTGCCTAGTTCATACATTAACCTTTATTATATGTGTGGATATAGAGAAGAGAAACATGAAGTGTTTGGTACTATCCACAGTTTCAGGCATCCATTGGGGTGTTGGAACATATTGCCCACAAAGGGGGACAGCTGTATTGGTTGTTTCTCTTTTCTCATTAGCCTGTGACAATTAAGATAGGGCCACCAAGGGCACATGGGAGGATTAGGCACAGGAATGAACTCCGGCACTGATGTGCACAGCAGTGCTTGCTTGGAAAGTGTTCAACCAAATTGTCAGGAAGTGTTGACGGTCTTTAGGATATCAAAATTAATGCAAAATTGGGACCAGCAGTTAGCGTAATGGCTATGTCACTGGACTCCCATGTAGTCGACCGCAGTTCACGTCCCGGACCCGGTGGCTTAAAACTCACGCCGGGCGCCTGTGCATGTGTGCCCAAGATCCTGAGAGGAGAATGGAGGAGAAGGGATTGCGGCGTGGCCATCCCCTCTGGGGGGTGATTTCTCACTTTCTATCTCTCTGTCTCTCTCTGTCTGTCTGGCGAGCGCATGTGCCCTATAGCAAAAACCTTTCACACACACACACAAAATTAATGCAAAATTTAAAAATTGTTAGAGAACTTAAAAATATGTCCCTGAGGACCTCAAGGGTCTGCAAATTCCTGTTTGAGTAACCCAGTTTGGAACCTGCTATGGTTTAAATGTGTTCCCCCAATCCCAGCAAATACATGTGTCAGAATTTGGATATATTGTGAAGGTATTACGAAGAAACTTAATCTGATATTACAGTGTAGAGAGGTGGGGTCTTTGGGAAGTGACTAAGCATCAGTATGGACCCCCATGATTAAATCCTGGTAGATTTTTAGGGAGAAGGAATGAGAGAGACACACAGACACAGACACTCGCTCCTGCCCTCTGCCATGTTGCAATGCTTCAGAAGCTTCCTGGGTTGACCTGTAGACAGCAGGCATGTGCTCGCGATCTTGGCTGTCTGGGAAGGCTGGGGGCATCACAGCCTGAGACCAGGTTGAGGATGCTAGTCTTTCTCTTTCTCTCTCTCTCTTTCTCTCTTTCCCAGTTTTATGAAAGAAACAAATATACTACAATAAAGGTTAAGTAGGTGGGGCTGGCAGGTGGCATCACCATGCTGTGGATTCTCACATGCTGACTGTGGTTCAAGTCCTGGACCTAGTGGCTTGCTTTCTCACTCTACCTCTCTCTTCTCTCTGTGTCTCTCACTGGTCAAATTGAATAATAATAATAATAATGACAATAATAGTAAAAAACAATATTAAATAACTAGTTCTAATAAATAGATAGATAGATAGATAGTTAAGCAGAAAGAGTAGAACCCTGGTTCTCAGCAGGGCTGGTCTATAAGACTAGAAAACCCACATAATTAAGCATTGCTCTCTGCTGCCTCCCTAGTAAATGCCACAGAAGCTGACCTATAAAAGCCACCTTCGGTCTTAGGACACTTCCCTCCTCACACACACAAATGTGGCTGTCACTCTGGGGCTCATCCCACTTCATGCATCAGTCCTGTCAAAAGGAAAATAGTACTTTCACGTCCATACTGTTGCAAATCATTTAGTTTCAGCAAAACTAAGCAAGAGGATTCAAACTGATCTTCCAATGTACCCCAGAAGAGTTTGTTCATTCTAGCACAAAGCTTAAGAGATTGAATCAGTTGTCATCATTTAAATACCAGGAGATTTTTATATTACATACCAAGTTCTGCCATCCCCTGAAAAATCAGAATATTTACAATGAGCCTGTATTCCCATATGACAGCCAGCAACAGAGCAGAGCTGAGCAGCAAAATGGGCAGGGGGGCTACATTTCACCAGAGTTTCCTCTCTAAAGTCTTCTCTTGCCCTCAGTGGTAGCCTGTTCCTGAAGGTACTGAAGGGTGAGATCCCCTGGGAAAACTCTATATATGTTAGGTTGTTTTATTGTTGCTGACTGGCTTAGATCCCTGGCTCTTTTCAGTTTGAGATTCAGGAGGTAGGATAGACTGCAAAATAAGTCCACTAATTTCCTTGAGGCCTGTATGCATACCCTTTTGCACGATGACTGCCAGTCCTCCAAAGACGCTCACCTCTTCAGCCTGTAAACCTGGACTTGGCCATGTGACTTGCCTTGACCAATGGGGCACTAGTAAATATGCCTCCAGCAGAGGCTTGGAAAGTGCTCCCACATGGTACATGCTGCCCTGTCTTGTTGCTAGAAACACACAGTCACAACATAACAAACCCCATGTAGGCTATTGGAGGATGAGTGACCATGTGGAGAGAAGGGCCCAGCCCTGCAAGCAAGGCCATCCCATCCTGGTCAACTATTGGGTCATCAGAAAAGCGACGCATTTTTGCATAGAAAACCAGAAAAAAATACATCATGACTTTTCTGTCAACCCAATAGATGGACTGACCAGCTCACCCTGGCAGAAGTAAGAAAGCATTTTTGTATTAAGCCACTCAGTTATGAGTTAGTTTTTACAGAGCAACAGCTACCTGATGAACAGGCAAAAGCTTATCATGGGCTCCATGGGACAGATCCTGAAGCAGAAGCTGTGATTTTCCCAAGGGTCTTCCAACTAGGCATTCTCTCTCCACAAATCAGTTGTAAAACAAGTGAACTCTTCTGCCTTAGTTTCTATTCAAGTGTCACTGAAGAACAGAAATGAAAACTGAATGGTGAGAAAATATTTAGGTGGTTTTTATAAGAGTGAGCATTAAGATAAATAACTAGGAAACTGAGGTAAATATGCAAAATCATGCATACCTTTTGTAAATATGCAGAAAACATTAAGGTAACTATACAGAAACCTCTTCTTCTAGAAGTCATGGATCATATGAAAAAGTGCACAAAATCATACTACTCTAAGGTAATTCCTTGATGGTTTTCTAATTATCAAGACTTTATTCATGTGCATTTAAATTTATGTTTTGTGAAGTTACCAAGATGGTGCTACTAAAAGCAACAATGAGAAGAAAAAGAATTGTTTCTATACTGAGCTCTTACCTATCCAACAATTTCTTAAAAACTACTGTTCAGATTTTCTTCTTTCATTCTCACAGTGACCCTAAAGGGAGATTCCATTATTGTGTCCATTTTACAGACAAGGAAATGAGTCTCAGAAATACTGGGTAACTTCTTCAGATCTCCAGAGCTGGGACCTAACTAGCAATTTTGTTAAAAGCACATGTTATTAATGCCTACACTTCATCATTTTCCCTGTGACCATAGTCACAGTAATCAAAGTTTCCAAGAGATGACCTGAATTTGAACAGGAAGATATGTTCTTTTTTTTCTCTTATCTTTAATTATCTGGAGCCCTCTTTGAATTTAGCACAGTAATTCTGGACAGAGACACTTTAATCCTGACCACTAGAGGGCAGTCTGAGTCAAAATTTGCTTTTGAAGTCAGGTTTGTCTTACAAGCCCATTTGCAGTCTTGACAGCGTTGAACTCTGGTTTTTGCCATCGCTTCTGTAGCTTCTGTAGCTGTTTTGTCCTGTTTTTCTTTTCTTTTTTTTTTTTTTGGAGAGGATTTTGCTATAGGGCGCGTGCGCTCGTCAGAAAGACAGAGAAAGACAGAGAGACAGAAAGCGAGAAATCACCTCCTTAGGGGGGATGGCCACACCTCAATCCCTTCTCCTCCATTCTCCTCTCAAGATCCTGGGCACGCACACATGAGTTTAAGCCACCGGGTCTGGGACTCAAACTGCTGTCGACTACATGGGAGTCCAGTGACATAGCCATTATGCTAACTGCTGGTCCCGTTTTTCATTTTTAAGTGCTTAGATGTGCCTTGGCTTTTCAGGATACTATGCTCCTCTGACTAGTATCTTCATGCTGTAGAAACAGTGTTGGGAGAAATACGACGATACTTGCTTACTCTGTGATCCTGCCTTCTTGATTCGGGCAGCTCTGGGACTATTGGGAATCACAGAGCATCAGAATCCAATTCATTTATGAGGTGATGAGGTTGACAATTGCTCCAACTCTCACATCCTATGATTTCTTTTCTTTTCTTTTTTTTCGGAGAGGTTTTTGTTATAGGGTGCGTGCACTCGCCAGACAGAGAGAGACATAGAGACAGAAAGCGAGAAATCACCCCCAGGGGGGATGGTCACGCCGCAATCTCTTCTCCTCCATTCTCCTCTCGGGATCTTAGGCACGCACGCACACGCGCCCGGCGTGAGTTTTAAGACACCGGGTCCGGGACGCAAACCACAGTCGACTACGTGGGAGTCCAGCGACATAGCCATTATGCTAACTGCTGGTTCCCACATCCTATGATTTCTAAAGCAGAAAGTGGTATGAGTGAGTCTTACCACCAAGCAATCAAGGGTATACAAGAAATGTCTTGTTCTTCATAAACCAAGTTAAATATGGCTGAGTCTCCATCCTACCAGATTGACAAGAACAGTAATCCGTCATAACTGAGTTCCCTCCCACTCTCCCTACCCCCAAATGCCTAAGGTTCCAAGGGGCCCAAGGGTGAAGGAAGTGCCGACCATTGAAGCTTTTGTCCACACAAGTAGCCACAGATGCCCATGGGATAGTCTGTGTGGTCTCCTGTGATCCCGCACCTGCTGCTGCTGCTCGCCTGCAGGACCCTCGCCTGGGTGAAGCTCTAGCACCCAACGTCCCCCGGTAAGTCCCAAAGGCAGGAAGGCGTTGACCAACAACAGAAAAAAGACGCCTTTCTCTAACTGCTTCCAAACATATTCCCCTTGCCCCCTCCCCATCTCATAATTGCTTTTGTAAGTATCAATACTCACTCAAAAGAGACAGAGGAAGGGAAAATGGGAAGGGTGGGAAAGAGAAAATTGTTTTCTACCAACCTCCACTTTACCCTTACCAAAAAATTGTAGAAAAAGAAAACAAGAAGAGCCTGACTTCATGGAACATGGCAGAGAAACCATAAATTAAATTAGCGTTTAAATATATAGCACCCATAGGATACGAGTCGTGAGGACAGAAGGAACAGGGTATTCTCCAGTCCTAGAATTAAGAAGTCACTCATAAATACTGTGTGGTTAATGGCCTTTTTCAGTTTGAAAGAGAAGGAGAAAAACGGGCAGGATTATTAGTTTTGAAACAAAATGACTAGTATTTAAGCTGCGAGGGAAGCAAGGCTCTGAACTTGGGCTTCATAGCATCCTGGCTGTGGGACTTTGAAGAATACTGACTCTTCTTTATCCAGCATGGAGGTATATAAATTCTGAATCTTGTTTATTTTTGATTTTTTGGAAGGTTTTTGCCTTAGGGCACATGAGCTTACAGGAGAAAGATAGAGACAAACAGAGACAGTGAGAGAGAAAGTGAGAAATCACGCCCCAGGAGGGATGGCCATGCCTCAGTCCCTTCTCCCACCTGATACAAGTTTCAAGTCACCAGGTCCAGGACTTGAACCACAGACAGCCATGTAGGAGTCCAGTGACATAACCACTATACTGTCTGCTGGTCCCTGGATCACATTCAAAGGAGTTGCTGATTGCTTTAATTTGGTTCAGCATCCTTTTTTTTTTTTTTTTTTTTTTTTTGGAGAGGTTTTCGCTATAGGGCGCGTGCGCTCGCCAGACAGACAGAGAGAGACAGAGAGACAGAAAGCGAGAAATCACCCCCCAGGGGGGATGGTCACGCTGCAATCCCTTCTCCTCCATTCTCCTCTCGGGATCTTGGGCACGCACGCACACGCGCCCGGCATGAGTTTTAAGCCACCGGGTCCGGGACGCGAACTGCGGTCGACTACGTGGGAGTCCAGCGACATAGCCATTACGCTAACTGCTGGTTCCCGGTTCAGCATCCTTTATACGTCCCACCCCTCAGAGTCCTGGGCCATGCTGGAGAGAGCCTTGGGAACTCCTTCCTCTTTTATGTGAGCCTCCCAGTTCTGCCCCTCCATGCAGGTGTCCAGACCACCCCCCTACACCTGGTCCTCAGCTCTCTGCAGAGCCCAGATTGATGGGTGCTCTTCTGAGGCAGCACTTTTACCGCCCCCCTTCTTTACTTCTGGACACAGGCTTTTAGAGCACGTGGGTTTGCTCTGTAAACTGAGATCTTGCTCTAGGCTAAAAACCAGGACTCATAGCCCCAAGGCCTCAAAAGTGGTTCCTTCAGTACAAAAGTGTCTTCTGTACCAAAGCACCTGCACCAACATGCGTTCCCACCAGCAGTGCAGAAAGGGGTCCGCTGTCTCTGTGGTTACCCATGATAGTGTAGGTACCCACAGACTTTATTATTTGTCATTCTGGTGTGTGCGATGCAACTTTTCACCATATGTGTGATTTTATTTATTATTTATTTAATCATTGTGGTAAAAAACACACAACATAAGATGTACCCTCCTAAATGTGCAGTGCATTTTCAATGTGGTTTTAACATACTGTTCTGATTACTTAGACAATTTAGCATTTTAAAAAACAGATGTATCTGATTTCTATGAATAGTCTGTTCAGAAAACTTTCGCCTATGTTTGTATGGTGGATTTTTTTTTTTTAATTTCTTAAGAGAGATTTTTTGCTAAAGGGCACATGTGCTCACCAGAGAGACAAAGAGACAGAAAGTGATAAATCACCCCCTGGGAGGATGGCCACATAGCAATCCTTTCTCCTCCATTCTCTTCTCGAGATCTTGGGCATGCATGCACATGAGCCCAGTGTGAGTTTGAAGCCACCAGGTCTGGGACTTGAACCTTGATCGACTATGTGGGAGTCCAGCGATAAAACCATTATGTCTTCTGTTGGTCCCTCCCTCATCGTTTTTTTTTTTTTTTTTGAATTAAAAAAATCTAACTTTATTGAATATAGGAATGGATAGATTTTCAAGTTATTTTAGCCTTAGGGTTATTTTCATAAGCCCTCTAACCCATGGCAAAACTTTCTAACTGGTGTATACAAAAATGCTTGTCTATTCTTGTCAAGTTTCTATTTAGTTTCAGTTCTATAGGTGCATAAACAAATATATTTAAATACACAGGATCATCTGTATCTGAATTATTGGTACACGGTAATGCACTGCAGCTGGTAGTAAGAAGACAACTTCCAAGTACAAACTTGTATTTTATGCAAAAATTCAAGTTTTACACTTTCTTGTTCTTACACTAGAATTGATGTCACTAACTTAAAGGCAAACAAATACTTGTGTTTTCTATCTCTTAGCTGAACAAAAATATATAACAGCATTTTTATCATTTCAAATACTGTGATATAATCCTTTTTTTGAACAAAATGGTCAGGATGCTAATGAAACCATCTTTGGAGGAAGTGTTTAATAAGCATACTTTATTCGAATAGATTCTCCAGTAGGACATGGAGAATTCACTGTCTTACTTAGAAGGCTATGTAGTTATCTGTCAATTTATATATGATGCTAACCAACATTCCCTTATTGAAAACATCAGAATTTCCACATCATAGTTCTTTTTTCTTTTTTTGGAGAGGTTTTTGCTACAGGGTGCATACACTCGCCTGAAAGACAGAGAGAGACAGAGAGACAGAAAACGAGAAATCACCTCCCAAGGGGGATGGCCACGCCACAATCCTTTCTCCTCCTTTCTCCTCTCGGGATCTTGGGCACGCACGCACACACTCCCAGTGTGAGTTTAAGCCACCGGGTCCGAGACTCGAACCATGGTCGGCTACATGGGAGTCCAGCATAGCCATTATGCTAACTGCTGGTCCCCACATCACAGTTCTTGAAAGGACTTTAAATCTCAAAATTCTGGCTCTCTTTTGGCTTGCTTCTCTCTTGATTCCACCCAGGCTTTATTAATGGTTCGCTTCATGACATCATCTCCATCTTCATAAATTTTCTTTAGAACATTCATCAGTCCCTCACTAGGATCTGTGTCAGTGTCTATGAAGGCTTCTCTTTCTCTTTGCACTCTTTTTCAACCTGAGTCAGGTAGCCCCATCCTGTGTTTTCTGTTTTCTTTCTACATAGTATGAGAACTATATCGATCTTAACTTTTTTTGAACTGCCTTCAACAGAGATGTGTTTCAAAAGATTGTTCATAATGATGGAGTAACTCTTGCCACTTAGGTTCTTTACCAAAAGATCAAATGACCTCTCTGTGAAATGCACCTGCATGTTCTCAGTAGGAACTTGATGAACTCCAGTTACGGTCATGTAGATTTGCACAAACGTATCTGACTGATCCCATACAATGACTGGTTTTCACTGTATATCTTGTAATGGGAACAACCACAGCAGCTGGCTTTTCATTGTCAAGAAGTTCTGGTTTTTCCTGTGATTTCTGTTGCATCTTGTTCTTGATTTCTGTTTTAGTCTTGGATTTTTCCGTTGCAAGGGCCTCACATACTCTTTTCCTAGTGGCCTTTTCCAATAGCACCTTTACTTCTTCTAGATCTTTCCGTAGCTCTTCCAGAGTCGAAGTCATGGTCTCGCTGAGCGCTGACCGCCTGAGCTGCAGCCGGGCAGGAGAGGGTCGTGGCACAGAGCGATGACTCGAGCGCAGCGCTGCGGCCTCCCTCCCTCATCTTTTAATTGATGTATGATTTCTTTTTCTGCCTTGGATATTAGCCCTTTGTCAAATCGATGTGTGTGTGACACACGTACTTCCAGTCTATAGCTCATCGTTTTATTTCATCGGACCTGTTGATGAAGTGTAATACACTAAATCTACTGGTTTTCTTTTTGAATTGTGCTCTTGGTACATTTAAGAAATTCTTCTAACACTGAAAAATTGCTGATCCAAGGGCCACATTTTTTAAATATAAGATTTCAAAACTTGACAATGACTATCTTGAGGAGATCTGTTGGTCCAGTGGTGTTGGGACAACTAGCTAGTCACATGAAAGACAACAAAGTTAGGTTTCTACCTCACATACTGGGTTACTAGAAAAGTCATGATTAATTTTTGCATAGAAAAGTATGTCATGAATTTTCTGACAATCTGATAATTCAGTGCTAATAATTTAATTCAATATATGTGGGGGAAAAACTTTTAAAAAATACGGGGGGAAGGACCAGCAGATAGCATAATACTTACATCACCGGACTCCCACATACTTGACTGTGGTTCAAGTCCTAGACCCAGTTGCTTAAAACTCATGTCAGGCATGTGTGCATGCATGCCCAAAATCCTGAGAGGAGAATGGAGAAGAAGGGATTGTGGCATGGCCATCTCTCCTGGGGATTGATTTCTCAATTTCTGTCTCTCTGTCTCTCTGGTGAACACGTGTACCCTATAGCAAAATATATATATATATATATATATACTTTCATTTTTCTGGAAGGTTTTCATTAACCTTATTATTTTAATTTGACTTGTCCCTATTCTGTCAGAGGCCCAATATTATAACTGCACTGAGTGAATAAAACAGTGCAAAGATGAGTGACAGAGTGACCAGGCCTATGGCTGTCAGAGCAGATCACAAATGTTCTTGAACACAAAGCCATGGTGTTAGAATTTCACCCAGGGAGCAGTGGACAACTTCATGCAGAAGGGTGACGTGGTCCTTGTATCTGCCTTGAGAAGACAGCTCTAGCAGGAGCATGGTACGAGGCCTGGAGGAGGAGCACCAGGGCTGAGGGGAAACAGCACAAACCTGCAGCAATGTGAGAGTGAGGGGCCTTGCCCTGGGCAGCAGCTGCTGGGATGGACAGAAGAAGGGGTGAAGCTGGAGCTAGTTAATGTAAATTACCTTTTTTCTGACCCAAGAAATTGGCCACCTAGAAATACAAAACTGGGTGGTAGAAGACACAAATGGAAAAACCTGCAGTCTTCCCATCTGAGAGAAAGTTCTGAGGTAGAAGAAACCATTCCCATCATCTTTTTCTCCATTTAAAAACTCCTCTTTTATTTTTCAAGTACATTTTATTTATTTCTTCCATGAGCAAAAGAGAAGAGAGAGACAGAGATGGCACTCCCACCGTAATCCACCCTGAGTCTGCAGCCATCCCTGGATAATGGGCACGCACGTACCCAGCATACTCGAAGTTCTCTAGATTTGAACCAGGAACCTCCCCATATGGGACTGCCTTGCAGAGCATCATTTTCCTGCTGCACCACTATCTGGCTCCCATAAACTCCTCTTTTAGTAAAATATAAAATAGCAGTCTTTATTTTGTGAGTTTTAGTGTGCAATTCTTTGACAACAGCATTTTAATATTAAACGTCAAGTTCCTCATTTTGCTAAATTTTTTGTTTTGTTTTATGTGAAAAAGTAGACGCTTAAACAGTCAGTGGCACTTTCCAGTGACACAAAAGACGCTCTAAATTCATAAAGTAAGATGAAGCTTAGAGAAAGCAAGCCAATTTCAGGGAATTATGCTTAACAAATGTTAATTTGTGAAACGCTGTGTGACAATGTGACAACGTGTTCACCTGCCATTGGCACGCCTTCTCAGAGAGAAAGCAGAATCAGTAGCTCATTACCTACACCAGGAAATGCTTCCCACACCCTCACAGGCATAAAAGTTTAGTGCTTTAGAAAAAGAGACAATAACTGGGTCATTGCCTTTTCACCCCAATTAGTGACTTTTCACGCCCAACTGGGTGACATACTCTTGGTGACTTCTATAGCAGGGATGAATTGAAGACTGAATACCTCAATTTAAATGAAGATGTCCTATAAAGAATTACCTATGAGAAGGGTACAGGGCTGTCAAATTTTAGACAGAAGCTGTCAAAATTTTAGCATAATAACCTCAATAATATTTATTAAGGTCTTGCCACTGTGAATGGTGGACATTGTCCTGTGATCAAACTCCCTTATGGTGAGCCATGGCCACCATGGTTTCGGGCTTCACATCTGCAAAACACGTCATCAAGACACACCTCATTGACCACAATTTAGTTCAGTCTCATAGTCTGGGGAGTGTATGGGCTGCTTGTTTTTGTTTTTTTTTTTTCTTTTTTTTTTTTTTTAATTGTTTTTGAATAATATTTTCTTTATTTCCAAGATAGAACAGACAAAGAAAGACAGTCCAGAGGACCAAATGGGAAGGTGACTAAAACCTCCAGAGCCCCAAATGGAGCAGAAGGGAAAAGGGAAAAGGTAGGAAAATAAAAAGTCCATGTAAAAAAGAGCTTCGTCTTCTTCTCTCCCCATTGGAAGGGCTGAAGGGACGTGCTGCTTATTTTAAGTCAAACTGAAAGACTCTTTAAGTCCAGGGGACTGAGATTACTTTGAGTAATTTAGGCCTGTCAGAGGCTCACCTTGAACCTGAAGACTGCTTAGTTTTAAAACACATAGCTGTCTGAGAAAAGGTTGCATACCGAATTTGAGTCCTTTGAGATGTTTGAACCCTGTTATGAAGAAAACTATAGAATACATTATTACAGCCACTTCATAAACACAAGTGGGGGAGACAGCATTTTTCCATAGTTGAGGCCAAGTTAAAAAATAAAACAAAACAAAACAGGGACCAGCAGTTAGCGTAATGGCTATGTCGCTGGACTCCCACGTAGTCGACCGCGGTTCGAGTCCCGGACCCGGCGGCTTAAACTCACGCTGGGCGCGTGTGCGTGCGTGCCCAAGATCCCTAGAGGAGAATGGAGGAGAAGGGATTGCGGCGTGGCCATCCCCCCTGGGGGGTGATTTCCTGCTTTCTATCTCTCTGTCTCTCTCTGTCTGTCTGGCGAGCGCACGCGCCCTATAGCAAAAACCTCTCCAAAAAAAGAAAAAAAAAAAAAAAAAACAAAACAAAACAAAAAAAAAAACAAAAACCACTTAGTTGAAATATGGCTGCACATATGCATCCCTTAAGTCTTTATACTTTTCACAGTTCCTTCACATTGGCTCTCAGTTGTTCTGCATAAATCCTATCGAGGTTTTCAAAAGAGAAAATATGATTCACCTGTCACCCTGCTTTCTTTGAAGATGAAGAGGAATTTGGAATCACACTATCCAGGCTGTGGTTCTGTGAAAAACAATGGAGCCTAGTGTTAAATGCAGTGTTTTGTTTTGTTTTGTTATAGGGCATGTGCACTTGCTGGAGAAAGAAAGAGAGAGAAAATGAGAACTCAACCCCCGGGAGGGGATGACCATGCCACAATCCCTTCTATATTCTCTTCTGGGGATGTTGGGCATGCACTCTCGTCCAGCATGTTTTCAAACTGCTAAGTCTGGGACTCCAGCTGAGTAATAGTCGGCCACATGGCACATGGGATTCAGCTTCCTTAATCGCTGTGCCATTTGGCTGGTCCCTAAATGCATAAAGTCTAAGTTAAATAGCTATGGCCTTTGGGGCAAGTTATTTGAGTCCTCAGAGACTCTATTATTTAATATGGAAATAGGATTACATCACCCTCTAATGACTATAGGAGTAGAGCCGAAAGGGATGATGCTGTGAAAGCTCCGACCCACTGATTCTGAAGGCAGGTGTGGAGAGGTTAGGAGTTCAGGCACCAAACAGGCTACCAGTGTGCAAATCCCAGCCTCATCAATGACTCATTTCAAGGTCTTGGCAAGCCATTTAACTTTCCGTTCACCTTCCTCATCTGTAGCCTCGGGCTATTTAGATAGACTACACCTGATCAAGTTGCCAGGAGGCCTAATTGAGACTACGAATGTAAAGCAATTAAGGCAATACAGCGCACAGGTGAGTAACAAATAAGATTTTTAGGTGTGATATTTTGAGCACAGGTTAAACGAGGTTAAATGTGGCCCCTCTGTACAGGTGTGGTTTATGTAATCAGTTCTTCCTAAGGTATTTACAAAAAGACCAACCAGACTCACAACCCTTCTTGTACGAGGTATTTCGAGAACCCTTTTGGTTCCCTTTACATAACTCAGAATACTTTTTCTTTTGGAGGGGGTAGGAGTGAGATCCTGCAGGAAAACGTGCGACATTTGGTTATTTCAGTTATCACAAGCTGGGCCGGATAGTGAGTTATGGAAACACTACACACCCACACCGAGCTGGCTGTTGCGAGGCGAGGAGGCATCTTCACTAAGGAGGTGAGTTAAAAACAAAACCCCAACACAAATCGTGCTTCAATTATATCCCTTTCCCGTAGTGGGGGGAGAGGCTGTAGTGCTATCTTTTCTTCCTTTGAAAAAGAAAGTAGAACATTTGGTGTGAAAAAGGCAGTGGCAAGCAAGACATATTTGGACAGCTATTTCACACACTCGCTAAAGGCATTAGCTCTTCTCTAGCATCCAAAAGGCAGGGTGGAGACCAGCCTTATGTCTAAATGTCAAAGAGCACTGAAATCCAATGCAATTTTGTTATGCTCAGTTTATAGATCTGTTTCACTTTTGTGTTGTCTGTTTTTAATTGGGAAGCCTACAGAGGCTTGGGGTGTTGTCCTGTTTTAAAGTTATTTTCTCAACGAGGTCAAATAAAGCAGTGATTATTAGAAGTGCAGCATTTTTTTTCTAATGTTCTCTTCTTAAAGACATACTACCACCAGAGCATAGATTGTCACTTTAATGCCTATTCAAAAATGTTTATTAAGAGCTAATTACGTTCACTAGAGAAAATGAAGCAGAAACCACAAATGAGAAAACAACCTAAAAATGATCATCCTAATCCTAACTGCTGTCTGCTGTTACCATCAGAGCATGTATCTTTTTTTTTTTTTTTTTGAGAGGTTTTTGCTATAGGGCACGTGCACTTGCCAGACAGAGAGAGGCAGAGAGACAGAAAGCGAGAAATCCCCCAGAGGGGATGGCCACGCCGCTATCCCTTCTCCTCCATTCTCCTCTGGGGATCTTGGACATGCATGCACACGCGCCCGGCATGAGTTTAAGCCACCGGGTCCGGGACTTGAACCATGGTCGACTATGTGGGAATCCAGCGACATAGCCATTACGCTAACTGCTGGTCCCAGAGCATATATCTTGACACGGTTACTGTGCTGACAGGTTTCCTTGAACCTTGAGAGTTTTTCGTTGTTATTTATTTCTTCTATGAGAGAAAGAGAAAGACAAGCACCTCCAATAGGATTGCCCACTACAACTCCCATCCCCCTTCCCGGCATCCTTCCCAACCAGCTAGAATTATGGGTGCATAAGTCTGGCGTGCATTGAACACCAACCCACAGTCTTCCATATGGATCCAGCATCGCACGTTACAATAACTACTGAGCCCACTCACATTGAGCGTTTTTTTTTTTTTTTAATGGATAGTGAACATATGTGTGTGTTTACATACATCTCAATGTTTACTTATAATACACTCTTAGCATTGTTCCCTAACAATAGGAGATTTTCTCACTCTCAAAGTTATTAATTGTAAGGAAGTAGCTTGACATACAAAAAGGTGTAAAGAATAGTAGAGCAAACATTGGTATCCACAACTAGTTAAAAATAATTGCATAACCAGTCCAGTTGAATTTCTTCTTTGACCTGAATGACAACTACAAATAATTTGGTTTCCATTATTTCTATTATCTCGATATGCTTGAAATATACATTTGTGTCATTTAAGTATTTTATATAAATGAAGTCACAAGGTGGGTAGTTTTGTAGCTTGTTTTTTTTTTTTTTTTTTTTTTTCTCCTAATCCTCAACATGATTCTTTTCAGATCTCTCCTTGTTGATAACTGTAGCTTTGGTTATTTTTACAGTTACCTAGCATTTCATCATATACATATGCCACAAATCAGTAATCCGCCTTTCAGATGATGGCTACAGTTATAATGGTCTCCTTGTTCACACGTGTGGAAGAAGCTCTCTATTCCTGGAAGAGGAATTGCAGGGCTCTAGGAGATGAATATCCCCCACGTAATTATATAGTGTCAAATGTTCCCCAAGAGATTGTATCAATTCACACCTATCAGCATGTAAAAATATCCTATTTCTTTGAATTCTCCCCACAACTTTAAGTGTCTTTATCACACAGGTGTGTCATGGTTTTTCATTGTGGTTTTAATGACTGCATTTATGATTCCTGGTGACACTGAACACATTTCATCTTTTTAAATCTATGTCAATTTTCTCTATGTGCGTAGGCTTTATGTAATTTTTCAATGTTTGAAATTTATTATTTTATAGGTATGTAGAAAGTCTATATCTCTGTGAGACACACATAGAGAACATAATTCTCTTTTCTAGCCTCTGAATGGCTGGTATTTTGTGTATTTGAAGAAATACATTTTTATTTACTGGTTTAAGTGGTATTATCTGTTGAAGATATTTTGTAGTTTTATCAGCTGTACTAGAAAGACATATTCACCTGTTGAAATCCATTTTGTAAGACAAATAATAATGTGATTGAATGTATGGAAGAAAATTTTAAAAAAAGGAAAAACAAAGAACTAACAAAAAAATAGGTAAAAGTCTCTATGTTTTATGTCTCTTCTAAAGTTTGTTTAGTTAACCCACGTTGGTCTAAAAATATGTAGTTTTAAAATTTCTTTCAAAGTGATTTTTAAAAATAAAATTTGCTAGAGAGCTTGTGTGCTTGTAGGGATGGGATGTGGGGAAAGAAAGTGAGAAAGCACCTGCTATAGGGAATGGTCATACTACAATTTTTTCTGCTTCATTTCTCACTCCTTTCAGGACTTGGGGCATGCATGCACAGGCACCCAGCTTCTCTTTTCCAAGTTTCTTATAAATCATTGAATTTATTCTGATTGAATCAGGTGAGACTTGTTCATCCTTGAACCAAACTGGGACACATGCTTAATCTTGCATTGTTTAATATAGATGACGGCAAAAAGTGCTCTGGGTGGTCAGATCAAGGTCTCATGCTTGGTGTGGTCCCAAAAGATCAGGAATAAGAAGTGTTCTCTTACCAGCAGAAATGCAAGGAAGCTA
This sequence comes from Tupaia tana, assembly GCA_026018925.1. NCBI lineage: Eukaryota > Metazoa > Chordata > Mammalia > Scandentia > Tupaiidae > Tupaia > Tupaia tana. The sequence continues at coordinate 34,159,451 of JAKSZU010000014.1, read as the reverse complement.
CAGTGTCTGCAGAAGGAACTTCTGCTTCTACCATCATTTTTTTGTCCTCCCAGCAACTCTGAGATAGGCAGAAATATCCTGGGTTCTTACTAGCAGATGAGAATTTCTTCTGGTAAGTTTCTAGCTTCTCAGATTTCCAGAGATGAGTGCTTGACAACCAAGACAGTTTCCACAACTTGTTAGCTGGAAGCTCCAGAAAACTGCCATTTTTCTGTCTCGTACCTACCATGCCAAAAGCAGGAAACTGCTTGCTGGACTTCCACACATCTGCTGTTTTCCTTCTCTATCCCTTTGCCCAGGATGCTCTCTCTGGCTGGAATGTCACCCTTTATCAGTCTAACTTCTAGTACTCACCTTTGTACATGGTTTTCTGTGTCTTCCTGTAGAGGAGCCTAGACAGGGTTAGGCCTCTCTCCTTTAGTCTGGCCCCCGACTTGGCATCGACCACATTCTGCTGACATTTGCTTTCTTCATCAGACACAGTATCCTGTTAAAGAGAGAGTGTAACTTGTTTTTCATTGAACCTTTAGGGTCTATCATAATGCCCGGAACATAGTGGGCACTCAGATCCTCAGCAAATATATCTTAAAAGATTAAATATACTAAATACTGGTTCGAAAAATTAGGCAATAAAAACATTAGGAACAAAACCATAAAGGATGCAGAGAAGCATTGGCTTGACAAAACCAGCTCACTGGAGGTGACTCATTGATACATCTGGGGAATGGTGACCCAAAGACAGATAAAGTATAAAGGACAGCTAGTTGTCTCTAGTGTTTAAGCCAGAGAAAGCTCTTAAATACTTTTTTTTAAACAGTTAAATGGATTACCTATTTAGAATTTGTCAGGCAGAAAGCTATCCTCAGAAGCTATTACATTTTCTTCATAAAGTCTCACTTACCTTGTAAATAGTGACAGCCTTTGTCTAGACAGCACGTTAACACTTGAAGAGCTCTCCGGCAATGCAATCTCTTTATGCCATTGGGCAAGTGAATACTGAGGGTCCATTTGAGGCAGTTAGTTGGTGAGGTACAGAGGCAAGTAAGACTTGGAGGCAAGGAGATTATAGTCTAGTGATGGTGATGGAGGAAAACGTTGCAAGTACAGGTCAGCAGCTGGCATAGCAGTTATGTCACTGGACTCCCACACGGCCAATTGCGGTTCCAGTTCTGGACTCGGAGGCTTGAAAATCAAACCAGATGAGTGTGTGTGTGTGTGTGTGTCCAGGATCCCAGGAGAAGAATGGAAGAAAAGGGATTGCAGTATGCCCATCCGCCCATCCTCCCCCAGGGTGTTTTTTTTTTTTTTTTTTTTTTTTTTTTTTTTTTTTTTTTTTATAGTTTCCCTCTCTCTGTAATTGTGTATTTGTCTCTCCTCTCTGGCAAGCACATTCGGCTAAAGCAAAAACCTCTGGAAAAAAAAAAGTTGTATTATGCATCAAAAAAAGGTGCTCTTACAGAGCCATGTTACATACGTGGAGTGGTGGTCCAGAGCAGGTGACCAGCACTGCTATGTGGAGGGCAAGGGGAGTGTCTTACAGAGTGAACAGATGGCAGATAAAAGAGCAAAAGGACATTCCAGAGAGAGGCGCATTCATAAAGGCAAAAATGGTCGACATGACGAGAACGTGTTCACACAATAGCAAGTGATGGTGGTGCAAATTGTTTGACATTCCTCTTGTCCACAGGCACAGTCTATGTCTGCTCTCTTTGAGTCTGAGAATCCTTGTAATCAGCAGAATGCAGAAAAGTGATGTGTGACTTCTGGGGTTCGGTCAGGAAAGGTGACCAGTGCCCCCCTTCTCACTGGGACGCCAGTGTTTGGAGCCTCTGAGCTACCAAATAAGGAGTCCACCTACTCTTAGCTTCTCAGACTGAGGAAGCCTCATGGTGGCATTCAGGTGACAGCTCAGTTGAGCACCAATAGCTCTTGTGAGGGAGCTGCTGGGATGTGCAGCTCCTTGGACCTTCATGTGTTCACAGCCCCAGCTGACATCTCTTGGCAACCACATGAGAGACCCCCCCAACTAAGAACCATTCAGAAGGGTTCAGTTGAGCCCTTTCTGAGGTTCTGGCCTCCAAGAAATGAACAAAATAAAATAGTTGTTTTGAGCCACAAATTTTTGGAGCCTGGCATAGGCGAGAAGTTCTTTGGGGTAAGAGTAATGTAATAGGTATTGTTTGTGCCAGCCTAGCATTTATTTCCTCTTATTCTGATGATAACAGCTTAAATTTCTGTTTTCATTTTTTTTGGGGAGTAAGACTATCCTCTTTTCTTTTTAGAGAGATTTTTGTTATATGGTGCATGCATTTTCCAGAGAGGGGGGGAAAACAAAACAAAGAAGGCGAGAAATGGCCACCAGGGAGGATGGCCATGCTTCAATCCCTTATCTTCCATTCTCATCTTGGGATTTTGAACACACATGCACACACAGTGTGAATTTTAACTTGCCAGGTCCGGAACTCAAACAGTGGTCAACTACGTAGGAGTCCAGCAATATAACCATTATACCATCTGCTGATCCCCAGTAACCCTATTTTTTTTTCCTCCTGAAGTATTTTTTGGGGGACCAGCAGTTAGCATAATGGCTATGTCGCTGGACTCCCATGTAGTCGACGGTTCGAGTCCTGGACCTGGTAGCTTAAACTCACACTGGGCGCGTGTGCGTGCATGCCCAAGATCTCGAGAGGAGAATGGAGGAGAAGGGACTGGGGTATGGCCATCCCCCCTGGGGGATGATTTCTTGCTTTCTGTCTGTCTCTCTCCATCTTTCTGGCAAGTACATGCTCCCTATAGCAGAAACCTCTCAAAAAAATTTATTTTTAAAATTTATTCATTTAATTTGGTGAAAGAGAGAGAGTGGGAGAGGGAAAATGAGAAAGCAAGGCACCGGGTCCAGGACTTGAACAGTGATCAGCCATGTGGGAGTGTCCAGTGCCTTAACCACCATGCCACCTACTGGCCCCACAAATAATCCTATTCTTAAGCCTCGTAATCAAGTGGGGCTGGCCCTACTGCAACCTTCTGGTTGTGCCTGTCTGGCCACCACAGTCCTCCTACGGTATAGACTTTGTGAAGGGCTGTGCAAATGACCCAAGGCAGATTACTGAGTCTTTTGCCTCATGACTTTTATTATTGAAATTAGTGAGAAGAAGATGCTTTCTTTCTGGAGGGGTGCAGGTTGCTAAATAGCTCCTGGGTAAACCTGACTCTGGTAGGGGCAAACGTGTCCTGGAGTGGGAAGAGCCCAATTAGGAATAAAGTCACTGTGGAGGAAAGCAAAGCAAAGGATGGAGACTGTTTGAGCCCTTGGGCCCTTTTTTAGGCCCATAAGCCAATAAGTGCTCCATTTTGATTAACCCTGTTTGAGTCGTGTTATTATCACTTGCATCTGAAAGATTCCTATTATGAGTAGGTGAACTCAGGGTCATAAAGGGCTTTGTACCCAAAGCCAGCAACTTGATATTTCATTCTATACAGGAAAGTCATATAATGATTTTAATCAGGAGCAAGACAAGAGAGCAACATTTGAGCAAAATGACTGGCTGTGGCGAGGAAGAATGGTTTTGGTGTTAGACTAGGAACAGAGGGGGCTGGGAGGTGATAGCAATCTAGTGAGGACATCATGATCAACTAACGTAGCTGGTAGGGATGGAGACAAGGAGATTCAAGAGATCCGAGACTTGGAATCAGCAGAATCCAGAGACAGATGGGAGGTGTAGGGAAGGAAGAGAGAAAGAACGAGAATGACTTCTAGGTTTCTGGCTTATGAACAGACTGGATGATGTCCCATTAAAGGAGGGACAATAGCTCCGTTTTACGTCTGATGTCACTAAGACTCAGAAATAACCTGTCTTGGGGCCGGCAGGTGGCGCAGTGGTTAAGGGTGCTGGACTCCCACATGGCCGACCTGGTTCGAGTCCCACACTGGTGGCTTTCTTACTTTCCATCTCTCTCTCTCTGACCTTCTCTGGCTAAATTAAAATAAAGATAAATAAAATAATTTTTTTTTTTTAAAGACCTGTCCAACGCTGTGAACCTAGCAAGGGTACAAAAGGGCTTTAGGCTCTAAGATGTCTCTCTCCTAGTTATACCAAGCACTTACTGTTCAGGGTGCCATTTGCGTTGCTTTCCCAGGAAACCGACAGAGCACGTGGGCTGTGTGTTTTTTAGCACATCCCAAGCAAGGCAGTATCATTCATGATTTATTTTGGTCCCCTTGCAGTATCTGTCTTGCTGCCAGACAAAACCTCTGTAGCAGGGCATTTGTCACACCCAGCCTTCCCTGGCTAACTTATCAGTGTTTGTGAAGGCTACAGATGTCTCTGGTTCCAGCCTTTCTGCACTCCAACTTCAGAAGCTGATTACACACACGGAAGCCTGAAGGGAGAGAAAATCTATTTCCCAAGATGCACTATTGATTTCTGCTACAGATCAAAAGGGTGCGGCTTTTCAATACGGACAGCAAGCTTTGGGGGTTTTTGCACACTGGAGGAGGAGAAAGGCAAGCAGGAAAAGGAAGTAAAGTCCTCATTAGGAAGGAGAGTTTATAGGACAAAGCAGTAAAGGCAGGTATGAAGAGCCGGTTTGGGATGGGATGAAAAGGCAGCAGAGATGGGGAAGCAGCACGCTGCGTACTCATGTGTTCAGTTTAAATTTCCATCTCATTCTTCACTTTTAAAGATACTGCTACATATTTTATAAGCATTTAAGTTATATTTGTTCCTTTCTAGTTGTTACATTTTTAAGATCTTTTTAATAGAGGTTTTTGCCTTAGGGCATGTGTGCTGACCAGAGAGGGAGACAGACACAGTGAAAGCGAAAGTGAGAAATCACCGCCCGGGGGATGACCATGCCGCAGTCCCTTCTCCATTCTCCTCCTGGGATCTTGGGCACGCACACACATGCCTGGCATGACTTTCTAGCCACGCAGTCCAGGACTTGAACTGTGGCTGGCCGTGTGGGAGTCCAATGAAGTAACTGCCTTGCCATCTGCTGGCCCCTCTTTTTAAGATCTTTTACCATCTTTGGGCTACAATGATTTCACCTGTGAAGTGAGACGAATACTACGTTGCAGCATGCGCCTGGGGTCATGGTAAATGAAGTAACGGCATGCATGTGCTTACCCCGGCCCGGGGCCTTGTTATGGGGCCTCTGCACAGCCAATGCTTGTTGAGGACAAAACTTCCTATTCTCCCCAGTAAGCTATCATTTAAAAATGCAATGACGAATGGGGAATTTGTGCCAGCACCATCCGCCTGTGTGTTTAGTAGACGTTCAGTAGACAGGACAACCGGAATTATGTTCGTCTGGAGGAGAAAGGGCTGAGGCTTTGCAGGCCTAAGTCGCTTGCTACAGGGAGCCTCACTATAGAGGATGGGAGATGGGGAATTTTCTCCCGAGAGCCCAGGTGACATGCACAGGTGTTACATAGTCATAGCAGGAGCTTTTTGGTCTTTTCTACTTTACATGGTGATTTTTTTTTTTTAAATCAGATGAAAAAGCCAACTCCATGAGCTTAAGAAAGTGGCATAGAAAGGGGACCATTGCAAAGGGGAAGCAAGAGGCCCCTGTGAGGCTGGAAGAGAGTTCAACTGTGAGGCCACGGCTCACTGGGAATGCTCAGAAATTGTGGGTGATTGTGGGCTAGTGGAAAGTGCTGGAGTTTTGGGTCAGGTGGATTTGTGCTCGAATAATCATTCCTCTACTTACTACTTGTGTGACTTTGAGCAAGTTGCTTAACCTCTCCAAGCCTTTTCTTCAACTCTAAAATAGACAGAACTGCCTTATTTGATCTTCCTGTTAGTGCAAAACATGACATATTTTGTAAAGCACCCATCTGCTCCAGTTCCCTAGGAAGTGTTCAGGAAGTGTTAATTATTGTTATTGCTGTCTTCTTTTGAAGCAAGCCTTGAGTCAGTATTGCACCTGTGGAATAAGACTGGAGGGACATTATCCGATATGAAGGGGCTTATACCATTTCCAAAAACTGTTTTGAAAAGAGGGATCGTTTGACAAGCCTGAAAAGCAATCCCTTTAATTTTCAGCTATTTTGAATGGGAAGGTCATGGAGGTAATGAATACCTGCAACTCTTTCCATTGCTTTTTCAGTCCTGAACCCAGGGGTGGGCTTAAAGTGAGAGACAAACTGGCTGATTGGCTGAGAGTCCGTGATGGGACACAGGTGAGACATTAATTGATAAAAAAACAATTCGTGAGGATGTGTGTTTACAATTTTAAAGTTTATTTGATTAATATTAGGGAGCACAGGTACAGACACATAGGGTGGGGTGAGAAGCACCCTTGACAGGGTCTTGTGACATTTTGAGACCCTTCTTCCTGCTTCCAGTTCCTCGGGATCTTGGGCACGCATGCACACGTGCCTGGCGTGACTTTGAGCCGCCGGGTCCGGGACTCAAACCGTGGTCGACTACGGGAGTTCAGAGACATAGCCATTATACTAACTGCTGGTCTTGGGTCTTGTCACATTTTGAGACCCTTCCTCCTGCTTCCAGTTCCTCGGGATCTGGGCCATGTATGCACAAGCTAGGTTGACCTGACCAGAGATCTGAACCTGTGATCAGCCATGTGGCTTCCCGCCCTCTAGTACAGTTTGCCATCGATGATGGCACCAAGTCTAGGCTCATTTTTACATTTTGAAGCAGCTGCATGCTGATTTGTCTGGAAAGTCTTAAATTAAGAATCACATTTGACTCGAGGTAAGGGGACAAGCAATTGGAGACTCGTTATTTTGTTCTGACCAAATTTTAGGACCAACTTCCTGTGCAAAGGGAGACCTTTGCTGAATTTCATTCCTTCTGGTTTCTGGTTACAGAACAACTTGAGTTCAAGTTACCCATTAGTAGTTGATGAGGAGTTCTTCAAAAAGTTCATGGAAAATGTGCATTATGAAAAACCTATGCATGGGTTTCAAGTTCTTTTTGCACCACGATTAACTCATACTTTAATTCTATTTACATAAACTTTTTGACCCCCTGCAAGGGTCACTGAGATAATCAGTGTCTTAATTTACGAGTCTGTAAAATGGGAATAATAGTAACTCATTTGTTGCCTGTTGGAAGGATTAGATGAAATTACACTGTAAGGTGTTTAGACTGATGCTTGGCATTGAATATGTGCTAAGTATTAGGTCACTTTTAAAAGTTACTGTCTCAGAAAATGGAACTTTAGCTTAAGCCTTGTAAAGTCCCCTGTTGATAGTATTGACAATCTGTGTTCTGCTTCCCTGCCAAGCATTTAAAATAAAATGATGACAGCTTGTGAGCCTTCTTGCTTTTAAGGCAGCAAGGAGGGCATAGCTGCTATCAGCACACGTCCCAGGGGCTGGGATGGCAGCCACATTGAGAAATAGACCTAGCCAAAGAGGTGGGTCTGGGGGCTTTTCAAGTGCAAAAATGATCCCATACTAGCTTAGCATTAGTGTAAAGTCTAATATCTGCCATTGTGATGTGTGAAGAGCCAGTTGAAACATACTTCCAAATGACATTCCTACCTCTTTTCATTGATCTAAATTCTAAATGAATGGTAATTTACAACAGTGTTAGATATACAGATAAGTTACAAAGCTAGTACAGAAAGCTTTTGTACACCTTGTACTCAGTTTCTTTTCTGTTAACAGTTTACATTAGCATGCTATCTTTTTTTAAAGAATTATTTTATTTAACTTTATTTATTATTATTATCATTGTTATTTTCCAGTTTGATCAGAGAGAGACAGAGAGGGAGAGAGGAAGTGAGAAAGCAAGCCACTAGGTCCGAGACTTGAACCATGGTCGGCCATGTGGGAGTCCAGCGCCCTTAACCACCATGCCACTTGCCAGCCCCAGCATGCTATCTTTTTGTTGTTGTTGTTAAAGAGAGATTTTTGCTATAGGGTGGGTGTGCTTGTTGGAGGGTGCAAAGGCAAAGAGACAGAAAGCAAGAAATCACCTCCCCTGGAAGGATGACCATGCTGCATTCCCTTCTCCTCCATTCTTTTGGGATTTTGGGCATGCATGCACATGTGCCTGGCATGAGTTTTAAGCCACCAGGTCTGGGATTTGAACTGCTATCGACAATGTGGGAGCCCAGTGAGGTAACCACTATGCCATTTGCTGGCCCCAGCATGATATCTTTTTTGAAAAAAATTTTATTTACTTTTTCCATAAAAGACGGGGGGTGGGGTGGGGAGGGCACCACCAAGCGCTTCATGCCGTGACTCACACTTTGCCTCAGTCAGTCTGGAGCACAGGCATAGGAAGCCCTGAAAAACGATTCCAGGACCTTCCCACGTAGGTCTAGTTGTAATACAACTGCTCCACCATCTGGCCCCAGCATGGTCTTTTTATCACAATCAATAGTAATATATCACCGCTGTGATATATTACTATTAACTAAACATCCTACTCTATTTAGATTTCACTAATTTTTCCTTCGTGTCCTTTTTCTTTCCCAGGACCCCATTCAGGATACTTGTGGGTTGTCAGAAAAGTAATGACATATTTTTCTATGCAAAAATGTGTCATGAATCTTCTGATGACACTGGGTATTACGGTTAGACATCATGTCTCCTTAGGCCCATTCAGGCTATGACTGTTTCCTCAGACTTTCCTTGTTTCCAATGATCTTGACAGTTTTGAGGAGCCCTGCTTAAGTATTCTGAAGAGTGTTGCTTTTACTGGATGTGCCTGTTGTCTTACTTGTGGTTAGACTGGAGTTAAGGATGTTCAGGGAGATCCCAGTACAGAACCCCTCTCATCGTACCCAATTGGGGGTATATGCTGTTAACATGACTTACTGCTGTTGGTGTTGACCTTGATCGCTTGGGAGAAAAAGCGTTTATCAGGTTTCTCCTACACAAGATTACTCTTTGTTCTTCCTTTCCATACTCTACTGTTTGGAAGAAAGTCACTAAGTATAGCCCACACTTAAGGGATAGGAAAATACCTTTCACAGTAAGCTAGTAATAACGTTACCAGCAGTAATATTTGTGAACATGTATTATGGATTTGTTATTCACCAAGAGCTATGCTAACCTTCTTAAATATTAATTCACTGAATTCTTATTACAGCCAATGCTCGAAATGACCCACCCAGTGCCACCCATCTAGACCTGAAGGGCTTAGTCTAAAATGCAGGTCTCTTTGACTGTTTACCAGTGTCCTATCAGGAGGGTTTGTAAATGCTTTGCTTGGATCCATTTTCTACTCGATGAATCTAAGAGTCTTATACACTCTCAAAATTAGGTATTATTCTTCTGAGGTTCCTGTGTGAGTTCTGGGTGAGTAATCTTGTTCCCTTTCCAGGCCTGTGATGGGGCCTTACAGATACCTGAGGGTGAACTTTGCTTCTGTCTTCCCCAGGGCCTAGGGATTCTGCCTTCCACCCAGGCTTTCCAGAGAACTCCTCTTTCTATAAACACAACATTTGTAACACTGTCAGCTTCTGTTAGCTTTTATCTTCCTTAGATCTCCGGTGTTCTTTTGCAGTAAGAATATTTGGCAGCTTTACTCTTTTTTTTTTTTTTTTTTTTTGAGAGGTTTTTGCTATAGGGCACGTGCGCTCGCCAGACAGACAGAGAGAGATAGAGAGATAGAAAGCGAGAAATCACCCCCCAGAGGGGATGGCCACGCCGCAATCCCTTCTCCTCCATTCTCCTCTCGGGATCTTGGGCACGCACGCACACGCGCCTGGCATGAGTTTAAGCCACCGGGTCCGGGACTCGAACCGCGGTCGACTACGTGGGAGTCCAGCGACATAGCCATTACGCTAACTGCTGGTCCCAACTTTACTCTTTTTTAAAAAAAGATTAGCTACCTTTCATCAAGAATGCTTTATTCTATTTAGCGCCGAAATCGCTTGAGAGAAAGAAGATACGTTTTTTGTTATGAATGTACCACACTGAACATTCCGTGGAAAAGATCTTTGTACACTGTTAATGACTGTCTGATTTTCTTGTGGTTGCAGTATCTGTTCCCCTTCATTTACATGAATAATTGAGAATCAACAACAGCCTCGACTAAGCTGAAGACAAGCTCTCACTGGAGAATAATTATTTATTGGGTTGTTGGGAAAGTCGCGATGTATTTTTGCATAAAAAATATAGAAAAATGTGTCATGACTTCCTCGATAGCTTGTCCCAGGAATCTACAGCAGGTTTATAATACTTCAGAGCCTCAAAAGATACATAAGCTCAAAACTTCTCAGTGTGCTCTCATCATAAAATATGAATTTGTTTTTTGAAGACCCTTCATGCTGTTTTCCATTATGGCTCCACTAATTTACATTCCCACCAGCAGTGTACAAGAGAACCCCTTTCTCCACCACCTCTCTAGCATTTGTTATTCTCTTTTTGATAATAACGATTTTAACTGGTGAGAAGTGATATCTGAATGTGGTTTTGATTTGCATTTCTCTGATAATCTGTGATGAGGAACATTTTGTCCAAACATCATCATACGTATCCCATAAATACGTATAATGATGTGTCCATTTAAAGATAGTTTTTGAAAAGCTTTTTATCTCTCTCAGATAGGTAGTGGTGATAAAAATATTTTAGAATTGATATTTAATAATGATTTTAAATGATGGATTTATGTTCTATTTAATGATAGCACTAATAATTATACGAATGAGCCATAAAAACAATATGAAGTAGTGATGAGAATAGAGACTGACAGGTGTAAAGTGAATAAAGGACATCTGGGCCTTGGAACTACGCTTCCCTTCTCAGTGTGGCCACTGGCTTGCTTTGTGGCTTTAGTGAAGTCACTTTCCCATTCCTTTATTCATCCGGTGTGAGACTTCATCCCATACTGAAAGAAAGATGGCTTCTATGAATGAAATCAAGTTTCTAAGGTATCATGTGGCTTTTTATTTTATTTATTTTTTTTAGTTTTGTGTAAGCACTACAGAGATGGGGGTATCAACTATTACTTTCCATTGCAGTGTAGATGATTGAAAAATCAAAAGGCGTATTTCTGAGGACGCCTTGTTTGGGGGTAAAGAAAGGACTTAGTCAATATCTATAACTTCCTCTGGACAATCATGGTTTGTTTATTACTAGAATTATGTTTGCAAGTCTGACCAGGATTATTGCATTGGGGCAGGATTTATCCTGTGTTTCCCAGAAAAATAATAAGGCTTGTAAGTGGGCAAAGCTCTCTGGGCAATAGTTAAGGAAGGCGACAGAGCCCTCAGAGTCATGCTGGGGAGAACCGCCCAGCCCAAACTGCCCTTAATTGCTCTAGCTACAAGAAGGGAGAGCTCCAGTTTCTAGGGAAATTAATGTTTAATGATAAGCTAAGTACTTGAAAGAGTTCAGGATGCAATAAATACTCTACCGAAGCAAGGTTTTTACACCAATGCTTTTTGCTTCTATTTCAAAGAGATCCATTGAAGCCAGATGAAATGTGTTTTGTGTTTTGCTATCCCCAGAAGCCTCTTTCATTTCTCAACTTTGCACTCACTGGTGGAAAAGAGAAGATTTTGACTTAGATACCCTCAGGTAGCAATTCTCCTATGACTTCGGCTTTGGCCCCGTTGTGCATTTTGTGGATGTGGATATACCACTGCAGGCTGTTCATGTGTAAGAGCTGTGCTGTACTCTGATGACTTCACACTTGGGCAGAACACACGCTTCACACACCATCATGGTTACCACATAGCCTCCCAGTGGCCTCGAGACAGAATAGGCAGAGTAAGGAGATCAGAGCTGTGGAGTTAGGGAAAGGAAAGGAAGAGGAAAAACAGCTTTGTGATGTAGAAATTGGATTTTTCCAATTTCTTTATTCATGATAGAGAGCATGCATGCGAGAGAGGGAGAGAGGAGCACCCTCCACAGGGTCTGGCCATTCCACAGTCCCCTTCCTTTGGCCCTCAGCCCATCAGATCTTGGGCACTTGTGCATGTGCCTGGCATGTTTCCAGCTACCTGGGATGGAACCACGGTTGTCACCTGGGATCCTGTCTTTCTTGAGCAGCACATGGCTGCTGTGCACAGAGCCACCTAGCATCAGGCTTTGAAACACAGCTCTGGAGGGTTTTAAAACATATATTGTAATCTCATTGTTGTATACAGCCTTCTTTTCAACCATGTAACAGTTGATTTCCTATACTTATGCAAAGTTCCCTTGTTAAAAGTGTAAATAGCAGGGACCAGCAGTTACCGTAATGGCTATGTCACTGGATTCCCATGTAGTCGACCACGGTTTGAGTCCTGGACCCGGTGGCTTAAAACTCACACCAGGCGCATGTGTTCCTGTGGAACATAATGTCCATATGATCTGTTTCCTGATCATCTTTATGCCTTTCTTTCATATCCAGGCCCTCCTAATCAGTCTACTTCAATCACTTTGGCCTTGTTTCTGTTTTGTTTTAAGAACAGAAACAGAGGTAATCCCATATGACCTTTGCCTCAGGACTTTCACTTGTTCCTTTGTTTAGAACACCTTTCCCTCACTTTGAGGAATCTGTGCAAACTTTACATTATCAGAGCTACAGGAGCTACAGAGGAGGGTTGTAAGAGGAAAGACCCAGAGAGACGGAAATGTTTAATGGGAGAGTAATTTTGCTGTATTAAATGGAGTAGAGTACCTCTGTCCATGACCGCTACTTCAAACAGCAATCTTAGCAGTAAGACAGGGTGCGCTGTTAGGCTCACCCTCATAGGGGAAAGTTCTGGGTTTGTGTCTGGAGACCTCCTGGAGTATGCTGGGAAGATTTGTGCCCGTGGTCTAGAGCTGAATGAAGCTGGGTTTAAGACATGTTGGAGTATTGGGTCAGCTTGTGGCATGGTGGCTAGGGTGGCTTGGTTCCACATGGCCGACTATACGGTTGACTCCCAGACCTAATGGCACATGTGCCTGTGTGCCCAGGATCCCAAGAAGAGAATGGAGGAAAAGGGATGATAGACATCTACCCTAGGGAGGAGGAGAGCTTTGTCTTCTCTCTCCCTTTCTCTTTCTCTCTGTCTCTCTCTCACCTTGGTGAGTGCATGTACCCTATAGCAAATTAAAAACAACAACAAAAAAGACATGTTGGGGTGCTGTTTCTCTTTCTTTGTCCCGTGGAAGAAATAAACTTTAAAAGAAATATCAAGACATAAATAAAATAACAATTTTGGCCTCCGTCACCTTCTTCTGCAATATTTCTTCACAAGCTGTATCTGTCCCTGATAAATCATTCACTTGTTCGTTTGCTTGTTTGCTGTCTGCCTTCCCCACTAGAATGGAGTGCCATGTGAACAGGCAGCCTCTCAACACTGCCAAACCCCCAGCTCCCAGAACAGTGCAATTTAAATGTCTGAGCACATTCCACGGCAACTTCCAGAACCTACAATCAAGGGATTATATACAATTTTTTTTAAAGTTCGTAAAACAGTATGATTACTGCTTGTGATACGCTGAGATATTTTCTATTCTATTTTACTCTATTACCTTTTTAAAAGTATTGGACATGGAACCAGCAGATGGTGTCAGGGTTACATCATTCCCACATAGTTGACCACTGTTTGAGTCCTGGATCCGGCACGTAAAACACATCAGGCACGTATGCATGCATGCCCCAAATCCTGAGAATGGAGAAGTGATTGCAGCGTGCCCATCCCCCTTAGGGGGTGATTTCTTGCTTTCTGTATCTCTGGCAAGCAAACATGCCCTATAGCAAAAATCTCTCTCTCAAAAAAAAAAAAAAAACAAAAACAAAAACAAAAAAAACCCAACTATATGGGACACAAACCACTAGTAGGTTACAAACCACAGACTTAGAACAATTCCTGGAAGATAATAGGCACTTAAATGCTAGATACTGTGGTTTTATAAAAATAATTACATGCTACTAATTCCAAGAGGAAAAGCCATTCTTCAATAAAAAGAGTTGTGGTTATGGGTGGCAAGATTTGGGGACAACAGTTACCTTAAATCTAACTGGCACAGAGGGGTCTTTTAAGCACCAGATATACTGAAAAAGTGACTTCAAACTAGATTTTGAACACCAGATATAGTAAAAAAGTTTTTAAATAAATTGCCACATTGGTTCCACTAGTTTGTGCATAATGACTTAAATTTATGAACTTCTTTTTAAAGAATTATTTAACTTATTTATTTATTTTAATTTGATCAGAGAAGGACATGGAGAGAGCGGGGTGGAGGAAGTGAGAAAGCAAGCTGCCAGACCTAGGATTAGAACCTCAGTTGGCCATTTGGGAGTCCAGCGCCCTTAACCACCACGCTACCTGTTGGCCCTGAATTTATGAACTTTTGAAGGATATTACTATTGTTTATTTATTCTTTATTACTAGATCCAAAATAGTCACAAAAGCACTATAAAATAGTTCTTTACCGAGATAATACTGTGTTTGTTCTAAACACTTAAAAAAAAAAGAGGCAAAAACAAACTTCCTTTGGAAGTAAGGGGTCTACTATAAGCTTAATTTACTGAACTGATTAATATAAAGTACTAATTCTATAACTTAATCATGATACTATAGGAAATCAACTTTTTCAAGTTTATTGCTTTCATGAAAAGATATAGCCAGAGAGGCAACCTCAGTAGGGCCCCCATATCACAGTCCATGCTCAGTTTGCTGGCCCGAATCCTGGGCACACAAGCATATGCCTGGTATATTCAAGGAGGTTCCAGGATGCAAACCCTGGTCCTTTCTCATGTGAGCACAGTGGCATTACTACTACACTACTGTATGGCCCCAAACCAATACTCTCTACTATTGAAAGAAAGACGATTAGCATTCTCTTAGGGGGAAAAAATAGAAAAAAAGTAACACCACCATGTTAACTATTTATGCTCGTTACCAGATTCATGCCACTTTCAGAGAGATTTAAGTGTGAAAAAAGTCTACTTCACTATGGAATAAATGTGGTAATTAACACTTATGGAGCAAGTGCCAGACAATATACTAAGCATTTTATATGCATTAGTTCCTTTACAATAGGAAACAAATTATAGATTAGGTAGGCTTGAATTGCAAATATTGGATTGAGCCATATAAAACTGCTGTTTCTGTAACTTCACAATGCTCAAATATTGACTTCTCCTCTTAATAAGAGAAAACTTGATCTCAGGAATCTAAATATAGTTTCTTTTTCTTTTTCTTTTTCTTTTTTTTTGGAGAGATTTTTGCTATAGGGCACGTGCGTTCACCAGACAGACAGAGACAGAGAGACAGAAAGCGAGAAATCACCCCCCAGGGGGGATGGTCATGCCACAATCCCTTCTCCTTCATCCTCCTCTTGGGATCTTGGGCACGCACGCACATGCGCCCGGCGTGAGTTTAAGCCACTGGGTCCGGGACTCGAACCGTGGTCGACTACGTGGGAGTCCAGCGACATAGGCTTTACGCTAACTGCTGGTCCCTAAATATAGTTTATTTTTCTTACAAAAAGAAAAATTGAGATAAATGGTCACTTAATATTGACTAGAAAGCTCACTGTCAAGATTACCATCTCAGTGATTATCTTGGTCTTTACTCTCATGCTAATTTCCTCATGTTCATAAGATGGCAGCTGTAACTCCTGGCATCACATCCTCATTTAAAGTAAGAATGAAAAAAAAAGGGAGGGGTTGTAACAAAATTTTTGGTGAGAGGAGTAAGGGGGAGAGAGAGAGTTCCCCCGTAGATTTCTACTTTCACCTCACGGGCTAGAATTCTAACTTCACTTCTCATGACTAATCCTGGATGACAGAGAAGTTATAAAAGCAATGATCTTTTCTGCCTCAAATAGATACGAACAAATGAGAAAGTTTAAAATGAAAGTTATGTTAGACAACTAACATATCCATCATGATAAATATTAGGTCGTCAGAAACATCAGGATGCGTTTTTCTATGACTTTTCCGATGACCCAGTAACTATTTTCATAATCTCTACTTCGCAGATGAAGAGGGAGGAGACTTAGAGTGCAGATATTTCTGGTTACGATAATGGATGTCTCTGAGGTACCTTCAGTTCAGTGTGCTAAGCTCTTGGGGATAAAAGAATTTAAATACTTTCTTGTATGTAAAAAAGTATGGTCTAGTTTGGGGAATACTGCAAGAATCAGTCATTTCAATATAATGATGTAATTGCCAGAGGTATACATGATAGAATGGAGCCTAGAGAAGGGTCACTTGGCCAAGCCTGTGTATTCAGGGAAGACTTCCTGGAGAAGGTGATTTCATAGCTGAATATTTTTTAAAAAAAAATATTCATTTATTTTAATTTGACTAGAGAGAGACACACACACAGAGAGAAGGAAAGTGAGAAAGGAAGCCACCAGGTCTGAGCCTCGAACCATGGTTGCCCATGTGGGAGTGTCGAGAGCCTTAACCACCATGCCACCTGCTGGCCCTCATAGCTGAATCTTAAAGAACAGGAGTCGACTCCGGGAGGTAGCGGCTTCCAGGTAGGACATCACAACGATATAAATAGATGAGGAAAACAGGCACTATCAGCACGTGAATTTGGGTATTACACAGGGACATATCACTTTAGAAAAAGAGACTGTAGTATTTGGCAAGAGGAAAAATGATTAAAGTGCTTAGGCTACAGTACCATCACTTCACTCGCCCACAAAGGTAGCTCTTAGTCCATGACCAATATTACAATATTAATCTGGCAGATAAAAAAGAGAGAGAGAAAGAAAATCTCACGGTAATGGCTGGGCCAGTGTTTGAACCCAAGTATACTTTGCCTCCTGAGTCTGAACCATTAGTTTTTGGCTTAGGCTATATAATTTCATCAATGACTACTGTTTATCTAAGATTTTATAATCACAAAACCTTACTGTAAGTTGAGTACGCAGTCATTTTCACCTTAAAGATAGATCACAGAGAAAATATCCCTGGTTTGCTGCTGGGCTTTTTCCTTCTCCTGTCTATTCTTCATCAGGGAACCTAAAAGCAGTGAAAGTGTCGGAGGCATAGAGATGGTTAAAGAGTCCAAATTATGTTCCTATTCAGAAGGAGGGGAGAACAAGAGGAGGGAGGAAGGAGAGGAAAAGGGAAAGAAGAGGCAGGCACGTCTTAGCACAGACACTGGTTAATGAAACCTCTGCCTGTTCAGAATAATTTGCAAGCCATAAACCCAAGAGTTCCAGGTTCTGCTTAAGAAAAAAATGAAAAGAAAAGGAAAAGAAAGATTGGGCCAGGTGGTGGTGTGGCGGTTAAAGGATCAGGATCCTACAAGGCCAGCAGCATGGTTTGAGTCCAGTACCTGGTGACATGAGCAACATGCCAGGCGTGTGCACGTGTCCTCAAAATCCTGAAAGGAGAACTACATGAGAAGGGAATGCAGTAAGGTCGTTCTCTGTGGTGGGAGGATGGTTTTCAATTTTCCCCCTTTACTCTGTCTCTGTAAATTGCATGTGACCTCTAGCAAAAGTAAAAAAAAAAAAAAAAAAAAAAAAAAAAAAAAAAAAAGGAATGAGGAGCATTCTTCCTGCTCTATACTCTTTTTTTTAAATTTTATTTTAATTTTGTTTTCAGTCCAGAGAGTGATTCGAGACATCAGCTAAGAGTGCAGGGGCCTCTCACCTCACAGCTCAGTGTGTCTGTGGCTACAACAGCACCAAGGGCCTGTCACGTCAG
This sequence comes from Tupaia tana, assembly GCA_026018925.1. NCBI lineage: Eukaryota > Metazoa > Chordata > Mammalia > Scandentia > Tupaiidae > Tupaia > Tupaia tana. The sequence continues at coordinate 34,141,869 of JAKSZU010000014.1, read as the reverse complement.
GGCAAGATCTGTCAGTGTGACCTCAAAACCAAGCCAAACAAAAAAGCCTCTCCTTTTCTGGGTCCCAGTTTTCTCCTCTATTAAATAGTAAAGTAGGATAGATGGTATTGAAGAGGATTCCAGTCCTTATATTCTGTATAAAGGAGGTTGTTTTCAGGCAACAGAAGCCCATAGAAAGTTCAAAGAATTGGGATCAGCAATTGGCGTAATGGCTGCGTCGCTGGACTCCACGTAGTCAACTGTGGTTCAAGTCTTGGACCCAGTGGCTTAAACTCACACCAGGCGTGTGTGCGTGCGTGCCCAAGATTCCGAGAGGAGAATGGAGGAGAAGGGATTGTGGCGTGGCCATCCCCCCCTGGGGAGTGATTTCTAGCTTTCTGTCTCTGTCTCTCTCTGTCTTTCTGGGAAGCACACGTGCCCTATAACAAAAAATCTCTCCAAAAAAATAAAAGAAAGTTCAAAGAATTCAAGAGAAAGCTGAAGAACTAGCCCTGGAAGGGATAAAAGTCACTGCTCTCAGGATTTGGGAGCAGTAACTATGCCCATTTTACTCAGCAGGTCTGTTTCCAGTCTCTCATTACCATCTTGCAAGTAAGCATCAGACTGACCTCGCCTGAGTCTTCCAGGCCTCCTGGCACAGGAGGGACAAAGACCTCACGGGCGTCCCTCCAAAACTGTATAATTGGGAAGGAGTCCCTCGCTAAGATTAGCAAGTAATTGGCAGAAGTAGAAGAATGGGGACTGGGTAGAAAAAGGAGTGGACGATTAGCCATGTGGCTTGTGTCTGGCCCTGCTTGGTCAAGTTTGGTTTATTAATAACAACAAAACTTCCATTTATTGAGCACCTACTGCATGCCAGACATTTTGCAGAATACACGCAATCCGTTTTTCTCTAACCGTCACACCTTAGGTGTGTGTTGCTTACAGTTTTCGGAGCTAATGAGGTTAATTTACACGTAGCTGTCTATGACGACTCAATCAGCGAGTCTTTTATTGGCAGCTCTGAACACTCCACTGGTTCCCTTGTCCCCATCCCCCTTCCAGTAAAGCCCTTCTTTAACTGTTTAAGTGCTTTTCTTTCATGTTGGACCCTTAGAACATAGGAATAGCATCTCTTGGGAAAAATGATGACATTATTTCCTCAAAAAAAAAAAATAAAGTCATTGATACAACTTTTAATGCATCTTTGTTCTCTCACCTATTTCAAAAAACCCTGTGTCTGTAGTTGTACAGAGAATTGCCACTCCAGTGTCCATACCATGGCATTCAGTAAAGGCAGCCAGAAAAGCAGCTCTGCGAGGGAGGGGACGGCTAGAAATGTTATTATTTTGTCCTGACGTAAAGATCTATTAACACTGAAATCTGGTCAATTGACATTCACATGCAATAAGTTAGCACAGCATTTTAATAATTCACACAAAGTCTTCAGGTGCTTTGTCCATGAGAATAATTAACATCCCCAGCATCTGTGCTCTTGGCACTCCTCTCCCAGAGCCTTCTGATTTGAATTGTGAAAATACATTTCCATGTGCTCCGTGCCAACGCCGGGCTGTAAAACGCCTCAGTGAGATTCCAAGCCCTGGGCTAATATTAGCATCAGCCTCTGCGGCTCCCGGTACTCCCTTTACAGATCACAATGGCACTGCTCTATGTTATTTCGTGGATCTGAGGAAAGACCTCATTGCTTTAGCCCAAGACTGTCCTATCTCCATTACTTTCCACATCTCTGTAAACTATTAAGAGACTCAAAAAAGAATGTAATTGAATTTTAAACTCATCAATGATGTGGGCTCAATGATCTGGCCCTGCCCAACAGAAGCTCCAGCCAAATCCAATGACTCACTATTCCTGCGTACCACTTCACCTCTTTCCAGCCTTGGTCTTGCTCAAACCTTCCCACTGCCTGTCATGAGGCAGACATGCCTTCCCCTTTGTTTCCAGAGAACTCACTGAAACACAGATTCCTGGCCTATGGTCTGAGAATTCCTAGTTGAGTAAGTCCAGGGTGGGGCTCAAACTTGGCATTTCTTTCTTTCTTTCTTTTTTTTTTTTTTTTCGAGAGAGGTTTTTGCTATAGGGCACGTGCACTCATCAGACAGACAGAGAGAGACAGAAAGACAGAAAGCGAGAAATCACCCCCCCCCCCGGGGGGATGGCCACGTCGCAATCTCTTCTCCTCCATTCTCCTCTCAGGATCCTGGGCACGCACGCACACGCGCCCGGCGTGAGTTTTAAGCCACCGGGTCCAGGACACGAACCGCGGTTGACTACGTGGGAGTCCAGCAACATAGCCATTACGCTAACTGCTTGTCCCGAAACTTGGCATTTCTAATAAGCTGCCGGATGGTGCCAGTGCTGGTGGCCCAGTATCATACTATAAGCATTGCTCTTGTGCACATTCCAACAAGTAGAGTTGAAGTGTTTGTGGAAGTCAATCCCAGGTTATCGTTTTAGAATGAGGATTTTTAAAAATAAGTTGGAATCATTCTAGAGGTGTGGATGGAAATGTATGCGCACATGCAAGTGTGCAAGGTATTGCTTTCTGTGCTGGAGTAATTTTAAGTGAAATACCAACCATATGACATGAGGAAAATGCAGAGAGGAAAAATGAAGGAGTGGTTCCAGAAGGCATCTCCAGAAAAAAGGGAATATTGAATGTTCATTTTGAAAACTGCACAAGGGACAGGGAATAAAGCCTAGAACCCAACCAAGACTGGAGATCTCCACTCCTGGAAGGGTTGATCCTCAACATGCTACATCTTCAAATGAAGAGGGAAGGAGAACTCTACCCTCTGCTTAGGCCGGAACAGCACTGAATGAGAAGAACCACAGAAAACATAGAAAGTGCCCTGAGATTTCGTAAATCCTAGCTGGTCCTTAAGTAAGTTTGTGGTCAAATTCACATTGCCTATAGAGTACAAAACACCTCAACAAGAAAATTTAATTAAAGCGTTCCTGAATTGCAGTATTCCCAGTATACTGTACAGTTAGTATACCCAGAGAAGAAATGCATATTCTCAAAGAATGCAGCCTCAAGTCAAGCCATCCTAAAATTCCAACAGAAAAATTTGTGTCTCACAAACATGCACACACACTCATGTACATACATGAAATACACATGGCAATGGGGCAATGTGAAAGAGAACCAGAAGCAATAGACGGGACCAGCAGGTGGTACAGTGGTTAAGGTGCTGGACTCCCACGTGGCCAATCACAGTTCGAATCCTGGACCAGTGTCTTAAAAATCTTGCTAGGCATATGTGCATGTGTGCCCAAAATCCCAAGAGGAGAATGAAGAAGTGATTGTGGCATGGTTGTCTCCCATGGGGGCAGGTGACTTCTTGCTTTCTTTCTCTCTGGCAAGTACATGTGCCCTATACAAAAAAATCTCTCTCAAAAAAAAAAAAAAGGAAAAGAAAAAAATATTGTTAGGACCATCACATGGCATAAGGGTTATGCCACTGGACTCCCACAAAGTCAACTGTGGTTTGAGTCCTTGTCCTGGCAGCTTAAAACTCATGCCAAGCATGTGTGCATGCATGTCCAAAATCCTGAGAGGAGAATGGAGGAGAAGGAATTACAGGATGGCCACTGCCCCTGGGAGGTGATTTCTCACTTTCTGTTTCTCTGTCTTTGGTGAACACATGTGCAATACAACAAAAATCTCTTAAAAAGATTCTCGAAAAGCCTGTATGATTTTGGAATTATCAGTAAGGCAAAAAGTGCTCTTTAATAATTTTAAAGAAAATTGGTGATTCATCTCTGTATTTCCCAAATACATCCATAGACTACTTAAGCAATATTTGTTGGCTGAATAAAAAAGCAAAAAGCCTAGCTAATTGCTTCTGCAAAAGAGAGCATCAAAATTAAAGGTCTAAGGAATGTTAGAAGGCAGTAATTAGGGCCAGCAGGAGACATGGTAGTTAAGATGCTGGATCTCACATCACAATTCTGAGGTTTGAGCTCCAGACCCAAAGGCTTGAGAAACACGCCAGGTGCATATACATGTGTGCTCAAAATCCTGAGAGGAGATTGAAGGAGAAGAGATTGCATCTTGGCCAGGCCCCCTGAGGGATGATTTCTCATTTTCCCTGTTTTTCTGTCTCCAAAAAGTGCATGTGTGCTGTGGCAGAAATCTTTAAAAAGAACGAATACGAGGCAGTAATTCTGTTCTCCCAGCAACAGTCAGTTGTCATCAAGGAGCATGGTACTCCTGGAATTTATTAGGTTAGTAATCTCATATTATCTCTGGTAGAGCACCTGTTCTCACTAAAAGGGTGATCCCATCACGAAGCAAAGATTTTAGAGAAGTTCTGAAGGAACTTGTCTTTTGGTTAGCCTTGGCACACATCCATTAGTCCTAAAGGCTTCCTTTAGAACTCTGGCATGCTGCTAGATCACAGGACAAAGGAAAGACAATAATGAACGGCTGTCTAAGGATACAAGAAGTCCAAAGCCTTATGATTATTAGAAACAATACATTTTTTTAAAAAACCTGATTTAGAAATAAGAATTTTCAAACTCTGGATCCATTGGAATCAAGGAGACCCATTACTGCGTTTTGATGTCTGTACACAACATAGAAATCTGCACATTTAGGTGGAAAGATCCAGAAGTATTACATTCTCAACAGGACCCACATCTACGACCTCAAAAAAGGTTATAGAAAGAGTTCTTTGTTTAGCTTCCCGTTTTAAAAAGTGCAGAAGCTGAGGGCCAGAGAACTAAAACAATGTGCTCAATATCACAGTTCACATACAGGGGTGTGCAGTTTGAATGCCTGCCATGTTCCAGGGAAGAAGCTTATGCATTCACAGTTCCATTTTCAGTTAAGGCACCCAAAGAGTTGGTTCCCCAAATATTTCCTGCTGCAATATCTCTTATAACAGGGGGACATGTTGAAGTTCGTCAGACTTCCTCAATAACTAACCATTCTGAAACCTACTCATCAACAGCGTTTTAATTTCCTTCTGTTAGGTAAGATTGCTACTGTACAAATCCAGGTTTTCGCCATCACTGGAGGTTGGGAGGGGTGGATAATTCTACTTTAGGTAACTAAACCTGCACCTCAAATAGGGCCTAAATCTCTATAGCAAATACATACTTTTTTGGCCAGTCTTTGCATAGAAATAATAATAAGGTAGGACTTTGTTTTTTTCTTTTTTAAGAGTTGGTTCGAAAATAATGCAACACATATTAAAACTGTTGAGGATGAAGAATTGTTTCCTCTAAGACATATAATTGGTTGGTTTGTGATTATCATCAGCAATCCCTCACAAGATAAGAAGTTTTCCTACAGCTGTATTTGTGTAGTTCAGTAGGAAGACCACCGCCTGGGTTTGTCATCTGCTAGCAATGAGGCCTGAGCAAGTGACTTAGGCTCTCTGAGCCTCGGTTTCTCATTTGTTATGTAAGATGAAATCACTTTAAAAATATGCTCGGGACCAGCAGTTAGCGTAATGGCTATGTTGCTGGACTCCCACGTAGTCGACCGCTGTTTGCGTCCCGGACATGGTGGCTTAAAACTCACGCCGGGCGCGTGTGCGTGCGTGCCCAAGATCCCGAGAGGAGAATGGAGGAGAAGGGATTGCGGCGTGACCATCCCCCCTGGGGGGGGGTGATTTCCTGCTTTCTATCTCTCTGTCTCTCTCTGTCTGTCTGACGAGCGCACGCGCCCTATAGCAAAAACCTCTCCAAAAAAAAGAAAAAAAAAAATATGCTGAGTACACGTTTGTGTAAACCTAAGCCTTGTGAAAGGTTCTTGTTTCATTGAGTATCTGATGAAAAACTGCTCTGCCTCCAGAGGTCATGCTCTCTGAAAAATGCATTTCCTGTGCGGTTTGCCCATGAAGCACTTAGAAATGAAATTGTAGAAATTGAACAGACAGGAACCACTGTACAAGTAATGATACTACTTATCTTGTGGAGCGGCTGGGAGGATGGGCCAGTTACAATGACTGAGCCTACCTCAGGACTGGGATTGAGTTTTAGTTATCTCTATATACATTTGTGTGACATTAGCTGATTTAATTAACCTCTCTAGGCATCTCTTTCAAGATCTGTGAACTAGAAATAGTAATAATAGCAATCTCATAGAGTTCTGAAGGTTGAATAGTTGGTAAATGTAATGCACTTAGAACCCTGATAAGTTGTCAATAAATACTATTTTATCATGGCCATTTTCATTCATTCACGATGCCTATAGTAGGTCCTGATTACAAATGATCAATGGTATTTTAAGATAGTTTTAAACAACTAGGTTGGTACCCAACACATAATAAATAGGTGCTCAGTAAACTCGTTTTGAATGAACACGTGAATTAATTTAGTGTTTACTACATGGTAGGTTCTTGTAAACCTTAGATGAGACTCTATCTGGTTCAGGTGCTGATTGGCCCTACCTCTATCCTGCCCATTTTGGCTATCCATTCCTCCCTCAAAGGAACCAGTGATAGAAGAAGCTCTGGAAAATACCAGAGAAGCTCCTCTCTCAATTCTCCCTTACTCAGTGAGAAAACTTGGCAAAATAGAAGGGCACAACAGCTGGAAATTGAGAAGAGAAATAGGATGCATGAGCCTGAAGGGAAAAGAGAAAATATCCCTTCAGTATTGGCAACCGCAAACCTGGAATGACAGATGCTGACAGGCTTCCATTCCCAGCCTTATACAGTCCTTTATGGGCTCTCCAGACATATTCTAGCAAGTTGAAGACAGAGGGCCCCTTTCTAAACCATAATCTCCCACCAATTTTCTACATCTCGGGCCTGGGAGAAGGGGAAAATTTAGTGATTCCCTGATGCCCCATAGGCTCCCTTGGTAGCTGTGTCAACTTTGGTGTCGTGGGCCTCATTCATCTTTGAACTAGGAATAAAATAATGTCTGCCGCATAGTTTCATTGCATTAACACATGCAGTGTGCTGAAGACACTGCCTGGGATACCATAGTGGTGAATACTGCTTAGTACTAATTGCCATTCTGCCCAGAACACAGTATGTTTGAGCACAGTTCGGAAATAGACAGAGATCACATGGTCCCTTACTACAGAATGGTTGGACCTTAAAAGTTCCTGGTTCAATTGCTGGCTGTTCTGTTTAGCAATGAATTAACTTTGATCAAGTGGATATTGTGTCTGGGTTTCAGTGTCACCATCCTACATTGGGTAAGATACCTACTTCCCGACCTTGCAAGCCTCCTGTGAGTACCCATAAGGATGAAAGATTGCTCTCTCAACTGTGAAGGGGTAGTGAAGTGCTCTCGCTATCCCCCAAACAGTCAGGCTTTCTCCAAGTACCCTTGCCTTCTCATTCAGTAGAGATGTTGTGAGGGTGATAAAGGGAAGAGGGACCCGCATGGTCCTCAGAGCCCTCCTGTTCAGAGAAGGACTCATTCAGCTCTGAACTGTCTTCACCTCATTGGTGTCAGCATGCAGTATTAGCCACCGTGGAGAGGCAGCATCGTTGCCTTTAAAGGGTCACTTGGCTAGTCTTGGAGTCCTAGCTTCTTTGATATGCTCATACAATGGAGTCTTTTTGGAAATATAGAGGATTTTCTTAACTCTTCTAGTTCTTTTTTTTTAAAAGAATTATTTTATTTTAACTTTATTTATTATTATTATCATTATTATTTTCCAGTTTGATCAGAGAGAGACAGAGAGAGAGAGAGAGAGAGAGAGGAAGTGAGAAAGCAAGCCACCAGGTTCGAGACTTGAACCGTGGTCGGCCATGTGGGAGTCCAGTGCCTTTAACCACCATGCCACTTGCCGGCCCCCTTAACTCTTCTAGTTTAACAACAATAACTCAGATTCATTCAGGCACTATCCTAGGTACTAAGGATGCAGCAGTTCCTGCCTTCATGAAGCCTCCACTTTCATCTCAAAGGTGGAGAACCTGAAGCCAGGATTTCAGAGGTGAAAGAACTTGTGAACATCATATCTTGATTTTGCTGCTGAGCCATATCCACAGCCCAAGATCTTGTTCCCCGTGTAGATTGAGCAAATTAATTCTCTTCCTCTTGAAGTTATTTGTCAACTCCCAGCCTCAAAAAGATACAGTATGCAGTGGGTGTAAAGAACCACAAGCCTTTAGGAAGAGAATGGGATCATTATTTTAGTTCAGGCTCACTTTCTCCTGCATTTTGCTGACAACATAATTTTTGCTGTACAGCCTATTAACAGGAGAAAAGGTGCTGGGAGCACAGCAGTGAAGATTACTGGAAACTTGCTCAGCATTCAGTGACCCCCATAGCCTCCTGGTCCTCCTTTGTTATTTTCAGCTGCCCTTTCTCTGGCTCATTGCCATGCTTTGGAAATTTTCTAAACTTTCAGGGGCATTGTGAACCTGTCTGTGCTGGCTTCTATGATGAAGGTTAGTTTGGAGTATGAACACACTTCTGTCACTAAAGAAAATGAGATTCTCTAATACAGATACCCACTGGTCCCCACCACTCTTCCTTTAGAATCTGTAGATACCTCCAGGAAAATGTAGACCTTGCAGGAAAAAAATAGCCTATATTGGACATCTTTCTCCTTCAGTTTTAATATTTAACCTTTAAGTTTTTTGGGTTTTGTTTCTGCTAGGTACTTGTTAGTGTTTAGATATCTCAATGGAAATCATTCTTAAGTGAATGAGCTTTCTGGTGGGACTAGCTACCACCACTGAGTGCTTTCTATGGTCCAGGTGATACCCAGTACCTGTAGTAGCTCATTTAATCCTCAAAAACCCATGAGAGAAATGCTATAGCCTCATTTTACAGTTGAGAAAATGGTGGCCCAAAGAGATCAAACACTTGCCCCAGGTTGTACATTCAATAAGTGTCAGGCACAGAACTGGGACTCAGATCTTCTCTACTCCAAAGCCTGTATCTAATTATTAATGGGATGATCACTCCACAGACCTCTCATTAGAGGCATTAACAAAGGGAAACATCGTGATCTATCAAGGAAGGAATGGCCTCTTCATGCTGTGTGTGCAGCGGTCAATTCATCCACTAAGTTCCTATTTTGTTTCTCAAATTGAGTTATCTGACAGAGTGAATAGTCACTGCAGTGAAACTTCATCAAATCTTGAATTATTTTATGGGAAGCTCAGACTCTATTAGTGACATACAGTACAGAGGAGTATTGTAAAAGAAGTAAAGATACTATCCCAAACTTCTGTACTCCCTCCAGTTTCCAGAAGGTCAATGCTACATTCGCCTAAGAACTGACAGATGTCAACAGGGGAGAGCTCAAGGTGGCTTCACTCTGAGTTGGTAGCTGAGGGATTTAGGATGAGTGTTTTGCAGGTGAATGAAAGTGAATCTTTCAAGTTATGGCTTGCTCATGTATCAGTGTGGAACTTGAGCAAGTTCTTTAACTTCTCTGGGCTTCAGTTTATCCATAAAATGGGTATAATAATACTCTTTTTGGAGGATTATTTGAGGGTTCCATAAACAGTGTAAAAATATTTTAGAACTCTTAGCATTATTCTTGAAAAGAAGAGATACTCAATAACCTTGCTGTTAATCCTACTGCCCACCTGATATCATCCATACTGCATGCACATTTGTATATTCAACTGATACCAAATATTGAACTCTGTGGTGCCCTCTGTCATCTCCAGTATTTGGGATAACCTTATATACTTAATTATAAAATAGCCACGAGGTCTATGTTATAGAATAACAGCAATAAAAATACATAACATATTGAGCATTTGCAAAGATCCAATATCTGAACTGTAGATACAATTTTAGAAGACCAATTGCAGACTCCAAACTAGGACATAATCATAGCAACTCACATCTACTGAGCTTCTATTCTGTGTATAGGCATTTAGTAGGAGTTTAAACATAATTGCTGATCCATGGAATACTATTCAGCCACAAAAAACAAGTCCTTGGTGTTTGATAGAAAGTGGATGAATACGGAAGATTTATTGCTGAGTGAAGCAAGTCAGACTATGAAAGAGAGACATTGTATGTCTCCACTTAACATATACCAACTGTCTGCACTCTATGGTTGAGACCTAAAGACTGTAGGATATAAAAGCATTGAAAAATCTTATGAGAGTAGGAGAGAGAAAGAATGTAGGAAAGGGAATTTGTGGAAAAAAATAGAGAGTAAGACATCTATGGGATACAGACATGGTTTATTGCCTGTTGATGACCTGTATAGCATTCTCAACTGGGCTGGACTGAGGTATGTATCATGCTGGGTAAAGTCTCTTTATAATCTAAATGATGTATAGTGATTGAATGTATAAATAATAATAATTAAAAGCATGATTGCTGATCAATCCTCATGATAAACTTACAAACTCGTCCTAATTTTCCCACCAATGAAGACATTAAAGCTCAGAAAGATCATGTGCCTTACCTAAGATTGCACAAGCAGTTAGTAGTCAAACCAAACCTGCTAGATATTGAAGCTACTATGCTACCAATTACTCTAATGTGGCTCTTGCAGTTTTTTGAGGGGCAACATATTTATTTTTTTAATACCAAGGGATGGTAGATTTAAACGCTAACTTAAAGAAGGATAGATAGTATTTAGTCACATAAGTTACTATTTGGAATAAGTGGGGTGGTAGGGTGGTAGGCATTAAAGGAAAGAAGGTTGTTGACTACCTTCCTTTAATCTTATTTTTATCTATTTTAAATGTTTTTTTTGTGTGTGTATGTATATATACATTAAGGTATACATTAAGGTGTAAAACATGTTTTAAAATATTTATACATAATGAAATGCTTACCATATTAAAATAAGTTAACATATTTATCATCCTACAGAGTTGCCTTGTTTTATATATGCAGCAAGTATACCCAAAATCTATTCTTAGCAAAAATTCTGAGTACAATATTATTAACTATAGTTCTCCCATTGTACATTAGATCTCTAGACTTATTCATCCTATATATCTGCAGCTTTGTATCATATGATATATTTCTCATTTTCTCGTTCTTGCACCCCTAATTTTATTCAGTTCTCATGTATTTGACATTATTTTTTTTGAGATTCCCCATATAAATGAGATCATGCAGCAATTTTTCTTTTGTCGCTGGCTTATGTCACTCAGCATAATATTCTCCAGGTTCACCCATGCATAGTAAATGGCAGAATCTCCTTTGTTTTTGAGGCTGAATAATATTTCTTTACATACACACACACACACACACACACACACACACACACACCATAATTCCTTTATCCTGTTATCTGTCAACAAACACTTAAGTTGTTTCCCTATCAACTATGACGCTATTATGAATAATACTGCAATGAACATGGAGATCACGTATCTCTTTGAAGTTCTGATTGCATTTTGTTTGGATGTATACTCAGTGGAGAGATTGCTTGGTCATATAGTAGTTCCATTTTTAATTTAATTTTTTTTTTAGATTTTTGAGATAGGGTGTGTGTGCTCACTGTAGATAGAGACAGAGAGACAGAAAGCAAGCAGTCAACCCCTAAGGGGGATGGTCATGCTACAATCCCTTCTCCTCCATTCTCCTCTCAGGTATTAGGCACGCACACATGTGTGCCCCGTGTGAGTTTCAAGTTGCTGGATTTGGGACTCAAACAATGGTCAGTCATGTGGGAGTCCAGCAATGTAACCATTACACCATCTGATGGCTCCCTATTTTTAATTTTTTAAAGGAAACCTCACACTATATTCCATAATGACTGCACCAATTTACATTCCCACCAAGGGTTCCTTTTCTTTACATCCTCCCCAGAACTTATCTATCGCTTGTCTTTTTGGTAATCACCATTCTCCAGGTGTAAAGTGTCAGCAGGAAAAAAAAAAAAAAAAAAAAAAAAAAAAAAAAAAAAAAAAACAAGCTCTGTAAAATATTGAAAGGCATTTATTCTTAGTCATTATAAATTAAGGCATGCTGAAAAACACAAACTCGAGAAACGTTGAGCAAGCGCTTTGAGTGATCAGGTTACAACTGTGTTTTACACATTTCAAAGACAGGCAGCAGGCAAGTTTGTAAATTAATATAATCGATATAGGGACATTATATATTGGTTGAATATCTTAAAGCAGGGGCTTGCAGGTCATAGGTGGGGTCAGAGATCTTTTAACTTGTTATTAGCCAAGAAAGAGCAAGGCTTTATCTAAAACTTGAAGTTAGTAGAAAAAAAATTAACTTCAGTACACATTTAAGATAAGGAAGCCAAAATAGTGTCCTTCTTTGTCTCTTCAAACAGGTTTTGTTTTAAAGCCTATTTTGTCAGAAATTAGTATCATGACTCCAGCTCTTTTTTGGTTCCCATTTGCATGGAAAACCCTTTTCCAACCTTTCACTTTCAGTCTATGTATGTCTTTATCCATGAAGTGGGTTTCCTGTAGGCAACGATAGAGGGTTTCTGTTTTTTAATCCATTCAGCCAGTCTGTGTCTCTTGATTGGAGAATTTAATCCATTAACATTCAATGTTGTTATCAATGTTACTGGACCTGTCCTGACATTTAAGTTGGCCATTGTCTAAAAAATAAATAAATAAATAAATAAATAAATAAATAAAGATAAGGAAGCCACTAATCATCATGTGATGCTATTCCAGAATTGGGATATAAGAGCAAGCCATAATATACTGCATCCGAGTGATCTGTTTAGTAAGATTGGTGGTTTATAGACTTTACTGTCTCCAGGAACCCTAGGAAGGAGTTTAGAATCAGAAACAGTGGTCAGAGTTTAGTATGCAAAGGTGACAGTTCATTGTGGGATTCTTGATTGTTAGTGACGTTAAATACCTTTTCATATACCTGTTGACTATGCATATATCTTTTTTTTCTTTAATTTTGTCAGAGGAAGCCACATGCATTGATAGAAAGAAAGAGTGTAAGAGAAGGAGAGAGAAAAGTGAAAAAGCATCCTCCATGGGGAATGGCCACACCACAATCCCTTTTCCTCTATTTCTGGACTTAGAGCATGTGTGCACATTAACCTGGCATGTTTTTTTCAAGCAACTGGGTCCAGGATTTGAACAGCACAGTTGACCATATGGGATCTGGCTGCCTTAATCAACATGCCTTAATAGACTTGCCTTAGTTGTATTTCCTCTCTGGAAAAAATATCTATTCATGTCCTTTGCCCACTTTTAATCAGGTTATTTTTATGTATTTTTTTAGCTTAGTTTTATTTTTGCTGTTATTTATGTATTTTGAATGTTAACCCCTTACCAGATATATGGTTTGCAAATGTTTTCTTTCAATCCCTAGGCTACCTTTACGCATTTTTGACGCCCCCCCCCCCCCGCCCGTGTTTTATAGAGATTTTTGCTATAGGGCACATGTGCTCACTGGAGAGACAGAGAAAGACAGAAAGTAGGAAATCATCCCCCAGTAGGATGGCCATGCCTCAATCCTTTCTTCTCCATTCTCTTCTTGCAATTTTGGGCACAAATGCATAAATGCTCAGTGTGAGTTTAAACAGCTGGGTCCAGGATTCAAACTCTGGTTGACTATGTGGGAATATAGCAACATAACCATTATGTCATCTGCTGGTCCCGAGTCTCTATTTTTAAAAGGCTTGTCATTCTTTTAGTCTTGTATACAATTCATTTACCTTTTAGTCTTATTCCAATTAACCCTTATTCTATTGTAGATTAAGGCAATTTTGTGATACAGTTGGCTTTGATTTATTTTTTAATCAGGTCTTAATAATGGACTGTTAGTTCCATCTCTAAAGTGTGGAACACATTTCTCCTTGCCATCCTGGAACATGGACAAGTGCACCATTTATGCCATCTTATATCAATATTCTGCAATGGAAGTGACAAGCTGTTGGAGATGGCATTTGAGAGCTCATCTCAGTCTTGATTTTCAGTGTGTGGGTGCTAGGCTTGTTTTCGTCAACGAAACAGGGACAGGATTAATGAAGAGAGGGAGAGGAAGCCATGAACCTCTGGAGTATTGGTAGTACATGGTCCAAGCCTAAAGCACAAGAAGGGAGAGAACTATTTGGTCATTGGGAAAGTCATGACCTATTTTTCCATGTTTTTCTTTGCAAAAATGTGTCTTGACTTTCCCAGTGACCCAGTGGTACTAGTGACCAGCCCAGAGTTATTTTGCTTATTAAAAGAGAGCCACAACAGGGACTAGCAGATGGCATAGCAGTTATGTCACTGGACTCCCACATGACCAACTGCAATTCAAGTCCTGGACCTGGTGGCTGCAAACTCATGCCAGGCACATGTGCATGTGTGCCTAAAATCCCAGGAAGAGAATGGAGGAGAAGGTATGGTGGCATTACTGTCCCCCCTGAGAGGAGTGATTTCTTGCTTTCTGTCTCTCTATCTTTCTCTGTCTCTCTGGTGAATACACACGCACTATAGCAAAAATATCTCCCCCCATAAAAGAGCCAAAAATCAACACATAAATCATCTGCATTCTTAATCTGTTAAAAAAAAAAAAGTTCTTGTTTTTATTGTTTCTCTTTGGTGTCCTTTGGGGTATTTTCAAGCAGCAAAGCACATGGATTTTATGTAACAGGACCAAATCTTACCATCCTGCTTCCCTCACTTCCTCATCAGTTGGTTTTGACAGTCATATAGCCATTAAGGTTGATGTGGGCATTCAAAAAGAAAATGTATAGAAAGTGCTTGTATCATAGAAATACTCAATGTTTTAACTCCTACTATCACTCATCATTGTATTGTAATTGTGAAAAAAACTTTACATGAAGCAGTGGATTAATTTACTGAATTATACATGCCCTCACTCCTTTGTCTGCATAGCTATTACCTTAGGAAAAAGGAAAAGGAAAACAATTAAAACTAGACAAATGCCATTATTTGGGTAGCTTTAAACTCCTAAAATACAACATGTTACTCCCCCTTTTCAGCAGTTAAATCCTCCTTGGCTGAAGCATTTCTGTATTCATGTTTAGGCTCACTCAGACTAAATTTGTTGCTACTGTGGATAGAATGAAATGACATGTGAAAATTCTCTCATCTCTATTTTTCCTTATTAGTTATATAATGTGACATTTTTAACGAGTGAAGTCTGGTGTTATTTTTTTATTTTGGAGAGGTTTTTGCGATAGAGGGATTTTTTTTTAATATTTCATTTTTGTATCTCAAAATTAAACAAATAGAATGAGAATTTATGCCTCACGTATGAAAGCTTTAATGGCTCTGAATGTGCAAGGAATATTGGGAGCACATCATTTGTTCCTCAACAGGATTGTAAGTTTCATAAGGAAAAGCCTGGTACTGCTGTCTCCCCTTTATCTAGAGTCTGGCACAGTCTCCTGCATTCAAAAGAGTCTTGAAAAATGCATAAATCCAGATTTTAAAGCTGAATAACAATAAATAGAAGAACTTATCTCAGTTCTCAGTAATGGGGTCTTGGTGCCTACTTAGGCAGAGCTAAAAACTTCCCATGCTCACTACGATATTTTTTTAAGGGCTGGACAGTATAGGAGCATGCTTATTTCTCATTGGTAATAAAAAACTAAAAAACTATAGCCACTCTGAGTTCCTACTTCTTCCCAGACATTATTGCTAGAAGGATTATATATATTATTTCATTTCCTCTTCTTCCTGACTCTATGAGATTGCTATTATTGTAGCCATTTTACAGGTGAGAAAATTAAGGCTCCAAGAGAAATGACTTCTATGGTAATATAGCTGGTAAATGTAGGGGCTGGCATCTTACACCAGGTCCATTTGACTTTGAAACCCATGTTCTCTCCAGGAATACCATACCTCTTCTACCTGTCCAGGTTGGACCTGTTTTACACCCGTTTCATTCAGAACTGAAACATCCTTAGGAACAGAAAGGGTAAAAATAGCCAACCATCTCTGCTGTGTGACATACCTAAGGGCTGTTCTTAGGAGTCTCAGCTAGCAGTGAGTGTAAGAAATACTATTAAAAAAATTAGTCCTCTGAAACAATGAAGTGTCCAGGTACATTTGATCCCTTTAAAAAAAATGATTAGTCATTGTCATTGTTTTATTGTTTTGAAGTTGACCAGAGAGAGAGAGTGAGAGAGAGAGAGAAGGAAAGAGAAAACAAGCTACCAGGTCTGGGACTCGAACCACAGTCAGTCATGAGGGAATCTAGCCCTCCTAACCACCACACCACCTCCTGGCCCCCACATTTGATCTTTGAACAGATAGAAATGGAAAGGCATTTCATTTGCAAGCTCAGGCTAAGTTTCAGGAGATCAAAAGGAGAAGGGAGTGCCCTGCTGGGCTTGAAGATGCATCAGTGCACAGGAAACCAAGTCTAGCTCCCTTCCCTTTGTCTTGCTTTGGGGATCAAAGATCAGTTTTGCACAGACGCTTTGTGGAGAAGACATAGTTCATAAATGAGTTGTATGTGTGACCCACAGTGCCTTCCACATTTTAATTTGTAAGTTTGGCACTTTTGACCATCATTTCTCTGGCTGTGCTTCTCTTGCTTATAGTTAATTAAGTCTGCTGCTCTCCAGATGCTCAGCTCCCAGTGCCCTGAGGAAGGGAAGCTGTCCAGAGCTGACAGGAAGAGTCATGAGTTTGTTGTTCATCCACAGGATGCCTAGCCCCCTAAGACCTTGCCATCGTCCCTACAGCTTGCCACTGAGGAGCCTCTAACTATCCAGGACACTGAGTAACTCTCTACTTTGGCCTTCCACAGAATGTTGCAAGGCACTGAATAAAATGTTTTCTCTGCATTTCACCATGAGGGAGCCACACAGCTATGGCACAAGGAACATGGCTGACACGTGTTGAGCATTTATCCCCTGCCAGACAGTGTTTGATCTGTGAAATGACTCATAAAATGAACTTGATTCATACTTTCAACACTCCCATGAGATAGATTCTATTTTCATCCTCATATACTTGAGGCACAAAGTTAGTGCTTGGCTTGTGTTCACAAAGTTAAGACATCGATCTGCTGGCCCAAATATCTGCCCATCAATATCTTAGACTGCAGTACAAGCACACAAGGAAATCCAAACCAGACTCTCTCTCACTTCTTTGCTAGTGGCCTAGAAGAGGTTAATACCCCAAGCCAAAGAGAAACCAGTAAGGATGCACTTGTGGTACACCTTCAAGTCATGTAATTAATTAGCAGAGACTTACTGAACATCTTTTGTATGGCAGAACACTAAGCAAAAATTGAAATTATCTAGTGGCCACATTATAAAAACGTAGGGCTGGCCCTGTGACCAGGTCAAGAGAGTTGGATCCTGCAGGGCTGATGGTGCAGTTTAAGTCCCAGCACTGCTGGGACCAGCAGTTAGCGTAATGGCTATGTCACTGGACTCCCACGTAGTCAACCACAGTTTGCGTCCCAGACCCGGTGGCTTAAAACTCACGCTGGGCGCGTGTGCGTGTGTGCCCAAGATCCCAAGAGGAGAATGGAGGAGAAGGGATTGCGGTGTGGCCATCCCCCCGGGGGGTGATTTCTTGCTTTCTGTCTCTCTGTCTCTCTCTGTCTGGCGAGCGCATGCGCCCTATGGCAAAAACCTCTCCAAGAAAAAAAAAAAGAAAAAAAAAAGAAAAAAAAAAAGTCCCAGCACTGGTGACTTCAAACGCATGCTGGGGACATGTGCACACATGCCCCAAATCCTGACAGGTTGAAGAAATGGAGGAGAAGTGATTGTGCAGGGTTCTTTCTCCTTTTCTCTCTCTCTTTCTCTCTCTCTCTCCATTTCTGTCTCTGTCTCTGGCAAGTGCATGTGCCCTCTGACAAAGAAAAAGTGATAATAAAGAGGTTAATGAATGTTAATAATATTATTTAAACCAGTAGATCCAAAATATTATTTTGACACGTATCAATGTAAAAAAAATTACGAATAACATATTTCACACCTTTTTATGTTTTCAAAATCCGTTGTATATTTTACAGAACATTTCAACTTTGACTAGCCACATTTCAAGTGATCAGTTGACCCCCTCATCTAAAGGCTATGGTGTCAGACAACTCTGGAGAGTTTCTAGAGGATGAAATAGTGGTTTTTACTTCAAAGAACTAACAGTGGAGGGGGCTCACAAGACAAAGCAAAGATGATAGAAAAGTACACGGGCTGTGCTGAGATGACACAAGAAGGGTCCATAATCGAGCCTGGAATGGGGGTAAATAGGGAAGGCTTCTGGAGGAGATGATGTTTGAGCTGACTCTCAAATGATGAATAGAAGTTAGAGAAAGAAAGTTAGAGAAGGTGTTCCAGGAAGAGGACCTGGTTCTACACAAGGGTCTAGGAGATCATGGGCTCCTGGGGAAATGCAGATGGCTGAGTGTGGTTGGAACAGTGAGGAGTGCTACAGTGACATGATGATAATGAATATGGTTTGGACAGGTGACTTCAGTTCTATGAACTTTAATTTTTATCATCTGTAAAATGGAAACAATATCCACGTTAAACTTCTTTTAAAGATTACATGAGCCCATGTGTTGAATGTTCCAGATACATGGTAGCTGAATAATAAAGAGTAAACATAATGATTGAGGGAAAGAAATTTTAGACAGAATTTGAGATAGATGAGCTGGCAGAGGTAAGCAAGAGTAAGATCACGAATGACCTTGTGCATCAAATTAAAATGCCGAGACTTTTACACTGAAACCAATAGAGTGGAGACTAAATGAAGAGGTGATGGCTAAGCAATTGTTTAATACATGCTTAATGTATTCATGCGCCTACCATGTGCCTAACACTCTTCTAAGTACAATGACACAATAATGAACAAGAGAGAAGGTTTTTGCTGAAAAAAGCAGTTCAGAACTAGTCCTGTAGCTTGGTAGTTAAAGGAATCTAATCCCACATGGCCAATCATGGTTCAAATCCTGGTAGCAGCTGTTTAAAAACATGCCAGGTTCATGAGCATGTGTGTCCAGCATTTCGATAGGATACAGAAATGGAAGAGAAAGGATTGTGGCATAACCAGGCCCTGTTGGAGAGTGCTTTCTCCCTCTCCCTCTTTGTCTTTCTGTTACGCACATGTTCCCTCCAGCAATTTAGAAAGAAAGAAAGAAACCGAAACAGTTTAGAGCAGTCTATGAAAGGTGAGTCCCATTTAGATATTAAAGGCCTGAGTAAAGCATGAGTCTGATAATTTGACTAGATACCATACCCATTAGGGTTATGCCCCAAATGCATATTTTAGTTTACAGTAAACACATTGTGATGCTGTCAAAGATTATAGACTGATAATGTGAGCCCCTACTCCTCCCTACCCCACTGTTCTCCATTTCATGATATAAAGTACAGCCAATCACTTGTCTGTGTTATTGTAAATTAGTCAATATAAACTCTTGACAACTTGTAACCCCCTCCTTTCCTCGCGCTTCTCTTTGTATAAACCACCTCATGCAGCTGCCATTTTGCTGGGTTCATTTCTGGGGAATCAGAGTCTGTTCATCTAGGTGACTCATCCTCACCCTTGGCTCAAGTAAATCGCTTTCATTTAATTCATTATGATTCATCCTTCATTTAAGGTCAACATCATTCTTAAGAATCTTAGAGTCTAGAGAGAGGAGATAGTCTGGTATAAGAACTAAGTCAATAAATAAAATATCTGTGTGGTTTTGTCAGCAGAAACTGTATTGAAGTGAGGGATTTGTTTATTGGATTGAAAATTAGCTGAACAAGTTGAATCAATAATCCAAATGTACCCGAGAGGTCTCCCTCATTGTCTGGAAGCTGCAATAAGTTGAAGAAGGTTAAGGCTTGGCTCTGGTGACTGTATGAGCCCAGTGCCTCCTGGCAACAATGACAGGAGTGTTATTAATGGCAATAACCCATGTGGAGAGTTCCAGGTTTCCTTGAAGAATACTTGGTAGAAGGAGTCTGATTCTGGGAATCTGACAGACTCCGTTTTGATTCCAGATTCTACCTCATAATTCTAACGTGGGTAGATGGTCTCAAAAAATGAGTGCCATCCATTCCCATCCTTGTATAGGCATGCTAACTCATCCACTAAGAAATAGTCTATTCCCTTTCCTTTTGAATGTGGTTATGCTACTTTGTGTCTTACCTTGATAAATAGAATATGGAAGAGACTGTTTCAGACCTAAGCTTCAAAGGACTTAAAATCTGCTTTTGGCTGAATGTGGTGAGTTCATCTGTAATCCCAGGTACATGGGAGGGAGAGGCAGGAGGATTGTGAGTTTGAGGTGTAGGTAATCAAAGTACACCACTCCCAAGTAGCCTTCTTTGGCATATTCTGAGATAACTATTAAGAAGATCTGTGGACACAACAATTAAGTTGCTAACCTTTTGTAAAATAAATGCACAACCATTTATATCAGTAAAGTAAGTGACAGATACAATCAGGCTTTCCTAGTGCTACCCATTTACTTTGCTTGGAACAGGAAAGAGATTAGAGGTAGTATGAAATCAGGCTTAGAAAGATGAGATTTTTTGCATTTCCTCTCCTTGATCCTTTCTTAACTTAATTCCAAACCTCTTCTGCCTTGTATGGTATAAAACCTTTAGTCATCTAGTCTTTCCTTAAGCCACACTTTGCATGGTTCTCATTTGTACATGTATACATTAAAAAAATCTGTATGCCTATTCTCTTATTAATCTGAGCATTGCTAGAGATATTCAGCAAACCTCAGAGGGTGACTTCCTTTGCTCCTATAGAGACCAAGACAGGCAATAGATAAGTAAATAAAAATAAATTTGAAAATCTGTTTTTGTTTAAGAAGAAGCTAGTCACCAGGACTATATTGAGAACACCATGGTACAAGTCATCCAGGTTTCTACATGTAGTTCTTTAAAAAAAGAATCGAGGAACCCTACCAACTATGCTTTAGATAGATGACCCCATTCAGGGCTAGCCTAAATAAAAAAAAAAAATGTTAGTGCCAATATTGTCTTACAAGTTTTCTTGTAGCACACATGTGCTAAAAAGGTTGAGTGACATAAAGATGACCCCAGTTTTGGGGCGAGAGTGGGAAGGCTGCCAAAAAGAAATGAGCAAGTAGAACTGTACAAGTTTTGATCACTCACTGGCATAAATTGATCTGACTGAGGACTTGAAAAGGAGCTATTTTTCTATAAAAGGTTCAGCCTTCTTTCATTCAGGGAGGCATATTTGAGACATGAGCTGTAATACTAGAACTGTAACATTTGAGTTGTAACATTCCTGCATCCTTCCTGATGAGCCATGCAATAAAACTCTTTCTTGCTCCAAGACTCAGTGGCATGTTAGTTGGCATACATGCACATTGGAGAACAGTCACCCACTGAACAGTAACAAAACTACCAGGCAGTCACCAGTCATTTGAACTATTCCAGCTCAGACCGAAGGCATCATGAAGCAGAGACAAGCCATTCACACCATGTCCTGTCCAACTATTGACACAAAATTATAAGCAAATATTGTATGTGAATATTGTTCATGGAAAAGAAGCAAGAGACATTAAATGCTGTCTCTGGTTCCCAAAAGTTTATTATTGGAGTTCACTTTCACTGTGTCTAAGAAAGCTCCCATTCAAGCTCATAAAATATTTAGTCTGTCTGACTGAAAAAATAAATGACAAAGTTTGGAATAACAGTCAATGGAAAGTAATGTGAATATTCAAAAAAGAAAAGATTCATAGATGAAAACATTTTCCAGTCTCTAAGTGACCCCTGAACCATACATCCTTGGGGAAGATTCCTAGCAGCTCAGGTAATGCCAACAGAAGTGAACTGAGATTTGTGTTCTTTTCCAAAAGAGAAAGCGCAGCTTCAATCCTACAGAATTAATTTCCTGCTCAAACCAACCAACAGCAACAACAACAACAACAACAAAAAAAACACCTAACACTCTTCAGAAGAATATAACAGAACCCAAAGTTTCCACAATACAACATAATGTTGAGGATAAAATCCAATCCCTCAACGTGGAGAATATATCCAAAATTACTCAACATAGAGTAGATCAGGAAACTGTAACAGATCCTCATGAGAAAATATATTTCATAGAGACCAATATGAAGATGTTTCATATTTTGGAAATTTTCAGAAAGCACTGTAATTGTGCTCAGTTAGAAAAAACTTATCCTACTGGACTTCATAACTCATAAACAATGAGTAATTGAGACAGTTTGATGATTTAAAGAATGACAAATACATTAATTAAACAGAATGGAGACCCAAGAGGAAAGATCCACATGTATTTTTTTTTCCCAATGAAAGCATTACAGGAAGCAAATAGAGGAAGAAAAGCTTTTTAAACAAATCGAGTGGGAACAAGTAAATATTCACAAAGAAAAGAAGATTGACCCCTGTATAAACTATACACAACTCTAAAATGAAACTTAGCAACATATCTTCTTAAGGATAGAAAAAACATTTCTTTGAAAACTGTAACCATTTAAAAAAGGCACATTAAAGATTTTTAATATTAAAAGCTCCTGCCTGTGAAAAGGTATCGTTCAGAAAGGGAGTAGAAAAGCCACAAGCTAAGAGAAAAATACTATCAAAACACACATTGAGCAAAGGGCTTATATCTGGATTCTATAAATAATTCTCCAGAATGGGTTTTATTTTTATTTTTTGAGAGGTTTTTGCTGTAGGGAGTGTGCACTCACCAGAAAGACAGAGACAGAGAGACAGAAAGCAAGAAATCACCCCCCAGGGGGGGATGGCCATGCCGCAATCCCTTCTCCTCCATTCTCCTCTTGAGATCTTGGGCACGCACGCACACACGCACATGTGCCCGGCGTGAGTTTAAAACACCAGGTCCGGGATGCGAACCGCAGTCGACTACATGGGAGTCCAGCAACATAGCCATTACACTAACTGCTGGTCCCCCACAACAGATCTTCTAATGGCCAATAAGCACATGAAGACATGATCAACACCAGTAGACATGAGAAAAACACAAATTATAACCACATGAAATACCCTTCAGAATGACAGTACCTCTTAAACAACTAAACAGGCACCCCAAAGAAAGGAATATAAGAGTTTGTTAAAGACTATTACAAACGCCTGAGCAACTTTATACTTAATAAACTAGAAGTAGCTTCAGAGTCAATCAATAGCTAAATGAATAAATGAATGTCAGTATACTCATATACTACTACTCAGCAATTAAAAACCAAATTACTAATACAACAGGGCAGATGACTTAGAAACGTGCTGAGTGAAATAAAACATATAAGAGTACACATTACACAAGCGTGATTATGTTTCTATGAAATTCTAGACCAGGTAATAATTAAGGTGAATAAAGGCCGAAAGAGTGGTGGCCTCTGGTGATGGGATGGTGGTGGCTATTCATTGAGAGGGGGAATATAGAAATATTCTAGAATAAAGGTATTCTGTATCTTCATAGGGATTTGTATTATGCAAGAGTATGAGTTTGTCAAAACTTCACAAATGTATACTTTTCGTTTTCTGGTACTTCATTGTATGTAGATTTTACATCAAGAGAAAATAAACAAAATATTAAACCATGGTGAATGATATGCATGGTGAAGTATTTAGGAAAAAGTGTTCAGATCTTTGTAATTTACTTTAAACCGTGTCTGAAAAAATGAGGTAGTTTGGTGAATGCACAGAGAGATGGAAAACTGAATAGATATAAAGTAAAACAAATATCGCAAAAAAGCAAATGTTGCATGGATAACTATGGGTGTGAGATGGTGAGTTTCATGTGTCAGTGTGGCTACGTGTGCCTAGATAACTGGTAAAACGTTACTTCCGGGTGTGTCTGTCAGGGTGTTTCCAGACATGGTTAGCATTTAAATTATTAGAATGAATAAAGAAGATTCCCCTAATCAAAGTGGGTGAGAATCCAAGTAAGGGACTCAGTAGAACAAAAAGGCAGAGGAAGGCTGAAATCGCTCTCTGCTTGAGCTAGTTCATGCATCTTTTCCTGTGCTCCTGATTCTAGGCCTTTAAGGTTTAGACTGGAACTATACCACCAACGTCCTAGGCCTCCAACTTGCAAAGAGCAAATCATGGCACTTCTCAGCCTCCATATTCACCTGAGCCGATCACTCACACTAATTCTCTCTCTGTATATCTACATGTTTCTACTGATTCTATTTCTTTGGAGCCTCTGACTACTATAGGTGTTTACTGTAAAATGTATTCAGCTTTGCTGTGTGTTTGAAAATTGTTATACTGAGAATCAAAGCTTGAGATTTCTATAAACAGATTTAAATATTAACAATATTACCTGTCTCATTATTCTGTTGTATGATCTGGAGCAACTTACTATTCTCTATTTTAGGTTTTATAACACAGAACTGGAGAGTATTACCTTGTAGCTGAGCAAGGATTGGAAAGAATGACTACCTGTGGTACCCAAGAACTGGGCATAAAATCACAATAAATTAGAATTGTCTTTCATTCCTTAAAACCATTTAGTACATTTTGGCCTAAATAAGGTAATTTATACATTGTAGTGGAATAATTACCATAGCTCCTGCAGGTCACTTCGGAACCTACGTTGTTTACTCTTCTCTCAGTCAGGGATAACAGACTCAGAGCCTACTACATTATTGGTTCTTTGTAAGAGTCAAATGTGTTTGGGTAAAATGACATTGTAAAATGTAGCCTATATTCAGAATTATGTGAATTTAGATAAAGAAGGATGGGAGAGAACTTGATCTCCTAGTCTGTTACTATGTTGCTTACAGAAATACCTGAGA
This sequence comes from Tupaia tana, assembly GCA_026018925.1. Taxonomy (NCBI): domain Eukaryota; kingdom Metazoa; phylum Chordata; class Mammalia; order Scandentia; family Tupaiidae; genus Tupaia; species Tupaia tana. Next base: position 34,117,296 of record JAKSZU010000014.1, on the reverse strand, counting down.
CTGGATGAATTTAAGAGAATAAAAGTTTATTTGATTCATGATTATGGCCATGTGGAAGATTCAGAGGCATTACAAAATGGTGGAGGGCAGCATCTTGAGCAGAATAGCTGTCCATAAGTTTCTGCTTGTTCTGGTCTCCTTTAGCTTCTTAGAAACACACTAAAATTCAATTATAGAGGTCCCACCCTAATGGCTTTATCACATTCAAAAACCCCCGCCTAGAACACCATGAAGGGATTAAGTTCTCATTTATTATCTCTACAATGCAACCAAGTCTCAGCACATGATTTTTTTTTTTTTTTTTTTTTTTTTAGAGGTTTTTCGCTATAGGGCGCGTGCGCTCGCCAGACAGACAGAGAGAGACATAGAGACAGAAAGTGAGAAATCACCCCCCAGAGGGGATGGTCACGCCGCAATCCCTTCTCCTCCATTCTCCTCTCGGGATCTTGGGCACGCACGCACACGTGCCTGGCGTGAGTTCTAAGCGACAGGGTCCGGGACACGAACCGCGGTCGACTACGTGCGAGTCCAGCGACATAGCCATTACGGTAACTGCTGGTTCCCTAGCACATGAATTTTGAAGCAACGTCTAAACCATAGAACCAAACTTCCTTAATTCTCTGTCTTAGAGACACTAATGTATATGTATACACCAAAAGGGCATTACCAAGCTTGTTCTGTGTTTTGTTTCTTCCAGAGTAGGAAAAAAATGGAGACATATAGAGTCGGAATCATGCAAAATTATGCTAGTCAGGAAAGCAAAGTTCTATGCATTTTCTCATTCCTTTAGTCCATGTCCCTATACATAGGGAAGAACTGAGAAGGGAATTGATGTTCCTCTGCATTTTCAGGAGGGAAACAGTCATTCTGATTATCTACAGTCTCTACCGATCCTTAGTTCAAGATCCTGGCTATTCATCCCACAGTAATGTCAATACAGCCTAGATAGCCCTATTGAGGAGGGCTAATACCATTCCCTTCTCATTGAATACACTAAAATCCACAATATAACCAAGGGTACAATTTGAATTATAATCAGCGACCAGCCCTTTAAGTATAGCTGATTGACAGTCACACCTGTGAAGATTTTTTCCTTGTTAAAGATCTTTTAAGAAACACTTGCAAACTATCGATCAGTTTATCAGATTAGTTATAAAATATGGCAGCAAATATTTTAGTCCCATGGATTTGCCAACAAATGGATAATTCTTAAGCTTTCTAAAGCTCTAAGCTTTACTCGAGGGTTGCCAACCTGACCAATAAGGAGAAAAAAATGTATCATTATTTAAAGGGCTAAACAAGTCTGCCCCTCTAAATGATAATTTCCTTAAAGCATCAATCATACTGAGTTAATTTTACAGATGCTTATTTAATTCATCCATCTGTTTTCATTTGAGTTATCTACTGTACAAAGAAATATCCATTTTCAGCATAATACTACAATAAAAATCAACAGTGATTTTTTTCTTGTTATTACTATTTCAAAGACTACAAATACAATGATATGTGTGACTATTATAAACATTATTGATTTTTAGTTTAAAAGTAAGGCCAACATCTATGTCTAATATATACTTTCAGAACAAAAGTTGACTGGCATGTTAAATTCAGTGAGTCATCGAACACATGGGGTCTTTTCCTGGCTCAAGAAGTCAGAGATCACCCAGTAAGATTACTGGTATAAATAATGCTGACTCCTTTCAAATATTTTTTCGAAAATTTATTGATTTGCTTCTTGCTAATTAACCTTTTGATTTCTGTTTTTAATCACTGAGTTTACAAAGTCTTTCATTAGGTTATCTCTTGAGCTATTCATTTTGCAAATATTCATTGAGCACTCAGTATGCTAAAGTCCTCTGTCAAGAAATGGGGATTTAAAAACTCAAGGTATAACCCCTGCACGCAAGGAGCTCATATTCTAACTGGGGAGATGACACGTAATTAGTTAGCTATATTACTATGAGAGTTAATAAACTTCACATGGCATTTTATATTTGTTTAAATGTTATGAGGCAGCCAAGGAAGGGATTATTAATCCCTTTTTATAAACACAGCACGCTAAAGCCAAGGGATGTGACTTCCCCAAAGTCACACAGCTAGTTAGAAGTTAAAACTAGAAGTAGAATCCGGGCCTTTTCTTTGCTAACCAAGGCCTTTTTCCATCAAAGCCCACTATTTTTATTTAGTGATTATGCCTATTGCTTTCTTTAACTTTGAATATCTACTTGTGCTTTAAAAAGAAACCAAATCACTTTTGCTTCAAGGAAAAAGCTGACTTTCCTAATTGCGAGCTTAACCAAGTACTAGAGCACATATGCCTTGTGCATAGATCATTACCAATTAAAGTTTGTAGAAGTAGCTGATGTAGCTAATCTTGCAGGAAGTATTAAGGGAAAATTGAAACTACACCACTGCTGGATGCTCATATATATGCCTAACAAAGTAGCCAGTTTGTCTTAAAGGAGCAGGGTACACAAGGGCCTATAGAGTAGTAAACCCTAGAAGGAACTTCTCATCACAACACTCTTAGTAATACAGCCAGAGTGAAAACTCTCTTGGTCTGACCCCTAGCACAGATTGCCGAGCTAAATCCAGCAGTCCATATTCAGCCCACTTCAATTTTTGCCAAACATGTATCAAAAACATCCATACCCGTTTTTATTTTATTTTTAAAATAAATTGCCTATGGCTGCTTTTATGCTACCACAGCAGAATTGACTAGTAGTGATAGAAACTCATCTGCAAAGCCTAAAGTATTTACTGTCTGATTTATTATCAAAAAGGTATATCAAACTTTGTCCTGGAATAAAATGTTTTATTACACTATGCAACCGAGTATAAATGTCACGCACTTTCTGGAAAGCAACTTGAACGTCTGTATTAAGAATGTAAAGAATGCACATACCCTTTAGTGTAAGTCCTCTTCTGTACAAGGCCTTCCTTGGACAGTGATGTGGTGGGTGAAAACACAGCTGAGTTCTTATTACATACCAGGGATGGTACTAAATACTTTATAGGTATAATCTCATTTTAATCTTTCAACTCTGTAAGGAAAGTATACTATTATTTTCATTTTTGTCAACACTCAGTTTTGGAGAGTTGAACTTTCTAAAATTTTTCCATTTTAATTTTCTGAAATTAAACTGATAAAAATTAGAGTATTCAGATACTCTGATTCTAAAGCCACATGATGTGAAACATATGCTGTATTGTTCATAGATAAAAAGTGGAGGTGCAGTGGTTATCATTAACTGTGTAACAAATAATCCCAAATTTAGTGGTTAAATAGTCATTTTATTGTGCTTTTTATTTTATGGTAGGAATTTGGATAGTGCATACTAGTTGTGGTTTATCAGTGTTCCACAACGATTCAGGCTTTGGTGGATTCTCTCAAATGGCTAGAGATGTCTGGGAAGACTTCATTGATACTGTACGCATACAGTCTTGGCTCTGGCTGTCGACTTGATTCCTTGGTTCGTCTTCATTTGCTTCTGTTAGGGCTAAGATGTCAACGGTGGCATCATTCGAATGTCTAATGTCTGGGCTGAATGAACTAGAACTGGCTGAGCTTCTTTTTATATAACCTCTCCACATGGCCTGGGCTAATATGGCAGTCACCAGTCATTCAACTTCCTGCATAGCTGCAGGGCTTGCCCAAAGGAGTGCTTCAGCAGACAGGAAGTTCTTAAGGTTTGTGTCAGGAACTGGGGAGGCATCACTTCCACAATAATGTTATTGATCGAAACCTTCTTAAAGCCCACCCAGAGTCAGTGAAAGAGGAGGGAGCATCGACAGCCATCTTTAAAACATCACGGAGTTTTTCCACAGAAAATAAATTTTGGAAACATTGTTGATATTATTGCCTTTTTGAGAGTCACATGTATTTATGCATTGAAAAGTTAGAATTCCCAGAATGAATAAAGCTATTTTCCAAATATGTTTAACCATAAACCTTATTTTTGCATTACGATTGTTAATATCCTTCAGCGCTCGTTTTATGAAACATTTTTCTAAGGAAATACTCTGAAATAAGATGGTTTTATGCACCAAGATTTTCTTTACAGTGTTGTTTTTTATATATTAACATTATGCACAGCTCAATGTTAAATATCCAGTATTAGTGAAGTAGTTGGGTAAATAATGTTTTGTAATAGGATATTAGGTAGTCATTAGATTTATGTTTACAGAGAGTTTTCCTATCTAAAATTGTGTTTACATGGTAAAATGCTTATTTTGGTTTTATTTTATTTTGTCTTAGCTTTTTATTTTTAGATAATTGCAGGTTCGCATGCAGTTGTAAGAAATAGCACAGAGAGTGGCTGTGTACTCTTTACTCAGTTTTCTTATCGCTAACATTTTGTACAAATACAGTAAATTACGACCAAGAAACTGGCACCGATTCAACTCTCTGACCTTATTTTCAGGCTGTTTCAGTTTTACATGCACTCATTGCATGTATGTGTGTGCTTATTTCCACGTCATGTTATAGCAATTGTGCATTCATGCAGCCACCATCACAGACAAGGTGCCAAGCAGTTCCTTCGCAAGAATCTCTTGTGCTACCCTTTAATAAAACTGGTGCCTACTTGTTCCACCTCTCCTGGCAATCATTGATCTGTTCTCCATCTCAACAGTTTAGTCATTTCATGAATGTTGTGCAAATACATGCAATAGGCAACCTATAAAGATAAACTTTTTTACACTCGGTATAATTCTCTTGAGTTTCATGTAAGACTGAAGAGAATCTGTCTCTCTGCATGGACACATACAAGACAGTTTGTATGTATACGTGATTTTTCCTTTTTCATTGCTGAGTGGTGTTTGTGGCATGCATATACCACTGTTTGCTGGACATTTTAGTCACTGAAAGATATTTGGGGTTTTTATAGCCTTTGGCTGTTACAAATAAAGCTGCTATGAACACTCAGGTACATATAGGTTTTGATGTAGCTATGAATGCAAGTTTTCATTTCTCTAAGGTAAATGCCTAAAAGTGAAATTTCTGGGTTATTTGTTTATAATTTTAAGTTCAACAACTATAGGATTGTATGGGAAAATTAAGTAAAAAATACTAAATTACTGGAGTCAAATATATTCAGAATAGTAACAGTGATTGCTTACTGATAGAATGATGAATTATTTTAAAATCTTTTTATATTCTTTCTCATTTCAAAATATTCCCTAAAGACTTAGAGAAAAGGTTTGATAAAAAGCAAAAGAAAAATACAGGTAAGAATGGAGGGAAAAAATACCGCAATACTGTCTGGGTAATGGGACTAAATTATTTTCATTTTCTTTAAACTTTTAAGACTCTTGCAAAAATTATTCAATGAGCATTTCTGAACATTAGAAGAATATGATATTGTTTTTATATGTTGAAATTGTTTTTATATAACATATTTAGATACCAGTCTCAATTTTCCTATGGGTCATATCTGTTTACAGTAATTGTCAGCATCTTATACTTTGAAAAAATGCATGTGTTATTTCCTACTGCATCTTGAAGCTTCTTTTGGCAAATGTATTACCATTTTTTAAGTTCCAGTAGACATCTCATGGTACCCATTACTCTTCTCCTGAATTCTCCACATCAAGCCAGAAATAAACCTTGGATTTCTTGAAAATTAATTACTCTTGTTAGTTCTAAGCTGTTGCCTCTTAACATTGATTAACAATTTTGAATCTTTCCAAAAACTATGGTGGCAGACAATAAATTAGCAGAGTGACATCCTGTGTCTAGTGGAGTTAGATAAAGTACAGAATATATTATTGTCCAATAATGTCCTTTTAGGCCTTTTTCTGTGTTATTTCTACTTCTCTCCTGTTTCTTTTTTGTTACCACATAATCAGGTCAGCCCTTTTACTCAAGACCTTATCACCAAGTCTAATAATAATTTGATAGTTGCTTTTAAAATTCATGAAGTTTTGATGTGTCCCAGCTAAGTTTATTAGGTTGTGAGGAAGTCATGACGCATTTTTCTATGTTTTTCTATGCAAAAATGTGTCATGACTTTCCTGATAACCCAAGAGTTGAGTTTTTATCATATAAAGAGAATATTTTACCTACCAGTAATGTTTAATTCTAAAATACACCTTTGCCGAGTCTTTAGCAATGTAGCTACTCCTGGCTTTCAACTTCATGAAGTAGACAAGCTTCATTCAAGATAAGCTCAAATATAAAGCATACTAAACATGAACATTTGTCTTTCAGGAAAGAAAAGATGAAAGCTGAGCTTATGCAAATTCAGTCTCTGAAGGAATTAGCAGGTATTGATTCATTAATCCTCATTAGAGCACCCTAACCCCACCTCTCCCTTGTAACAAATGGAAGAGATAACCAGTGCTGAGAAGGGCCAAGGAGAGTTAAGTAGCTTTTATAGGAGTTATTAAGAAATTCATTGATTCTGATTCTGAATTTGTAATTTTCAATCCCCACATTCATGTTCAAATAGCTTGGTTTTTGAGGGAAGCTGAGAAAAAAAAAAATGAATCTCATAGTGTACCAATGGCATCTGCTTAGAAGCAACCCCGTAGGTAGAGAAGTTTCTCTTTTCATCCTGAAATTAACCCCTGTGCAGAGAAACCATTACAGCCATTAAACCCTCATTGGGCAAAGGTGTAGCAGAGCGGAAATGGTAAGGCAAATTACCTAATCAAGGCAGACTCTGCTAAATCAGTTTTCCAACTGATTCTGTAAGTGGAAATTCAAAAATTCTTTCCAAAATGGGCAATATTTCTTGCATCACATGGCTCCAGGGCTCACTGTGTCATTCCAGGGGCCTAAAAGTAAGAATTTAACCTCATTTAGCATGAATTATTTCTCCTTGGTGCTTTTACCAAGAAACATTTCAAGTGAGGAAGCAAAGAGCTGATGCTTATGGAAAACTTTCGGTTGGCAGGGTCTAAAGCTAATTAAACTGAAGAGTAACTTTGTATTCCCAAATTCCAAATCCCATCTCAATGATAGATTCCCAAAGAAGATGGCATGGACTGATGCACTCCAACAGTGTTAGAAATGTTAAGTCTATGTTCGTCCATCCTAGTCAGTATTTTCTTCCTCCTTCCCTATAGCACCTCCCTCAGTATGCGTGCTGCAGCGTACCAGGCAATGTGACTACGACAATGAGTAAACGTTGTAGGGAAAATCATATTTCACTTTTGTTGTTCCTATGACATTGATACATAGTTCCTATCCAGATTCCAGCTTGATTATTCTTCTAGGGATGACCCCTTCTCTATTTAAAAAATCTTGCTTGGTTTTTACCCCACATCTAGTCCTGGGATGGAGCTTGTGATCTAGATCTAAGTTTCAGGGAGGAATTATTTTTGCCTGGGACATGTGGAGAAGAGTCAGCAACTAAGTGGACAGTGTGACACTGCTGGAGGGGTAAGTCTCCCCAGCATGGAAGAAGTAGAGAGTATGAGGATGGCTGTTTCAGAAAAGGGCGACATCCGTGAGCCAAAGGCTCTGGAAAGGAAGTAGAACTTGAGCTGAAATATGGATGCATGCATAACCCACACTTCATTTTTTTCACAAAATATGTCAGAGCATATTGGAACCTTTCATTCAGAGCAACCCTGGCATACATCTGCTCAAATAAATTAATGTTCCAATCTCAAGCAACTCATTTGGCAGGAAAAACAATTTCATTCTCAGTTATAAATAGAAGTAGTGAGAGGACACAAAAGAAAATGAGGCTGGGAAAGTTGTTTTAAAATTTTATTAAGATGTAATAGTACTAGTAATAGCCTCCTTGTGACAGCCCAAGGAGTGGTGGTGATACATGGAGGGAGGGGAGAATGATAACAGTAGCAATAGTGATTGCCGTGACATGGTGCTGTAGAGGGGATAGTGGTAAGAATAGTATCAGTTGGTTCTTATTCTTTCATTCTCTCTCTCCAAGGGGCCTTTCTGAGTGATACATAAGCATGTTCTCACATAATTCTCCCAATGATCCCAGCAAGTGGATCTCAACAATGCCTTTATTCTGTATATGAATCCCAGGACTTAGATTAGATACCGAGGTCAAGAACCCAGATTTAAACCCACACCTATTTAATCTCAGAACTTGTGTACCTAACTGCTATGCTATCCTGTCCCATTTCTGATTGTAAAAAGCTAACATCCAGTATGTGTGTATATATATATATATATATATATATATATATATATATATATATACACACACACACACATACATACATACATACATACATACCTATACAGGCACATAACATATTTCAGTCCTTGACTTAAAACCACCTGTTTCTGTTTACTCCTGTTTCATCTGGGGCATTTACTAGGCCTGTTTCCAGTCCCTAGAATGGCCCTGTGGGTGTGAACAGTAAGAAAGAAGTGGACAGTCTCTTGGAGAATGAGCTTTGGGTCTTAATTCCTTCATTTTGATACATACAATGAATACTTCACGAGAATTATTCATGCAAACTAACTTTGCGTACAAATGCCAGAGAAGTGGTACATCCCTTTCTTCCATTAAATCCGAATGCTTTCTGGAATGAAGTTTGTGTTTTACTTGATAAATATACCCTGAACAAGGAAATGGTGTTTCAATAACATCTCTTACCAAACCATGTGTATAAAATATAATCGAATTGTATCTGTTTGGCTTGACTTTAGACGTCTCATTTATTCATCTTTTCCATCTTAATAGTGATATTTTTAGGTTCTGGGTCCAGTTCTAGCCAAGTTCTAGTATGTGACAAGTAAATTCACAGTTTGTTAAATTGGATTAGTAATTATTCAGCTATCACTGTAGTTGGCTCCTGAAATCAGTGTTAATTCTAAATGTCAGTAATGAGACGTGGGTCTGGGAATCCGTTTCTATTTTCCATGAAGACTGATGTCCCCTCTCTACCATCTATTCAGACCACCCCCATAATGTGGAAAATGTGACCAATGAAGCACCTTATTTCCTTCTTCTTTTGTCTTTTTAATTTTATTAAAGGTATGTGTACCCACCAGAAAGAGAAAAAAAGAGAACTGAGAAAGCACATTCCCCCACCCCCCAGAGGGGATGGTCACGCCTCAATCCCATCACCTCTATTTCTCCCTCTTTTTGGGATTTTGGGCATTCACACACATGTGCCCAGCTTGTTTTTGAAACTGCCAGGTCTGGAACTTAAACTGTGAATTAGTCATATGGGATCCAACTGCCTTAACCATCATGCCATTGGCTGGCCCATGAAGCAGACTGTTCCTAAGCCAAGCTTTCAGAGGAATGAATACAATAGGAAAGAACATGCCCAGGGTTGAAAACCATCTGAGCAGAGGCAGGAAAGCAGATGGTTCTCTGGCTCCCTGATTTGTTGGCTGTGCATGACCTTGAGCAGCACAGCTAGCCTCTTTAAGGCTCAGTTTTCACTTCTGCAGAAAGGGAAGACCATCCCCCCTATCCTTGAGGGTTGCTATGAAGATTAAATGAATCTGTGTTTAACACACAGCACATGATTAGTGAAAGCTACTTGCTACCATCATCATCATCATCACTTTTATTTTAGCAAAACGAAGAAGTGAATCTTTCAGATCATATCTGCAAAAATGTGCCCTTTTGTTTTTGCTGAGACACCTGAAGGCCAGAGCCAGCTGATGACTCAGTCACTGTGCCCAGCAACAGAAATCTAAGGGAGGGGAGAAGAGATGGATAGGAGTGAAAGTTACAGCTAGACGGGCAATGCCCACATTGGTGTGGATAATGATAACGAGGCAATGAAAACAACAACCAGGAAAAGTACTCTACGATCCTACAGGGTGTGAACTGGTGTGTGCTTGTCTGTGTTTCCTGTGAGCATTTAAAGCTCCCAGAAGGCATAATTTATTTATTTATTTATTTTGGAAACAGACCAAGTAGAGTGAATAAATAAATAAATAGTCCTTTGGGTACCGTGCCCAGCAAACAAGTGCTCAGCCAATATCTTCTAATGTGTTTTAAAGACTCTTGCTGATGAAGTAGAATAGAAAAAGAGGACATGTCAAATTAATTGGAAAGGTACTATGGACTGAATTTTCATCCCTCTAAAATTTGTAGGTCAAAGTCTTAGTCCCCACTGTGATGATATTTAGTGATGGGGTCTGTGGGACATAATTTGGTTTAGATTATACCATGAGGGGTGTAGCCTTTGTGGAGAGATTAGTGCCTGTATAAGAAGGCATCAGAGAGCTCGTTCTTTCCCCCACCCCCATCATGTAGGGACACAGTGAGAAGGTAGCTTCACCAGAAAACTACCGGACTGGCATTTTAGCTTCTAAAAGTGAGGAAATATTAAGTCGTCATCCAACGACCCAATCAATGTCTGTTGGTTTAGCACCGAGCCATGGTATTTCGTTATGGTGACAGGGTTCTCTGCAGTGAAAGCCACAGACATACTTCCTTAATGTAGGACAGAGGAGAGGGGACTTAGAGTCTGAGGTGTTGGCAAGAACCAGAACTCTGGATCCTAACCTGGCCCCGTAACAGCACAGTCTGACATGCAGACCTACTGAATCTCCCAGAATGGAGGCGAGGACTCTCGGTTTTAAATAAATGGTCTAGCCGCTTCTGATAGGTGGCCGTGTGTGAGAGCCAAGGTCGAGTGGACAGGCCCAGCTTTGGAGTGAAATGGACCCAGATCTTCCAAACGGAACTGTGCCTGTTGGGAGGAATTAGTGCATCCACCTTCACCAAGAGACTTAGTTTCTTTTCTTGGAGAAAAGGGATATTAGTCATACTAACATTTTTGGGGGCTTGCCACCTCTGAGGCACCGTGTAAACGTATATGATACATTATATCACTTAGTTCTCACAGAAAATTTTATTTTTAAAGTGTAGAAAACTAAGGGGGTAAGAGAGAGATGCTAAATGTCTTACTGCAAGTCTTGCCGCTGCTAATGGCAGAGTTAGATGCAAATACAGGCTTACTGGAGTTGTAGTTTCTCTGAAGTTAGTTGTGTTTATTTTAAAGAGCTAAGTATAGTATCTGGCATATAGCATTTGCTTACACAAATTATGGTGGCCATTATTATCTCTGTTGCATTAGTATTGATTATTTTTGTCATTTAAAACAGACCTGGGATTAAAGTCTCAGTTTTATTCCAAGCTCTCATGGACTGCTTGCATGGTTCTACACCAAGTCAAAGTGTTTTCCAGAAAAACAAGTGTTTCTTCTTGGCCCCAGATTGGCCCTACTTCACATAAAAGGTAACATAGCAGTTAATGAAGCTTTCTGGTTTGGGAATCAGAAGGCCAGGGTTCTAATCTAGGCTCTACCAGCCACTCACTTTGTGATGTTGCCAAACTACTTAACCCTTCAATGCCTGTTTTCTCTTCTATAAAGGCTTAGTAGTAACATCCCCACCCCAAAAACTGGTTGGAGCAATTAAATAATAAAATTCCTTTAAAACAGCTACTGGGTTGTTAGAAAAGTCATGACACATTTTTGCATAGGAAAACATGGAAAAATACGTTTTGACTTTTCCAACCACCTAACAGGTACGTGTCAGGACAGATCTTTGACCTCTTTGATTAACTCCATTACACAGATGAGATAAGTTTTGGCTCCGAGTCATCTATCTTTGTCATTGATTTCTGTTGTAGTAATGGTGGAAAGTCTGAAACACAATCACATGACCTAAGTAAACACTAACACATGGCATTATTTAAGGTAGATTCCCCCTGGGGCAGGATGGTATTCAGGGAAGAACAAAGCAGGGGCCTTGTTTTCTTGGTCTGAAAGCTGTTTCAGCCTTGAAGGCCCAAGTCAGGCCTGGAACTTCCATAGCAGATCCACACTCACTGTTCAGTTAGGATCAAATCAAATTCTCACTGAATTTGTGAATAGATCTTAAACAACTATATAATGTTCTTCTATACCTGAAGACTTCAAAAAATTTATGGAAAAATGAAACTAAAGTGTAAGTTTATTTTGGTGCAAAAAATTTTTGAAATCCAGTTTTTTCATAGGGTATGTTTTTTTTCATGAACTTTTTGGAGGCCCAACATACAAGTGCCTGTAATGTATGACTTAAACCAGGTGAAAAAGAGCTCAAACGTCATAGTCTATGAGGCCCTGAGCTGCCATCTTCTGGAATATCAGTCTTTTTCAACTTCAACATTTATAGCTTTAAATATCAGGTTATGTATTCGTTCGTTAATAACAATGATCATTTCTTGGGAATTTACTATGGGCAGGCACCATGCTAAGTCCTATATGTACATTGCTATTTCTTTTTCTTTTTTCTTTTTTTTTTTTTTTTTTGGAGAGGTTTTGCTGTAGGGTACGTGTGCTCACCAGAAAGACAGAGACAGAGAGACAGAAAGCAAGAAATCACATGGCCACGCCGCAATCCCTTCTCTTCCATTCTCCTTTCAGGATCTTGGGCACGCATGCACATGCGCCTGGCATGAGTTTAAGCCACTGGGTCCGGGACTCGAACCATGGTCAACTACATGGGAGTACAGCAATGTAGCCATTACGCCATCTGCTGGTCCCCATTGCTATTTATTTTACTCTATGATTACTATTATGATCTCCAATGTAGAGACCAGGAAACTGAAACTTGAAGGCTAAATAATTTATTCTAGGTTCCACAGCAAAGATGTGGCTGAGCCAGGAATCGAATCCAGATCACCTGACTTCATAGCTATGAAATATTTGCTATGGTTTTCTCAAAAGCTATTGTAAGTACTTTATTTTAAAAATAGGTTTTACTCTAAAGTGGGATTTTTTTTATGACAGCCAGAGATTTTTTTTCCCTCTACTATCATAATACCTCTTGTATTTATCATGAAAGCCATTAAGTTGACTAGAGTCACTTAACAAAAATTTGCTTATAGACAAGCCAGGCCCAAACACATCTATTCCTTCAAGAGAGGGCTACCTGTAGTGTCAATATCTCAAAAGATATCATTTCTCTACACGGGCAAACTAATGGGAAGAGCTGAGTAATTACCTGGAAAATGCAATTGATGCCAGCAGGCAATAAGAATAATTTAAACCAATAAACTCTTTCCCCTCAACTGCAGGGTTCCATGTAGGGTATTATTTTTCTGTCTTTTTGTTTTGTTTTCCACTGGCTGGGCTTTCCAAATAATTGTTCCATCTGTCCACTTCACTTTGCCTGAGTAATCACAGCCAGAGGGCACTTAGAAGTCAAACGTCAGACATGCAGGGAAAACTAATGTGTGGGAGACTGTGGGAAGAGAAACGTGGTCTGTTCTTCTTCCCTACAGCTGGGCCAGGGATCTGGAAGTAAATTATCAGCACCAGTTGCCGCAGGGAGGAAGCTACAATTCTGGAAAGGGAGCTGGGGAGAGATTTGAGGTAGAGCCCATTGTCAGGAGTGTTGGCTACTAGGATGGAATACGCTTAGCAATGGGATTAAGAGGGGAGCTCATAGCCAAGCCAGACATGAAGTGTGGAGGCAGGAAATGAAAGCCAGACTCTAGTAACAGCTTTTTGCTATCATATTTACTCTGAGCTAGCCCCTTGGGTGGACATTCTATATACGTTAACTATTTTGATCCTCCCAACAGCTCTCTTTCACAGATAAGGAGACCTAGGCAGAGAGGTCAACTAAGTTGCCCAGGACCACACAGTTAGTAAATTAAGTGGAAGAGCCAAAATTTAAATCCAAATGTATCTTACATCAAAGCCCTCACTTTAGCCACTGCTCCTGGCTTCTAAACCAGGGGTACTGACCAAAGGAGAAGCAGAGTCCTGACAAGGAAGAAGGTACCATGGTAAACCCAACTTATAAAAAGATGCTTACTGTTTATTATATAACAAGATAGTTTACGCACATTAGAGGGAAAATGTTTAGAGTTAAAACTAAATCTGAACCTCAGTTTATGAAAGCACAAAGCAGCTAGGTAATCCTCCTGAGGCCACAAAGCCACTAAGTAGGTTAGTGAGGGATTTGAACTTTGGTCTCTGAACTCAAAGACTGCACTCCTTGATAGAGTTAGAAGCCTCCTCCTTTTAAAATTAATAAGTTCCAGATAAAGGAAGTTAGCTCAACCTAACTGGAAAAGACTTACTCTTTCATTCTTTCATCTGTTCACTAGTGACTCCAAGGCAGGGACTATGCTCAGTCCTAGACAAGCATTGCATGTCCCCACTTAATACATACCAAATACTTGTACTCTGTAGCTGAAACTGAAATATCGGAAGGTATAATAGAAGGGAGGCCAATTGTAGACACTAGGAAGAGTATAGGAGGGGGTGGGTAATAGGGGATAAAAGAAAGGAAACAGAAACAGTTACTGCTCTCAGGAAGCTGTACTCCAGTTCTAATTCAGACACCCTTTGAAATAAAGTGTTTGCAGAATCTTGCACAGAATGAAGTGTCACAACAAGTGAACATAACAATATATAATACCTACTTCCTATCTAATGGACATCTAAAATGTAACAGACACCAAATGCTTCCCAACCTGCTTCTCCCCATTCCAGGAAATGATAACTCCACTCTCTAGTTACACAGATGACTAGGCCAAAATCATCTTTACTGTCTTTCCAATGTCTAACACTTTTCACCACCTCCTCTACTTCTACCATTCTGGTCCATTTCTCCCTTGATTATTATACCAACCCTCTAATGGACTTTTACTTTTCCCCCCATATCTTCACTCTTGTTTCTTTTCTGCATAGTAACTAGAATGACATCTTGGCTTAACATTTTCCAATGGCTTCCCATCTCATTCAGAAGATAAGGTAAACACCCCTACAATGTCCTGTGTTTAACCTCTGTGTGATCTGGCCAGCACCACAGCTTGTTGCCCCTCCAACCCCTCTGCAGTCTCTCTGTCCTCCTTAGTGTTCCTGGGACCCAAGCACAGGCCATCCCTAGGGACTTTGCTCTGGCTATTCCCTTTCTCTGGGTTAGCTTCTATCTGTTAGGTCCACTCATTCAACTTCTTATAGGTCTCTGTGCAAATGTTACTTGTGTAGAGGGAAATTGCCTAACTTTCTTATGAAAACTAGCATCCCCTATAGCACTTCATTCCCTTTAACCAGCCTCTTTTTGCTTCATAGAACATACCACTATTAACCAGTTCTACATTTATTTCATTACTATCTTTCCAACTCCTAGAAGATAAGTATTGAGAATAGCAACCTTACTTATCATGACTCCACAGCCTTGAGCATCGTCGGTCCTCAGTAAATATTTGTTGGGCTGGTTCCATATGGGGCCTTGGTGATTAAGGGAGGCAGATCACATATTATTGATTATGGTTGAAATCCTAGCCTCAGTGACTTAAGAAACATACTAGGCAAGTGTACATGTACACAACAGAATGAAGAAATGAAGAAGGGATTGTGGCATGACCATGCCCCATTGGGGGATGTTTTCTTCCTCTCTGTCTTTCTCTGATGAGTGTACTTGCCTTCTGGCAATGAAAATATTTGTTGAACAATGTATCAGATGAATCAAAAGTACAATAAAAAACAGCACCACACCAGCCCGAAAACTCGGAGAAATGTCATGGTTCTAATGACATTTGGCCTGCCACATCTCTTCTGCTATGGTATTAGTAATTGTCCTTCTTCTCTTCCACCAAATTATAGATGGCGGAAGGTAGCTTTTGTCCTTAACAGTGACATTTCTCTCAGTAGCTCCTTTCCCTGGTAGCTCTTCTAAATCTTTTTCATTGAGGCTAATCCAACAGGTGAGTCGGGTGTGTCTGGTCATTTTGGAGCCCTCCTGGTATGTGGCTGTTTCAGGAGACATTCTTTCCAGTAACCAGGGCTCTGGCCTGAGAAGAGCTCTCTTCCTCCCCAGCCCCTCCATGGGCCTTGTGTGACCTGAAAGTATCAGCAAGAAGTGGAGAAATTCAGGTCAGTAAATGAGCCGTTCATGTCCCCTTGACTGCCACATCTACTTGGCATGTTTACAGACTGTTCGGAAAAATCTGTCTTTACTAATTTACTATTATTAATGAGTGTTTCATTTACCAAAGGCTCTCAGATGTTTCTTCTAGCAGCAAGCTTTAGATCACAGGACATGGTTTGGGTTGCAGAACAACAGTAGAGGCATCTAATGGAAACACTGTGATGGGGGAGGTTTGGGTTCAGGACGGTCAGACTTGAATTCTGATTCCAGCTTTGCCATACTTAGTCGTAGACCTTGGGCTACCCCCTTGACCTCTCCGTACTTGAATATCTTTACTTATTAGTACACGAGCTACAAGGAGGAGGACTATATGAGTTGTGCTTATCTCAGAGCCCAGCATAGAGCAGGCTCTCAACCCACAGGAAAGTCAGACTTGTTCATGCATTTCTATGTGCATTTTTCTACTCTGCAGATTTATACATGAGAGAGAATTCATAGCTTCATTTTACAAGACACCAATATCAATTTTACCTACTGTTCTCTGGGTGACAGCTAGACATTGCCCTAAAATCCTCGAATATCTTTAAGTGACCATCTCTTACAGTATTTTCTGTACCTGTAGACTCTGAATTTTTACTTTCTTCTCCTGTTTGCTTTGAGAGCATTGTTTTAGCTTCTAACTTGCAGATGCTTATTATAGCTACTTTGTTTTTCCACAGCAAAAAAAGAACATTGAGAATGAGCATGGGCAGGGGTAACAAATAAGGTTTTGCCTGTTTAGCTGGCTGGATTTCCTGCCCTCTTATTTTGATGTTTGATTTTCTGTTTGCAAATGTGTTCATTGCTTCCCATCTTGCAAGTTTTTGATCATTTTCTTCTTCCAGCAAGAAAAAATCACCAACAACCAAAACTTCGTTTTCCATCTAGTTTAATTGAATTGATGGCAGCTGTCATAAAATAAAATAAAAACCTCACAAATAAGAAGGCTGCAAATCCTAGGATTAGGCTATTTCCAAAGATTGAAAATTTCTTCAAGGCATTTATTAATTAATTGGTCTCATTTGCATATTTCATAAATATAATACAGATCTACTATTTATCAGGTGGTCTAGGCATGGCTGTAAAAAAAATGGTTGCAAATTCAACTTTCTTTTAAGAAATCCTTGTAAACCCATTCCTCCCACTGGCAGGAAAACTGGGCTTTTCAACTCTCTTTTTTCCTGATCTAGTAAAAATATTCTAGACTCCACACTGCGAATGACCTTTTTCAGGATTATAGGTTTATATATGTGAAGAGAATGGCTTCCAATATATAAAAATCATAAAGTACAAAATAATTTACAGTGTCAAAATGACCAGACCCCATTGGCCATGCCTTATCTGTCCATCCTAGTGACAGCTATTCCAAGGACATTCTTGCAAGCCTTTAGGCAGAATATGATCTCAGAGTTAGGCAATTTCAGTTGTCAATGACTCAGGACTTGAGAGTTTCATGCCTGAATAACTTGTGTAACCTTTATGTACAGGCATGAGAAGAAATCCAATTTGAGTTGGTGCTGGTTCTTATTGGTTTCAGATCCCATGGGCCAGAGAACGCCGTACTCCCAGATCCAAGGCTAGTGATGAGTGAATAACCGGTACAGGAGAAAACAAAAGTGCATAAGCAATGAGCAAGACATCATTTGGCTTGTCACCAATTGTGTTTTAAAATTTATGATCTATGTATTTATATATATGTATCTCTGGATATATTTATTTATTCATATATATGGATATATATGTGTGTGTATATATATATATATATATATATATATATATATATATATATGACCTTGTCAAAATAAAATAAAGTATATACATTTATATATTATAATAAGTATATATTATATATTATATACTTGTATAATATATATGCAGTAAATATGTGTGTGGATTTATATATATATATATATATAAATCCAGTAGATATATTTATCAGGTGGATATATATGAATATTTTATTTTATTTAGACAGGGTCTTACTGCTTCAGTCTCTCAGCCTGAACTATAAATATGAACCACCATACCTGGTTCTTTTTGAGAAAGTGTCTCCCTAAGTTGCTCAAGGCAACCACAAATTGGCAAATATGCTCTATGGCACCCAGTCGTTAAGTTGCACCAGAAACCTAACCCAGGCCTCCCTAGTGGGTCCCAGCTTATGGAGCTCTGTGCCTCAGCACACTAAAGAGCTGGGCTTCCATTTTAAGTGAAGTTATGTAGTAAATATACTATTTTTAATGTGATTGCCTTCTTTAGTAAAATGTAATTACAGGCACTTGAAAAATGCTAAAAATGGAGGAGCATTTGCTAAAGCATCTATCAAGTCTTCTTTTCTGTAAGGTAGTCTTTCTTCAGAATGCTGGAAAACACTTTTTCTGTTCAAGAGTCACATGATGTTTTTCTATATTGTAGGGAGTGAGATACGGGGACAATGACAAAGTGCTGGCTGCATATCCTGAATCCTTTTTGCTTGATTATCATATCGTATCAGAGTGTTGGTTTTTAGCGTATGGGAACAATTTCTACCAGGAGACTGAAGAACTTCTCCTTTTATTGTAATTCAATTAAACATTAACTTCTTGATCTTCTAGTGGTGCCAGGGGTGTTTTAGGCTCTAAAGAAAAAAGGATAAATTAGAGTAGGTCCAGCTGTCAAAGAATTCAGAGTCCATAAATGGATGTAAATTAAGTTATGCATTCATTGGAATGTAGTGCTATTTGTGCTTTGACACTTGACACTTTGGTTAGAGGTTAAAAGTAGTGAGCCCGAAGATAAGTCAAATGGATTGTCCAGAACTGATTGACCTCTTAAAAACCTAACTGTGACTGTTTGGCTTTTACTGTGCAAGGAATACAAATGATTGTTTTATTATTCACAATTTAGTGTCCTCTTTCTCCATTTGTGTATGGGGGATTATATTAAGCTGTAATTGGCTAAATGACAGCTTCAAAAAATTATTATTATTTTTTTTTCTGGGCCATGACAAGCAAGAGGCTGTGTTGATTCAGTGACTTGAAAATACCAGGGCTAAGGTCTCTGTGCTCCTTTCTGT
Organism: Tupaia tana; assembly: GCA_026018925.1. NCBI lineage: Eukaryota > Metazoa > Chordata > Mammalia > Scandentia > Tupaiidae > Tupaia > Tupaia tana. The sequence goes on along the minus strand of JAKSZU010000014.1, from coordinate 34,098,376 downwards.
TCAGATTGCCAGAAGACTGTACATACGATTTCAGGAAGGAAAAAGTAGGACAATGGTTAACAGGGGAAAGTAGCATCTGTATGAAAGTTCTTCAGAAAGTGCAAGTTTACTTTGATGCAAAAAAAAAAAAATTATTTAAATGCCTAAATAGGCATTTTCCATGAATTTTTGAAGTCCCTTTGTATTATGAGACCAAAAATGTTTCCAGATATGCCTAGCAGAAATGGATTGGAGACACATGGCAAATCCTAGCTGCGAGGGAATCTGAGATGACAAGCTTTTGACTTTCCATTTATTTTTTTATTTTTAGGCAGAGCAATGTATCAGTCCTGTACAAAATCAGGACTCTTAGTAAGAGATGAAATCAATGAATGTTACATAAGCAGCCAGATGTGGCTGGCATACCATCTTGTATATTTTAGTCCATTATTATGTTGCTCACATAAATACCTGACACTGGCTGATTTATAATGAAATTACAGGTGTCTTTATAAAACTTACAGTTCTGGTGGCTGGAAAGTCCAAAAGCATCACAAAATAGCTGAAGGTAGAACTTGTAGCAGAGCACAGCATGGTCTATAACCATGAGTTTCTCTCTTTTATTCTGGTTTTATTCTCTCTGATTAAAACCCACCAGAACTTAATTATAGGGACCCTCTCTAATAACCTTATCATACCAAAGCCCAACCCTGGAACACCATGAAAGGATTTTTATTTAATGCTTTTATAATATAATCAAGTCCCGACACATGGTGCTTTAGGGGACATCTAATTGTCACCCACTATGACCAAATTCCAAAATATGAAACTTTTGGGGGACAAACCATTACCCAAACCATTACCTTAACACTGTAGGCACAAAATAAGAGACTATATAGAAGAGAGAATGATTAACTATCTGGGGATATAAATTCTCCTCTCCACCCTGAGTTTTGATGAAGAAACAACCATTTCTCAAAAGCCAAAATTATTCAGTGTGCACTTAATTCTTAAGTTCTTATGAGTGAAGAACATGGCCACCTAAGTAGTGGGACATGAGAACAATATATTATGTCTAGAAACAGTCTTAGGTGTGGTGACTTAAATTTCTATTTTCAAGACTCCTTTAAGAACCTTTTAAAGACTCTTGGGCTATTAATGAGAAATCATAAAATAGTAATGCACGGCTTAGACAATTGGCTTAACCGCTTGAAACTGCCTATAGCGGAGAGCATGGTGGCAGGGAGTGGCACACATTTGGTAAGTAGGTCACAAAGAAGGCAGGATGTTGCAGTAGAGAGCTAGGGAGAACCAGGAATTTCCTAAGGCTGATCAGTGTTTTGATTGCATGTAAATATAAGTAAGAAAATAATTACAAATGCACTTGATAGAAGAACAAAAGGGTGAAGGATATAAACATAGCTTAGTATCTTTTTGTTTTGTTTTAGCAACTGTGCAATAAAGTATTAGTGATTAAAAAAGGAGTGAAAAGAGTCGATTAGCTCCATCCAGATTGCAGGGCTCATTGCAGAGCTACTGAAGGGAGATGCTTTGACCTGGAGGAGCCCTTTTAAAAATGTTAATCTCATTTATTAGAGTTCAGCTTCTAAGATGGAAAAACAGGGACTGGACTTCCCCTGGTACTCTAAATAAAGGAACAGAAGAATAAAGTATGTGAAGCAGTGGTTTCAAGATAGTGTCAGATAACGAAGGACAGTGATCTCTGAGAGGGAGAGAAAAACGATGCCGACTCCGGAAGGCCCAGCTTACTGCCTTGAGACAATGTCCAGCCCATGGTACAAAGAAAGGATCTCAGGTAGATTTTAACATTTCCTGATCTGAAGAGAGAGAGCTGAGAGTGGCAGCTCCATCTTCAAGAAACTTCATAATTCTTAAGGAATTGTATGAAGTGCTCAGAAGGGTGGTGGTATCAGTAATGAGAATAATGAGCCCAAGACTAAATAGGACTCTGATTCCACTTATAAATCTTAAAAACAAGACCTGAAAAGATCAAACTGCTTCCAAGGCATTAACTACCTCCCAAAAGAAAACTAAAAATAGGAAAGCAAAAATATACAGCACTTAACAAGGTAGGATTCACAGTGTCTGTCATCCAACAAAAAGTGACCATGTATGCAAAGGAGGCGACTACATAATGAGAAGAAAATTAATCGATATTGAAGCAGAAGTGACACAGATATTAGAGTTAGCAAACAACTCATGAAAACAGTCCCTGTAATTGTATTCCATTTGTTTCAAAAGTTAAGCAGAGAGATGGAAAAAATAAAAATGCCTCAAGCTGAATTTGTAGAGATGATACCTATAATGTCAGAGGTAAAAATTACACTGAGTGGACTTAATGGAAGATTGGACATTGCTGAAGAAAAGATGAATGAATGTAAATGGATAATACAAAATGAATGAAAAAAATATTTTAGAGGCTAAATGCACTCATGAGGTGTTGTAGAACTTTAAGTGAATGATTATACATTTCATTGGAGTCCCCAAAGCAATATCTGAAGAATTCATGGGTGAAAGGTTTCCAAAATTGATAACTACAAGTACACAGAGCCAAAAACACTTTTATCAATGAACATCATAAACTTCTCAAAGCCAGTGATAAAAATTTAAAAGCAGCCAGGACAAAAATAGAGGGATTATATACAGAAGGACAAAGATAAATATGACAGCAGATTTCTTCTTGAAGGCAGTGGAGCCACGTCTTTAAACTACTGAGAGACAACCATATGTCAGCCTAGAAAATTCTATATTCAGTGAAAATATGCTTTGAAAAAAAATAAGACATACAAAAACTGGAAGAATTTATATCTAGCAGACATACACTCTAAGAAATATTAAGCAAAGTTTTTCAAGCAGAAGGGAAATGATGCCACATAGAAATATGGATCTACAATAAGGAATTTAGGGCATCAGAAATGGTAACCTTATGTGTAAGTATAGAGGTTGTTTATGTTATTAAAACCCTTAGCCGAAAGAATAGCAATGCAGCATGGGGTTTATAGCATGTTGTTTTAATACGAGGCCTCATAAGAGAAATACCCAACACATACCAAAGGACTCAAAAGGTAAATGAGACAGATAAGTCCAGTTTGCTGGCAGCAAGATTTATCAGGGTCCTTAACATACAGAAGTGGGTCCTGAGGGGCAGTGACAAGGGTAAATTTCTACCCTAGATATGAGACAGTTGTTCACTATACTTATAGGCCCGGGTCTATAGTTTGAAGAAATGGAAATATACTACTGTGAAGTCTTTGTACTGCATATGAAATATATAAAATTGCTGAAAGGGAGATTTAGCATTGAAAAATACACGCTATAATTCCTAGAGCAACCGTTAAAACAATAAAACTAAGAATTGAAGCTCAATACTTAAAAATGTATGTGAAACGAAGTCTTAAAAAATACCCAGCAGGGTCAGCCCATGGCCTGGTGGTTACATGAGCTAGATTCCACATGGCCAACTGTGCAGTTCAAGTCCTGGACCTGGCAGCTTGAAAAGTACACTGGGAACATGTGAATACATGCCCACAAATCCCCAAAGTAGGGAAAACTCACATTCCATCTCTTACTTTGTCTCTCTCTGGCAAGTGCACTTGCCCTCTAGCACATAAAAAAATAAAAAGGATAAAGAAAATTCTTACACGCAGAAAACTTCAAGGCCAGATGGCTCACTCACCAGGTGAATTCCTCTGTGTATCTGAGGATGAATTATACACAAACTTTCCAGAAAATGGAAGAGAAGTAACTAATCCACAACTCATTCCATGAAGTTACCATTCCCTATCAAGAACATAATGCAAAAAATTGTAAACAAAATTGTAGCAAATCAAATCTAGTAATATATAAAAAAGTTAATAAACTATACCCAAGTGCAAGATTGCTTTAACATTTAAGAGTAAGTGTAATTCACCACATAAACATACTATAAAAAGAAAATTTATTATCTTAGTAGATACAGAAAAAAGATGGCAAAATTCAACAAGCATTTCTGATAAAAAACTCAACAGCCTAACATTCTATAATGGAACTTCCTTAAGCTTAGAAACAGATACACCCATCTATGAAAAATCTACACTTAAAATGACACTTAGGGGCCAGCAGGTGGTGTGGTGGTTAAAGGTGCTGGACTCCCACATGACTGACAGTGGTTTGAGTCCCAGACCTGGCTGCTTGCTTTCTCATTCTCATTCTCTCTCTCTCTCTCTCTCTCTCTCTCTCTCTCTCTCTCTCTCTCACACACACACACACACACACACACACACACACACACTTTGTCTTTTTCTGTCAAATTAAAATAAAGTTAAATAAAATCTTTCAAAAAAAGTTTCATCTAAAAAAAATGACACTTAGGACCAGCAGTTAGCATAATGGCTATGTCGCTGGACTCCCATGTAGTCAACTGCAATTCGAGTCCCGGACACGCTGGGCATGTGTGCATGCGTGCCCTAGATCCCGAGAAGAGAATGGAGGAGAAGGAATTGAGGCGTGGCCATCCCACCTGGGGGGGGGGGTGATTTCTCATTTTCTGTCTCTCTGTCTCTCTCTGTCTTTTTGGTGAGCACACGTGCCCTATAGCAAAAACTTCTCCAAAAAAAAAAAAAAAAAAATGACACTTAACGGTGAAATTGAATGTGTTCTCCCTCAGATCAAGAATGAGACAAGGATTTCTAATTTAATTCCTTCTGTTAAAATTTTATGGGCAGTTTTAGCCAGTAGAACAAGACAGAAGAAAATGATACATATAGCGAAAAAGCATCAGAAAAGATACTTCTTCAGAGAAATATGAATTTAAAACACAGTAAGATATTGCAACATTCTCAGTAGAGAGGCTAATGTTAAAAATTCTGGAGCCAGGGGAACCAGCAGTTAGCGTAATGGCTATGTTGCTGGACTCCCACGTAGTTGACCGCGGTTCACGTCCCAGACCCGGTGGCTTAAAATTCACGCCGGGCACGTGTGCGTGCGTGCCCAAGATCCCGAGAGGAAAATGGAGGAGAAGGGATTGCGGCGTGACCATCCCCCCTGGGGGGTGATTTCTCGCTTTCTGTCTCTATGTCTCTCTCTGTCTCTCTGGCGAGCACACGCGCCCTATAGTGAAAATCTCTCAAAAAAAAAAAAAAATTCTGGAGCCAGAAGGTTGTGTAGTGGTAATGCAATTGAACTCACATGGTTTGGTCCTGGGTTCACATCCTGAGACCTCCCTGAACATGCATGGGTACATCCTGGCAGGCATGGGTGTACTCATGATCTGGGCTAAGACTGGAGTGAGTTGCTGCATTAGGAACTTGTTGGAGATGCCTATGTCTTTGTCTCTCTGTCTCTATCTCTTTCTTTCCCTCTCTTTCTGTCATAGAAGTAATAAATAAACATTTTGACCGTACAGTGGTGTAGATGAGAAATAATCAGAACTCTCACACATGCTGGTGACACCATTACTTTTAAAAAGCTTAGGGGGGGCTGGACAGTGGTGCAGCAGTCATGCACTACTGCAAGGCTGACCCACCTGGGAAGGCTCTCGTCCCTATCCGGAGACGTCCTTACACACAGTAGGCATGCATGTGTCCACAATCTAGGGCTGGCTGAAGCTGGGGGTCGAAAATATGTCACAACCCTATTAGGAGTGCGCTCTCTCTCTCTCTCTCTGTTTTTTTGTTTGTTTGTTTGTTTGTTTTTCTCATGAAGAAATACATGAACTTAAAAAAAAAAAAAAGGATGGGAGCCAGCAGGTGGCATGATTTTTAAGGCACTGGACTCCCACATGACCATCCAGGCTGACCTGGACCTGGTGGCTTGTTCTCTCTCTCTCTCTCTCTCTCGCACATGTGCTCTCTAGCAAGCTTAAAAAAATAATAAAAAATAATTTTTTAAATTACTTTAAAAAGAAATTTGGGGGCCAGCAGATGGCGTAGCAGTTACATCGCTAGACTCCCACATGGCCAACCATGGTTTGAGTGCTGAACCAGGTGGCTTGAAACTCACGCCTGGCCTGGTGCGTATGCATGCATGCCCAAGATACCATGAAGAAAAGGGATTGCGGTGTGACCATCCCCCCAAGGGCAGGTGTGATTTCTCACTTTCCCTCTCACTATCTCTATTTCTCTCTCTAGTGAGTGCACGTGCCCTAAGGCAAAAACTTCCACCAAAAAAAAAAAAAAAAAAATGGAAAAAAAAACAACAGTTTGGCATTTTTTTAAATGTTAAATATGTACCTACTATATGACTTATTCATTCTAGTCTTGGGTATTTTCCCAAGAGAAATAAAAAAACCAGAAATATGTAAATACAAATGTTTCTACCTGTTTTATTTGTAATTGCCCAAAATGGAAAGCAACCTAAATTCATGTCTATGGGTGAATAAACTATTGGATGACCATATAATATAACAAAAGTCAACAATAGAAATAAATGAACTATTGATACATGCAAACGCTTATATTATTCTCAAAATAATTATGCTGAGTGAAGGAAGCTAGAAAACAGAGTATGTGCCATAGGCTCACATTTATATAAAATTGTAGAAAATATGGTCTATTGTATAGAAACATAAAGCAGATTAGAGGTGCTTGAGATTGTGGTCTGGGGAGACATGGGCAGGAAAGCACTGAGCAAGATTACAAAGAAGCATGAAAATATTTTGGGGGTTGTTGGCTATTACTTAGAGTGAAGGGGTTTTGTTTGTTTTTGGAGAAGTTTTTGCTATAGGGTGTGTGTGCTCGCTAGAAAGACAGAGAGAGACAGAGAGACAGAAAGTGAGAAATCACCCCTCAGGAGGGATGGCCAGGCTGCAATCCCTTCTCCTCCATTCTCCTCTCGGGATCTTGGGCATGCATGCACATGCACCTGGCGTGAGTTTAAGCCACCGGATCCAGGACTCAAACTGTGGTCGACTACATGGGAGTCCAGTGACATAGCCATTACACCATCTGCTGGTCCCCTAGAGTGAAGGTTTTAAGGTGATGGTATGCACAAGTCAAAAATTATCAAATTGTACACCTTAGAAATATTTCCAGGGCAAATCCCATAGCCTTCGTGGTAAAGAGAGCCAGATCTCACATGGCCGATTTGAATCCCAGCCCTGACAGTTTGAAAAAAGCACATAGGACACCATGCCCAAACCCCAAGCATAATGGAGAACTCAAGAAGGGATTGCACTGTGACCACACCCATTGGGGAGGTGCTCTCTCTCTTTTTCTCTCGGTCTCTCTCTAGCAAGTCCATGTGCCTTTTGGAAATTAAAAATAAAAGTCCAGTTTATTATATGTTTATCATACCTCCAACAGCCTTATAAAAAGAGATAATAGAAATAGTAGAAATGTTAATCATTTATTAAAATCTTACTGTAAGTATAAATATGATTGTGTTTATGGAGAAGATGAGCATAATCTAGGTTACTTTTTTTTTTTTGGAGAGATTTTTGCTATAGGGCGTGTGCACTCGCCAGACAGAGAGAGACAGAGATATAAAGCGAGAAATCACCCCCCAGGGGGGATGGTTACACCGCAATCCCTTCTCCTCCATTCTCCTCTTGGGATTTTGGGCACGCACGCACATGCGCCCAGTGTGATTTTAAGCCAGCGGGTCCGTGATGCGAACCGCGGTCGACTACGTGGGAGTCCAGCGACATAGCCATTATGCTAACTGCTGGTCCCCTAGGTTACTTTTTAATCATACTCCAATATGGCATGCCAGGATACCCTGGGCAAGAAATGACAACCATATGACCATTTTCTCAGCATATAACATGCAAATTCTTACATCTATCTATTTGAGGATGTTGGGTGTCTTCGATTGTTTAGATCTGTAAAAGAGAGAGGTTTCAGAGAGCACATTGAAGCATTATTTCTTCTTTGAGACTGTAAAAACATCTTTCCTTTGTTCAGCAAGTCACTTCTTAGGATGCAGTGTCAAGAGAGCAATAGATAATGAGCACGCCACTGGCTCAGCCTTGCCCAAGATTTCTTCGTGTCTTTCCTTTCTCACTCATATATCAGCTCACCACAAATCCGTAATTGATTCAACCGCCTTAAAAAATCAGCAGAAGGTAGTCATTTCCTTCCACCTCCTTTCCCTTTCTTCCACCAGATGGACTGTTGTGATGGTCAGTTTAGTCAATTAATGATGTGTTTGCTTGCCAATTGAAATCATCCAGTGAATTAAACCCAGAAAATCAATCCAATAATGGCTTCACTGTCATATCTTTAGTGGTTGACTCAATCCTGTGCAAAAGAAAAGTTTGATTTTTAAAGCTGGACTTTAGCTTTTTTCCTCTTCTGGGGACTGCATCTAAACGCACTCAGAATGGTCCAGCATTTGACCTACCAGCATAGGCTTTCCTACAACATAGCCTCCAATGGGACAAGGCTGGTGGTAGGATTGTTTACCTTTATTCCAAGAAGATTAGGAAAGCAACCCAATCTGCATGTGGCATGTGCCCAGGCCAACTCTGAGGGGTTTGGGCTATGAGACCAAAAGTTCTTATGAGGCTTTCTAAAGCAAAGACGCATGTTAGCAGGGCCTAGAGGAGTTCCATGTCCACTAGATGTGTCCGTGACCAGGTCAAGTGTGCTTTCCTGACAGAAGAGCAGATCATTGTCAAAGTGTTAAAGGCACAAGCACAGAGTCAGAAAGCTAAATTAAAAAAAAAAAAAATGACACTTTTTTGAGTAAGTAAAAAAAAAAAAAAATCAAAAGGTTAAAAAAATCAGAATAAAGTCTGACTGAATCTTCTCTGCTTGTTCCTGTTCTGTGTGAACTCACTGGCAAGTTGGAGGCGTTGAAGTAGCCTGTCTTTACAAAACACAATGGCAATTGCTAAAACCAAGCAATATATGGGGTGTTGAGGTAGAAAGTGATAAATAAAAAAATCTCTCTCTTATTTCTGAAGTCAGAAGTGCCCTGAATTTTTTTTTACTGTCTCTGCAGCATTTTCATCTTTCCTCATAGTGATCTGGCATCTTACACAGGGATATTTCTACACCAAGTTGGGACTGGTGCTGTTAGCACGACATTCATTCACAGAAACCCCTCCAGAAGTTCTTGTGGTATCTTCATAACACAAGGAGGATCGCACCATGGTAGGCTCTTTCTGTGAGGTCAAATATACATCTACAGCCTGCAATAATTTTTTTTTTTTTTTTGGAGAGGTTTTTCGCTATAGGGCGCGTGCGCTCGCCAGACAGACAGAGAGAGACATAGAGACAGAAAGCGAGAAATCACCCCCCAGGGGGGATGGTCACGCCGCAATCCCTTCTCCTCCATTCTCCTCTCGGGATCTTGGGCACGCACGCACATGCGCCCGGCGTGAGTTGTAAGCCACCGGGTCCGAGACGCGAACCGCGGTCAACTACGTGGGAGTCCAGCGACATAGCCATTACGCTAACTGCTGGTTCCCCAGCCTGCAATAATTTTAAAATAGATTCCTCCCAGAGGAACTTTCTCTAGGCAAGGATCATTCTCTTGCTCTCTCACTCTCGGCAGAGAGGAGCACACAGCTAGCACCAAATCCATGAAAACCACTCTTGACAGTGGCCTCCCAATCAATACGGAGCTTTCTTTGCTGCGTGTCACACCCTCTGTTCATTGTATTCACGAGGCCAACTTGGCACAGAAGAGGCAGCACAAAGGCAGGCCTCAGCTCTGAAGGGCCCTGTCCAGGACATCAGAGCCCTGGGCTGGCTCCAGCCCTGCTGTTAACTCACTCTGTGGCCATGTCCCCTCTGGGTTTCAGTGTCCTTTGCTTTTAAATGAGGCCATTGGATGGAGTGATCTGCAAGGCCTAACTAGATTCAGAAACTGGCTAGTTCATGATCCTAGAAATGAGAAAGGTGTGTACTCAGGCCATGTGGCCATCCAGTAGGTGAGACTCAGTGCTTGTTTGGCTGTAGCTGAAGAGAAAGGAATGAGCATCTTCCTGATGTGTAGCGACTGGATCTGCACCAGCTTCCTGATAGAGAGTATCGCTTATTGACACTGTTACCATAGCAACCGAAGGGTCATTTGGCACTGGGATTTAGGGAAGCTATCAAGGTCTGTAATCTAATAGAAACAAATTCTCCTTTCTCACTATGTTGGCTTAGTTCTCCCAATTATGCACTTTGGCAATCAAATACACTTCCCTAAAGACCATGCAAGTAATCTAAAAAGATATCTCACCTAAACCAGCACCATGAGATCACCTGGTGATGAAAGGGAATCTGGTAGATTGGATTTGCTCTCAAAGTGTCCTAGGCCTACAACTTAAGTAACATAACTTTATTGTGTTGTGCATTCTTTCCTCTCTTGGGCCCCACTTTCCAATTTTGTAATTTCTGTAAAATGGTGAAGATGGACTAGGTATTATCTGAAGTGTCTTTCAGCACAAGCATTCTAGCCAGAGATTTGCAAATTGGTGGCACAAAGACCACATTCAGCCTGCAGATGTTCTGTGTGAGCCATGCCACGTGAGTGTTCTCATTGGAACTGATTGACAACCCTTAAAAATGTGGAGTTATTTAAACATTTAGATTAGCCACATAATAACCTAGATTTTTCTTTACTTCTAAAAGAAAAAAAAAATCAGTCAATGGGTAATACTGAGCTGAAATCCTCTATGGCACCCCTCAGCTGGAGCTGAGTAGCTGCTGCCCTTTTAGGCAAGGCCTGAGTCTTCCAGGTCCCACTATCCCCACCTCCAAGCTGATCTCAGACTGATCATGCACCACCTCACTGGATACCTTATACCTGGCCAGCTTTTCTCGTTTTAATCCTACTTCTTCTAGGCATTTGTTTTTGCAGCTGCTTTGGGGTACTTTTAGAATAAATATGGCATGATCCAAATTCTCTTTGCTCACTGATACCATCCCGTGGCCATGATCTTTTTTTTTTTTTTTTTTTTGAGAGGTTTTTGCTATAGGGCACGTGCACTCACCAGACAGAGACATAGAGACAGAAAGCGAGAAATCACCCCCCAGGGGGGATGGTCATGCTGCAGTCCCTTCTCGTCCATTCTCCTCTCGGGATCTTGGGCATGCACGCACACGCACCTGGCGTGAGTTTTAAGCCACCGGGTCCGGGATGCGAACTGCGGTCGACTACGTGGGAGTCCACTGCTGGTTCCCCCTTGGCCATGATCTTGTTGGGAGACAGAAACTGGGTTCAGTTGAAGCCTGTCCTGGGTGAGAAAATTGATGATACCAATACTTTTGCTGCCTGGACCCCTCACAGTAATCAGCTAACCACTCAAAATGCTATCTGTGGGTAATCGTCACTGGTAGGAACTGTCACTGGCAGTGAATTGGTTATATGAGCCTCGCTCTGTGACCATCAGCAAGTCAATAGCTCTCTCTCATTTGTTTATTCTCAGATGTAAAATAAGTTGATTTCATACCTAAGGTTCCTTGGAGACTGAAATTGCCTGAAGCAATATGAATATCCAGACATGGGCTCCTATTTACATCTCCCCAGGATTATGTGTGTGTGTGTGCGTGTGTGTGTGCACATGCGTGCCCCTTATGTAAAGGGGCAGCAGCTACGCATGCATGTTTCAAGGTTATATATGTCTGCTTGCTTTAAAGTGCGTGCTTTGTGCTAATAGGTACAGCATGTCTACTGGCGTTATCAACAGTGACATGAATTTGTGCCAGGACACACATCTCATTTGTAGCCGATATTCCCTGAGAGAGATGCAGTCCCAGATCTCCACAGCAGAATTGACACAGTTTAGAGAGAGTCAGTGACCACTCACAAGGAAGGATAAACCTATCAAAGAATGTCTGATGTTGAAATCCAAGGCTAGAGTTGGAACTCCAGGAAAGGATCGGCGATGGGACTGTGGGTGTGGCCTTTCTGTGCACTAGTCTATGCAGGCAAAGGTCTTCCTTCGCCTCTCCCAGGCGTGGGTTGTATTGGGAAATCTCAGCCTTGTGTTGTCATAGAAGAAGCATCCGTGCTTTACCGTGGATGTCTGGGACTGTGTTACAACTCTGCCATCCAAATGAAACCAGTGTAAGCTGTGAGGCCTCTCTGAGGTTAAGGCTCCTAATGGTTAGAGAGGCAGCATCCCTGTGCACAGTGGGAATTGGGATTTGGACAGCCTGGGTTGAAATCCCAGCTCTGCCAATAGCAGGTATGACTCCAGGAGAGTTAGCAAAACTTCCTGAGTCACAGTTTCCTCCATTTTAAAATGGGAAGGATAATAGTGCCCTCCTCACAGATCCTCTATCTAAAGAACAGAGCTACTCTATGCACCATGCCTGCCTCATAGCAACTGACTGAACACTTCTCAGTGACAATATTTCTTTTTACTATCAAATATTTTATAGTCTTTGCTGACAATCATGATTACCATTAAGTTGCTTGACTGTGCTAATCACATTCATATACACAACGATGCTTAGGGGTGAGCTATCATATTATTACCACTTTAAAGATGAGGAAACAGGGGCAGGCTCCATGGCACAGTGGTAATGCATTGCTCAGGGGAGGTCGAATTCGGGACCAGCAGATGACATAATGGTTGTGTTGCTGAACTCGCACGTAGTTGACCACAGTTCGAGTCCCAGAGCCGGTGGCTTAAAACTCACGCTGGGCACATGTGTGTGCATGTCCAAAATCCCGAAAAGAGAATGGAGGATAGGGGATCGCGATGTGGTCATCCCTCTTGGGGGGGTGACTTGTCACTTTGTCTCTCTGTCTCTATCTCTCTGGCAAGCACAGACACACATGCACTCTACAGCAAAAATTTCTCAAAGAAAAAACAAAGGTCAAATTCTACATGGCTAGTGCAGTTCAGATCTCCAGCCCGATCAGCCTGAGACACAGCAGGTACACACATGAGTGTGACTGCCCAAGAATCAAAGGGTAGGCGGACTGGAGGAAAGGGATCATGCTGTGACCAGACCCTGTGTTACTCTCTTTCTTCTTCACTATCATGTATGCATGCTCATCCTCTGCCATGAATAAAGAGAAAAACTTTAAAAAATAAAACAAGGGAACCAGCAGTTAGCGTAATGGCTATGTCGCTGAACTCCCACGTAGTCAACCGCAGTTCGCGTCCCGGACCCAGTGGCTTAAAACTCACGCCGGGCGCGTGTGCGTGCGTGCCCAAGATCCCAAGAGGAGAATGGAGGAGAAGGGATTGCAGTGTGGCCATCCTCCCTGGGGGGTGATTTCTCGCTTTCTGTCTCTCTGTCTCTCTCTGTCTGGCGAGCGCACGTGCCCTATAGCGAAAACCTCTCAAAAAAAAAAAAATAAGAAAATAAAATAAAAAATAAAACAAAAAGATGAGGAAGCAAAGTCTAGGAACTTGACCTAGGTCAAAGACAACCAACCAGCCCTGTCTGACTGCAAAGTATATACTCTTAACTAAGAGTATATAGTTTCCTCCATCAAACACACATCTCAAACAGAGAAAAGTGTGGAAGCCACAGCACCCCTCTCACATGGCTGAGGGCATGGAGTTTTCCGTATAGGAATTCAATAACAGTCTGTCACTAACGATGAGAATTGATTACTCTGTGTGTGTTTTAAAAAAGGCCAATTTGGTTTCGATACTTCATGTTTTTCCTACTGGGTTTAATCATTCTTAAATTCACACCACTGTCCAGAATTTTTTTCTTAAGTTCATTTGTTTCTCCCATAAATGAGAAAGATGCAGAGAGAGAGAGACAGAGATGGACACATCAATCCCAATAGCATCTTGATACCATGACCCACTTCCAGCTTCAGCCAGCCCCAGATTTTGGGCACACACATCCCTGGCACCCTCAGAGAGGTCTCCAGATGTGAACCCAGAACAGCTCCAGGTGGGACAGCCTCACAGAACATCATGTTTCGTGTTCTCTTTTTAAACTTTTTATTTTTTTTTTTTTGACCAGAGGGCATGTGTACTCACCAAAGAGAGACAGAAAGAAAGTTAAGAAAGCATGGTCAGGGACCAAGTTAGCGTAATGGCTATGTCGCTGGACTCCCATGTAGTTGACCGTGGTTCGAGTCCCGGACCTGGTGGCTTAAACTCACACCAGGTGCGTGTGCGTGTATGCCCAAGATCCCGAGAGGAGAATGGAGGAGAAGGGATTGCAGCATGGCCATCCCCTCTAGGGGGTGATTTCTTGCTTTCTATCTCTGTCTCTCTCTGTCTTTCTGGCAAGTGCACACGCCCTATAGCAAGAACCTCTCAAAAAAACAAAAAAAAAAAAAAAAAAGAAAAGAAAAAAGAAAGCATGGTCACACCACAGTTCTTTCTCCTCCATTTCTTCCTCCTTTTGAGATTTTTGGGCATGCATGCACATGTGTTCAGCATGTTTTTCAGGTCACAGGATCCAGAATTCAAACTGCACAGTAGGCCACGGGGGATCCAGCCTCTTTAACCACCATGTGACTGGCAGGCCCGAGTAAACACTGTGCCACCACCATCTGGCCCCCTCTCCCCAAATTTGACTATGCAATATTCCCTTTAATTCCATCTACTTTGAAAAGCTAGTAAAATCAAAGGGAACATTCACGTTATTGAGAAGAAGAAAATCGGCAAAAGTGTTCTGAAAAGGACCCTTTGATTGAATGCACATATTCACGGTCGTACTAGAATGTACGTTGGTATTGGATACACATATTTGTAGAAACGGGAATCACGATAAGCCAGAAACTGTTGTCCCACCAAATGCTGAATTCGAATCTGAAACAGAAATCCCCATGATTTCTCAGTCATGAAACATTTTCCCCAACCTCGTGTTAGTCACCCTCCCTTCCCCAGCTTTTTTTTTTTTTTTTTCCCTTCTTGCTTTCCCTTTCTCTCCATTCAGCTCTGACTTTGGCAAGCAGTCAAGAAGTGAACAAGAGAGATGCAAGTTCTCCGGGTGTCTGACCCCTTACTGGCCGTTCAACCATGCAAGCTGTGAAACCCAGTCTAAAAAAAAAAAATGTTGCCTTTCTTTTCCTCTCACCCTCTAACGAACTGCCTCTTTCTCTTCCCCACCAGCACAGAAGGAAAACAATCGAAAGCATTAGTATTCCCGTGAAAAGGGCTAGTCACACAGGGTGCCTGCAGGCCCTTTGTAACTGCTCTAGGACTGCCAGGGCTGAGAAGGGACAAGTCCAGTTGCTCCAGTTCAAACTAGTCAGCATGGTGAGGAGGTAGTACGGTGATTCACAGCAGGACGCGGGACTTGCAGGCTGGCCGTTCTCCCAGGACTCAGGGTCTCTTCTCCAGCAAGATGATACCTGGTGTGCAAGTCTCCTTGTAGAAATGCAAAGATGGCACTCTATGTTTCTTTTCTTGGGCTTTTCAGAACAGCGGGGAGCTCTTGCCTAACCTGAAGTGTGTCCTTGTTTTGCTTTCAGGAATTGGGACACTCACCCAGGACACGCTATGGTGCTTCAGCCAAGTGAAAGGCACTATTGAGATTGGAACCACAGAAGGTAGGAGAAAGCGCCTCATACCTTTTTCTTGCCTCTTTGGGGGTTTGTGCTGGTTTCAGATTTGAAAAAAATTTATCTTTGCTTAGGTAAATGCAAGTGCTCGCACATCTCAGACATGCATTCAGAGTTAGAAATGGATTTAATCATTTCTTTCTACCTTTTTTTTTTCTTTTCTGGTCACGTTTATTTTCAACAATGTGCAGCACTGAAATGAACTGTCAGTGATATGGTTTGTAGAGGCTAACGGAGGCAAGCTTTCCTTCAGGATGGCCCGTCAGCTGTGTAGAATTCTGAGCCCAATATGCCAAATCTGTCCGTGGTTAATCCCTTCCCTCCATTCTGTTCTGAGGATCACTGGTTTGACGTGAAGCACACACAGGGAGACGAAAGATTTCAAATCTGGTCATGTGACTTATAGAACCATCGAGTCCCAACATCAGCATATCATTGCATTTCTGGTTCTTGAGAGATTTTTTTTAATCTTGGGTTTTTGTTTGTTTGTTTGTTTGTTTAACCTGGTACAAGGCATAAGTTTTCCTCTTCCTACGCTTGATACTACACTTGATCTTAGCCAAAAAGCCGAGAAGCGATAGTTTTCCTCTTCCTGAAGAACTTGTTTTTCATTTTCTTTGCTTTCTTCTAAGACTGAGCTGGGAGACCTCCACGACTCTCCCTAAGGAAATCTGTATTTTAAAACAGCTAAATGATAGGCAATCAGAAAGAACTAGTATAGTACTTCTGGGTGTTTTAAATCAAGGGTTAGCTCTTCTAGTGGTTGCAGAAAGGGTTACCCGAAACCAATTTTACTGCCTTGGTGCTCAATTCTAGACGTGGTCTACACCACAGGTCTAAAACTAATTTTAATCAGTGTAGAAGTTGATAGGGTTGAATTTCAATATGACAACTAACATGCATAAATGGCATGTAGACTTTGAGTTGTTCTGTAGCACTTTAATTCTGAGTAAAATAATATGAACAGAAATTAATCTGAATAATGAAGGAGGTGGTTTATTTGCAATCTTGCTGCAAGTCATTTTAAGAGACTCAACCTAATCAACCCCAAAACAAAGTGATCTATGTTTAAAGAACAGAGGAAAATACACTAAAATAATAAATAAACCTACAAAATTATATTTTATATATGACATTTCCTATTTTTGAGATTCATTGTCAAGTGGAGCTTTAAAAAATCCTTCTAACACCTCTAATGAAGACAGAGCAGGCAGTTTTCGACACTGATCAAGGTCAATAAAAATTATTTAAATTTGCCTTCCACTTTACTTGTTCCTATTGTTGGCTTTCTCCATTCTTATAGTTCTACCACTTTCTAACTAACTTGTGACTTTGGCCAAGTTACTTAATGCCTCTATAGTTCATTTTTTCATTTATAGAAAGGGGATAATAATATTTGTACCTGTTATGTTGGCTGTAAGGGCTAGGTGAACTTAAGTATATTTAAATATATAAATAAATAAATATATATTTAAATATGTATATGTATGTATATATATAAATGTATATATGTGTATACATATATAAAATGTATATATACACATATATATGTATATATAAATATGTATATGTATGTGTGTGTGTATATATATATACATACATACATAC
Organism: Tupaia tana; assembly: GCA_026018925.1. Classification (NCBI taxonomy): domain Eukaryota; kingdom Metazoa; phylum Chordata; class Mammalia; order Scandentia; family Tupaiidae; genus Tupaia; species Tupaia tana. Next base: position 34,081,363 of record JAKSZU010000014.1, on the reverse strand, counting down.
ATATCAAACCCATTTTGAGGCCATCTAATAAAAAATATTTTAAGAGTCTTCTATATGACAGAACTGTGTTAGACATTAAAGATTAAAAAAAGAAGAAGAAGAAGAGAAAACAAAACGACCTAATTCCCAAGAGCTACTCAGAGGTTTGAGGACCAGGGTGATCCAGTATGTTTCAATATGCCTTCTCCTCACCAGATGATTCTGATCTAGTAGACTGGCATTTGGGGACTACTAGGCTAGGCTAGAAGACTTATTCAAGGTTATTGATTTTTCTCAAGCTCTGATGATGCTAGGTTTAGAATTTGAAGACTCCAAAGTCCCTACATTTTAGACATTGTTTGGAAAAGTGATTTGGACTTAGTATCAATAGTTTGGAATGTAGCTCAAGAATCGACAGTTTTCACACATGTCCTTAGATGATCATCATGAATGCATGTGAACTGAGGACAAATGCAAGTGTTTACTGTGCACAGTAGGTAAGTAGCCTACTTGAACTGACCACGAATGGGTCATAGAGTCAGACCAGAATGACAACCAGTCCCTGGTTTTGTTTGGAAAATGTGCTTCCAGATGGTGAATATAAGCAGAAAAGTTTTTGAAGAGGAGAACTAGGTAGGACACTAGCCCACAACTACTGACATCTAGCCTCAATGGCAGCTGAATATTTGTTGAGTGAATTAATGAATGACTTGTTACTTGTTAAAAATCAAATTTTGTTTTTGTATTAAGTTGGTCTAATCTATCCAAGTTGGTTTTCTACACTGATCAAGGTGAATAAAAATGAATTAATTTTGCCTCCCACTTAACTTGTTCCTATTATTGGCTTTCTCCATTATAGTAGTTCTACCACTTTCTAACTAGTGACTTTGGCAGAGTTACTTCATGCCTCTATGGTTCAGTTTTATCATTTACAAAATGGAGATAATACTTATACCTGTTATGATGGCTGTAAGGGTTAGGTGAATTTAAATATATGAAATATACATATCAAGCCATGATTTATATGAGGGGTCTTAAAATATTAATGGAAAATGCACATTATGGAAAAGCTACACATGCATTTCAAGACTTTTCTGTGTCAAGATCAACTATTTGAAACCTTTTCATATATGTAAATATGTGTGTATAGGAATTCATACTCAGTGTCACTTAACAATGAGGGCACATTCTTTTTTATTTTTTTAAGAGGTTTTTGCCTTAGGGCGCGTGCGCTTGCCAGACAGAGAGAGACAGAGAGACAGAAGGCGAGAAATCACCCCCCAGGAGGAATGGCCACGCCGCAATCCCTTCTCCTCCATTCTCCTCTTGGGATCTTGGGCATGCACGCACACGGGCCTGGCGTGATTTTTAAGCCACCGGGTCCGGGACGTGAACCACGGTCGACTACGTGGGAGCCCGGCAACATAGCCATTATGCTAACTGTTGGTCCCAACGAGGGAACATTCTGAGAAACGCATTGTTAGGTGACTTTGTTGTTTTGTGAATATCATGGAGTGTACTTTCACAAATCAAATGGGATAGCTACCACACACCTAAATTAAATGGTATAGATTATTGCCACAAATCTTCACAGTATTTGATTATATTGAATACCGTAGGCCATTATAACTCAATGTTAAGTATTTGTGTATCTAAATATAGATAAAGGGTAGTAAAAAATATGACCTAAAAAATTTAACAATGGTACCTGTAGAGAGCACTTACTATAATGGAGCTTATAGTCAGAAATTACTCTGAGTGTCAGTGAGTGAGTAGTGAAAGAATATAAAGGCCTATGACATTACTATATCCTACTGTATATTGTATAAATATTATACACTTAGGCTATGCTTAATTTATAGAAGGTTTTTCTCCAACAATAAATGAACTTTAGTTCACTGTAAACTTAAAGCGTTTTTAAGTTTTGGACTTTCTTACAGTGACACTTACCTGAAAACAAAGTACAGTGTATAGTTGTACAAAAATTCTTTCTTCATATCTGTATTTTATAAAGTTTTTTCTTATTTGAAATTTCCTTATCTTCATTTTTACTTTTTAAACTTTTTGTTAAACTACGGAGTAAATGCACACATTAGCTCAGGCATACCCAGGATCAGGATCATCAGCATGACTGTCTTCCACCTCTACATTTTGTCCCACTGGAAAGGCCATGATGAACAAAACAACACAAGATGAAATCAAGCACAAGAGAAAATGATGCAATCAGCAGACTCTAAACATGAGAAGGATCAGGCTCTTGCCAGAATAAAATTGCAAAGTTTGATTTAGTCACCAACAAATAGCCTGTGTCAAATATTATGCAAGGGACTGGTTAATTTATACCAGAACAAATGTGTGTGTGTGTGTGTGTGTGTGTGTGTGTGTGTGTAATTTTTATTTTAAATATATATATGTAATTTTTTTACCAAAATGGAGTCATAACAGAAATAATATTTTATGAATTGATGTTTTTTAATTGCCCAAGGGCAAGTGAACTCACCAGAGAAAGAGAGCGAGGAAGAAGGAGAAAGCACCCACCATGGGGGCATGGTCATACCACAATCCCTGCTTCTCCATTTCTCCAACCTGTTGAGATTTTAGGCACATATGCACCATCATTGTATTTCTCAAGCCACTAGAACCAGGATTTGAACTGTGTTCGGCCATGTGGGATCCACTCCCTTAACAACTATGCTATAGACCCAGTCCCATCCATTGATAATTTTACTTAATAATATATAGTGATCAGGTCAGCAAATGGTGTAGTGGTTACATCACTATACTCCCACATGGCCAACCACATTTTGAGCCCCAGACTCAGTGGTTTGAAAATCACACCAAGTGTGTGTGCAGTTGTGCCCAAAATCCCAGGAAGAGGATGGAGGAGAAGGGATTGCAGTGTGGCCACCCCCCTGGTGGGGTGATTTCTCAGTTTCCCTCTCATTGTCTCTTTCTCTCTGGCAAGTACACCTCCCCTAAGGCAAAAACCTCTTAAAAAATAATAATATTATGTAGTGATTATCTTTTATATTATGTGAGATAAGTATGCCCTAGTTAAGATCACTCTTAAGTTTTGACCTTGAACAATTGGGTGGTTGGTGAGCACCAGTTATTGAAACTTGTTAGAGGGAGAGGATCTGAAAGGTTCCAATTCTGATTTTGTGCAATTCTTGTATTTGCTTTGTCCAGCATGCATATTTCATATAAGATTTCATCTCATGGGACCAGCAGGTAGCATGGTGGTTGGGGCGCTGGACACTCCCACGTGGCTAACCATGGTTTGAGTCCTGGACCTAGTGGCTTGCTTTCTCACTTCTCCCCCCTTCTCTCTCTTTCTCTCTCTGTGTCTCTCTCTTTGGTCAAATTAAAATAAATAAATGAATAAATAAAATTAAATTAAATAATTTAAAAAAAGATTTCATCTCATGAAGTTTTATACTATTTCATCATTATAAACATATTTATAATGCTGGAAATTGTCCACTCTTAACATCAATTTCTTGATATTTGGTGTCTCATTTTGGGCCAAAAATAAGAATCATCTGGTGAAATTTCTGGGATTTTTTTTTTCCTAACTACAGCATGTAACTATTTTCTTCCTGATACTACAGTTTTAAAGTCTTTTGTTTGTTCTCTTTCTGCAGTTCTTCATTGTCTGTCAACATAGGTCATTTCATCTTATTCATGGGAAATAATTGTGGTATTTTTTCTGTTTTGCTACATTGGCATAACCTTTTCTGCCTTCCCTTCCCTCTAAAAGATCACTCATGTAGAGGGAAGGATGAGGCATTCTATTGATTCAGTGTTCTAATGAGAGAAAAACATCAATTCGGCTGTCAATGTGAGATGCATTCCATGCACCCTAAAGTAAAAACCGATGACTGTGAGTGACTTCCTAGCAAAGGGTCCTCTACCTCTAACTGTTGCAAATATGTCTCATTTTGCACTGACGTTTTAGAAATCTAAGGATAGTAGAAATGATTTTTAAGCCTCCTTTCTGTGACTGAGACTCTATATTGTCACTGCAAAAGACTGATTGGGTTGTCACAAAGCACTACAAAGACTTGTGACCTTCTCATTTTATAGAGAAAAGTTGGTGATTGACAAATAACCTTAGAGATTTATGCAACATAAATGGCTCGGGGGCAATTGCAACTTCACTCCATGGAGCTTATCCTAAAAATGATAGTATAAAGCCTTATTACCTCGCCCTTCCCACTTCTGAATATAGTGTGATAAGAATTCCTATATTGAGAAGAAAAGATTTTACCTTTATAGACAAAAGCTTTCTGGATCAATAGCTCCAAAGGGTTACTAACCAGGCACCAAATTGGAGTCAGATCACCCTTAACTATAAACATGGTTTAGTTAGTCACCTTAAACAGGCCACTGAGGGTTTTTAACCTTGTGCATATGAATCACCTGAGAAGTACTAAAATGCATATTTCTAGGTTCTATCTTTGGGACTTAATCCAGTAGGTCAAAGTTGGAGCTAAAAGATTCATATTTCACAGGCATCACAAATAATTCTAGTATGGATTGATCCAAGAGACACACTGAGAAATTCCATTTTCTTTCCTTACATTAGAGGGCTATGTGAAAACAGAGCAGATAGAAGACCTGGACATATTTTGAGTGTATTTAAAGGAAACCAGAATGCCAATAAAAATGAGGTTAGGGAAGTTCTCTGCCCCAGGCGCTGAGCAAAGTGAAAATCTCCCTTCTGTGTGTCAAAAGGAAGCATGGAATCTCCTCTCTGAATCCAGCGGTCTACAAAGGGATTTCTTGTGCAGCTGTACTTGTATAGGGCTCTAATCTGCTAGAAGCAAATCTGGTCTGATGATGAGCAAACTGCTGTGAGATGAAAGCCTTTTTTTTCAACTGTAATGGAGGATGTGTTGATGCTGCAGGTGGCCCGGTGAGAAGAGGACTCTCTGAAGGAAGGAAACCAGGTTCTTTGTACAACATAGGGTCAAACACCCATTTTCTTTGTAAGCGTTAGGTGATTAAACATTTCCCAGCCAAGAAAGAGTAAAAGCTCCACAGAGATTCATTTAACTCTTTTTCTAATGCCAATAGCTTTAAATGTGTTTAATCTACAGATTTTTACAGAGCGTATTTACCTAGTATGTACCAGGTGATGAGGCTATAGTCATGGACAGGACCCTGTTGCTTCCCTCCCTCAAGTTGTTTATACTCTCCCAAGGATAGCAACAGGTGATTTTTCAATTATGATCCAATGTGAGTGTAGAAGCTGCTAGAAAAAGAGTAAGTCACTCAATCCACAGTGAAATAGGAAAGGAAGCAGGGTAGACTTGCCAGAGTAACTCGAGGTAAATCTGAGACCTAAAAAAGAAATAGTGGGATTTAACCAGAGTTTTTTGGTTTTCTTTTTTAAGTTTTTGTTATAGGGTATGTGTACTTTCCAGAGGAAGACAGAGACAGAGAGAGGAAGTAAGAAATCACCCCCCAGGGGGTCACACTGCAATCCTTTCTCCTCTCCTCTCCTCTCTTCTTAGGACTATGGACACACATGTACATGTCCCTGATGTACTTTCAAGTCACTGAGTCTAGAACCTGACTACACAGTTGTCCTGTGGGATCCAGTCACCTGAACCACCATGCCACTGGTTGGCCCATTAGCCAGGGTTTTAGGCATCCATCACAGTTACATAGCCCCTTTTTGCTTTTTTTTAATACATGGTCATTTATTTCTCAGAATCAACCCATGGGAGATAATTAGATAGGTTTTCTAACTCCATGTTACAAACACAAAAGAAATAGTGTATATTGGGTCATTGGGAAAGTCATGACACATTTTTGCTTAGGAAAATATGTTGACTTTCCTGACAATTCATTCACTCACTCTCTTGCTTCCCCCTATTTATATTTGTTTGTGTGTGTGTGTGTGTGTGTGTGTGTATATATACACACACACACACACACACACACACAAATAAAATAGATTAGTTTTTTTTTTGTTTTTTTTTTTTTTTTTTGAGAGGTTTTTGCTATAGGGCATGTGCGCTCACTGGAAAGACAGAGAGAGACAGCAAGAAATCATCCCCTGGGGATGGCCATGCCGCAATCCCTTCTCCTCCATTCTCCTCTCAGGATCTTGGGCATGCACGCACATGCGCCCAGTGAGTTTAAGCCACTGGATCCAGGACTCAAATCATGGTCGGCTACATGGGAATCTAGCGACGTAGCCATTACGCTAACTGCTGGTCCCATAGATTAGTTTTCATAAAGGTGAGGAGATTAAGACAGGTACATTTTCAATTGCCCAAGGTCTCATAGGCACCAAAAACCAAAGTCTGACTCCTGCACTAGTAATTTTTCTACTGCTCATTTTCAGTTACACAACATGGAGTAATGATGTTGGTGCGGGGTGTACTTTGCTCTAGAGACACTGACTGTAAGTTTAAGATCTGGTTTATTATGTTCAAAATGCAAGATGGCATGGTGGTTAAAGTGGATCTCGTATGTCTGACTGCACAGATTTATTCCCAGACCAGGTAGTTTGAGAACATGCCAGGCATGTGTGCACACACCCAAAATCCTAAGAGAAGGGATTGTGATGTGACTATCCCCATGGGAGGAGGGTCCTCTTTCCCTCTCTCTCTCTCTTTCTATTTCTTCTGTCTCTCTCCAGTAAGCACATGTGCCTTGTGGCAAAATTTTTTTAAAATAAAAGAAAATGCAGGTCACTAGACACTAGACTGCTCAAAGGAAACCTACCATTCTACAATAGATGCTCTCAACTGCAACAGAAAATTCATCTCTGGATGAATTGGAACAGTAAAAGAATTATTATCCTTTCCTTAGTTCTGGAAATATTTACTAGCACCTACTATGTGCTAGGCATATGAGGCACTGGAGATTCAGTAGTGGAAAAGATAGGCAATAGACTAGATACGTAGAACATAAGCACAAGGCTGTCAGTGCAAGGGAGGCATATAAAGCAATGAAGGGTGCAGGAATATGGTGTTTTCTTTTAAATAGAATGCTCAAGACTTTATGCAAAAAAATGACGTTTGAGATGAAGAATACAAAAAAAACAAGTCAAGTGGATATCTGGGGAGGAGTGCTCCAGCTAGAGGAAGCAGCCAATGCCCACACCATGAGGCGAAAGTTTATATCCTGTGTTCAAGGACTAGATGTGGGTCAATGGGACTGAAGTTGAGTGAGCAAGGGGGCAAGCTGTGAAAAATGGAAGAAGAGAGACAACGCAGATAGCTGCAAGGAGGCGGGGTTATAAACCAGTATACAGTCCTGGACTTAATGCTTGAATGAGATAAGAGTCGCTGGTTGTAATACACTCTTTTAGTAGTGGGCTAAAAAAAAGATCATAAGGAGTTGTTTATCTATTAACTGTCAAGAACTATGGAGTATGAGCAAAAAAAAATTGATATGTAAAGTAAATGTGAGAAAATGTAAAAAATAAATAAAAATCAAAAAGAAAAAAATAATAGCTCATATGGGGCTAATTTAGAAGCAGAGAGCCCAGTTAAGAGATTGTCTCAGTAATCCAGTTTTTCGCATGATAAATCCTGAGGCAGGAACCCCTCCCTGCCCCCAGTTGATAAATTCTCTAGGGAGCACAACAAGGAGGATGCAGATTTTCTCCATTTGTCTGCCATGTTGTCCTTGGGATGTCCACCTTGTCACAAAACACCACAGCTTTTCAAGCATCACACTCAGGTAGACCCAACAACCCAACAATTTCCAGTGAATGGACATTCTTTTTTTTTTCTTTTAAGAAAGAAACATTTATTTTCCCCTCAGTTGCTCCTAGCAATTTTTTTTTTTTTTTTTTAAGATTTTTACCATAGGGTACACACACACTAACCAGAGAGACAGAGAAAGAAGGAATGTGAGAAATCACCCCCTAGGGAGACAGCCATGTGACAATTCCTTCTCCTTCTGGGATTTTGGGCATGCACCTACCTGCACATGGTGTTATTTTTGGACTGCTGGGTCTGGGACTTGAATAGCAGAGTTGGCCTTGTGGGAGCCAGTGCTACAACCACCATACCACCTGCTAGCCCCCCCAATTTCTTTTGATGTCCCCTGGCCATAGTCTGAGTCATAGGCCCACTTCTAAATCAACCATTGGCAAAGATAATAGTGTTAGCCTATCTGGCTTACGTGAATAGATTTGATTCTGAGTTTGATATAGGCTCATTATTCCTAAGGGGAAATCTGGGCTTTACACTACGGAATATGAGGGCAACCCAAGATATTCCAACAGCAGTGTCAGCTATAGAAAGAACATGAAGATATGACTTTACCGATTCTATTGTTACCATTGGGTAAAGGGCACTAGCTTATTCTTTGCAGAAACTTTTGCTCAGGCAAATCCAAATCCAAAGCTTCTCTAGACTGACTTGTCTTAAAGCTGTATCTGAGGTGTGAGAAGATAATTTACCTTTTTTTGTAACTAATTAAGCAGGCTCAGCAGCATCCTACTTATCACCTACAGTATTTGTTAATGGGATTTAAAAGCCAAGAATAAATAATGAAGCACATGGACACTGTGGGGGTGTTTCCTGATAATGTGTCCAAAGTTTTAAGTAAGTATTATGGCTTTTCTTCAGCATGTTTACTTTTAATCTATTAAATGGAGCTTTTGGGGAAAAAAAAGAGTGCACAACTAACTTTATTCCAATATGGTTAGATGTAAGAATATTAAATTTCATTCATTTATTTATCTAGAAAATATAAAGGTACTTCATCCAGTTTGTGGAAAATGGAATTAAAAGATAAAAATAGGGGCCAGCAGGTGACACAGTGGTTGAGGCACTAAACTCCCACATGGCTGACCATGGTTCGAAACCATGTGGCTTGAAACTCATACCAGAAGCATGTGTGTGCATGCCAAAAATCATGAAAGGAGAATGGAGGAGAAGGGATTGTGATGTGGCCATCCTCCCAACAGGGGTGATTTCCTCTTTCCTTCTCTTGTCTCTCTCTGTCTCTTCAATGAGTACACACACCCTATGGCAAATATCTCTCTGAATAAATAAATAAATACCCCTTTGTTTCTTAGCATAAGCTCTATCAAATTCAAGACAAAGTCAGTAGGAGCCAAAACAGGACTAGAAGGCAAATGCCTAGTGATTTCTCATTAGAACTTGCATCAAATTGCTTTTGTTTATTGAGAGATGAATAGGTGCGTCGTCATGGTAGAGAAGGACTTTCTGGAGAAGGTTTCCTAAGCATTTTTCTGCTAAAGCTTCAACTAACTTTCTCAAACACTCTTGTAATAAGCAGATATTATTGTTCTTTGGCTCTTGAGAAAGTCAATAAGAAAAATGTCTTAATCATACAACAAACAAACAAAAACCTTGCCATGATCTATACTGGTCCACTTTTGCTTTAACTAGGTAACTTCCACCTTTTGGCCATTGCCATGTTCATCTGTTGCAATTCTTCAAAGAAATACTTCTGGATGTTGATCTTATTTGTTTCAAATTCCCATCAAAAGTTCTGCTATTGTCCATTGCTTACCTGGGTGCGACAGTTTGGTCCTATCAAGCAGAAAGCTGGCTCCACTTTAATTTTCCATCAGAATTATGTCAGTTGAACTAATTGAGATGTCTGTAGTGTTAGTTATTGTTTCTGTCAATCCTCGGTTCTCTTTAATTAGAGCATGAACAACATTAATTTCTTCCTCACAAATGGACATGGATGGTCTACCACTTCAGGCATCGTCTTCAGCATTGCCTCATGCCTTCTTAAAATGGGTTACCCTGATTTCTTTGGGTCATTGTCCCCATAACATTTTGTAAAACATCAGTGATTTCATTATTCTTTCTCTTTGACTTCACCAGAAATTCGATGTTTGTTCCTGCTTCAATTTTAGCAGATTTTGTATTACTCTGATAGGGGCTCTTTTCAAACTGATGTCTTATCCTTCTTAGTGCCTCAAACTAGTGGGTCATCATGAAAGTCATGACACATTTTTGCCTAAAAAACCATAGAAAAATATGTCATGAGTTTTGTGACAACATAATAGATCTTTTTCAGGCATGTTATAAGAAGTTAGTATAAGTTTATTTGGATGCAAAAACATTTTGACATCCATACATCGTTTTTCATAAGATATATTTCCCACAGACTTTTTAAAGATCCCTTGTATGTATTGAGCAGTAGGTGTAGAAAACAATAGGCAGCACTTGGAATAGCCAAAGTCTCTAATGCTAGTGGAGCTTATGTTCTCTTGGGGGAGATTGACAATGAAAAATGCAAGCTTGGGCCAGCCAGGTGGTGTAGTGTTTAAGGCACCTGGATTCCACATGGCCAACTGCACACTTCAAGTCTCACACCTAGTGGGTTGAAAAACATGTGAGGTGTGTGTGCATGTATGACTAATATCCCGAGAGGCAAATGGAGGAGAAGGAATTGTGGGATGGCCATCCCCCATGGTAGGCGATTTCTTACTTTTCTTCTTTCTCTCTCTCCTTTCTGCAAGTATATGTGCCCTATGGTAAAACTTAAAAAAAAAGAAATACAAGCTTAAAAAGACAAAATAGAGGCTTGTAGGTAGCATGACGGTTGAGGGACTGGACTCTCACATGGCTGACTGCAGTTTGAGTCCTGGACCTGGCAGCTTGCTTTTTCACTTTCCCTCTCTCTTTCTTTCTGGTCAAATTAAAAAATAATAATAAGAACAAATAATAAAATCATTCTTTTAAAAAATAAGATCAATTCAGATAGTGACATAAAAGATTATGAAATGCTGTCATATGAGAGTGACTAAGCAAGGGGATGAGGACTGCTACATTAGAGAGTTGTTCAAGGAAGACTTTTCTGAAGAGGTAATATTTAAGCTAAGACCCAACTAATGAGTAAAAGCCACATTCAAAAGGCTTATAGGAATAGTTTTAAGACACAATAAGAAGCAAGTGCAAAGACCCTGATGCAGAAACAGTCTTGGCATGGCCGAGAGAAAGGCCAGGATGATTGGAGTAGTGAGGGAGAGAGGGAGTCTATGATGAGGTTGCAGAGGGAAGAGGAGACAGGTCAGGTAAGACCGTGCAAGCCATGGTAAATAATTATGTTTTATTCTGGACACAATGTGAAGCATTAGAGAATTTTAAGCATGGAAAGCACCTCGATGCTTTAAGACTGAAAGCCTAGGACATTTTACCTCAATAGAGAACTTTCAAGAACTTCAATGTTCTAATAGTGGTATTGTGAAAGTTAAACCTCCCCTCTAAACTCAATTATGTTTGTTTGTTTTGTTGGTCTTGTTTTTGCCTCTCACCTAGAGCCTTTCTATGACACCTCTCATAGTAAAGTGTTGCCCGAAGTCTGAAGCTTCCTGTGGTGTCTTTGCCCAGGACCACAATAGGACTTCGTAGAACATTGCAGTTCAGTCAGTGCACCTAAGTGATTTTCCAGGTATCATTGAGATCACTCAGAGTTGACAGTGGCCTTTTCAGCAGTTTGGGGAATGTAAGATCTATTTTTTTAACTCTATAGTATGCATGATATTTCCATCATTTTGTCATCTGCGCTTTAAGAATCATTATTACCTATTGTTTCAGGGATAATTCTTATGATTACAACTTAAAGGCAATCTTTCCCCAAATTATGGCACAAGTCATCATTTTTTGACATTTGCTTCTTACTCTACGCTCTTCATCAAATATACCAGGTTATTCCCATGTTGACAGGGCTACACTAATGATATTCAAGCAGTAATTATTTGCAAATACTGATATTAAGTGTCTATTTCCTAGGGAAAACTGATGGCAATTTTCTGCAACTTAACATTATCACATGTTTCAGAATTTACATTCTTGTTCTGTTTTAGTCTGTGATTCCTGTAAAGTACAGCCTTTTATCAGACATACCTGAGAGAGAATGCTTTTAAATATGTAATTTACAGCATGCTGAAGGTAAGCTGTCTTTTAAAAAAAATTAGTATTTAATAGCAGCTTAAACAAATGGATGAAACTATAATAAAACAGAAAAGGATAATTTACAAACTTTAAAAACTAATTCACAAAAGGAAAACAACCCACATATTACTTTGGAAAAAATTACATTTCTTTCTGCATAAAGTAATACTCGGTGTCTAATAGAAACATAAAGGCATTGGGTAGAATTTACTAGAATTAAGGGCATGGACTACAAACAGATGGTCTGGATTTGAATTCCAGTGGGATCACTCTGTGTCACTTTGAATCAGTTTTGGAACTTTATTTTCATTTAACTTTACTTGTCTCCTTTGTAAAATGGGAAAATAGCAGTTTCTTCTTCATGGACTTGTCATGGGAATTAAAGTTAAAAGTCTAAATAAAGCACAAAATTTGACAGAGCTAATACTAAGGAGTTGTTAGCTGTGATGCTGATGGAATCACAGATTACAGAAATAAATAAAATGACCTACCATCCTACCACTCAAATCATGATTTATTTTTCATTTTAAATATTTGGTAAGTTTGCCATGAATGCTTAAAATGCCTATCAGAGCCATGAGCTTACTATCTTACTATAAGGGTAACTTGCACCTAGATGCAAGTAAAGATGGGTCTCATCTTGGGGGAAAACAGGAAGCATCTGTAGAATATTCTAGACTCAGGTTCTACTGACCTAATGTCAACACAGATGAAATAAAATTAAAGATAACTAATTGCCTCTGCATCATCAACAAACATGAACAATTAATTAGCACTTCTTACATCTAAGAAGTGCTCACCTGATGTTAATGACCAACTGGGTAACTGTGCGATTGGAACACTTAGATTCATAGGATCTTGGAGTTTGAAGGAACTGGAGGATCATGTCTAATCTCCCATTTTATAGAGGTTGGAACTGGGGTGCAGAAAGGACAAGGGACACATCCAAAGCTATGAGTTCACTCCTCCACATTACCACTTAGTGTATTACTCAGGTTCCTCTGTGACATTATGGGGCTGAATTGAATCTCTGATAGCTTTTCCAATTAAAAAAAAAATTGGATTGCTGCGTGGCCATCTTCCCTGGGGTAGTGATTTCTTGCTTTCTGTCTCTCTGACTTTCTGGTGAGCACATGCGGCCTGTAGCAAAAAACCTCTCAAAAAAAAAAAAAAAAAAAAAAAAAAAAGGAATACCATTCAGCTTTTTAAAAAAAAACAAAAAAAGAAAATCCTGGCTCAGCTGAGATGGTGCATGTGCGTGGGGCCAAAACACTGTGTTTTGCAGGCTGGGACCACATGAGAGTCCTGGGTTCAATTCCCAGCTGAACCTAGCAGCCAAGTGAGGTGGTGCACACAGGTAATCCCAATGTCACTGGGAAGATGAGGCAGGAGGATCACAAGTTTAAGGTTGGCCTGTGCAACATAGTGAGACCCTGTCTAAAAAGAAGAGGGGGGCACTGTTGGGAGGGGAAGAGGAAGAGGGAGAGGAAGATTGTGGCATTTGTGGTAATTGGATGAACGTGGAGAATTTTATCCTATGTGAAGTAAGCTAGACAGCATGATGTCACTTATATGTGGAATCTTAGAGTTGAACTCATGGAAGCAGAGAGGGGAATGGAGGTTACCAGGGGCTGAGAAGGTGATGGGGACATTGAGGAGGTGTTGGCCAAAGAGCACACCATATGAGTTAGGCAGAAGGCATGTTTTCAAAAGCCCTGTTGTACAGCATGGTGACTATAGTTAATAATGGTGTATCACATACTTGGAGATTGCTCAGAGAGATCTTAAATGTTCTTGCCACAAATAAATAAGTATGTTAGGTGAAACATACATGTACTTAATTAGGTCAGTGTAGCCATTCCATTATATACCTATTTCAAAACATGCTATACACCGTAAACATACACAATTTCTTGTCAAGAAAAAAAAAAAAAAAGACCTCCTGACCGAAAGGTAGATATTAAACAGTTTCCTGACTATATTATGTTGGCCAGTTATTTTCTTTGTTTTGTTTTGTTTTGTTTTTGTTTTGTGGGTAGTTTGCTATAACGCACATGCTCTTGCTGGAGAGAGACAGAGAGAGATAGGGAGAAAGAGAAAGTGAGAAATCACCCCTTAGCAGGGATGACCTTGTTGTAATCCCTTCTCCTCTCAGGATTTTGGGAATATACACACACATGCCTGGCATGATTTTCAAGCTGTTGAGTCTGGGATTCCAGTCACACGTTCAGCCATGTGGGGTCCAGTCCATTAACCTCCATTCCATCTGTTGGCCCAGGCCAGTTCTTTTCTTTCACCTAAATGGTGATTAGATGCACAAATGTGGAAGGAGGGAAGGGAACAGCCCTCCTATCATGGTCTTTGGCCGGTTATTGAGAACCCAATAACCCTAACATGACTAAAAATCATACCCAGCAATGAACACATAAGAGGAGAATGGAGGAGAGGGGATTGCAGTGTGGCCATCCCCTATCTCTCACTCTCTGTCTCTCTCCAACAAGCAGACAAACCTTATAGCAAACAAACAAACTCTCACTTCTCAGTAGAGAGAACTTAGGGCTATAGTGAAAGCTCCAGAAATGTTCACCCAGAAATACTCAGCCAGGTTTGCATCCAGCTGTGGAACTCCAAACATGCAGTACTTTATCCATGTTCAGTTTCCTCATCTAAAGCATAGGGACATAGTAGAACTACTAAAAGAGTGCTTGCAAGGATTCAGTTAGCTAATATAAACAAAGTGTTTGTGACACAGCAGGAACGCGGTCAGCATTCCATAAATACTTGCTCTCTCATTATGAATATTAACACTAACTAGATCACTCTACTAGCCCTGCGGAGGAGGTATTCTAATAGCCAGACTTTGGCCCAGGAAATTGAGATTCAAAGAACTTAAGTGTTTTTTCCTCCCAAATTATCATTAGTAACTGGAAGACCTTTGATTTGAACCTAGAAGGTAAACAGGTGGATTTTTAAAAAACAATTATTTATTTTAATTTACCCAGAGAGAGGGAAAGTGAGAAAGTAAACCACCAGGTCCGGTCCTTGAACCGAGGTCAGCCATGTGGGAGTGTCCAGCATCTTAACCACCACATCATCTTCTGGCCCCAAACAGGTAGATTATGAATGGCTGTACAGTATGTGGCAGTTAAGAGTGAGCTCCTGGGTTTAAACCCAGGCTCTGTCATTACCAGTTGTGTATCCTTGAGCAGGTTATTTTGAGCCTTGATATCCTGACCATAATAAATCCTATCTCATAGGGATGTGGCAAGATTTAAATGAGTTGATGATTATTAGCACTTACCTCAGGGACTAGCACTCAGTGGAAGCCCCATAAATGCTCTTTCACTTTTCTTATTGCAGTTTGAGGATTCCTTACTTGGAATGCCTGGAACCAAAAGTATTTCTGATTTCAAAAATGTTATTTTTTTCGAAGATTTTCATATACAAATGGAATATTTGCATATATGTGCATAATGAAATACCTTGGGGAATGGGACCAAGTCTAAATATGAAATTCATTTATGTTTCATATACCCTTTATTCACATAGTCTGAAGGTAATTTCATATACCACTTTTATACGGTAGCATTTTGTCTGTGACCAGCCAAATGAAGGCAGGTGTAGAAATTTCCTCTTGTGGTGTCAGCCCTCAAAAAGACCAAATTCTAGAGCATTTCAGATTTTGAACTTTTGGGTTAAGGATAGTCAACCTGAGTAGCAATGACTGTAGTCAGCTCCAGCTGCTTCCTCTAAGAGCCTACTCAGTCATCCTTACTTGGCTCTGCCTTCCTAACTGCACACACATTTAAATGAGTTGATGATTATTAGCACTTAGCTCAGGGACTAGCACTCAGTGGAAGCCCCATAAATGCTCTTTCACTTTTCTTACTGCAGTTTGAGGATTCCTTACTTGGAATGCCTGGGACCAAAAGTATTTCTGATTTCAAAAATGTTATTTACACACATTTCTCTTCCCTATCACTAGATCACATGTCCTCCTACCTCTGAATACGTCAGACTCTCTAACCCCCCATCACTACTCTCCTATGGTGCCATCTCCTCTCTGGACGTTGGAACAGCCTCTTAAAAAAAAAAAATGCTGTTGTTTTTAATTTCACTATCGGGCATGTCCACTCACCACGGGATAGACAGAAAGAGAGTGACAGAGAGAGAGATAAAGTGAGAAATCACCTCCCAGAAAGGATGGGCACATAACAATCCCCTTTCCTCCAGTCTCCTCTTGAGATTCTGGGCACACACGCACACATGCCTGGCGTGACTTTCAAGCCATCGTATCTAGGACTCAAACCATGCAGTTGGCTATGTGGGATCCAGTGCCTTAACATCTGCACTATCCACTGGCCCTACATTTTTTTTTCACTTTTGCAGTTTAAAAAATTCTATAATTTCTTATTTACATTACATCATTGCACATCTCAATAGCACACAATACGATTTTTCAAAGCGTGCATGTAGTACGTTGACAACCAAATCAACGATATTACCACATACATTATTTTCAATAGAGAACTTTACATTCTTGTGTCTGTCAAATGTTTCTCTTTTTTTTTTCCCCAAACTCTTTGTCTTGACCACTGCAGTCAGTTCTTCACACTGTGTTTTTAGTATGCAAACATGACACTTGCCTCCCAGAACCTTCAGTAGGTTTCACTGTGCTTAGGATGCCGGTGGCCTCACTCACCATTCTCCGTCATGTGCTCTGTTCCACACTTCTTCAAAGACCATTTTCCCTCACTTCTAACACTATGCATGTCCCATTCCTTTTGCCAAAAGTATTTCTCTCCCTCTCTTTCCCTGGCAACCTACTATTCATCATTCAGTGTTGGTTTTGGCTTCATTTTCCCTAGTAAACCTTCCCTAACTCTGCACTCTGAACTTGGTAGCCCTTCTAGGAGTTTCTTGATGTTATTCATCATGTATTGCCAAAAGCATTATAATTTTCTGCTTCTTTTATGTCTCTTCTAATAGACCATATGATCCATGAGGGCAGGGCATGTCCAGCATGTCTATCTCAACTACTTGCTTATGTACGACTACAAATAGTGTAAGCCTCCCTAGAGCCCCATACAATGTCTAGCACATAGTAGCATCTAACCAATATTTATTGAATAAATGCATGAATGAATAAACAAACATCAGTTTCCTAATCAGCAAGAAAGACCAATAAGACAGGCAACTCAGAAAATTTATTCTAATGGCAAGAGTGACATTGATTTCTTCTTTTCTTTCTTTCCTTTTTTTTTCTAGCACTTGCACTTGCCAGAGAGATGGTGGGGAGGGGGAGTGAGAACTCATTCCCAGGAAGATGGCCACACCGCTATCCCCTCATCCATTTCTTCTTTCTTTCAAGATTTTGGGCACACTTGCACATGTCCCTGGCATGTTTCTCAAGCTGCCAAGTCCAGGACTCAAACCATATAGTCAGCCATGTGGAATCCAGCCACTTAACCTCTATGCCACTGGCTGGTGCAAGAGTGACATTTCTTATTGTTATGTTTAACTCCTTATCAGGATACTTGGTGGAATTCCTTCAAATATAAGGACTCATTGCAGTATAAAACTGCTGTTTTTCTTGTTTTCTTTACTCTTTCTTTCTTTCTTTCTTTCTTTCTTCTTCTTTCTTTCTTTCTTTCTTTCTTTCTTTCTTTCTTTCTTTCTTTCTTTCTTTCTTTCTCTTGAGAGAGATTTTTGCTATAGGGTACATGTGGTTACTGGAAATAGAGAAAATGAAAAATCACCCCCCACCCCCAGCGAGGAATGGCCATGCCACAATACCATCTCCTCCATTCCCTGTTCAGGATTTTGGACGTGCATGCACACATGCCCAGCATGAGTTTCAAGCCAGTAGGTATGGGACTCAAACCATGGTAGACATGTGGAGTCCAGTGCCTTAACCACTATACCACCTGCTGGCCCCAAAACTGCTGTTTTTCAGCAGGCTGGTATCAGTGGTGTCTGAAGAGCCAGGTTATACCAAATGGCAACAAACGTATATTTTTTAATTTTCAAAACACTTTGACAGATTTTTTAAAAATAGGATTCGTACATCAGTCTCAAGGGAAAGTAATATTAGAAAACTAAGTCATAAAAAATTACAATCATGAGCCAGCAGATTGTGTGGTGATCAAGGTGGCTGTATCCCACATGGCCAACTGCACAGTTCGAGCTCTGGACCTGAGGGCTTAAACAACACACCAAGCACATGTGCATGCATGCCCAAAGTTCTAAGAGGAGAATGGAGGAGAATGG
This sequence comes from Tupaia tana, assembly GCA_026018925.1. NCBI lineage: Eukaryota > Metazoa > Chordata > Mammalia > Scandentia > Tupaiidae > Tupaia > Tupaia tana. Next base: position 34,063,202 of record JAKSZU010000014.1, on the reverse strand, counting down.
ATTGCAGTGTGGCCATCCCCGTTAGGGGATGATTTCTCACTTTCCTCTTTTTCTCTCTCTGTCTCCCTCTAGCAAGCATACATATCCTTTAGTAAACTTTAAAAGAAAATGCAGTCATACATTAGTTCTCCTTACTCCTAATGAAAGCATTATTTGCCCACATTATACTGCTTTATATACAATTAATGTGGCCATTGCCTCATCCCTGGTCTCTGAGACCATACTGCTGTAAAACAATGAGTCTCAGTTTGGGGTGTAGGGGGCGAGGGGGTCATTTTGTCCCCCAAAGAATTTTACCAGTGTCAAGAAATGCTTTGGGTCATCATGACTGGGGTTGCGGCAGAGGGACAGATGTGCTACTGGCATCTGGTGGGTAGAGGACAGAGACTCTGCTAAACATTCTACCACACACAAGATTGCTTCCTCCCCTACCGTGACCATCACTTGACTCAAAATGTTAATAAAATTAAGGCTGAGGAACCCTGCTGTAAAGCAAAGCTTACAGGCTGAAATAACAGAGGAGAACATAGTGTGTAAATCTCTCCAGATGTAGTCCAGCTGTAGAGGGATTAGTGAGGATACACCCCAATTTAAAGACATGAGGTTTGAATTAAAAAAAAATAATAATAAAATAACTCTGCAGGCCAAACAGAACTCTTCTACTGGTTGCTGTGTGACATGTGGCTCCTGGGAGAAGGCCTCACAGAACGCAAAAGACTTGCTCCATACCTCAACACGAGTGGAGCCTGTTCTCCTCTGCTGCCTCCCAAAAGATGGACTGTCATGGCCTCTCAGAATCAAGGAAAATTTGGGATTAAAGTGTTTTCTATAAAAGACATTTTGTTGTTGTTGTCATTTTAAATAATATCAGGTCATCAGGAAAGTCATGACATATATTTCTATGTTTTTCTAGGCAAAAATGCATCATGACTTTCCCAGTAACTTGGTAACTAATGGGGTTCACTTCTAAGCATAAATATAGTGGCCAATCCTAAGAAAGGCAAGCATTTCTTTCTCAGGATGCTCCCTTGTGTGGTTTTCTTTTGTGTGGTTTTGCCTTATCTGCTATAAGGCACACACTCTTGCTGGAGAGAGACAGAGAGATATAGGGAGATATAGTGAAAAGTTTTTTCCATTGGTCTTGAACCCAACCACTGCAATGCCTTTTCTGTATCTCTAAGGGTAGGCCTCCAGGTCCAAAAATTAGGATCTTCCCGGACTTAGGTACAAAGCTGACTGCATATCCTCTAATGTTTCTATCTGTCCAGAAAGAAACATGATGCCAACTCCTGGGCAGATCACTCTAGGGCCACATGGCTATCACAGTCAGAGAACCCTTAAAAAATATTATTAGATCAGCATATTGATCCCTTTTCAGATTGTGTATAATTTCATTAAAACCCAGAGATGTGCAGGGAGCAGGCAGCTAGAACAATTCTTGAAGGAAAGTAAGCACCTTCTGGATTTACTTTGGATGGTTTGCTGCCTATGAAGGCTCTGAGGCAGTCTACATGCTGAACATCTGGGCTGATTTTTGTCTAACTCAGACAAGGGAAAGTGAAATCCGCTACTTCAAAATGAGAGCTGATGAACATGCCACCCAACCAGCAGTTGAAATCTGCTTTACATATTTAAAATATGTTTTATGATTTGAGGAACTGTGAGTAAATTTTTAAAAAGTAAATTAGAGTTGTTTTAGTCAAACTATTGCTCTTACTGTTACCTCCTACTAGAATGTCCTTACTACTTATGTCTCGATACACTGAAATTCTCCTTATCTTTCAAAGTCATTCTCAAATGCCACCACCTTCAGGGAGTCTTCTTGGAGTCTGTCCCATTGTCCCAATTAGGTGTGAGTGTTTCCTAGTCTGTACTTTATTAGTGACTTTCTTTTGGAGAGGTTTTTGCTATAGGGTGTGTGCACTCACCAGAAATACAGAGAGAGAGAGAGACAGACAGACAGACAGATAGAAAGCAAGAAATCACCCTCCAGGGGGGATGACTACACCCCAATCTCTTCTCCTCTCAGGATCTTGAGTATGCATGCACACATGCCTGGTATGAGTCTGCTGGGTCCAGGACTATAACCACAGTCAACTACATGGGAGTCCGGTGACATAGCCATTACGCCAACTGCTGGTCCCATATTAGTGACTTTCTTATGGCCCTTTTATGATTTGTAATGTATTCATTTTTTTCATATATCCTTTCTTCATTTATTTCATTCATTCTTTCTTTATCTCTAATTTTTTTTACTCATCTTTACATTCCATGCCCTCTACAATCTTCTCATCTCTCAGCCCTTAGCACGATGTCTCAGGAATAGTGAACTTTCAGTGCACATGGCATCCCTGAAAGCATTGGTGGGTGCATGCATAAACTTGGTTAATTTTCCCCTGTGTGATGTTGGTGGTCATTAGCAAGACTTTCTTCCAAACATGTCAGAAGTAAATTTGACCAGCCCTGATAAAATGCCCACAAGCTCCAAATAAGTAAATGCAGAAGTTTAGTCTAACTCTTGGTGCTCTGTCCTAGCAAGGCTATGGGGAAAAAAAAAAACATTAACCTCAAGAACATCACAGCATCTAGACAGCCTGGGGGTAGGAATGAGTGAGAATCTTTCCTTGGATTTTACCTCTTCCACCTGTTGCAATTGGCAAGTTATTTAACCTCTCTGTGTACATTTCTCCATCTATAAACAGATAAAATAACATACATTATACAAAATAACATACATTATAGGATTTTAGGAAGATTTAATTAGATATTCCAGGAATAGTGCTTAGTAAAGTGACTGGAATGTAACAAGGACTCAGATGAATTCAGATTTGGTGATTGCTCTTATTACTAGTATTACCATCATGTATTAAAATCATATCCTGGGGCCAGGAGGTATCATGGAGGTCAAGGAGCTGGATCCCACATGGTCTGCTCCATGGTTTGAATCCCACACCAGGTGGCATGAAAAACATGCTGGGTGTATGCGTGTGTCTGCCTAAAATCCCAAGAAGAGTATGGAGGAGAAGGAATCGTGACATGACCATTCACCCTGGGGGGTGATTTCTCTCTCTTTCTCTTTCTCTCTTTCTGGAGAATGCCCACACCTTACAGTTAAAAAAAAAGAAGAAGAAAAAAATCTTATTTCCATGGCTTAATACTAAAAGAAAAAAAAGAAGAAAGAAAGGAAAAAATTATGTTTTCTGCTTCCCCTGGCATCTCCTTATAAATTAGGAAACGTCCTTTGTCTACTTTTTATAGCTACTGTGAGTTAGTATATAAACTTGGTGGAAAGGATGCTTGGCTTTTTTATGCTTTTCCTAGTATAGACTCTTCAATGAGAGCCAAAACCTTCCGTTGTAACCAGCTGGGTTTTGTTGATTCACTTTCTGCATGGTATTATCTGCTCTAAATTGAGCCTGCCCTCCTCTTTTAAGGCTTTGTTAGTCTTATCTGTAGCTGCCCACCTGTCACTTGCTTTAGTCACATGCCAAGAGAGCTGGCTGAATAATCAGTCTAGACTGCCAATCAAAAATGTGACTCAGGCCAGCTGGTTGTGTGGCAGTTAAAGTGGCTAGATCCTACATGGCTGACCTTGCAGCTCGAGTCCTGGACCTGACTGCTTGAAGAAAACACTAGGCACATGTACATGCATGCCCAAAATCCTAAGGGGAGGAAGGAGGAGAAGGAATTAGGGTGTGGCCATCCCCTTGCAGGGTGATGTCTCACTTTCTCTCTCTCTTCCCTCTCCAGCAAGTACTCACGCCCTATGGCAAACTAAAAACCAACAAAAAATATGAAACAAAGCCAGCCCCATCCATAGTGCAGATGTTCAGGGAGCTGGATCCCACTGGACTGATGAAGGTTCAAAACCCCAGCCCTGGTGGCTTGAAAAACACACTGAGGATGTGTGCATACATAGCCCAAATCTCAACAGAGTGGAGAAATGGAGGAGAAAGGATTGTGGTGTGACCACACCCTACTGGGGGAGGAGTGCTTTCTCTCTTTCTCTGTCTCATTGTCTCTTTCCAGTGGGGATGGGAAGGCATGCATCCTCTGGCACTTAAAAAATATGTGAATCAAGTCCTTACTGACCTCTCTGCTAGGTCTGGGGATGCAATGGGTGAGCAAGACAACATGATCTGTACCACGCAGAGCTTATATTAAAGCAGTGAAACAAACATTAAAATAAATTGCTATTTAAAAAATAATTAAGCAGTTAATTAAATTAGAAGAAGCAATTGCTGTGAAGGTAAATTGCAAGCCATGAAAAAGAAGGCCAACCCCATTCCTTGACCAGCAACTTGTTTTTCGGCCTCAACTCAAATATCACCTCCTCAGAGAAGCTGTCCCTGACCATCCAAGCAAAGCAGTTGCACAGAAGAGTGTCTGGCATTTAATAGTTGCTAAAAGTATTATTTTGTGTGAATGAATAGATAAAGGAACTAACCACAAACAGGGGCCTCAAGCTAGATCAGAATCTACCAAGTTGTGAATTTCACATGCTGGCTAGAAGGTGAGTTTAAGTATTTTATTTAAATAAATAAATAAATTTATTCTAATTTGACCAAGGAGAGAGAGAGAGGGAAAGTGAGAAAGCAAGTTGCCAGGTCCAGGACTTGAACAGCAGTTGGCCATGTGGGAGTATAGTGCTTTAACCACCATGCTACCTGCCGGCTCCATAGAGTGAGCCAGGCAGAATTCTAAGCACCTTTCTGGTTCCCCTATTTGATGTGCACCACAGCCATATGTGTTAGGAGTGATTTGTTGTTGTTGTTGTTGTTTTAATGTCTTTGCCATGGGGTACATGTGCTTACCCAAGAGAGACAGAGAGGGGCACAGAGAGGGAAAGGGAGAAATCACTCCCCAAGGGGGGATGGCCACACTGCAGTACTTTTTCCTCCAGTCTTCTTTTGGGATTTAGGGCGTGTGCATACATGTGCCCAGCAAGATTTTCAAGCCATCAGGTTCAGGACTTAAACTGCGGTCAGCCATGTGGGAGTCCAGAGCTTACACCACCTGCTGGTCCTAGCAGTGGTTACTATGCATGAAGAATAGGGCAGGCATTTTATCTGTCTTGTTTACTGTTTTTGTACTTTTATTATTTTATTGATTGCTATTATTGTCATTATTTTTAAATTTGCTATAAGGCACAGGCACTCACCAGAGACAAGAAAAGTGAGAAAGCAAGCCACTAGGTCTGGGACTAGAACCACAGTTGGCCATGTGGAAGTCTAGCACCTTAAGCACGATGCCACCTGTTGGCCCCTTTATTTACTATTGATCCTTTAGCACCATGCACAGTGCTTGGCTTAAGTAGATGTTCAATTAATATATTTAATAATGAATGAGTATTTTGAAAGGGGAGAATGGTATTTGAAAGTCTGTGGCAGGAAAATTTGAACCAGTCTAAGACAGTAAGAAACGTCTCTCTGAAGAGGTGACATTTTATTTAAGATTTGAAGAATGAGTAAGAATTTGCTTTGCTCTGACTTGAGAGTAAAAACCTGGGTAGGTTTATCCTTACTGACTTTAAATAAGCTACATTCTCCCCCACCCTCCCAAGAATTTAGTTTCCTTCTTAGTAAAATGAAAAACTGTAATGATGAATCTTTCCCCAAAGGAGATTGTAAACATATGCTAAAGAGAATCGTTAGAGTAACATTCCCATAGACTTGGGTTTAATGAGAGTAGGTGACAACAATGGCACCAGTGGGAACACACCACTGGCAGGCTCCTCATTTGCTGGCCCCAAGGCAGGGGCATTTGCTTCTGGCCCAGCAGATCAGCCTAAAGAAAAGTTTGGGACAGCTTTATCCATAGTGCAGTGCTCACAAAATGCCCAGTTAATTGCTATTTTGCCATTTGATATCAAAACATGAAATGTGGAAATGATCTGGGGTAATTTCTAGTCTCTGGACCCTGCTCTGCTCCGTTCCAGGGACCTTGTCCTTGCCACCTAAAATCTCTCTCCTCCTAGGCTTCTGGTTTCCCTTTCAGAGACCCATGGGTGCTCCCCAGCCCTCACCTTAGCGCCTCTATTTTCCTAATAAAGATAACTCCTGGCTGACCCTGTTCTCATCTGTGATGACACTGGATATATCAGGGACTACTTTCACTTTATGGAGCGGCTAACTCTCCATTTGCTATGCCTCCCAGCAAGATAATAGCCTTTGATCAGGAGCTTTATGTAAATAATGCCCAGTGCAACAGTGTGGATCTCTGCATTGACCTTTTGGGACTTTAAATCCCAAAGCATCTTTTCGGGTCTTTTTCTGCTGTCATTGCTCCTATGAAGCTGTATTAAAAGAATAAATTAGTCCCTCTGTTTTCTGGAATATGCATTCCTTTAGATCAGGGATGATATCTTATATCCTATATCCCCATCACTTAGCATAATACCTGTTATGTCATGAGGGTGGCAACGCATTGTTGAACAGAAATGGGAACTATATTACTTAGGGCAAGAATATTTTGAAAACTTGCTGTTACTCTAATTAGTCAAGGCAAAACATAAAATTAAACATCTTACTCCAGAGGTTGTCAAATTTTAAAGTAAGATGCTTGGAATCATAAGACTTGGGGCTTCCCGGCTGCCTGTTTCCACTGGTTCCATTGCCGTCGCCTACTGTCATTGAAGCCCAAGTCTATGGGAACGTTACCCCAACGGTTCTCTTTTAGCGTATGTTTACAACCTTTTTTGGGGGGGGCCTGGAAGACTCATTTTTTATCCCTACATAGTCTGAATCAATTGGCTTGGATGCTGTAAAATCTGCTGCCTTCACCAATTCGCCAGATTCCAGCGCAGACCTGGGTAGCCTATGGATAAATTATTATATCCTTTCAGCCTATTCTGTCTTCTGCAAAATGGGATTGTTGAGAAAATCAAAGAGGGAAGAGGAAAAAACAAAAAGGAGATAGGAAAGCACATTAAAACCATTTAGCCAATCAGCACCAAATAGTGTATTATTCCTGTCCCTTGCCAGGGTACACCTGGGTAGATAGGCTGCATAGGTATGGCACTAAATCATTCATTTAAATTTAGATTTCAGTTGAGGTCAGGAAGTATTGACTGGTTTAAGGTGATATGTTTGGGACTAGGGTCCCAACCCCATTGTTTTTGCTTAATAAAAAACAATAAAGTTTTTCTTTTCAAGTTTTTATTTCTTTTTTCTATGACAGAGAAAAAGAGAGAGCGATGTATCCCACCCCCAACAGCGTCTTTGCACCACAATCTGCCCCCAGTCTCAGCAGGCTTGGATCGCTATCATATGCGTGCATACCCAGCATGCCTGGGAGACCCTGGGACACAAACCCAGGACCTTGACCGTGTCAGTCCAGTTGTATTACTGTTGTGAAACCACCGGCCTGCTCCTCAACCCACTGGTCTGTTGCTTCATATGGAAGAGGTAGCTTTTGTTTTGTTTTGTTTTGTTTTGTTTTTATTTATGTTTAGGTCTTTGAGAATAATTATGGGCAACATTATCAGTGAGTATTTTTTCACTCAGGAAGTATTTACTGAGTGTTTACTATTGACTCGGAACGTATTTTCTTAATGCCCACTTTTTATCTAACACTGAAATACACAAAGTTGAAGCATGTTTATTCATGAATTCTGTAATACCTTTGCTTGAATGATCTATTCCAGCTTTATATTAGGCTGACATCTATGCCATGTGTGTTGTAAAGAACCACCACAAACAATTTTTTAAAAAAGAAAGTAAAATACCTTCCAGAAACTTTTACTTAACTATATTGACTTATCCAGTCATTCATCACTTTACTCAACTAATATTTGCTGTGTATCTATTTTGTGCCAGGCTCTGGGCTAGGCAACAGGGATACAAGGATGAATTAGACATCGATCTCTCCCTCAAGAGGTTTATAATTTTATTGTTTAGATAACTAAGTAAATATTCTATGATTAAGGGCCAATATTCCTGTTGTAGATAATGGTAATTAAGCTTGTGAACCAAAATGTAATTAAGCACTCTGCTAAACTCTCTATATGAAACACGCAGTTTTGCCCTCACAGGTTCATATTTTCATCCTTATTAGACCTGCAATGAAGCTCAGAGGTATTTAGTAGATTGCCTAAGAATCAACTGTAAGTAAGTGTCAGGGCAGAATTAAACCCTGGCTGTCTAACTGCGGTGACACCTGTTCTCTGACTGCTCTCGGGTTGGTATGTGACCATAGCATCTCGGAGAAGGCCAGCAATAGCAGCAACATCAAGTGGCTATCCTAGCCCAGATGTTTTATGCATGTTGTCTCACTTCCTTCAAGAATATATGAGGAAAACTTACTTATTGTTTTCATTTTATAGATGAGGAAAACTGAGGCTCACAGGTATTCAAGTTTTGTTCACATCTATCCAACCAGCCAATGAATCACTAGTTCAAACTTTAGTCTGAATGAACCCCAAGGTCCACATTTCCACTCTGCCTCACTGTAGATTAGATGTTAAATGTGAAATATCTCTTAGAAAGGTACCTCTTTCTAAGACATGCACTTCTGTTGTGGGTTTGAGGTTCCTTCCACACATAAACCAACCTTTTAGGCATTGTTTAATATCACCTTACTTGGGATGGCCCTACCTTGTTGGGTCTTTGGGTCTAAGGAGGTTATACAGTTATGGAGGACTAAACAGTGTGTCATTATGGTACAGTAGTCCAAAACTCAAAGAGGTGACATAATGGTGGAAGAGTCCTTTCACGTTACCATGGCCCAGAGTATAATTACTCTGTGTCTTTTCTCTCCTGATCAGACCAGTACATTTCTCCAATGTTAAGTTAAATATTGGGTTGTGGGACCGGCAGTTAGCGTAATGGCTCTGTCGCTGGACTCCCATGTAGTCGACCGCGGTTCGAGTCCTGGACCCGGTGGCTTAAAACTCACGCTGGGTATGCCAAGATCCCGAGAGGAGAATGGAGAAGAAGGGATTGCGGCGTGGCCATCCCCCCTGGGGGGTGATTTCTCGCTTTCTGTCTCTCTGTCTCTCTCTGTCTGGCGAGCGCACACGCCCTAAAGCAAAAAAAAGAAAATATTGGGTTGTTAGGAAGCTGATGCATTTTTGCATAGAAACACATAGAAAAAATACGTTGTGCCTTTTCTAACACCCCAATACTCTTGTAAAAAGTGTTCATAAAAGCTTAAAAATCATTCAGATTTTCAAGTCAAACTTTTATAAAATCTTATTTTTAAAAATTCCACTTGGGGGACCAGCAAGTGATGTGGTATTTGAAGCACTGGACTCCCACATGGCCATCCAAGGTTTGAGTTCTGGGCCTGGTGACTGACTCTCTCCCTTCCCCCACCTCTCTCTCTCTCTCTCTCTCTCTCTCTCTCTCTCTCTCTCTCTCATGAGGTACATGTGCCCTCTAGTAAATTTAAAAATAATGATAATAAAAAAAACCCTCTTTTTTAAAAATAATTGGGGAATATTGGTTTTCTTTTACTGACTATTTAAATTGTTTCCTTGTGCCTCTGAATGTAGCACAAAGGACATTTGCCTTTTTCTCTTCATCATACACAATAGTTTCTTTGACAGAATTTATAAATCCCAAACTGAAGCGCTGTGCTTGTCTCCTGGTGACAAGGTTTCCAAAGCCATTATTATTCCATGAGCCCAAACCAAACCAATCTGCTGTCCCAAATTGTATTTGGTGATTGGTCATTTAATAATCTCGCTCTCTCTCTGTCTCTGTCTCTCTGTCTCAGTTGACATTTCAGTGACAGTTTTGATAAAGTTGGATAATCCTTAGATCTACATACTTTCTGCCTTCAGGGTACGTGGCTGATAAGGGGGTCATTTCCCTAGGGGTTAGTCTCTCTGTGTTGAGGCTTCGTATTTGTACAGCAGGTAACTCGGAACTAAGTTATTGGTCCAGTGTTAAAGCTCGGTAGGAAAAAAATCAAAGAAACTGTAGTGGTGCACGAATCTGTCTGTGTTAGCCCTGTGTCACCGACCACTCAACCAGCTTGGGGCTTCACCTAAATAATAAATGGTCCTATTGTTTGGGCTTTAGTATTTAAAAAAAAAATAGAACTAAATCTAGATTAAGCAAGGACAGAGACCCATTTCATTGCACTGTACTTTAATATTCCTGAGATCCATGGCATTACTGGTGGCTCTTTTTAACAGCCCTCTCTCTCCAGGGCGGAACACTATGCCGTCTTTGTTCCATCTGATCTTCCAGCTAAATAAGAGATGGTCACTTATCCTCACGACTCCCATATCCTGCTGGATTTCTATTGCTAACAGAGAAACTGACCACACGGGAAAAGGTAGAGGTTTCAGGCTGAGCATTTCAGCGTGTGTTTACAAGGCAGGACTGACTTACTCAGCAAATCCTGCTCGGAGAAGCTTCAGCCAATGAAGAGGCTATATCCCGGCTTGCTTGGGGGCTTCTGAGTTTGAGCTGCATGCAGAAATGTAAGGCAGTGTTTCCTGGCGCTGATGGCAAAATGGGACCCTTCTCCAGTTATTCCTCGGGCTTCCCAGCTTCACAGATCTGGGAGAGAACCTACATAAACATATTGGTGATGTAGCCAGCTCTAAAGGCCGAGAGAATCCTTATGGATTCAGGAGACTGCTTTTTTACTTAGATTTTTATTTTTTATTTGGAAGATGAAATGCTTCTCTCGTTACCTGCCTTACATCTTCAGACCTCCGAACACCATCCTCTCTTCCAGCTGCCACACGGAAGGTACAGACCAGAGAGGGAGAGTGTCTGGGTGGGTGGGAAAAAGTGGGCTGGTGTCTGACTTCCCACAGGTTCTGCTGACGCCGCTTTCTGTGGCTAGTAGATGACTGTCGTTCCTGGCAAAAGCTTGTATCTCACAGACTTAGATCTGCTTCTAAAATCACTCTTGTCTTGTACAAGAAAAGAGAAGTATTTTCTGATGAGCAGGATGATAATGTTGCAAAGGTAATCTCAAAACCGACAGAGCAGAATGAAACATAATTCAGAGATGTTTTGCCAGTTTCCCTTGTTCTATTTAACATGCAAACAAGTCACTGGAACTAGGACTAAGAAAGAAAGATTTCAGTAGGTGCTGCCACAGACATTTATCCAAGCTTTCTGTTGTGTTACTGTTTAATAACTTGGTGCATGCCCAAGAAAGCAATTAGCAAAATAGAATTAGCTCAGTACATGACGGTGGAGTATTGGTTGTTGGACTGGTTCACTTGGAGCCTGTACTTGGGTTACAGAGAAGTAGGAACACAGCTGACTTTCAGCACTTGCTTAAAATGTGGTTTGGGGGTGTCCTAAGTCAATACTTTAAAGGGACGGTAAGACGAGTCTCATATACATTCCCTGGTTCTTGTTCTTTTGGGGGACCTTCTCTGCTGCATTCTAACCTAGCATGATATGCATACATATGTGTGTACTTTCTGGGTGCACGTGTGTGCACGCTTCATAAACAGTGGGGCAATTCCCTTCAACTAAGCACTGCAGGATTCGACATTTCTATACTTGGTAGTTCCTCTTGCATCTTCTGTACGTGATTTGCCTGTTTCTTTAGATCTGACATATCCTGGCAAAAGCAATTTCAAGCAAAGCAACTGGCTGGACATTTTTTCAGCCTTGGGGACTATCCTACAAGCAGTACTTGATTAACAGAGCAGAGGATGGGAAGGTGCGGTGGCTTCACCTCAGGTCCAGTCACACGCTTCTGGAACCAAGCTGGTGACCAGGCTGCTCTGAAAATCCAAGAGTAGGAGCCTGAGTCCGGAGCTCTGTATATCGAATGAAATACCCACATGTTGTACTGTACGGTGATTTTCAATGAGTGCTCTGGGAAAAGGGAGTAGACAATTCATCCTTGAATTGATACTAAAGATGGTATTTTTCCTAGACTTTGATATCTTATAGATTTCTTTTTCACAATTGGATATTTCACTTAAAAAATATAAGAGTAGCTAAAAGAAATGACCCATTGAAAAATCAATTCTTCTTCATAGGGAGAAACCTAGAATTCCCGATACATATTGAGGGGAAGGGAGAAATGGAGATGGCATGGATCCAAATCTCCCGGAGAACTTTCCAAATAGTAGACCTAAGCCCACACAGGAAGCTGCCTCAGTGACTTGTATTTCTGATTGGTTCTTCTACCCTCTCCTCCCAGCTTGGACTTTGAGAACCCAAACACTTGTCCTCTTCATCATTTTTATTTTTGTATATTAATCGACCTAAATATCTTATTAATAAATAAGACAAAAAACCAGTACAATGAGCACCTTTTAAAACTGTTCCTTAAATCAAATCGAATTGATTTAGTCCATCAGAATGGAAACCTCATTTTGTTTATGCCAAAGCAAACGATTTCTGCATCACCACTACCACCAGATTTCAGGTGAGAGGGGTGGGGAGACATGTATCTAAATTTGTTGAAATCCTAATACAGACAACGGGTAAAGATAATGTCAGATATTAGCAGCACGGACGAGGCACTGGGACATGGTAGAAAAGGCATGAATTAGAAGCCAAGCAAGCAGGTCCACAACACTTCATTGCTCTAGGCCTGGTTCTGTCTATAACATGAAAATAGAGATGTTGACTGTTGTAATGTCTATCTCAATGGATGTTGAGAGTTAAATGTAATAGTTTAAGTTTTTTGTAAAGCTCAGCACATGATAGGTGCTGTTTTTGAGTTCCATGTGTTTTCTTAGATATTCAGGTTTTCTTTATTTATATCAGTATTTTAAGCAATGAGTAGTTTCCTCAAATACATTACTATGTCACCAAAAACTAGTTATTTAAAGTTTGAGGAGGAAAACATGTCAAAATGAGCCTGAGTTTGTGTTCTATATGTGTGTGTGTGAGAGAATGTTTCTTTTGATATAATCAGCAATCATGTTACTCTGTGGTCTATTCTGGAAAAGTTATAGCTGTGAAGTTTACGTATTATTTAACTGGAAGAGCAGAGAATGGGTAATTTGTGAATATCCCTGGGAAAGTTAAATAAATATAAGTAACCCCAACAATCTCCTTAAGAGTGACTCTAAAACCACTTGAAGAGCTTCAACAGTTCCTGGACTTCTTACAGAGCAGAGCCATTATACTCTGAATACTTGGGTGGTTTTTCCAGCTTTGCTTTGACATTGTTTTTCCAATGTAGAAAGATGCTGACTTTGAGTCCTAGCTCTGCCACATGTCAATTGGATGACGTTACATAGATATTTCATGAATGAGCCTTGGTTTCATCATTTGTTAAATATGGATAACAATACTCCATAGAATGACAGCAAAGAGAATACTTTCAGAATGCCATATATAGGGTGTCAATCATAATAGTAATAGTAATAATAATAATCAGTCTTCATGTATATGGTACTTACAATGTCCAAGGCTTTATCTAAGTACACATTATATATAGTAATACATTTGTTTATAGAGTAAATCAAGAATATGTGGTTCACTGGGACCAGCAGGTGGCGTGGTGGTTAAGGCTCTGAACTCCCACATGGCCAACTGTGGTTCAAGTCCTGGACCTGGTGGTTTGCTTTCTCACTTTCCCTTTTTCTATCTCTCTCTGATGAGTGTGAATATTCTATAACAAATTTAAATAATAATAATGATAAATAAAATTACATAAGTTATGCTTTTAATAGAAGAAAGAATATGTAGTTCACAAATATTAGTGCCTCTTCTCTTTCCTTTCTCACTCTCAGACCTTAAGCCTGTTTTTTATCATCCATCTGATGGAGATTTGGTTCTTCATATAGCAGTCAGAATGATTTTTTTAAAAAAACATAATCATCTTACTACCCCATCCTCTCAAACACACTTGGATTTAAAGCTTCTCAGTGGTTCCTTATGGCCAACAGAGCTCCATAGATTCTGATCCCTGCCTGATTTATAACATCCTCCATCTTGTCTGGCCTCCAGCCTCACAGGCCTTCTTTGGTTCTTCATCATTCTCTCAATCACAGGTTTTGAGAGATGCTTTTCTGTTCCCTCTTCCCCATTGTCTTATTAACTCAAGCCGGCAACTCAGTTCCAGCTAAGACCCCATCACTGACATTCAGCTAGTCACAGCTTTTAAAGAACTGGGTTTCTTTACTTCAAAGCACTTATCCTAATTTGTCATTGAATAAACTGCTGTAGCCGTTCTGTTACTGTCTGTTCTCCCGTTGTACTGAATGCTTCATGGGAGTACGATCCACTACAGCGCTCCTCTGCTATACCTCCATCACTAGAACAATATTATGTACTGAACACTACTCAGTAAATTTTTGTTGAATAAAAGGATGACAAATACCAAGGCTGCTATATAGATACATTTATATATGTATATGAATTATTTTTAAAATTTTATTTTTTATTATTAATTAAAAATTTTTCTACAGGGCATATATGGTCACCAAAGAGATGCAGAGAGAGAGAGAGAGAGAGTAAGAAAGCAAGCCATCAGATCTGAGACTTGAACCATGGTTGGTCATGTGAGAGTCCAGCACCTGAACCACCATGCCACCTGCTGGCCCCCATATGGATACATTTTTACAACATGTGAAAAGCACAGTGAAATTTTCAAATTCCTATATGAATGCAAGTTGTTTTAATCGTGGCAAATGGGGAATGTTTCTGTAGTCATATTTTAAAGGGTCAGTTTTGTTGCAGTGCCTTTTTTTTTTTTTTTTTTTTTTAAATAACTTTACATAGGAGGATGCAAGCAGAAACAAGCATTCAAATAGTGCTGATGTGTGATTTGGGTTTAGAGAAGACAACAGGACTATCTTCCCTTGTCTGTGGCCCTCATTAAAGGAGCACAAACTCCATCATAGTAGGGGATGATCTGTCCAAAAATTGGTTCCAAGTTTGGAGGAACAACATTCCAGTCACAGCCAAAGGAAAACCATTTGAGATAGGACAGAGAAGAACCAAAAATTCAGGAATGAAAGAACCCATGAAACAAAGAAACTTTGTCTGATACTTTCTGTTTTATTTCATTTGGCATCAGACACTGGAGGTCCTTTTATTGGTTATCTAAAAAATCACTAGGGACATTTTATTCCTATTGAGACAAGGGTAATGTGTCTTGCCACACATTCTTTCCTTGGGCTGAATTTTTTTTTTGCTACATTTTCATGCTGCAAACCCCTTGAAAATTCAGCTCAAGTCCTTCTAGGAAGACATCCTCAACCACTCCAAAGCAGGCGCTGTAATTATGAGTCACACAAGCCACAATAACGGGAAAGAAGGAACAAGAAGGAGAAACAGCAGGTGCACCTGGGGCCCACGGGCTGCATGCTAAGTGCTGGACCTGTGGCATCTCGTTTGCTCCTCACAGCGCTCTCCATATCTGATGCCATCATCTCCATGTTACAGATGAGGACACCGACTCGGATAACACTTGCCACGGCTGCCGTGAGTAAACCAGCAGAGCCAAGACTCAAGACTAAATTCTCTGACTCTTATGTCAATGCTCTTAAACCTCACATCACGCTTCACATTTCCTTCTGAGTGTCCATGTGAGGAAGAACGGTCTTTCCACAGGCCTGTGTCCTGAGACCAGGAACACCACAGGCACGAGGATTCTGCCCTCTCCTCTTTAGTCTTTGTACCCTGGCTTAGAGCTGGGCACTGAGTAAAAGCTCAAGAGACTCTTCTTTTCTTTTTCTTCTTTTGTATTTTAAAAATTAAAATGAAATACACATAAAATTTGCTATCTTAACTATTTTTAAGAGTATAGGTTAGTGACATTAAGGACAGTCACATGGTTGTTCTGTTGTCACCACTTTCCATCTCCAGAACACTTTTCATCTTGCAAAATGGAAACTCTTCCCTCCCTTGAACAACTCTCTATTCTTCTAACTTCTTTTTAGTCTCTAGCAACCACCTTTACTTCTGGCTCTGTGAATCTGAATCTGTCTATACTGGGTACCTCATGTAAGTGGAATGATACCATACTTACCTTTTTGTGACTGGCTTATTTCACTCAGCATAATGTCCTCATGGTTTAGCCATGAAATTGGGTCACAATTTCCTTTCTCTTAATGGCTGTATAATATCCCATTGACTGTATATACCATCTCTTGCTTATCTATTCATCCATTGATGCACATTTGGGTTGTTTTTAACTTTTGATGATTGTGTGAATAATGCTGCTATGAACATGGGTGGGCAGATATCTGCTTGAGTTGATGCTTTCAATTTTGGGGGGATATACTCAGAAATTGAACTGTTGAATCTGATGCTTGGGTTTTAAGGGATAAGAATTTCACCCAAAAGGCCAGTTAGGATGGGTATGACAAGGAGAGAGAAGAGCCAGGGCCAAGGTTGGGAAATGGCAGGGTACTGAATCTTCACAGCAGTTGTGTGCTATGCTTGGAAGACCAAGTGTTGGAGAAGTTTCTGGGGTCTAGGGCCAGAGGGTAGAGGTGCAAGAACTTAAATTTGGGTCCACTGTTCAATAACGATGACTCTCTCTGATCTGAAAGGCCCACAGAATGTCCTTCCAAAAGAATTTAAATGCTTTTTCCTTAATTCATTTTAAATAATTTAAAAAGTAGCTAGCATATTGTTGATACTCAAATTACTTAATAATGATAACTTAAATAAAAGAAAATAAAGAAAAACTTCCTATAATCTCTCCAATTTTGAATTTTTTAATGCTGCCACAGATTTACTGCATACTTTTCCTCTTAAACAAAGAACTGAATGGGAGAGGGAATGAACAGACTCACCCACCTTCTATCAGTAAGACTCCTTCAAGAGTAAGAAACATCTTGAAGGGGAGTATTTTCTAATGACACCCAAAAGCAGATTTGCTGGAAATCTACACATACACATACCCCACACACACAGGAAAAAATTCACATTTTTAACTCTTTATTATGTCATAAAATAATAATAATAGTAAAATAAGTAAAACATATGGTGCCTACAATTTGCCTGGCACAATTCCTCTTGTGTGTATATGAATATGTATGAATGAGTGTGTGTGTGTGTGTGTGTGTGTGTGTGTGCGCGTGTGTCCCTCACAATTCTATGAGGTAAACACTGTTAAATGTGAAAAATCGAGTCACAGAGAAGTTACATAACTTCTTTGAGTCACACAGCTATTAAGTGCAAGGGCTAGGATTAGAACTCATGTGGTCTGGTTCCAGGGTACAAGCCGATGGATTCATTTCTGTATTGCCTGCCTTTTTTATATTTATGAAATTCTTATTTTTCATGTTTTTAAAATCGTCAGTCTCTCCATATATTTATGACCAACCCACTCTTCATAGCCACATCAAATGCACCTCTAGCCAATGATTTCCCCAACTACTCATTCTCTCGTCCTTCTCTCTCATCTGCACTAATACACACCTACATTTAAAGTCTTTCTAGAGGCAGACTATGTTTCTTTATAGCATGAACAGAGCAATACCTACCCCAAGAGGTTATTGTAGGGGCTCAGTGAAACACAGCTCGCTTTGTTGGATGTTGCTTTGTGTTTTAAATACATGTTTCTAATGTTACATACAATAGATATGATGTCCCTGAGGTCGTGTAAGGTCTCTCAGCTGGTCTCAACCTCCCCCACTCAAGCACATCACCCTGCTCTTGGTCCCCCTTTGTATATCAGCACCAAGTTTTCCCTTTCTGCAGGATCATTTTTTTCAGTCCACGAACATGTTGTAAATCATCTCATTCACACTGACCTCGTGAGCCTGTATCTTCCTTCAGCTCATCCCAGCCCCACTTCTCAAAAAATGCTTTGAAAGAGGACCGGCTCAATGGCGGTAATGCATCACTCAAGCATCGCTGGATCCACATAGAAGATTGAGGGTTTAGTTTCCCAGGTGTCCTGTACATGCAGGTGTGGGAACACATGGTCCTGGCTGGCTGGGAAGGCTGGGCCAGGTGGGCATGTGGGTCATGCGACAGACCATGTGAAGAGTGCTTCTCTCTCTCTCTCTCTCTCTCTCTCTCTCACTCTCACTCTCACTCTCACGAAAGAAATATACTTTTATAAAAAATCAGAAAATGCCTTGGGAGAGTCATGTCCTCTCCCTGTCACCATCCCCTCTCTCTGGATTCGCTGTTTCCCTCACTCCATCAAAATAATTCTTGCAAGAGTCACCAGTGACTACCACACTCACAAGTCCTTTGCCAGGCCTCCTCTTTGCCAGGCCTCCTCTTATGACTACTCTCAGTAGCACCAACAAGGACCACAGTCACTTCCTTCCTGACAGGCTAACCTTTGTCCCTGTTCCTTCTCCTTCCCTCTCTGACCAGCCCTTAGACTCCTCTGCTGTTGTTTTTTTTGTTTTCTTTTTTAAATCCCATTTTTGAACTGAAACTATGACAGGCTCAGTCCTCTTTTTATTTTTTAAGAATTATTTGGGACCAGCAGACAGTGTAATGGCTATATCACTGGGCTCCCATGTAGTTGACAGTGGTTCAAGTCCCGGACCCAGTGGCTTCAACTCACGCTGGGCACGTGTGTGTGCATGCCCAAGATCCCAAGAGGAGAATGGAGGAAAAGGGATTGCAGGGTGGCCATCTCCCCTGGGGAGTGATTTCTCACTTCCTGTCTGTCTTTGTGGCGAGCGCACACATCGTATAGCAAAAACCTCTCTCTCTCAAAAAAAAAGAATTATTATTTAACTTTATTTATTATTATTTTTTTCAATTCACCAGAGAGAGAAAAAGAGAAAGTGAGGAAGCAAGATGCCAGATCCAGGACTCAAACCGTGGTCAGCCATGTAGAAGTCCAGCATCCTAACCACCATGCCACCTGCTGGCCCAGTCCTCTTCTTAATCTCTATTTGTTCATAGGTAGTAGCATCTACTCCCATGGTCTTAAAGAGTATCATTGTAGCTTTTATCTCCAGCCTAACCTCTCACCCAACTGCAGGCTTGTACCATATACCCACTGCCTACCCAGCATTGCCCTGTGGATGACAGCAGAGATCTCTGAACAGAATTCTCAATCCCTCCCCCAAACCCTATTGTCTAGCATTCTCCTCCTGCTAAGAAATAAGAGAGCATTTCATCATCCTCACTATTCAAGCCCCAAACCTTGGAGTCATCCTTAATTTCTCTCTTTCTCTTACATCTTTCTTCCAATTCTGTGATAAATCCTCTGGGCATAACTTCCTAAAAATATCCAGCATTCAGTCACCTCTTATCACATCTATCACCCAAATGGCTCTTTATCAGAGAATCCTTTCTTGGCCTTTTCATCTCCTTCGTGTGGATTGAATAAATGGATATATAAATGAAAGTTTATACAGAAAGAGAGACCGAGAGAGAGAGAGCACAAGGGCAAGTATGCTCACCGGGGATGGGGGAGAGAGAAAGTGAGCAATCACCCTCCAGGGGGATGGCCACATTCACAATCCCTCCTTCTCCATTCCCCCTTGAAATTTTGGGCATGTAGGCACACATGCCGGGGTGATTTTCAAGGTGCTGGGTCCAAGACTCGAATGCACTGTCAGTCATGTGGGGCCCAGCTGCCTCAACCACCAAGCCACCTGCTGGCCCTACAATATCTCAGTAATTTAAAAACGGTCTCTGAGGGACCAGCAGATGGCATAATGTTATGTCGCTGAACTCCCACGTAGTTGACCACAGTCTGAGTCCTGGACCCAGAGACTTAAAGCTTACATCAGGCACGTACACATATGTGCCCAAAATACTGAGAGGAAAATGGAGGAGAAGGGATTGTGGGGTGGCCATCCTCCTGGGTGGGAGGCAGGGTGGAGAGGGTTGGGGAGTGAATTCTCGCTTTCTGTCTCTCTGTCTTTGTCTCTCCAGCGAGTGCATGTGCCCTAGAGAAAAAAAAAAAAAAAGGGCTCTGAAGCCAGATGAGTGGAGCTCTAATCTTACACTGATAGTCACCTATTAGGTAATCTTAAGTTACTCAGTGGATCTATTTCCTTCTCTAATAATGACATATCAAAGGATTGTTATGAAGGTCAAAAAAATAATCGTGCTGTGAAATACCCAGATAATGCCTGTGAATGTTCAATGAAAGGAACATAATGTTATTTCTTCTCTGTTCCCTACTGTGCTTATATTAATCGCTGTGTGTTGGTTGATTTTTTTTTTTTTCTCTACTTATATAGCTAGCATTGATTGGGCTTGCTATATGCCTGGCCCTATAATGAGTACTTTTAATTACTTGCTCACATAAACCTCACACAAAATCATAGGTGTGATTAATTTTTCCCATTTTACAGAAGAGGAAATAGGTATAGAAAAGTTTAGTAACTTACCCAAAACCATACAGGTAAAATGATCTGAATTGATGCCCAGATGCCTATTCCAGCGTCCAGGTTCTATCTGTCCCAGAATACTGCCTACAACACTCCAGACATTATCCTTAGCACCTGGGAAATTAAAAGATGGAAAAGACTCATCCCTATTTTAAGAAACTCAGTCCAGCAGGAGAGAGCAAAGGCATATGCATACCGCCTAACAGGAGGTTTGAAGCCTGGCTGTGTCTGAGAACCACCTGTGGAAGTACACGTGACTGGCCCTGCCACAGGCCTATTGAATCAGATTCCCTGAAAGGGGACCCAGAAATCCTCATTTTTAAGATTTCCAGGAGAAGACCAGCAGTTGGTGTAGTGGTTAAGGCGCTGGACTCCCCCACCGCTGACCATGGTTCGAGTCTTGGACTCAGTAACTTGAAAATCACACCAGGTGTGTGCACATGCATACCTAAGATCCCACAGAATGGAGGAAATGAGATTGCGATGTGGCCATCCCACCGGGGGTTGATTTCTCACTTTCCCTCCCACTGTCTCTGTCTTTCTCTCTCTCTCTGTCTCTCTCTCTCTCTCTCTCTCGCGAGCACACACACCCTATAGTAAAAAAAAAAAAAACTCTAAATTTTTTTAAATAAATAAATATTCCCAGGAACATCTCATGTACAGTGAGAGGTAGGAACTGAACAGCAGTCAAAGCTCAAGGGACGTACTCTGGAAGGAAAAGATTGATTGGTTGTGTGCCTCTGAAATGACAGAGTAATATCCTGCAGCCCAAAAGAGGCTGCTTTTGGTTAAGGCTTCTGATGTCTGGCAGAAAAGCAGCTGTCCTAGGAAGAATCAAGGTCATTGTCATCCACTTAGGAATTCAATGGAACTCTATCGAACATTTGTCTGCTTCAAGGTAGCTGTGAAATTGCTTCAAGAGTTTATATTCAGGTATTGGCTAAATCATCTACCTAACATAGAGAGTCATTTAATTTCTTGAACTTTAGTTTTATTCCCCATAAAAAGCAGGATAAAAATTATGCATGCATATCAAAGAGTTGCTCCGGAGAGTAAATATGATAATCCATACTAAGCATTTAGTGTGGTGCCCAGTGAAGATCAGTGTTTAGTATAAATTAGCTGTTATGGCCCAGCTGTAGTAGTGCACTCTGGACGCACAGACTGAGGTAATGCAGAAAGCCTGGTTTGGTTTCCAGGCCCACCCTAAAATAATACTGGGAGTGGTAGCATACACCTGCAGTCCCACCTACTCAGGGGTTAACTGGAACTCAAGCTGGAGAATCATGACAAGTTGAGAGCTTTTCTTTAAAAAAATAAGAAAGAAAATGGGCCAGCCCTGTGCATGGTCTAGTGGACAAGGTAACCAGGTCCCACATGACTGACCATGCCATTCAATTCTTGGACCCAGCAGCTTAAGAAACACATGAGGTACATATGCACACATGCTCCAAATCCAAAAAGGAGGGAGAGATGGAGAAGAGATTGTGGCATGACCATTGTCCATGGGAGAGTGAGGTGGTTTCTCCTCTCCCTCACTCTCTCTCTCTCTCACAAGCACACTCACCTTCTAGCAAAACACACACACACACACACACACACAAAGTTAACTGTTATTATTAACAACTCTTCATATTAGCGGAGACCCCAGGAGTCAACTCTGCCTGTGTTCTTTGATACAATGGGATGGTGGGAAGACTCCTAGGCCAGTGTTCTAGCAACACATAGATTCCAAGATTCCAATCCTCTTCTGAATTGCTGTCCCTTGGGACCTAGACTAATCCTGCTGTGCTCAGAGTCAAATGGGAATGGTGGTGTTGGTGTCAGGTTAGGTGATATGGGCCCTTCTCAAATCTTCCCATATTAAAGCAAAAGCTGGTAACAGTAACCTATTTGGGGGAATTCCAATAAAATCTATAAGGAACTTACCAGCTGTTAAGAATTGAGACATATAAAAACTAGTGTTTAATGAAAGCAACTGTGCACTAGGGATTGTCGATGTGTTATCAAGTGGAGATGACGATTACCAACAGTCCAGCATGGTATTAGCCACATTTAAAAAAAAATTATTTAATTTTATTATTTATCATTGTTATTTCTTTATTTGCTACAGGGTACATGCGTTCATTAGAGACGGAGAGAGAGAAAGTGAGAAAGCAAGTCACCAGGTTCTGGACTCCAGCTGCTGTCTACCCTGTGGGCGGCCAGCGACTTAACCACTACGCTACCTACTGGTCCCCTATTAGCCACATTTTACAGGTGACATTACTGAGAGAGAATGGATGAGATAAAATATTTCATTGCAAATGCCTTTGGCTTTGGAATCAGGTAAACCAGAACTCCAGTTATGGCTTAATTATTTATCCTCTGTATCTGGTTTTTTTTTTTGTTTAAAATGAAAATTATATAAAGGAAATGCTTCCTCTTTGTGTTTATTGTAAAGATGAAAGACGTTAAATGGAATGTGCCTGGTAGCTACCTGGAAGATGGTGCCTGTACTTACCTTGAAAGTACCTTTGTTCAGATCTTACCAGTGGAACACTAGGATTCTCTGATTGCAAATCCTGGATTCACCCTACTTCACCATATTTCCATCCAGAGGAACTTCTGTTTTTCTTCTTTGATTCTTTCAACCTACATCACCATTAGTGATGATGTTTGCTTGCAACATACACTGGTCGTTGCTGTTTTGATTTGTATTTCTGGGTCCATTTTTTTTTTTTTTTTTTTGTCTTTGGTACTTGTGCCCTGAGGCAATGCCTTCATTTTGACTCAATTTTATAAATCTAATAGAAGAATCACCGGCGGTGAAATCATTGCCATCATTAGAAAGACTGGCCCATTAGTTTTGTGAGTCATTGTTTCTTCACTGGCAGATTCAGCTGGGAGAAGAGATGGGCTGAGATGCCGAGGCCTTTATCTTCACAAGTGTCTGCAACAGCACAATTAGGAGGAAAAGCAAACAGGAGGCAAATAGATACAGGGCTTCAAAGATGCATGTAAAAGCCTGCTCTGGGTCCTACTGTTGATTCATGAGAATGTCACTTTTCCAGAAATTTCAGGAGTAGACTCAGTAGTCAGTGCACATTTTTTTTCAAGAGAAGTTATTCACTTATTAATGTATTTATTCAAAATGACAAACTCTCATAAAGAACATCTCTATCATGTGTCAGAGATCATCTGGGCGAAGGGTTCACAGGTGACAAAAATAGATGTAGTTCTTGTTATTCTGGAAAGAAAACAAATTAATCCCATAAAGGAATGCACACTGACAAATGCTGCAGTGGCAAGGACATGACCTTAGGACAAGGTCTAATAGGGTTTTGTTGTGCCTAGGAAGATCAGAATGGCTTCCCTGAAGAAGTCACTCAAGCTGAAATCTGAAGGATGAGTAGAATTTAACTAAGCAAAATGAGAGAGAGGATTTCCAAGAAAAGGAGAGGATGTTTCCCAGGCCCCATTATCAGAGGGTCATGGTAGTTACAAGATTCTGAAGAAATGTCATTGTGGTTGGGATAGAGACCAGGCGTGAGTCCAATGGTGAACAAGACTCTGGAGCAACATAACCCTGAGTGCCTCTGCACCATGAATTATGGGATTTGGTCTTAATCTAAAGAACAACTGGAAATTATAGGAGAGTATAAATTTTCAGCATAAGAAGATATTTTTCTGACTACTGAGCAGAGAACAGATTAGAGAGACTAAGAATGGATGGACGTATTTCAAGAAATGGGATATGGAAAACAGAGATGTGGTTACTAAAAACAGTTCTTACCATGACATTACAGTAGACTTGTAGATGGCTCTGTGTATGCCCCAAATTCCTGAGCTCATGGCTGTGTCTGAACAGAACAGCCTTGTGAACACAGAAACCTGTCCATTGTCTTGACATCCAATGACATTTTTATTCTCAGTGACCAGTGGCAGGTACATACTGTGCTTGGTTTGGAAGAGGCAGGAACCATTCCAGGCATAGGAGTGAGTTTGCTCTTTCAGACATAGCACTTGTAAAGCAGGATATTTAGAAGGAAAAAAAAAAACTTAGGACAGAACCACGAAGAATGTTTTCATATCATGTTTATTCATCAAGATATAGCTGCAGTGTCAAAGCCTTTAGATAGAGTTGTACGTATGCTCAGCTATATATATTCATATATAAACTGCAAAATGGCCCTCTCTGGAGAGAGCCGACCAAAAAAAGTCTGTCCTATAAGAAAAGATTAGGAAACCATGTCTACTTGAATTATTAACCCCCCTTTTCATAGTTCTATAGCCTCGATGGTAGGATGTTTAGGCATCTGGGTGGGAATCTGAAATGTAAAGTCTGCACAGCCTAAGCAGGCAGCATTAGCCAAACAAGGGGATATGTTTGCTACTGTGAATCTGTGAATTCAAGCCCTGCCTAATGGCAACATAGTTCAGATAAAAAAGAAAAAGAAAAAGAAAAAAAACCACTGAGCCAGGTCTTTGGCTACCTATTTCCACCTTCATTGAAAGGAATCCTATTGGGTCATTGGAAAAGTTATGAGTATTTTTTTGTTTTACTATGGAAGAATGTGTCATGACTTTTCTGACGACCCAATAGAATTTCTATTTGAGCGAAGACTTCTGAAGTCATCTAGTCTAGCCCTCCATAGTTGACTAAACCCGCACATTGACATTCCTAGAGAGATAGCAATAGAGAGCTCACTCCCTCCCAAATCTAGCAATTCTGTGCTGAAAAACACAAACTATGCTTAGATCTTTAAAATGAGATGAAATCTACTTCTTAGACCTACCAAATAAGAAATCTGAGACCTTTGTCACATGACAACACTCTACGTATATAAGAAGGGTTTTTATACCCTGTAGAACCTACAGATTTCAAATTTCTTCAAGTAGCCTCCAATCACTTCACGTACAGCCAGGGGCCTAACCATGTTCTAAATGTTTTAATGAATTTACTATTTTATTTCTAATAACAATCCAGTGAGTGGAAAACCTGTACTAGCCCCATTTCACGGATGTGAACACTAAGGCCCTGAAAGGCAAGGAAATTGCCCAAGGTCACAAGGTTAGCCAACAGCAAGAATGAGACTTGAACCCAGGTAGGCTGGCTCCAGAGCTTCATTTTTCAACCTCTGATATGAGGGTTAAAGCACAGGCTTTGTGGTCACAGTCTTGCCCTTGAATCCAAGTGCTAATACTTCCTCCACCAATTGACTGCCTCAGCCTGTTTGATGATGGATACCACAGTATCACTGTGAAATTAAATAATATGTATAAAGCTGCAGTGCAGTGCTTCTCACATTCTGGGCACCCAGTAAAGACTGATTAAATTAATATGTGAATAAATAAGCAAATGAAGGTCTTCCACCTCTACCCTCCTGCATTCGTCTGCTAGTACTGCTATAACAAAACATCAGAGTCTGGGTGGCCTAAACAGCAGAAATGATCTTCTCAACGTTTTGGAGGCTGGAAGTCAAACGCTAAGGCGCCAGCAGGGTTAGTTTCTCGTGAAGCCTCTCTCCTTAGCATGCAGATGGCTGCCTTCTCACTGTGTCTTCACACTCTTTTTCTCTGTGAGTGGACTCTCTTGGTGTCTCTTCCTATTTTTGTAAGAGTCTTGTTGGATTAGAGCCTCATCCCTAATTTTCTCATTTAATCCTCATTACTTGGCTTAAAGACTCTATCTCCAAACATACCACATTGAGGGTTAGGGTCTCAAGCTATGGATTTGCTGGGGAGACAGTTCAGTTCATAATACCTCCTTAGCAAAGATTTCTTTTTGCTCCAATTTTCTTAAGCAAAATACCTATTTTGGTGTGCCCTCAGGAAGTCACAGCATAAATAGAAAACAGACTGGAATAAAAATAAAGGTATAGAGGCCAGCAGGTGGCATGGTGGCTGAGGAGTTGTACTCCCACATGACCAACTACAGTTTGAATCCTGGACCTGGTGGCTTACTCTCGCTCTATTTCTCTCTTTGTGTCTCTCTGGTGAGCACACGTTCCCTGTAGCAAATTAAAAAATAATAATGATGATAAATATTTTTAAGTAAATAAAGGTATAATATCACTATTAATCATTGTCTCATTCCCACCAATCTGTACTATACAGTATGTTGCAGCCTAAAAATTAAGTAAGCAAGCTACAAGATAGTAGCCATTCAAATTGTGTAATGTCTCTGTTCAAACCTGAGCCCAGCCGATGGCTTGTCATTTTATTCAGGAAATTCTAAAGTCCTCTCATGACCTATGAGGCCGAGGTGACCTGCACCCTATGATCTCCGGTAACTGCCTTCTTCACTAGGGCCATTTCAGCCATGCTGGCCTCCATGCTTTCCTCAGATGTCCCATACACCTATGCTCTCCCCAGGCGGGGCCTTTGTACTTGCGGCTCTGCCTGGAATGTTCTTTCCCCAGTCAGGTTGTCCCGGCCTGCGGGAGATCGGGCAGGGTGTCTGAGTGAGAGAGCAGAGGTCTGGAACCGGCGCAGCGTCACAGCATGGGAGCGACACAGTGTCACAGCTCAAGATGGCATGCAGTCGCTCGTTTATTGAGGGTCGGAGAACATTCTTATATACAGGGTAGGAAAAGGGGGCGGGAATTGTCACGGACCTGACTGAGGACCTGCCTGAATGAGAAAGTCTCTGGGTGAATTGCCTACTCCCGGAACAAGGATACTTGAAGGTCCTTGTATGAAGGTCATGTCAGCCATTTTGGTGCATGTGGCTTCCTACATCAGGTGACACTTTCCTTCACTTATTTTAAGTCTGCACAAAGATCATTCTGCTATTGGCTTTCCTATCTGAAAGAGCACACCTCCCATCACTGGCCCTTCATTTACTATGTGTATCTTCCTACTTCTCGATGTAGTATGTACTTGCATTTTTGTTCGTTGTTTGCTTCCCCTTGCTAAACCATGAGCTCCCCAAGAGCAGGTACTTCATGTCTTTGCTTAGCATTGCCATGGTTGTGTGTAGCACAGAGTAGTGACTGAAAAGCAAAGCTTTGTTGAATAAATGAAGAAATAATCACAGTTAGTAGCCCAACAGACAAGTGGAATTACCCACAGGTTTTTTTGTCTCCCTTTTTTTCTGGGGTCGTGTTTCCCAAATGTTAGCTAGCATATATAGGAATTACCTAGAGAACTTGGTTTAAAATGTAGAATTGAAGATCCACACCCCCCAAAAAAAAAAAAAATTCTAAATCACTGGGTCCTGTGCGATGCTCAAGAAAACCTCTATTTTGTTTTTAATTTTTTTTTTTTGCATGTGCTTGTGTGAGACAGAGAAAAATAAAGAGGGCATGTGTGCTTGTGAGAGAAAGAGAGTACCTTCCAATGAGGCATGGTTACACCACAATCCCCCATCCACCATTTCCCGGACCCGTTGGAATTTGGGGCATACACATCCATACGCCCGACATATTTTTCAAGCTATAGGGTGGCATTTGAACACTGACCAGCCATGTGGGATCTGGCTTCCTTCACCACTAACCTATAGGCTGGCCCACAAATTTCCATTTTCTAGAAGCACCCTAGCACCTAATAAAGGAGGAATTCTAGTGTACTATTTTAAGAAACATTGTCCTAGGATGACAGAAATTTAAAAAGAAAAAAAAAATGCAAAGGGAAGGCAACACCACTGAAATTTGTATGGCTTCCTCCTGCATGCCTAATTCAAGATATGGAAACTCTAGACTTACATAAGGAACGTAAGGAAGCAATGATAATGGGGGGGAAGGGGCACAATGTGCTGTTCATAAACGCCCTGATCTTTTAAATCTTAGTTGGAGAGACTGAAGCTGTGTACCTATTAGAAGAAAGGCCTTAGAAGGGAACTCAAAAGCAGAAGGGCAGCATTATTCTTCTCCTTCTCCTGTACCACAGCAGTGTGCTGAATAGCTGCTACAGCCCGTGAGGAGGGGAGGGTACCCCCTTGGTCCTTGGCAGTTCTTATCAACCAGACATCCAGAGCTGGAAGACAGTGAAGCCCTGTTTAGATCCCACCCACTGTCTTGCAGAGAGATTGAGTGAACTGCTCCAAGCTCCCACAGCTAATTAGTGTAAACAGCTGGGACAGTCTGCCTCACTGTGGTGTTTTGGTCTCTGCGCCCCACAGGAAGTGGCTTGACTATTCCTAATAGTTCTGTGAATTCTTTAGAACAATGGGCTGACCTGAGTAGAAACTCTATACAGAGAGTAGAAACCCTCAGGGATATACTACAGGAGTCTACTTTCTTCAGCACTGCGGGCCTGTGTCTTGATAAGTCCTCGGGAGAGAAGCAGCTTCCAGATATTTTTAAACGGCTGAGCAAGGAACATGTAATGGCACTGTTATTTTACAGTTTTTAAAAGGAAGCTCATTTGTCTTTGAAATTGGCCCTATTTACACACAGAGTCAGCAGAAAGTCTATTATCTGCTATTAAGCCTTCAAGAACATTTTCCTAAGTGCTACCTTGCTCACATTGGGTATCTAACAAGGTAACTCAGGGCCACGGTATATAATATGTGTTTCCCCACATTGTGCCCCTGAAGTGTCAAAGCAGTGGGCCAACCCTGACTGCTTAGAGCTCAGGGCTGGAGATTTGGGACAGCCAGATATGATCTGAGCTGGTTCTACAGTTTCTCCTACTCCAGTCTCAAACATGACGCTATGCCAGCTTGCACTTTTCCCTGTCTAACTGACCCAGGTGAAGCTTGCTGCGCCTGCTGGGAACAGCCTCCTCCAAATTCACTTTATTTGTAGTCATTTCTAGTCTCCTGTTTGGAAATTGTATTTTTGGCTTCAATTCAGATAAATTCACACTGAGATGATAAATGGAAATGATCCTCTAGGTGAAGCAGTGGCCAAGGCTTTCGTTACAATTCTCTATTGATCCTCAGAGATGCTCTGGGCAGCACACAACATTATTTATTTGATACGGCACTATCAGGTCATAGCACAGACCTTGGTGAATTGATTAAAGTCTGAGGCTCCCAGTGAAACCCAACCTTCATTTAAAGTACCACTTGACCAACAAGACCTGATTTTTTACAACGCGGAAGAAAGGCATCTTCCACGTTGCATATTTTTGCTTTTTAAAAGGTAAGCTTTCAAAGCTTGCAACTTCACAAGTAAACAAATGAAATAAGGTATGTAAAAGCATCTGGACCATTGCCTGGGGCTTTGCAGGGATTCAATAAACGTTTGCTCCATTCTTTCTCCCACCTGTCTTTGTCTATAGACAAACTTGAGTGTTGGCTCATTTTTTTTTTTGGTCCACTTATTAAATATTCTTGAACACCCACCATGTGCTGAGCATGTTTGTAGACACTGAGTATACGGTGTTGTGCAACACAGATGGATCCCTGCTCTCACAGACCTTACGTTCTGGTGGGGAAGACAGGCGACAAATCATGACAGGCATTCAATCTGATCCAAATTAAGGTGGAAACTGGAATAAAGCAAGAAATAAATGAGGAGATTCAGATAAAATTGAAATAATGAACTTGGGTGTACCTGGCTGAAGAAATACCTTCCAAATTTGTTCTCCAGTGAATGGGTTTCATAGTGAATCTCCTCTGGTGGCCTTCCAGTCACAAATCACATGGATGCCTACCAGCAAGTATTTTTGAGACCTCAGTTTCAGCACCCTCTTTTTTCACCCAATGCTCTGATTCTGCATGGACTGGTGGCAGATACTGACCAAGAAATACTTCTCTCGAGAAACAAAACCCCTGAGAGCTGAGTCTAGAGAAATTTCAATGAATACAGCAGCCCCTGGCCTGACCTCAAGGGGTTTGCATACTAGTAGGGAGAAACAGACAACCACAGGAAATAGCAATAACCAGTAATTTTCTTTCCTTTTTTTTTAAAGAATTATTTTACTGAACTTTATTTTTTTAATTTGACTTGGGTGGGGGGGTTGGGAGAGAGAGAGAGAGAACAAGCAGCCAGATCTGGAACTCGAACCTCTGTTGGCCATATGGAAGTCCAGTGCCCTCAACCTTCACACCACCTGCTGGCCCCAATAACCAGGAATTTTCAAACAGTGAAAATGGCTGGGATGAAAAGAAAAACAGGATCAAAGGATAGAGAGTGACATGAGGTGAGGTGGTAGGCTATGAGGCATGGGGCAGACAGGGAAGGACTCTCTGAAGAGGTATATTTGAACTGAGGCTTCCCCAGTGAGAAAGAGCCAGCCAGGCAAAGAGCTTTTGGAAAAGTACTGAGGCATGGGACCTGTAAATGCACAGGCCTGGGGACTGGAAGAAATTGGATGTAATCAAGGAATAGAATGGTCTTTGTGGAATACCTTTCATAACTTTTTATGATAGAATTTGTAGTTTGTTTTTTAAAAAATCATTTTATTGGGTCATTAGAAAAGTCATGATGAATTTTTGCATAGAAAAACAGAAAACTATGAAAAAGTCATGACTTTCCCGACAACCATTAAATTCCAATAAGTTTGGGACCAGCAGTTAGCGTAATGGCTATGTCACTGGACTCCCATGTAGTCAACCGAAGTTCGAGTCCCGGACCTGGTGGCTTAAACTCACGCCAGGCATGTGTGCGTGCGTGCCCAAGATCCTGAGAGGAGAATGGAGGAGAAGGGATTGAGGCATGGCCATCCCCCCTGGGGGGTGATTTCTCGCTTTCTGTCTCTCTGTCTCTGTCTTTCTGGCGAGCACATGCACCCTATAGCAAAAACCTCTCCAAAAAAAAAAAAAAAAATTCCCATAAGTTTGTAAATTCATACTTCATCGTATTTTTCAATAGAAGCAGTATTTCCTTATATATGGTTTGGATTCTGGGGCTGGCCCCATAGCCTGATGGTTGAGGAAGCTAGGTCCCACATGGTCAGTCTTGTGGTTAAATCCTGGCCCTGGTAGTTAAAAAACACTCAGGCATGTGTGCATGTATGCCCCAGGTTCCAACAGGATAGAGTAATAGAGAAGAGATAGTGGTGTGACCATATCCCCCTGAAGGGTGCATGCACATGCCCTCAAGTTAAAAATAATCATAATAAACTAATTTGGACTTTGGAAACAGCTTGCTTCACTGTATAAGGGAACAATTTGGCCCTAGATTCAAGTGGGCAGGATTACTCCTAAATTTTCCACTTACTAGTTGAGTGACTTTCAGTAACTTAAAGAACCTCTCTGTGCCTTGTTTACCATAAAGGGGAATAAGAATAATTCTATGGTTGGGAAACTTTTGTTGACAAATGTATATAATGAACACAACGTGCTTACCAGCAAAGCATGTCAACTACTATAATCCCTCCATCATGTCTTCTAGCAGATCATTTTCTTGATCATTGTTTCCATCCTTTTATCCCCTCAGCCACTCATTGAATGTATTTAGAAACAATATTAGAAAGTAGTTTCCAAAAAGCTTTATGACTTTGGTAAATTGAAATCTTTGAGATGTTTTCAATCTATTAATAGAGGCAGGACTTGTAAATCCTCCTGAAACTGATTCTAAACCCTGGGCAAGGCTTTCCCCAGGGGAGATGGTTGGGAGTGCACAATGAAGTGTTCTCCCATTGCTCTCATGCCCTCCCCCTGCTTTTTACAGCATTTATCACCACCAGTCATCTTACACCTTTGTTTATGCTGTTGCTCCACCTATAAGAATAGAAGCTCTCTGAGAACAAAGACTAGGCTGTCTTGTTCAATGAACCACCCTCAATTCCCTCTGATAATGTTCAAATAATAGAGGTCAATAAATACTTGACTGAATTATGTCTCTACATACACCTAAAAAAATATACCAAGAGTGGATTTGCTAATGGATCAAAGGACCTTGGATCTAAAAATATCCCATGGTACAGTCTGGATTGCCAGGTTCCTGGTGACCCAGGAGAGCGATGATTCTCTGGCATAATCTGTCCTAATAAATACGAAGTATTGCATCCATTTATTATTCACTCATTCGCTCAACAAATATTTATTCGATCTGAACTTTATGCCAGGCATTGCATTCAATGCTGGTATGCAGTGGTGAATAAAACAGAGTATTTGCCCTCAGTAGATTAGAATCCTGTAATTAATCACTTTCTTAACAAAAACGTCTTGTCACCAGCCTCAGCAGCATCATCCTTTTGTAGGAATCTGAAGACTAGAACGTAGGGAATAAATAAAACCTTCTGGCATCAGGCCTGTGAGTAGGCAGCCAGGAAATGCTGTCTCTGGCCTGACTCATCCCTCCCTCTCACCTCACCCCTGAGATGTTGGTAGCTTTCCGTAGTACTCTACAGATGGCATCCATATACGTTTCTTCATGGTGCACACGGTGCCTCTCTCATACAACATATACACGCATGCACATATGCGTGCATGTACACACACACATATAGCCAATATAAAAACTCATTCAGTGCCCAAAATTCATTGTGTTAAATTATAAATGAAATCTGCAGTGGCACAGGGAGCATAAGGAAGATAGGGATAAGATCTCCAGCCTTAATACCTCTTTACAACATGTAATATCACACCCTTGATTTGCAAGCTGCTCATTTATAAGACAACCTAGACTGTTGTAAGAAAACTTTTCTTTTTAAAAAGAAGAGTAAGGCAGCTGCTAAATAAGAAAAGTTCAGAGTACTGGGTGGAAAGAACCTGAAAAAATAAACATGCATGTAAGAGGGTACTTCAAAAGCTTTACCAAAAAAATGAAAGTAAAATACAAACTTACTTTGGGGCAAAAACTTTGAAATCCATGTGTGGTTTTTCATAATATGCATTTACATGAACTTTTTGAAAGACTCCTCTCATATGCATGTATGTGTATATGTGTGTGTGTACATGTGTGTGTATATATATACACACACATATACATTTGTACATACATGTGTGTATTTTCATGTTGTACCTCTATCCCAGATTTAAGGATAAATTCCCATCCTACTTATGTTTTTGTCTAACAATGTTCTTACATGGAGCTTAGTTTCCGTTGGATTATGATGTAAGGAATCATTCTATCTTCAATCCTGTTTCATTTTAATATTGGTTACTTCAATGAACCTGTGGTATAGACACTCTTTCAGACCATTAATCCCTCAACCCTATTATTGTGATTTAACTGACTTGGGCATATATGTGTCTTTTTCCCCCTGAAGAAACTGTGGTTTACTTGAAGAGTTGTATCCTGGCATGGTTAGGTTCTCTAGTTAGACTGTCTGGGCTCACCTGGCTCTACTGGAAGGTAACTTGGGCAGCGTTCCTTAACCTTCCTGATGTATGGTTTCCTTGTCTCTCAAACTATTCACTGTAATACTTTCTATGGCTGATGGGAAATTAAATCAGCTAATTTATGTCATGCTTAGCAAAATTCTTCACACACTTCAATTGCTTAATAATATTAGCAGTTATTGTTTTTAATAAAGTAAGCCACCACAGAATTGTTCCTGACTCCAAAAACAGTATTCCTAATGATCTGAGTGTACTTAATGGATTTTAAAGACAGGATTAAACTTCTAAATGCATGAAAGTATGACATTTTACGCCCTAAAATATTAGTATAGGAAACTAAAATTCTGGGGCTAGCAGGTGGCATAGTGGCTATGATGCTGGACTCCCACATGGCCAACTGCAATTCGAGTCCTAGACCTGGCAGCTGGAAAATCATGCTGGGGGCATGTGTGTACATTCCCAAAATCCCAGGAGGAGAACGAAAATGAAGGGGTTGAGTGTGGCCATCCCCCCAGGAGTAATTTCTCACTATCCCTCTCACTTTCTCTCCTCTCCAGCAAGCACACATCCATTATGGCAAAAACCTTAAAACAAATTTTTTTTTAAGAACTAAAACTGTAAGAAAATCTATCAAGCACAGTCACAATTATTAAAACATGTTATGAAGTGACTTCAGTAGGACTATGTCTTCATGGTGCCAAATAACTAGGTAGAAAAACTAAAATTTTAATCAATTATCTAGACATCTAAGCTATCCTTCTCCTTCAATTTTTTATAAAGACATTTGAGGTCAATAGTAATGTGATTGAGTATATAAAAGAAAATAAAATTATAAAAGAATTTAAAAAAAGAGGGAATCATTTCACTCTGTTCTTTTTAACTCTGCATTAAAATACAAGTCTAAGGACCAAATAAACAAAAGAAAACGGTAATGTATATGGTAATATCTTTGACTGGATTAATATACCATACATTCATGCTGGGAAAAATTCTTTTTGCATGCTGTAAAGATGTTCAGTGATTGAATACTAAAAAATAAATAAGAAAAAAAGGAAAAAAATTTCAGAAGCCAGCAGGTGGCATGGCGCTTAAGGTTCCAGACTTTCACATGGTTAACTGCAGTTCATTTCCAGACCTGGCATCTTGCTTAATCACTTTCCTCTCTGTCTCTTTATGAACACCCCATTCAGCAGAGCACAGACAGCACACGGGAGATTTTCCCCAGCGACCACGCAGAAGGAACTGTCCCTTAAATATTATTAAACAAAGTCTTCTATTATGGGATAATATGTCATGACCCAAAATAAGTGTCATCAAAAACAAATGTAAAATAACTTGTTATTAGTATTGGAACATGATGAAAAATGGTTTATTCCCATCCATTCATAAGAATGATTGAGGTTTTCTATAGAAATTCATAGAGTTATGTAAGAGCCCAGTCACATTACTCTTATACGAGACATAAAGCCGCAGAATAACTCTGAAAAAAAAAAATGAAAAACAAAAAACTATCTTTTCTTAACTAGGTTGTCTTTAAAACTTGTTTTAGAAAATTAGTTATCTATATAAGTATATTGTATTTCTGATGGTCTAATTTGTTCTGTTGACCTGTTTGTCTACTTAAAGAGAATGTTTGTCAATAGCTTTATAAGTATTAAAATTTAAAAAGTAAAATTAAAAAAATTTAAAAAAAGAAAGTCACTTTCTTAGCCTATGAAGTCTTTCATCTTCCTAAGATTTTTTTTCTTAACTGCTATTCGTTCTTCCTAGTCTCTCCCATTTCAACTGCTAAACTTTTTTGACAGTATGTAAATAACTGTCCACTCTGAGTATAATTTTTTCTCATGAATTAAAGAACTAATTGGTCAATGTAAGCACCAACATAAATTGCTCAAGAAAAGTCAGCCTTTCTGATTTTCCTGAACTCAAAACTTTGAGAGTTTACTAATTAGAAGAGGAAGAGATTCATAGAAAATGATCTGCCTGTGATTTGTCCTTCTTTCAGAGAATGATGAGTTCAGAGTTTGCTATCGACACTTTATCTGGCTGTCACGGTGCGAATTTCTCTCTCTCTCTCTCTTTCACCAACCTTATTACCAAAATGTTTGTTAAAAACAAATACATAGGTGGTGGCAGTGGTGACACAGTAGTTGAGGTGCTGGACTTCCACGTGGCCCACCACAATTGGAGTCCCGGACCCAGTGGCTTGACACTCACACCAGGCTCGAGTACACACATGCCCAAAATCCCAAAAGGAGAATGGAGGAAAAAGGGTTTAAGCATGGCCATCCTCCCTGAAGGGTGATTTCTTGCTTTCTGCCTCTCTGGTGATCATACGTGCCCTGTAGCAAAATCTCTATAAAAACAAACCAACAAACAAAAAACAAACCAATATGCATTGCTTGGTTCCTAAGTTTATTTGAGATAGTAAAATGAAATATCAGGTAGCTTTGTGGCCATGGAAAGGTAATGAAAACACACCAAACTTCAGTTACCTCATTTATAAAGTATGAATTATAATAGTATATAATTCAGAGAGTTAATGTGGTAAATAGATGTGATACTTCAACACACTGTTGACTCCATTATGAGATCAGCATATGTTAAATTATTTCAAGAAAGTAGTACTAGTTCTCCAAGGAAAGAGTGTGTAGTCATGAAAAAAAAGAATTTTAAAGATTGCTTACTCTATTTCCTTTAATAAAGAGAAAAAGTGAGTAAGAATTCCAAAAAATGACATTTAAATGAGCAATGGAGAGAGAGATTGTGGTATCCTCCTTCATTGTCTTTTATTTATATAGTCTACAAATAAGTAATGAGTACCTATCATGTGTCATATAGTGTTTTAGATTCTAACAAAACAGTACTGAATAAAACAGATAATAAAAAGTTTTAAATAAGATAATTTTGAAGGCCAGTAGGTGCCATGGTGGTGAAGGCACTGGAATCCCATATGGCCCACTGTGGTTCAAGTTCTGGATCTGGCAGCTTGCTTTCTCATTCCTTCCTTGCCCCCAGTCTCTTAATAATAATAAATTAGAGACCAGCAGTTAGTGTAATGGCTATGTTGCTGGACTCCCATGTAGCTGACTGCGGTTCGAGTCCCAGACCCAATAGCTTAAACTCATGCCGGGTGCATGTGCGTGCATGCCCAAGATCCCAAGAGGAGAATGGAGGAGAAGGGATTGCAGTGTGGCCATCCTCCCTGGGGGGGTGATTTCTCGCTTTCTGTCTCTATGTCTCTCTCTGTCTTACTGACAAGTGCATGCGCCCTATAGCAAAAACCTCTCCAAAATAAATAAATTAATTAATTAAATTAAAAATTCTTTTTTAAAAACGATAACTTTGTTTAACTGTAAGAATTTTGAACAAAATGATACAGGGTAATGTGATAAAGAAAAACAGTGATCATCAGGTAGGGTGTTCATGGAAGCTAGAGACTTGAAGGATAGAAAACCCAGGGTAGTACATCTTCCAGACAGGGACAACAAGTAAAGGGGACCTTAAGCCGAAATGAGCTTGCCATGTTAACAGAAAAGAATAACAAAGCTATCATCATAAAGGAAAGCAGGGACCAGACCGTGTGTGAACTTAAAAGCCATATTAAGGACCTTGGTTTTATTATAAATGTGGTAAGAAAACTTTGGAGATTTAAAGTATGCCAAGGACATAATATGTTCTGATTTAAAAATAGGTGGGTGCTGTATGGAAAATGAATTACAGGGGGACTAGAAGAACTGGCAGGAATACCAGTAGAAAGGTTTAATATTAATAGCTGATTAGCAAGACAGAACAGAGGCTTAAATTAAGGTGGCATTGGAGGTAATGGAGAGAAAAGAATAAATTAGGGTCCCAGACCTGGAGGTTTGAAAATCACTCCAGGTTTGTGTGTGTACATGCCCCAAATCCCAGGAAAATAATGAAGGAAAAGGAGATAAGTAGCCCCCTTTGGGGGTGATTTCTTACTTTTTCTCTCACTTTCTCCCTCTGAGTGCAGGTGCCCTATAATTTTTTAAAATATTAAAAAAGAATGTATTAGGGATAAAGTATTTTGAAAGTAGAGATGATACAATTGCTAATGAATTGGGTAGATTTAAGTGTGGTATCAATGAGTAGGATATAAATTTCATTCCTATGATGAAGGGTTGACTTGCTATGTAGGCTTATAGATAGACAAGAATGAGGATGAAACATTACCTTCTAAATCATCCACAACCCTCCCAACCCCATTCTAGTCAGAAGTCATCTAAGCAAAAAGAGAGAAAATCTCACTATGAATATTCTCACACTCCACAAATAGTCACTCAGCATCTGTTACTATATTTGGAACCAATTATAGTTACTGGCAGTACAAAAGCAAGCAAGATAGACACACCGCTGTTCCAGTGGAATTTATGTTTTACTGGAGCAAGTGGAATATAAAAAGTAAATATAATAATACCAGACACCTAAAATTACTCTGATAAAATAGAAATGAAATTATATTAGTAACTATTGGATAGCTACAATAGGTGTTCAAGGGGTCTTCATAAAAAGGTTTCAGTATTCTGTCTGCATAAGATAAAATTTTAATTATGTATCATATATCCATGACCTAATACCAAATATGACATTAGGTAGCTGAGTCTGGAGTATTGGAAAGAGGACAGAATTAGAGGTATAACTAATTTTTAAAGCTATCATCCTGGGAGATAATTAAGAGAAAAAATAGAAATTATAAACAAACAAAAAAAAGGAGACCCAGAAACAAGTTCTGAGAATCCTCAATATTTATAAGCTGGACTGATAAATTGTCAGCAAAGGAGATTGCAACAGCCAGAGTTAAAAGTAAAAATAGAAAACTGTGGTGTTATGAAGTAAATAAGCCAAACCGTTTGCCCCATCTTCCCATCCTTAGGGAATTCCAGATAATTCCTCCTTTAACATATATAGTGGGAGTTTCAGTTAGGGCCCACTATTGAGACTCTCCCTCTCATTGATCTAGGCTGGTACCCTCTTAATCAGAATTGGATAGCATGAGAACAAATAGAGAAGCATGACATTTGTGAGACACAGAAACGGTTTATTACCTATTGATGATAACATGTATAGTATTCTCAACCAGACTGAGCTGAGAAGTACTTCATGTTAGATAAATTCTCTTTAGAAGCCAAATGATGTATAGTGATTGAATGTTTAAAGAAAATATTGAGAATTGACAAAAATAATCTGAAAAAAATGAAAAGCTATTTGATGATGATGTGGATAGCAATGTCTTCGTCTTGACTGATATGTGTGGTAATTGTGCTGAAAGAAGAAATGTTATACACTGTAAAGATACATGTGATTAAATGTAATATAAAAATAAAATCTAAAAATTTTTTTAATAATTTATCCTGTCCAAGTCATTGAGAGGAGTTATTGTTTTGCAGTTGGAGGAAGGACAAGCCCTGCATTGTGGGGCACTGATACCTATTACGATCTTCCCACTTTTAAGCCAGCAGGCAACTGAATCAGTGATACCCTGCAAGGTTGGCAGAGGAGTGTTTGATATGCAAGCAATATCTAATTACTCCAACCAGGCAACATAATGGCTCTTTTCTAGGGAAACACAAACAGAAGAAAGCATCTAGGGACAATGCAGCTCAGTCGAATCTAGCCAAACAAACTCTTTCTGAACAAGCAGCCACAGATCTTATAAGAATAGCATCAAACAATAAAAATGGAAAGCAGAAAAAAAGGTGAATTCTGAGACCTCCTCATATCAACAAATGAATATAGTAGGTGAAGAGAATTAAAAACAATAACTCAAAAATTCAATGACTTTAAGAGCTGCAATGTTATAGCAGTAGAGATTACTGACTGGGAGTCAGGTCAGTCCATATTCAGATGAAATTAAAAGTATCATAAAAAAATAGGAAATTTTAAAAGAGCCTAAAAGATACATGGGAAAAGGTCTAACATGTTTTTAATTGAAATCAAGATGTCTAAGAGGGAGAAGGAATGAGCAGTACCAATATTTAAGGAAATAGTGGCTAAGATTCTTCTAAAATTGATAAGACATTCGGCTACAGATTCAAGAAGTGCAAATAACCCCAATCAAAATTAATTTTTAAAAAATTATACCTAGAGTGGGCAGTAGGTGGCATAGTGGTTATGCCACTAGATTCCCACATGACTGACCACAGTTCAAGTCCCAGACCCGGCAGTTTGAAAATCACACTAGGCATATGTGCATGCATGCCCTAAATCCCAGGAGAGTGGAGGAGAAGGGATTTCAGAATGATCATCCCCCCAGGAGTTAATTTCTCACTTTCCCTTTGGTGAGCACACGTTCCCTATGGCAAAAACATGAAAAAAAAATTATACTTACTTTGGGGTCTCTAGGTAGTGTAGCAATTATGCTCCCACATGGCCAACCACGGTTCAAGTCCTGGACCCAGAGGCTTGAAAATTACTCTGGGTGCATGTGAGTGTTTGACCAAAAAACCTAGGAAAAGAATGGGGAAGGGACTGCAGTATGGTCATTCCCCCAAACAGTAATTTCTCACTTTCCCCCTCTCTGTCTCTCCCTGGCAAAAGTACTCAGCCTATGGCAAAACAAACTTTGAAAAATTTATATTTATTTGAAACTATACATATAAAAATATATGTATGTGGAACCAGCAGTTGGCATAATGGCTATGTCACTGGACTCTCATGTAGTCAACCGTGGTTCAAGTCCCAGACCCGGTGGCTTAAACTCATGCGGGCGCGTGTGTGTGAGTGCCCAGGATCCCGAGAGGAGAATGGAGGAGAAGGGATTGCGGTGTAGCCATCCCCCCTGGGTGGTGATTTCTCACTTCCTGTCTCTTTGTCTCTCTCTTTCTTTCTGGCAAGTGCACACGCCCTATAGCAAAAACCTCTCCAAAAAAAAGTGTGTGTATATGTGTGTGTGTGTGTATACACACAATATCTATTTTTTTAGAAAAAATTTTATATATATTTGAAAAATATATATATAAACATATGTATGTATACACACACACACACACACACACACCTGGGCAAATCATAGTAGAACTACTAAAAACTAGAACAAACGAGATCTTAGAAATCAAGACAAATGTA
Organism: Tupaia tana; assembly: GCA_026018925.1. Taxonomy (NCBI): domain Eukaryota; kingdom Metazoa; phylum Chordata; class Mammalia; order Scandentia; family Tupaiidae; genus Tupaia; species Tupaia tana. The sequence continues at coordinate 34,022,736 of JAKSZU010000014.1, read as the reverse complement.
TATTGCCATTAAAAGAAAAGCAATTGAACAGTTATATTTTCCATGAAATTGTGAAACCCAGGAGAGAATGGCATGACAACTTTAAAACATTCAAAGAAGCTTAGTGCCACTCTAGAATTTTATATCTAATAAAAATATCCCTTAGAAAATATTGAATGTTGATGAAAAAATTAACAAAATCAATAACTCACCAACTTTTTGTTTAAAGTAAATTTTTTAGACAGTATTTACTTGGGTATTGCATTTTTATCCAATCTGTCAATCTGTGCCTTTTAATTGGTGCACTCATTCCATTTTTAAATGTAACCATCTTGCTATTTTTTTTTTCTATTTATCCATCTGTTCTTTGGTCCTTTTCTCTTTTTCTGACTTTATTTGTATTCATTTACTATTTTTGCCACATTGCCTCCTCTATTGACTTATTAATTACAATTCTTTATTTTTTAGTCATTGCTCTAGGATTTGTAATGTTTGTCTTTATCTGAGTATGATCTAAGTATTATGCCCATTAGATATAACATAAGAAATGACTAGAAGTGGACATTTCCCTTTCTGAACATTTTTGCAGTACTATTTCTACATATTACATTTGTACATATGTGTGAATGTACATTGCATATGCATGTATGATATGATAGTCTTTTCATTTAACAAATAATCTTCTTTAAAAATTAAAAATAAGAAAAGTCTTATATTTACTCATATGTTTAGCATGTCAAATTCTTCTTTTTAATGTAGATCTAAATTCACCTAAAATTATATGCATAAATTTAAAGAACCAGCCATTGAAATCAGCAGATGGTTTCATCACTGGACTCCTATTTGGCTGACCATGGTTCAAGTCCCGGACCCAAAGGTTTGAAACTCACACTAGGCATGTGTGTCTGCATGTCCAAAATCCCAAGAGGAGAATGGAGGAGAAAGGATTGGAGCATGGCCATCCCCTCCCCACCCCCCGTAACTTTCTCTCTGTCTCTCTGGCGAGCTAACTCACCCTGTAGCAAAAAAATAAAATTAAATTAAAAAAAATAATAAAACTCTAAAAAAAAAAAAAGCACTGGTCATTTTTATGACCCTCTCCCTCCCCCAATATAAATGTATCATGTCTGCTTGATAGGGTGGGCTGAAGCACCTCTGGCTTCAGATCCCTGGGTGCTCTTTCTCTTAATAAACTTTCCTTTTACTCTTGAAAATAAATAAATTGAAATAAAATTAAAATCATATACATAACAATGAGTTCATGTATCTTTTTTTAGTCTTTTCTGCAAACTTTTTTGTTTAGCTTGTATTTTTAAGCATATAAGGATATTTTCATTTGTTCTAGAACTTTACAGTGAGTATTTTAGGAATTATTTTGATACTTTATAGATTTCCTTTTATTATCTTGTGGCTTACCCTATTTATAATGAGAAGTCAATGATGATTCTTAAGGGTATTCCTCTGTGTGTAGTGGACATTTTTAATGTTTCAAAGATTTTTTTAACTTTGAGATTGATTTTAATAATTTTATTGTAACGTACCTTAGGTTAAAAAGGTTTTCTTTGTATCTATACTGAGTGGGTTTTATTTAGTTTCTAAGTTCTGTGGATTTATATTTTATTAAATTTGAAAAATGTTAGCTATTTTTTTCTTTTCTCTTTTTTAATTTTTAATTTTATACATTTAATCACTATGCATCACTTTGCTTGTAGTTGAATTTACCCAACATGAATACACTTCACTTATTTCTATAAATATCTCTTCTCCCCATACTTCTAATACTCCAATTGTAGTACTTACTGGCTAGATATTTTCCCACATATCTATTTAATTTTTGGTAGTTTTTCTGTGTTTCAGTTTGGATAGTTTTATCTCCCTGATTTCAATTTTACTCTTCTTGTTTTTTCACTTTGATTTTTTAATTTAATTTTTGCTTGTTTGGCTTCTGTTGTGTTTAGTTGTGTTGAAGCCTATATAGTGAATTTTTCTTTAGCTCTAGAAGTTTCAGTAAGTACTTTTTAATAGATTCCACTTCTCTCCTCATTATATTCATATTTTCCTGTACGTCTTTGATTCTTTTAAAAAAATAATAATAATTTGTCAGAGGGCACATACACTCACACAAGAGAGAAAGGGAATGGAAGGAGTGAGAAAACACCCTCCCCCATGGGGGATGGTCATAACATAAATGCTTCTCTTCCATTTCTTTCTCTTGTTGAGATTTTAGGCATGCAAGCACACACTCCCAGCGTGTTTCTCAAGTTGCTGGGTCTGGGACTCTTACCACACAGTTGGCCATGTGGGATCCAACATTAGCCACCATGCCACAGACCGACTCATATGTTTTTGATATTTTTAATAGAGTTTTTAAATACTTGACCATTAATACCATTATCCTTAAAATTCTTAGGGCTGGTTCAATAGACCAATTTTTCTTTTGGGTATGGCTCATATTTTACAGCTTCTTTGCACATCCATTCTTATTTGATACTAAATATTATTGTTATACTGTTGAGTATCTAGATTTTATTGTCTTCTTTTAAAAAATATTAGGTTTTATGTTGGTTGCTGTTGATTTCATTAATAATTTTGAACCCTGGACCAGCAGATGGTGTAATGGTTACATTGCTGGACTCACAGGGCATAGACCACAGTTTGAGTCCCAATCTTGGCAACTTAAAACTCATGCCAGGCATGTGCACGTGCATGTCCAAAATACCGAGAGGAGACTGGAGGAAAAGGGATTGCAGCATGACCATCCCCCCGGGGGGTGATTTCTTCCTTTCTATTTTTGTGTCTCTCTCTGTCTCTCTTGTGAGGACTCTCACCCCATAGCAAAATATATGTGTGTGTGTGTGTATATATATATACATATATATATACACACATATATATACACATATATACATATATATACACATATACACATATGTATATATGTGTATATATATAATTTTGATCCTTTTAAGGACTGTTTTCAGGCTTTGCTTGGATGTTTCCAGATTAGTCTTAACTCTCTGGCTAAAAGTCTTGTCGGAAAGGCATGGCCTTTTGGGGTCTATATCCAATGTATCAAATTTTAAAATCTCTCATTGTTGTGTAGTTTATGTACTTGGTCTGTCTCCAGTGTTTTGGGCTCAGTGGTTGTCATTTCTTGCCAGGCCTCAGAGTGCATATGCATCTTCGTATTCAGACTCAAAAAGATTTTTATTGCAGATTTTTCAAATTCTTTCTTTACTCTCTCTTTTCTAGTATCTGCCTCCAAATTATAGTTGATTTATACTTCCTGAAATCCTCTGTATCTCTCAGCTAAGTAAGATTGTCATGTTTTCCTTGGATGCCCTTTTTCTACCTCAGGATCCATCAACTATCTCCACACTAAAAGATCAATTACAAGACTTTGCTTGTTTGTTTCCCTTCTCTTAGAGATTACAATTCTGTGTGGTTTGTTGTTTGATATCTGAAATTAGGGTTTTTTCCCCTATGTTTTGTCCAGTTTACTAGTCATTTGCAATGGAATAGTTAGTTTGATACCAGTTATGCCACCATGCTCAGAAACAAACTCAGAAATATATTATTTCAAGTCTAGTCTCATAACACAGTGGTTAAGGGAGCCAGATCCCATGTAGCCAATCGTAGTTTGAATCTCACCCCCTGGAAGCCTGAAAAACTCTCCAAGTACAAGTGTGTGTGCCCCAAATCCTGACAAAATAGAAAAATGGAAGAGAAGGGGTTGTGACATGATCATGCCTCATTGGTGGGGTGCTTTGTCTGTCTGTCTCTCTCTGGTGAGCACATGTACTCTCTGTCAATTAAAAAATAAAAGAAAAAATATATTTTTTCAGTTCTGCTTCTATTAATCTATACTATCAATTTTGTGTGGCATAAATGTGCTCACAAGTTTTTCAGTGACTGTTAGAATTAATGACAATATATTGTATTGACTATCACAGTGTCCTAGAAACTTTAGTTATACAGTTCTTTTCTTGAAACATTTTTCTAAGATCTCAGTATTCATGGAAATTTGCTTGGTTTAGTTTGAAATTTGTATTTGTTTTTCACTTGTGAATATAAATATCTGAACTTCAAGGGATATGGTTATTTTTTCTGGCTTTCTTTTTAAAAATTATATTATCATTATTATTATCATCATCTTTTAAGCTTGCTACAGGGCACGTGTGCTTACCAAAGAGAGGCAGAGAGAAAGAGGGAACGTGAGAAAGCAAGCCACCAAGTCTGGGACTTGAACCATGGCCAGTCATATGCGAGTGCAGCACTTTAACTACCATGCTACCTGCTGGGCCCTATGACTAATTTTTTTTTAATTTATTTATGTGAGTGAGAGAGATAAAGAAGAATGAGATAAAGAAAAAGAAGACAGAAAGACAGTATTCCCAATCAAGTCTTCATGCCAAAATCCACCTCCAGCCTCAGCCAGCCCTGGATCACAGGCTCACAAATGCCTGGAGCATTTGGGGAGGTCTCAAGATACAAACCTGGAACCTTCCAATATAGGCCAGCCTTGCAGATTAATGCGTTTTACTGCTGCAGCACTTTCCAGCTCCCTGTGACTACCATGGAGTAGGCTCATCAGTACTATACTCATTAGGAGTTAAAATTAACTCCTGATCTCCCGACTCTGAGGTCATTGTAGTGTGGAATACACCTTCTCTGTCAATCTCTATCAATACCCTAGAAGCCGACAGATACTGTGGACTTCTTTTCAGCCTTCCCGCTATTTCCCCACCCTTCCTGGTCTCCTTTACTTGCCAAAGTTGACTACTTTGTTCTACCTTCTTTAACAAACTCCCAAGTCTCTCATGGTGGTATGGTACCATCATCCATTTTTGTCATCCATTTATTTACTCAATAAATATTTGTAAGTCACTTATGGTTTTTCTAGGTAGGTTGATAGATTCCAGGGATGTTACAGACATAGCTCTTACCCCAATGGAAATTAAAGTTTGACGAGAAGAGAATAATTTATCCAGTAATTATATAAACATATGATTATAAAAAAATGATGTTTCTGTGTATGTCAGTTTGGGTTCTCCAGGATTAAATATGGACATATAATTTAAACTGTTGCAAGAGTTATTAAAGGACATGTCTATGAAGGAAAAAAGGAGCGGGGAAAAAACGAGTAGGAGAGCTGCAAACAGTGATGCAAGCCTTTATACGAACAGAAGGAATGAAGGAAGATTGGTAGAACGTTGGCCTGAGTTACAACTCTGAGAAAGTCTAAGCTGGGTTAATGAAGGAGCCCCAGAGCAAAGGAATCCTGTTAAGGAGTACTCTGTTGATCAAAAATGGCCAGATTGGGACCAACAGATGGCGTAATGGTTACATTGCTGGACTCCCACGTAATCGACCATGGTTTAAGTCCAGACCCAGAGGCTTAAGCTCATACTGGGGGAGTGTACATGTGTCCCCCCAAATCCCAAGAGGAGAATGGAGAAGAGATTGTGACATGGCCATCCCCCTGGGGGGTGATTTCTCACTTTCTGTCTCTCTCTGTCTTATTGGCTAGTGCATGTGCCCTATAGCAAACATTTCTTTCTCAAAAGAAGGCCATATCTAGTATGTGTGGTATGTGTGATTGTCACTACTCACAGCATGTTTTTTCTTAAAAGATTTGAGCAGTGTACTTGCAGAGGTTTCAGGATAGCTAGCCTGGGTGGTGGAGGAAGACTTCTCTACAACATTTAAAATAATGTGTGTCTGCTTTAACATCTCTTCCATGCTGCAATAGAAAGACTAAGTACTCAGGCCACACAGTAAGAGTATTTTTTTGACCAGTTGTTAAGGCAAGAGATACCTTGCCGCATTTTGGTGGACAACTTTGGATTTAAAGTACTCTGTGCTTTTGATATATCTTCTTTCGAAGCAATGGATAGATCTATAAGCAAAGTGAGTTTGGCTAGCATTAGATCTCATTTTGTTAAGTTTTGTAGTTCTATCTTTTCAGTGATTATAAGAGCTAAAATCTTTTTGTCCCACTTCCATGTTTGTGGTAGATACTTTATACATTCCACTCCAAAAATATTTATTAGGTACCTGATAAATTGCAAGTATGGTGTTATGAACTTTCTCTAGTTTGGGTTGATAGAACAATACCAAGTAATAATTTACTTTGAATCTTTTCTATTTTAACTTGCTTTCTTTGACCTCTGCAGATCACAGTTGTATCTCCAAAAACCTACTGTTGTGAGTAGCTTTGATTGTTGAATAGCATTTATTTAAATATTTATGGTCAATCTGTTCCAAAACAATATTGAAAGCAGCAGCGCACAGTTTAAGAAATACATAAAAATCAATGGGGCAAATTTATGTATCAGAAGATCTACATTTCTAACTAAGCGCCAGATTTTCCATTTATAATTTTTGCAAATGAAACACTTCGGGTAGTCATAAATACTGACCTCTCTGGACCTTCCCCTGTGAGTTATGATCTTGCAGTAATAAACAGAGAACAGTATTTGATTTGTAGGCTGCAGGATACGAAGCAAGAATTCAATGCTAATGCCTTTGATCATTCTAATTCATTTTAACTGGCCAGGAGGGAGATGATAAAAAGTCCTTAATAACACCATCGCCTTCTGTTCCGAGTGTGCCTACTGTCTGTCTTGACACATTTTCGCCACAGTAGTTGTACCTAGTATTATGTCTGGCACCAGGAGGACACCCCTAAATATTTGTTTATAAATCTGGTCAGTGCCAAGCCAGCAGGGAACACTGCCTACCTCAACCCACGATACTGGTTCTCCTGCAAGGGGTGTTGTGACAAATGAAGCTAATTTAACACCAGCTTTTATACTCTGCTCCCCTCCTCTCCAAGTCCCCAGTAACCTAGTTCCTGAAGTTGTTTGTTTTTTTCTTTTCATCATTATCTCAACATTTATTATAATTTATAGAATCTAGATACATGTAACATCCTATTTAGGCTTGATTTTAGAGATAATAAAATCCAGAGATGATAAATACAATTTATTGGGTCACCATAATACTCACGATGCATTTTTGCATAGAAAAGCATAGAGAAATCATAACTTTTATGACAACTCAATGTTTCAAGCTCAAAAACAAAAACAAAAGGGACCAGCAGTTAGCGTAATGGCTATGTCGCTGGACTCCCACGTAGTCGACCGCGGTTCGAGTCCCGGACCCGGCGGCTTAAACTCACGCCGGGCGCGTGTGCGTGCGTGCCCAAGATCCCGAGAGGAGAATGGAGGAGAAGGGATTGCGGCGTGGCCATCCCCCCTGGGGGGTGATTTCCTGCTTTCTATCTCTCTGTCTCTCTCTGTCTGTCTGGCGTGCGCACGCGCCCTATAGCAAAAACCTCTCAAAAAAAAAAAGAAAAAAAAATAGCCAATTCAGAATTTTAAAAATGGTCTCTCTTACAGGGAAGAGAAGACATGAGTATTGGGTATAAGAGATACCCTTCCAAACTGAATATAAGAGGTACTCTTCCAAACTGAGTCCAGCTGTCCATCCTGACAGGTGGCCGTCAACCTCAGTTTGGACATCTCCGTGAGAGAAAACAGTCCCTTTCAAAGTAGCTCATGTGGTGGCTGCATCATGCAAAGTCCTTCTACATAATTAGCTGCAATCTGTACGTCTGCAACTTCTCTACTTTGAGTTCTGCCCTTTGAAGTCACATAAAATAAATGTACTCTTTCTTATACTGTATGATGGTACTGTGTATGTCTGAGCACAATTTTGCTGAGCTTCCCCTTTTTGGTTCGCCTCCAGCCTTTTACCATCTTTGACATCCTTTTCTATAATATGATGCTTAAAGCTTTCTGACAGAGTCTCTCTGTGTGTGTGTGTGTGTGTGTGTGTGTGTGTGTGTGTGTGTGCTATTCTAGAATATAGTTCATCTAGGCCTGGGAGACTTTGCCTATATGCAAAACTACACAGCCCTGATTTTATTATCGCCTAACTTCTTTGGGGCTTTAATCCCCCCTTAAAAACATAGGCTCTCGCTTTCCAGTCAGAAGCTCATTCTGTGTGGAAGGGTAGATAAGGAACAGAAATGCTGGAGGCTGCTTCTCATTGTCATCTGTTAACATGACATCATCTTTTCCAAGCAATAGGCTTAACCCTATTTTGTTTTTCTTCTTGCTCCAAACCTGATTTAAAATGCCTTTTGTTAAATCTGGGAGGCACATTTCAGGCCATATCTTACTTTATATTGCAGCTACATTTGATACTGTTTCTCTATCCCTCCTTTGTGAAATTCTCCACTCCCTTAGCTTCAACAAATTGATTTTCATTTGACTTCCCTCTTCTCTTTCTCTGTACATTCCAAATATGCTTTCTCTGCGGGCTCCTTCTCTCTTGTCTTAAATGCTGTGTTTTGTTAGAATTCTGATTTCTACTTAAAGCTTGTTTTTAAGCAAGTTAACATCTTCCAGTGGTTTTAACTACTCTATACTCTTAACATACCAAATGTTGTCTCCAGCTGGGATCTCTCCTTTAAGGTTAGGATTCTGGGTATTGATATTACAGTACCCAGAAGCCATTATTTCCCTTCCACATGCCCTTCTTATACTCTGTTCCTTCTCATCAGTGAAGTCCTATCTCAGCAATGAACATCCACCTTCTGCCCACTCATGCAAATAAAAATCCAGGTTCCTCTCTCCTCGAATCCTGTACACAACAATCACCTAATCCTGTAGATTTTAGTGCCCACAATTTCTAACTCCATCCCTCTTCTGTTACCTACTTCTCTGGCTTAGGCATTCTATTTTGCTAGCTTGAAGTTTTTGCATAACCCCCTACCTGAGTTTTGTTTATTTGTTTTTTTTCTTTTTTCCTTTGAATTGCTCAGATCTAGCCTCCACCCTGCATCAGAACAATCTATCCAAGACAAATCTGATCATGTCCTTTCCTCACTTAAATACTTCAAGTCCCCCCTCTACTTGCAAAATAAATCTCCGGGACATAGCATTTAGGATATTCCATGACTTGGCCTACAACCATCTCTCCAACTTTGTATTTTCCCACTCCTGGCTCCACAATAATCATGCCTAAATGTGAATGAAATCCAGTATGCATTATGCTATTTCAGGCCTTCTTTGTTTATGACATGTTTCTGCCTGGATAGAACACCCATTCTACTAATCTTCTTGGGACTTATTTTCACTCATCTCTAACAGTTTAGCTCAGTTATGCTTTCCTCTAGAAAACATTCCCCAAACAACACAAAAGGGTAAAATATTCCCATAGCACCCTGGACTTGTTGCTGTTCTGTCCCTTAGCACATTTATTGACTCTACAAAGCATTTGTGTATATGTCTGTCTCAGTGGCAAAGACTATATATTTTTGAACCTTATTTTTGCTCTTTTCTTCTTGCCCTTCTATTTATTCAGGCCTATTTTTTCTAAGTTTAGGTTGATATTTTTTCTTAACTAATAAATTGTTTTTGTGCACAGGGGTCTATAATAAGAAAACTAATGCTAGTGAGATTTAAATTCTATGTGAATAACATCTAAGAATGAAATCAGTCATATGGACTTCCACTCCAGAATATGACTGCTAAGAAAAGAGAAAAAAAATCATCATCATTTTAGCAAGAGTGTCTGGCTTTAACTTAAGAGGACAAAATAATTGACTTGATGCCTAAATTTATTTAGTAAATATTTACTGAGTACCTAACGAATAAAGAATGAGTTGGACATTTTTTTTCTGGTTTTTTTTTTTCATTTTTTCTGTTTTTAAGAAACTTAAAGTTTAGAAAGAAAGATCACATAATTGTTATTTTGAGAAAGAAATGATGATGGTGATAATGGCCAATATTTATTCAGAAAGTCATTTCCACTATTTCGTTTTACCTCATAATTATTCTTTATATAATAAGCTTACCTTCGCCACTTTATATTTAGAGAACTAAGACTCAGAGTTAAGGAGCATGTTTGAGGTCACACCCCAAAAAAGTGTGACCTTGCACTTAACCCTATGCTATTCTCTCTGCAATACAGTGAAGTACAATTGAGAAAGAGTAAGTCAACAGCAAAACTCCAGAAAGACAGATAGATGGCTTCCTGCTGGAGCCAGCAAAGAAGGTTATGTGAAGAAGATGGTGTTAGGTCTAGACATCAACATGTGAGTGAAGTGTGGACCTTCAGAGTCAAGGAAAGGACGTTGAAGGCAAAGGAAACAGCTTACATATAGTCACAGAGATGGGGGAGTATATAGGGCACCATGCAAACGAAGGAAGATCAGTTTGGATGAAGTGAAAGAATAGTGAGAAAGGGGAACCAGCAGTTAGAGTAATGGCTATGTCACTGGACTCCCACGTAGTCGACTGCGGTTCGTGTCCCAGACCTGGTGGTTTAAAACTCATGCCCGGCGCGTGTGCGTGCGCGCCCAAGATTCCGAGAGGAGAATGGAGGAGAAGGGATTGCGGCGTGACCAACCCCCCTGGGGGGCGATTTCTCGCTTTCTGTCTCTCTGTCTCTCTCTGTCTGTCTGGCGAGCGCACGCGCCCTATAGCAAAAAAACTCTCAAAAAGGAAAAAAAAAAAAAAAAAGAATAGTGAGAAAGCAAATTGAAATGTAGTAGGTTGAGACACAGGTAAATTTAATCGTTTGAAAATCTTTTGTATGGCTCAAAATTGATATATGCTGTTTATAAAACCAATGCACCAATGACAAATTTAGGAAAATATGTTTGGACAAATAAATAAATAAAATATTCAAAAGGATATGGAAAAAATACATAAATAGAAAACTTACAAAATAGTAAACAGAAAGACTGATAGAATTAAAAATTGCACCAGTGTACTGGTACTTACAATAAAGCAAGTGTATGTTAGTAAAAACTAGACAAACTTCCCATGCAAGTTCTATGTATATATTACATGAAGAAGATGTGAAAAAAAAGTGGTTATCAAAAGAATCAGTATTTCAGTTGAGTTGATTAGGATTGTTTTATATATTGTACTGTATTTATTGAAAAATATTTTTATTTCCTGTTATCTACTGTTTATTTTTTATTTACTAAGAATGCAGCAGTGAAGACATGATATAAAAGTGATACTTATCAACAATGAATATTACAAAATAAATCATGAAATAAAAGAAAGAAATGTAGGAGATTCATGGCATTCCAATTGAGCAAGGTGAACTCCCTTCTAGAGTCATAAAGCTGGTTGAGATTGTTAGAACAGGTAATGGCTTAAGATTAAACTGTACACCTATAAAATTGGAAGGAGGAGGTTTAATTATTCATTTGCCAAACATTTATAAGGCAGCTTTTCTGTGTTAAATACTGTTTTATGTACTGGGCAACATGAGTGAACAGAACATACAGCAAAAATTTCTACATTCATTTAGTTCTAGTTGGAGGAGAGAGACTATTAACAAGTAAGTTACAATCATACAACACTTAACAATGGAGAGAAGCGTGCCCTTATATGGGTTTTTCACTGTGCACACATCATAGTGTGTAAGTACACCACCGAGTAACTAAGCACAAACTGAGATGGTATAGCCTACCATTCATTAGGTCTTCAGGAAAGTCACAATGTATTTTTCTGTTTTTCTGTACAAAATTGTGTCATGACTTTCTGGACAACCCAATATCTCAGACATACGGTACAGCCTATTGCTTCGATTGCACAACATGCTTCTGTACTGAATACTGTAGTTGGTTGTACATAACAGTAATTATTTGTATATCCAAGCATAGAAAGTGTACAATAAAAATGCAGATACAAGAGTTTTTAAATGGCATACCTGTATAGTGCACTTCCTGTGAATGGAGCTTGCAGAACTGGAAGTCGCTCTAAGTGAACCAGCCAGTGAATGGTGAGTGTATGTGAAGGCCTAGGACGGTACTTTACAGTACTGGAGACTTTACAAACACTGGACACTTCAAGACCAGCAGATGACATAATGGTTATGTCGCTGGACTCCCACATAGTCAACTGCAGTTTGAGTCCCGGACCTGGTGGCTTAAAACTCATGCTGAGTGAGTGTACATGAGTGCCTCAGATCCTGAAAAGAGAATGGGAGAGAAGGGATTGTGGCATAGCCATCCCCCCGGGGAGCTATTTCTCACTTCTGGTCTCTGTCTCTCTGGCAAGTACATGCATCCTTTAGGAAAAAAACTCTCTTAAAAAAAAAAGAAGAAGAAGAAATACTGGACACTTAGGGTACACTAAACTTATAAAATGTATATTTTCTTCAATAATTGATGAACCTTAGCTTATTGTAAACTTTCTACTTTATAAACTTTTCATTTTTTAAAGTTTTGACTCTTAAACACACCATGCCATCCTACAAATATATTTTCTTTCTTTATATCCTTATTCTATAATCTTTTCTCTATTTAAACAATTATTTATTTCTACTTTTAAATTTTTAAGTGGAATTGAAACTAAAAAATAAAATGAGGAAAATAATATGAAAACAGGAATAGGATCAGTATTTTTAAAAAGGTACATCAACACATCCTATACAGTATTTACTCAAAGTGTTTTCCTTGTCAGGACAGTAGGGGGAAGATGGCAGGAGTCACTGCTATTGGTAAGATTACAGCTCATCATTTCACTTCTAAATAGTACATCTTTTTCTGGTCCTCAGTCACGAGCATAATTTCTCCTGCAGTAATAAAGGCACGTGGCAGGTTTTCCCTAAGAGCTTTCTAACTGTGACATAGCCATAGGTTTTATAGGGATCGTTCTTATGGTATGTCTTAGTTCAGGTACATTGCACACCGTTAAAGCATAGATCAGTAAAGAGACCCAAACAGAGTGATTTAAGGGTGATTCATGACCATTACTTCCCACACCAACGCTTTCTGTAAGGATGGAGCAGCAGAAAGATCAAGTTCTCTAATGAGAACTTGGGGTTTTACTATTTTAATTGCTGATTATAAAGTTTTGCAATTAACCAGGCAGAAACTAGAGTTGAGCTTAGAAAGTGGCAAACTTCCGAGATGCTCTAATAGAGACTGCGAGTAGAAACCACAGGTTTGTTTGGAGCGTGTGGGGAAGGTTTCTTAGAAGAACTAAGTCTTTTCTTTTTTTTTTTTTTTTTTTTTTTTTTTTTTTTTTTTTTTTTTTTGAGAGAGAGAGAGAGTTTTACTACAAGGTGTGTGCACTTGCCAGAGAGACAGAGTGATAGAAAGTGAGAAATCCCCCCCCCCTCAGGGGGGATAGCCAGGTCCCTTCTCCTCCATTCTCCTCTCAGGATTTTGGGCATGTACACACACACACACACCTGTTGTGAGTTTTAAGCTACTGGGTCTGGGACTCGAACCTTGGTCTACTATGTGGGAGTCCAGCAACATAACCATTACGTCATCTCCTAGCCCCAAGGAAGTAAGTCTTAATCTCAAAGATTAAGTAGAATTTTGATATGGAAAAGCAAGTAAGGTCATTCCATGTGGATTAACAGCTTGCTCTATGTGGGAAGGGTGGGTTTACGGAATATGTTGACAAACAGTGGGAAGTTCTATTTGGTTAGGACAAATGGTGAATAGTAGCAGATATAAAGCTGAGAAGACAGATAGAGACTCCAGGGTAAAGGTATCCATATAGACTCAGGGACCTGGATTTCCTCCTCCAAAACCTCTCCTTTCACCTTGCGTAGCTCTCTAAAGAAACCTGACCCCCCCCCCCCACCCTTACCCACCACAAAAGAAATAAAAAATTGGGAGCATAAATTTACTGCAAAATTCAACAACAATTTATTACATTTACAGAAAACATCATTTTCCTTTCAAGATCCAATGAATGTCATTCTCCCTTTTATGGAAATATTTGTGTCTCGCAACATAAATGAGAGTGATTCTTGGCCTCTCTGGGAGTTAACGGCCATGTATTTCATTGATGTTCAATAAATAATGAGTATTGACCCAAAAGGCTCTTCCTTTTTCTGAAGACTTTCGTTTAAGAAGCTGCATTTCATTATACTATCCTTCTAGACTGTCTCTTTGGAATAAAGAAAATACAAACTTACAAGGAACAAACTATTGGGTCGTCGGAAAAGTCACGACGTATTTATGTCGTGACTTTTCTGACGACACAATAGAAATTTCAGAAGAAAAAAAAAAAAAAAGTTCCAGGATTTGATAAATAATATGTAGCCTTAAAAAAAAAATTCAGTTTTCTCTTAGGTCTCAAAGAAATAAGGGTGAACCTAAGAAGAGAACCCTCAAGAGAAGTTTAAATGAGACATTTGCTGACATGCTGACTGCTGTTAAGCGTCAGCCCACACCACGTGCTCTGTCTCATCACTTCCTGTAAACCTACACGGTCAGTACTAGTAGCGTCTTGACTTCGTAGATAAGGAAAAACATAGGCCCGGAGAGGATAAGCAACTTCCTCAAGGCTACGTAGGTTATGAGTGGCAGAGCTCATTTACACAGACATGAGCAAGGGATGCTTGGCTTCTGAGCTCCTTTTTACCGCTATCTTTATTACCTCTCTGTTTAGTAAGATGTTAGAACCTGAAGGGCCCTCAAGAGTCATTCAGTACAAGCGACTGTCTACGTGTGGTCCCTGGCCAGCAGGGAAGTGACTGAGGCACTCGTCCTAGGTGCAAAATTTAAAAGGGTGTCAAAAAACTGGACTGGTATGTTGGGTAAATTCACTTTACAAGTTAAGTGTCATATAGTGATTGAATGTATAAAATAAATTTTAAAAATTTATTTTACTCAGCAATCAAGATAAATAGTAATTTAATGCAACCTCCAAAAAAATCAAAATTAGGGCAAAAATTTGTGATAAATTATATATCATAATTTAAATCAAAACAGTATCCTTGTCTTAAATAAGGAACAGACTCCTCTTAGCTTTGTTCTTTTTGTAAATGGCACCTTAATCCTAGCCTCAGTGCTTGGATCAGCAGCATCACCGTGTTCTGGAATGCCGTTATTTGGGCCCCATCCCAGACCTAACCCATCAGAGATTGAAGGTGGGGCCAGTAATCTCTAATTGAAGCAGGCCTCCACGTGATGCCAATGTGAGTTCAAGTTTGAGAACCACTGCTCTAGTCCAATGCCTTCATTAGACATATGGCAAAGGAACTTTCTTTTCTTTCTTTCTTTTTTTTTTAGAGGTTTTTGCCTTAGGGCACATGTGCTTGCCAGAGAGACACACACAGTGAGAGGGAGGGAAAGTGAGAAATCACCACCCTGGGGGAATGGCCATGCTGCAATCCCTTCTCCTCCCAGGATCTTGGGCACACACACATATGTACCCAGCATGATTTTCAAGTCACAGGGTCCGGGACTTAAACCATGGTTGGCCATGTGGGAGTCCAGCGATGTAACCACTATGCCATCTGCTGGTCCTGCAAAGGGATTATTTGGTTGCACAGCTTAGGAGTTCTCTTTGAGTTTTGATCCTTTCTATTCTATTTTACTGCCCCCCATTGTACTGACCAAGTGTTGTTGATGATGTCCTGATCTGTTTTATGCCATGTTTATTAGGATTGCTTGGACTACTGTTACTTTCTGGGAAATGAATCAATGTGCTACTGAAGATCATGATATTCTCTATTTATGGTGACATAATCAAATAGAGAAGAAACCACATAAAGTCCCCTGTGGAAGACTGCTCATACTGATGTTTTTCAACACTGGTGGCATGTTAGAATCACCCAAAGAACTTGAGAGAAGACCCCATACCCAGAGCTCCTCACAACCAAGTAAATCAGAATCTCTGGGAATCCGGCTTGCATGTCGGCATGTTTTTTTAACATCTGGGTGATTGTAATGTGCATCCAGGGTTGAGAATTTCTGGGTTGGCGAGTGTGGGGGATCCAAACTTGGTCCAATGCAACATTCACTATCATTGTCCACAAGTCATAAACCAGACAGTATCCCTACCGCCTTCCTTGTTTCCATCCACTATCCATTTATCTGTGTGACCACTTGATATATTCATACTGCAACAGAATATGTGAACAGCAGGGGCCACATCTACTTATCACTGAGTCCATAGGAGCGAGCCAGTGCTGGAGCATCATAGGTGTTTAATAGACATCTGCTCAAAGAATGAATGAATGAGTGCCTAGGAAGTGTCAACTGGATAAGCAATTTTACAGCCTGATGAATTGCATAGGAAAGCTATCAGAACCAGAGAGAGACTTTTATTTAGCCCAGATTCTGATGCTTTCTGGCCACATTACCTTTGAAAAGGCCTTTTGTCTTTTGGACTTCAGTCTTTCCTAACATTTCCAGCAGTTTTTGCATGAGACTTTGTTGAATTCCCCCAAGGTCCATGAATGAAAAGAAAACGTAAAGAGAAGACCTAGGGGCAAGTGGAATATAGTTCATTTATATATATTTCTTGGTAATATATATTCTGAAGTAAGAGTTTTGTTCCTAAAAGAAAAATGGTCCAAAAACCAGTGGACTAGAAGTTGCCTGAAAACCTTTCTGATTGAATAGCTCTGTGACACTAGTTATTTTCCAAAGGAGACTTGACTCACAGAATCCTGAAGAGACAGAACAGCTGGCAAGTCATGTTTCTGTTTTTCTAGAAGGCTGCAAATGTGCGTGCAAATACAGGTGGGCTTTTCAGGAAAAGCCTTTTAGAAATGAAGCCCACGTGTTCAGTCGCATCTGCCCAAGCAGAGCACGGTAACAGACACTGACTGAGTCACTCCCATTTCCTGGGCTGGCAATTTAATAGGCTTCCCAGATTGTCAGGCTCAATTAAGGGTATTTACTGAGAAGGCATTCTTGGGCAGATGGTCCAGTCTCCAAGCTGCAAAGATGATTGAAGCACCTGCATTTTTGTTGTGCTCACCTCACCCCTGAAAGAGCTTCTCCTAGGTTCAGTACACCTCCCTTCACCCCATCCTTGATCTTTAGGGAAAAACACAGTCATGACAAAAACAAATTTTCTTTCTATATTAATTAAAATTCCTGTCCCAGGAATATTAAAGAATTTCCCTGAGGCCTTTGCGTGGGTTATGCAAAGTAAAGGGAGGATTGAAGCTATTTTCCAAAGTAATAGGCCTTGCCTAGAACCCTCTGGGCCACTGAAGGTGGAGGAGTGGGAGGCAGAAATCTAATGCCTTCCCCATTTCTCTAGAGTACAACCCAATTATCTGTTTTACATTTGGGGGTTTCAGTTTAGATTCTATTTAAATCAAGGGTTAAATAGCTTTAAAAAAAAAGAAAGAGTAAGTCTTGGAACCCATATATTTTGATGATACAGATAAAAACCTAGCACTTATTTTTGCCTAAAATACCTGAATGTTTTACATCTAAGGCTCCTGGGTAATTTCTTTCTTCTTTTGTCCTGCAATGTTACTAGCGGTCATAAAAATCAACTCAGAAAAACTAAATTCCATCCATTCTAAAAATTTTACTGTATTATGTTACTGAGTCTGCTTTCAACTCAAAATAATGAATATATTCATGTATTATTTTGAAGTAGTGATGTTTTTCTTTCTTTGCTTCATACTTTCATTTATTGGTTCTCAAGTATTAGCATACGTGAGAATCAGCTGCAAAATTTGTTATAAAAAGGACAGCTGCCCACACCCCTAGAGTTTCTGATTTAGTAGGTCCAGGAGGGGGTCTGAGAATTTCTAATGAGTTTCCAGCTCATGTTGATGCTTCTGATCCCTGGTCAGCACATTAAGAATTTTTTTTTTTTTTTAATTCAAAAGGGTACTTAAAATGGAGTTGTCAGGAATGTATAACATACCTCGTTAGTGAAAAGCCATATCCATGGTTGCTATGCTTGCTGAGTAGGGGTTGAGCTGGAAGTTTTCATTCATGCTGAGTCACCTTTGACTCTTGCTGGCAGACACAAGTATCTTCACCAGGAGGCAAAGTACAGAGAGGCCACAGGAAGGCATCCGAGAATCAGAAACGTTTCTTCTGAATCCAGTGTACATCTTCTCTCTTCGATGTGCCTTCATGGCTGTTCCTCCAAATTCTACCATTACTACTGAATGTCTTTGCAAGGTACCATGCCTTGTTAGAATACCAAAAGCTGGAGGGAAGACAGGGATGCTCTGAAAGTTTAACAAAGGAGGGGATTTAGTCCTGGCAGAAGTAAGTGGGAAAAATATAGAACTTTAGAAGTGAATACAATCCTAGGAATATCTTGTGTTTTAGTCTCCTAACTTTAAAAGATAGATGTGAAAGTTCAAAAAGGTGAAGTGATTTTTTTCTCAAGGTCATGAAGCCAGTTTGCCTAGGAAGTGGAGGGGGAAGAAGTTAATACTGCAGTTAATACTGCCAAAACAGAGCAGAACTGGAGGGAGAGAATATCTAATGTCTAGGGATCCAGGGAAGTCCAGAAGTATGAGGCCTTGAGGAGAAGTAGAGTGAGGAGATGGAGATCACAGGATGAGCAAGGATCCCTACTGAGCTCCCTCAGTGTTCATGACATCATGAACTTGGCCCCAAACTGGAAACCTCAGGGTTGCCTTCAATTTGTTTTTGTTTTTAGGGCACACATGCTCACTGGAAAGACAGAGAGAGAGAGAGAGAGAGAGAGAAAGAGACAGAAAGCAAAAAATCACACCCCATCCCCCAAAGGGGATGGCCACACCACAATCCCTTCTCCATTCTCCTCTCAGGATCTTGGGCATGCACGCAAACATGCCTGGCATGAGTTTTAAGCTACCGGATCCGGGAATCTGACTATTGTTGACTACATGGGTGTCCAGCAACATAACCATTACACCATCTGTTGGTCCCTCATATTTGTTTTTTGAAATCTTCATTCAGTCAACACACATAAACAACCCCCTTCTTTCAATTACTTCTGCCACTGAAGAGTCCAGGTCCCCTTTCTGTCTCTGTTGCTATAGCTTCCTAATTCATCTTTTTGCCCCTAATGAAATCCATCACATCACCAGAGTTCATGATGCTCAGACCATATCCTGTGTAGGGATATGTAATAAGTCCCTATAGCCAACAGGATAATAAATCCCATCTTCTTAGTAGAGTTCACAAGTTGTAACATATCCCTGAACTAATGTTCTTTTTTCACTTTTACTTCTTTATATTTTTTCCATGCAAACTATATGGCAACCACACCGCAAAATTTAGAAATCCCCGAACATACCCTGCACTTTACACTCTGCTTATGGTTAAGCTACACCCCACAACTACCTCCTCGTAAAATCAAAATCCTCTCTCTCACGTAAGGCCAAGCTCAAATCTCCTTTGTGAAGCCTTTCCCAAATCTACTACTTAGGATTGATCTTGTTCCCTCTCTTTGATGACTTGGGGGCATTTTTATTTGTGAATCAGTCATAGATATAACTTCATATCCTCATGAGAACAAGTCGATGAACCTCCCCATTCTCACTTCCCACTGTCCTGGTCCTGAAAAATAACTGAAGGTAAACGTAGTTGCTTATCCTAATTTTAGGATTCCAGTGACTCCTCCCCAAACACTCATCAAAATTATCATTGAGTGTTTTCATATTTATCATTGTTAAGGAGTTGAGATTTGAACTCTGCCTCAGAACAAATCGATGCACGGCATCTATTTCATCATTTATATTGCTGAGCTTGTGACATTAGGGCAGTTCTAGCACATCCAACAGTAACAAATTTTTCCTGCCACTTCTATAAAATGAAGAAAAGGGAATCTTACTCTCCTCTGTCTGTCTGTCCTCCCTGTCTTATGCTCGCGATTCCTGACATTTACCCTGGTCTAGCCTTAGTTCGCTCACTGTGGGTATGTTTTCTCTCTTCTGGAGCTCATAGTCTTGCTCACTAGAAAGGAAACTGCATAGTGTTTTCCTCTGCGTTCTCAGAAGATCCCTGGTATATAGTAACTATGCAGAAAATACAGAGTTGGACTTGTAGGAAGGCAGGTAGGTGGACACCAAAGACTACTTTTATTTGTTTTCTACCTTTTGACACAGAATTATTATTTTCTTCAGTGAACTTGAAATGCTCATGTTATTTCTGAAGTCAGTCCTGCACATTCAGCCTCAGAGAATCAGTCTCAAAAGGCAGAGACCGCCAGTGGTTGTACCCGATGGCAGTACACATTTCTTGGGGCCCCAGTCTTAACAGAGAATGTAGCTTTCTCTGAGGAGAGATCATTTATTCCTGCATTCGACAGATAATGATTCACTCTTACTATGTGTCAAAAACTAGGCTGAGTACTTGGTTTATAACAATGAAAAAGGCGGACACTATTTCTGTTTAATCTCAATATTAATACTTATTACCATGTGAATGTATAGCTGGGGAGAAAATCCACTGTGAAGATTCAGAAAAGTTTCTTCAAAGAAATGGCAATAATCTAAGACGAGAATAATGTATGTGAGACAACAAGATAAAAATGGTGAATAAAGTATTCTGTGCAAGGGAACAGGGCTATGGAAATCTCAGACACAAGTCTGCGATGACTTAAAACAATGACATGCTGCCTTTAGGAAGTGTCCCCTTAACCACCCACCAAGTCTTGGGATGGGGTCCCTCCTATACAGAGGTTCCCCTCCCCATATAGAAAGCGTTTTATCCTTCCATCCTCACAGCCATTGTCATTTTGCATCCTGATTTCTTACGAACTTGTTGACCTTGCTCACTAAATAATAAAATCATGGGGGCCAGCAAGTGACATGGTGGTTAAGGCTCTGGATCCCACATGGCCAACTCCTCAGTTCAAGTCCCAGATATGGCAACTTGAAAAACATGCTGGGTGTGTGTGTGTGTGTGTGTCCGTCCAAAATCCCAAGAGGAAAATGGAGAAGGGATTGTGGCATGGCCATTCCCCATGGGGGATGATTTTTCATTTTCTTTATCTATTTGTCTCTCTTTACAGCAAGTGCACATGCCCTATGGCAGAAATCTAAAAAAAAATTAAAATTAAAAAAATTAAGTAAAATCTGTGGTACATATATAATATGAAATATTAGTCAGCTATAATAAGCAATGAGGTACTATTGTTTGACTCAAAGGGCATAAATATAAAGACTTAATGTTAAGCGATATGAGTGAGACTTAGAAAGATACACATAGTATATCCCCACTCAGTTTGTACCAATGGTCTGCACTCCATGGCAGAGGTTGAGAGATCTGAAGATGTGATGGTGGAGAGGATAGGTATGGATGCTATAAACTTAACCACCACTGTGTCTCTTGCACTTGTCAGTGATGAGTATATAATATATTGAAGTAAATTTCCTGCACATTTTCTTACCATTCACTATTCCTATGCATGTCTGCTTGGCTGCCAAACATCAGCACTCGAGTATGGGCAGAGTAAACCCTTTAGGCAAAGAGTTAAACAACAATAGATAATTAATACTCGTAGGGGTAGCCTCTACTAAAGATGGTTAAGCCTGGTGGATAAATACTGTCCCAGCTCTCCTGTTCCTCAAGTGGGGTAATTCTAAGTTACATGTTCTATAGGAAGTTTATGCTCCAGTTTCCCCCTGTTACTAAAACTGCATTCATTACTAGCTGCCTTCTCCTTCCCTCTCACTTCTCTATTTCTCTAACAATGTTTCCTGGGGTCACCTGCCAAAACACACACACAAACAAAATTATATCCTTGACCTAGGGTCGGCTTATAGGGGAACCCAAACTAAGATGGTACTCTCCAAATATGTGTTGAATGACTGAGTCCACTCCTGACTCAGTCAGTTATTTCCTTAGTGAGGAAGTTATTACCTCTCAGAGCCATGAATCTTGTCTCCTTTCTCCTAAAAAATACCCTCAACTATCTCACCAGCTTGTTTTTTGGCTCAGTAGCATATGGTGAGTGAAAAACCAGCTTGAACTGCACTCAGCTGTTGAAATGGACCATTGCCCTATCACATACTTCTCTGACCAGCTGGGGCACAGCACAGCAAAAAAACAAATGGCTGAAAGAGAGTTTCTAACTGTCTGCCCTGACCTCAAGAAGTCCCAACCTGTTCAGCTATTCCTGAAGTGGGTGCATACCCAGAGGCAAAACACAGTGCTTTTAATAAGAGGTAGTTTTCTTCGGGTCACACACAGCTCTGGGGCTTGTTCTTGCCTCCTGGCTTAAACAGCTCTGGATCCTCAGTGGATGGCTACTAACCATTACAGTGTCCTCACATAGGGAGTCATAATCTGGTTTACATGGAACTCACATTTATAAAAATCTGTGCTGAACATTTCTAGTTAATGTGATAATGACAATGATGACAATTATAATGATGACAATGATAGGAAGTGCCATTCATTGAGCCTCTGCTACAAGCTAGGAGCTTTGTGTATAGTATCTATCTATTATCACCAAATAGTCCTGTATGGTCATTATTATTATCCTCATTTTTGCAAATGAGAAAGCTGAGGCTTGGAAAGAATTTCTCATCAAGATCACGCAGTAGCAATTTATAGGTCAAACTAATGTTCTTTTTCTTAATTTAAATTCATTTTATTATGATTTTTTAATTTTCTATAGGACATGTGCACTCACCAGAGAGAGAGAGAAAATGAGAGAGCAAGCCACCAGGTCTGGGATTGAACCACTGTCAGCTATGTGGGAATTCAGCACCTTAACCATCACACTGCCTGCTGCCTTCCCCAAACTGATGTTCTTAAGCTCACAGTCTGTATATTACACATGAGCTTCCTTTTTTTAATAATTTTTTAATCTTTATTTATTTATTTATTTATTCATGTATGTATGTATGTATGTATGTATGTATTTTTGACCACAGAGGGACAGAGTGAGAGAGAAAGAGAAGGAAAGCCAGCTGCCAGGTCCAGGAATTGAACCACAGTCGGCCATGTGAGAGTCCAGCACCCTTGACCACCATGCCACATATCAGCCCCCGCTCATGAGAGTCTTCACAAAAACAATAAAGGGTTAAAGTATTCACTGAAAACAGGGATATCACACCTTTTCTTGGTTTTATCTCAGAATAACATATTTACCATAGCACCCAAGCCCAAAAAGACTGAGTAGAAAGCCTAGACTTCCACCCTCAAGAGTTAGTAATAAAGTGGGGTCAGTGCGTGGCGTGGTGGTTAAACTGCTGAACTCCTACATGGCTGACTGCAGTTCAAGTCTTGGACCAGGTGGCTTGAAAATCACTCTAGGCTCATGTGCATGTGTGACCAAAATCCTGAGAAGAGAATGGAGGAGAAGCGATTGCAGTGTGGACATCCTCCCTGAGGGATGATTTCTTTCTTTCTGTCTCTCTATCTCTCTGGTGAATGCACACATCAAAAAACTTAAAATTATTGGGGAGCAGCAGGTGACATGGTGGTTGAGGCACTGGACACTCACACATGGCCAACCATGGTTCAAGTCCCAGACCTGGTGGCTTGCTTTCTCACTTTCTCTCTCTCTCTCTCTCTCTCTCTCTCTATCTATCTATCTATCTCTATCTCTCTCATTAAAGAAAAAAAAAAAGAATGAGTAAATAAAATTATTCTTAAATTAAAAAAACTTAAAATTATCATTTTGCTTTTCTGCCTTAAAATTATTCCTGCATATTTTATTGAAGGATGGACCTGGAATGGAATAAGAAATCCCTCTCCTGTGGTCTTTGCAAAGTGTCTACTCAGATGAGTGCCTATTTTCCTTACCCTTCATTTTCTTCTCTAGCACAAGTGAAATGTCCTCTCCAAAGACATGAGCATGTGTATTTCTCTTTTAGTTTTGGCATAGAACTTTGTCAAAGATGTGCTAATAATGTAAGTAGATGATACAAGGTATCTCTATTGTCGGTGAGCTCAGGTATGACCTTGAGGGATTCTGGCATCACACACCATCTCCTTTCATACAATCTAGTGACTGCGTTTCTGTAAGTTGAGGTTGGCTTCTGCATGGGAAGTTACCAGGAACACATTCCTCACAAACCGAACTCTATAGCTCTAGCGTGGATTTAAAACGGTGTTGATAACATGATGTGAATATGAGAAGCATCCTCACCTGCTGCTTAGTTCGAGGCTCAGGCCAGGCTGCCCTTCTCTTGTTCAAGTAAGGTCAAGGTTAGAACAGGCCAATGTACCAAGGGAAGTTCAAAATGAAAATTGTGCCCCAAAACATTAAGGTCAGTCTCCTTGAAAATGTGAAAGTTTTGTTTGTTTGTTTTTGCTTTATTTGCCTCTATGGAAAGAACATAAGGCTTTGAAATGTATAGGACTGAACCTCCTTTGATTTTGATTTATTTATTTTTTGCAAAAGTATCCTTTGCACTTTAAATTAACTATGAGAGAACTTCTAAAAGTTCATGGAAAAGTAGAATTAATGGTTAAAATTAATAATATAAATGTTAATTCTCATATTTATGTATTTATTTCTTCCACGAGTGAGAAAAAGACTGAGTAAGTCCCTAACAGAATCTGGATGCTGTTGATTCAGCTCCAGCTTCAGCCAGTCTCAGATTATAAGCAAGCATGTGCCCAGAATACTCAGGGAGGTCTCCAGATGTGAACCAGGAACCATCCCATGTGGGATTGCCTCACAGAGTGTCATGTTTCACTGTGCCACTTCGGCCCGTCAAGTCACTTATAAGCAATGACATCAGTCATTTAGTCCATTTCTGTAGAACTGAGTGTCTCGGAAATTTACCCATATCAATACAGCCTTTACATACTATTAACTGAAAATAGAATTTTTAAAAAGTTGCCCTTGAGGGAACCAGCAGTTAGCGTAATGGCTATGTCGCTGGACTCCCACGTAGTCGACTGCGGTTCACGTCCCAGACCCGGTGGCTTAAAACTCACGCCGGGCGCGTGTGCGTGCGTGCCCAAGATCCTGAGAGGAGAATGGAGGAGAAGGGATTGCGGCGTGACCATCCCCCCGGGGGGTGATTTCTCACTTTCTGTCTCTACATCTCTCTCTGTCTGGCTGGCGAGCGCACGCACCCTATAGCAAAAACATCTCCAAAAAAAAAAAAAAAAAAAGGTTGCCCTTGAGACCAGCAGTTAGCATAATGGCTATGTCGCTGGACTCCCATGTAGTTGACTGAGGTTCGTGTCCTGGACCCGGCCGGTGGCTTAAAACTCACGCCGGGCGCGTGTGCGTGCATGCCCAAGATCCGAGAGGAGAATGGAGGAGAGGGGATTGCGGTGTGACCATCCCCTCTGGGGGGTGATTTCTTGCTTTCTGTCTCTATGTCTCTCTCTGTCTGGTGAGCACACGTGCCCTATAGCAAAAACCTCTCAAAAAAAAAGTAAAAAAGGTTGCCTTTTAACATTTTTTTTAAGATTGGGAAACAAAAAGAAGTCAGAAGGAGCCAAATCAGGACCATAAGGTGGATGTCTATTGATTTCCCATCAAAACTCTCTGAAAATTGCCCTTGTTTGAGGAGAAGAATAAACAGGAACATCGTCATGGTGGAGAAGGACTCTCTAGTGAAGCTTTCCTGGACATTTTTCTTGTAAAGTTTCAGCTAACTTTCTCAAAACACTCTCAAAATAAGCAGATGTTATTGTTCTTTAACACTTCATAAGTCAACAAGCAAGATATCTTGACATCCTCCCAAAAAACATGGCCATGACCTTCGATCTTGATTGGTCCACTTTAGCTTTGACTGGACCACTTCCGCCTCTTGATAGCCATTGCTTTGATTGCATTTTGTTTTTATCAACATTCCGGTAAAGCCATGTGTCATCCACTATTACAGTTCTTCAAAGGAAGACATCAGGATCTTGATCCCATTTGTTTAAAATTTCCATTGAAAACTCTGCTCTTGTCTACAGCTGATCTGAGTACAATGGTTTTGGCACCCATAAACCAGAAAATTTGCTCAACTTAAATTTTTCAGTCAGAATTATGTCAGCTGAACTAATTGAGATGTCTACGACATTGGCTATTGTTTCTGCTGTTAATTGTCAGTCTTCTTCAATTAGGGCACAAACAAGATTAATTTTTTTCATCACAAATTACTGTGGATGGTTGGCTATTATGGGTGTCATTGTCAACAACATCTCATCCCTTCTTAACATGAGTTATCCATTTGTAAACTGCTGTTTCCTTGGGACATTGTCCCCATAACTTTTTATAAAGCATCAGTGACTTTACCATTCTTCCACCCAAGCTTCACCCTAAATTCAATGTTTATTCTTGCTTCAATTTTAGCACAATTCATGTTGCTCTGATAGAGGCTCTAATCCTTCTTAGTGCCTCAAACTAGATCCTCTTTACACATCTTATAACAATTTAGCATAATTTTATTTTAGGACAAAGAAACATTGAAATCCATGTATTTTTTCATGATATACATTTTTAATGAACTTTTTGAAGCTCTCCCATATAGTATGTTTAAAATGGATAAAATAAATGATGAAAACTCATCTTTTCATAATGACTTCACTACATTTTACTATAATCTATGCTCTGAAAATTGTGTCTATCTACACAGTGCATCTCCTCTTAACTTCAGTGACTTAATAGTGGTAGCAGGTGGCATGGTGGTTATGGTGCTGGACACTCCCACATGGCTGACTGTGGTTTGAGTCCCGGGCCTGGTGGCTTGCTTTCTCACTCCTCCCCACCCCCACCCCCACCCCGTGTCTCTCTATATTTAAAATAAATGAATGAATAAATAAAATTTAAAAATATAGTGGTAGCTTGAAATAGGCCACAATGGGTGTATTTATACATGAAAATTTTCAGGTGTTACCAAACAGGCCTCGACTTATTGTTTGGTTGACTGTCTAGAAACTATTAGAAAAATGTTGATAATGCAGATTAAACTTATAAGTGTGTCATGGTGTCTGTAAATAACACAACTGGGAAACTATTCTTCTATTATTATTCACACTGGTCTCTGATTCAGCAAAGAAGTTGCCACTGTCATTGACAAATGTCATTGACATCATTCTCTGCAGTTTCTCTTTTGTCTCTGTCATTTATATAAAAGAAAATGACAACCAACATTCATGTCAGCCTTACACTCAGAGAGTCAGCT
Organism: Tupaia tana; assembly: GCA_026018925.1. NCBI lineage: Eukaryota > Metazoa > Chordata > Mammalia > Scandentia > Tupaiidae > Tupaia > Tupaia tana. The sequence continues at coordinate 33,995,910 of JAKSZU010000014.1, read as the reverse complement.
CTTCGCCATTTTCCAGCGTGCCACAGTGTCTAATTCACTTTAATGCTCCTGGCATCTGGCACTGACCTAAGACAAAGGTGATGCTTAATAGACATTTATTCAAAATATATACATACATAAATATATGAAACCATGAATGAATGAATAGAAGGAAGCCCAGAGTTTCCTGAACCCTATCACTGCCTTTGGCTTTGGAGGAAATATTTAAGGAAGGGTAGAAGCTGCCTGCACTGATAACCAAGGAGTGACATTGCCATTGTCCTTGAAATGTTGCCTGAGCCCCTTTGCCCAGGTCCGGTGATCCAGCACAGGCGATTCAATAAGCACAGGGTGAGGTTTCCCCAAGGGTATGTAGGTGGCCACTACGTACATTTTAATTCACACATTATTGGCAGGATTGTCCTAGATTTGTGGGCCCTTGGTTGCATTCCTTAGTGGTACATGCTGCTTACATAAGCCGAGTAGGCTGTGTCTGAGAAATGGCCAGGCCTTGAAGGGAAAATTTTCCTCCTCTCCCTCACTAGTTTGCTTGCTGCAGTGAAGATATTTTTGGATCTTGGCTGAGTCGGTGTCTCTTTTTGGCCTGTGTACCCATAGGGAATTGCTGCTTCTACAGATGGAAACTAATTGAAGAGTAGCTGTAGGCTGGGACTGCAAAGAGGGAGGGGAGGAGGGCCAGCAGCAGGGTGCCCGGCATCCCTCTCTGATCTCACAGCCGAGGTTTCTGAGCTCAAACGTTCCAGAAGTGCAGTATGGAGTGGAGGTGCCCCTGAGGGTTTCTGAGAGTCTTTCCTTACCTGGCGGCCGCAGCAGAGGGACTATACGAGGATTAGCCCCCTGGAGAGGCCTCGGGTGCTGGTAGCCCCTGGAAGTGAGGGGCTACTTGAGTTTGCACTAGGTCTCTGGCTTAGAATCTGGGTACCCATGGGGAAATCACTAAACTTCCTGGGCCTCGGCTTCCTCATTTGTACAATGGGAATAATATCACGAGAGACTTTTTTACAGGATTCTTGAGGATGATATGTAATCATTTGAATCCTGCCTGGCACAGAATCACATCTCAAGAAATCTTGGCTAGTTATTATCTTTGAAGTAAAAATGCAGGAGACAGGTAGGCCCAATAAAGGCCTGGCTTCAGGAAAGTCTAACTTGAGATTTGACTTGGGAGTAAGGCTTCTTCCAAATGCTTAGCCGAAACTCAGGTCTGGATTTTCAGGACGGAATCAAGAAAACCCTTTTTTTTTTTTTTTCACATTTTTTCTTTTTTTTGGAGAGATTTTCGCTATAGGGCACGTGTGCTCGCCAGACAGACAGAGAGAGACATAGAGACAGAAAGCAAGAAATCACCCCCCAGGGGGGATGGTCACGCCGCAATCCCTTCTCCTCCGTTCTCCTCTTGGGATCTTGGGCACGCATGCACACGCGCCCAGCGTGAGTTGTAAGCCACCGGGTCCGGGACGCGAACCGCGGTCGACTACTTGGGAGTCCAGCGACATAGCCATTACGCTAACTGCTGGTTCCCCTCTCAAGAAAACCCTTTTTATACACAGGTATGTAATAGAAGGTGATAAGTTGTTAAAAATAAAAATTTTAAAAAGACCTTTGAAATTAGATGAGACATGGGCTAAGTAGGTGCCACTATTAAGTCACTGAAGTTAAGAAGAGATACACCATGTAAATAGACACAATTTTCAGAGCATAGATTATAGTAAAGTGTAGAGACGTCATTAAGAAGAAATGAGTTTTCATCATTTATTATATCCATTTTAAACACACTCTATGGGGGAGCTTAAAAAACTCAGTTTTAAATCTGAGCTAAGTGATTTGAGGCCAACTGCTTCACTTTTATTAGACTCAGTTTTCACACCTGTGAAATGGGTCAAATCATAACACAGAATACAAAAGGGAGTATGGACTAAGCCATGGCATCGTAACACTGGGCAAAGGGGAACTGCAATTGTTAGACTCAGAAACTCGCTTCTAGGTTAGGTCCTAGAGATTTTCGCTTCTGCACGGGCAATGACAGTATCCCCAGCAAGGAAGATGAGTATAAAGATGAAATAAGATGATCTGCTGGGTCGTCAGGGAAGTCATGACGCCTTTTTGCATAGAAGAACATAGACAAATACATTCGGACTTTCCCAGCGACCTAATGTGTGCCGAGCTTCACTCTGTGCCTGGCGAGTAAAGAAGGGTCTATGAACAGTAATAGCTGTGATTAGCAGCAGCAGCATGGCTGGTTTTCTTCTACAGACTGCAAGTGCTTTTGAGCACCTCCTCTGAGCTGCTCCCTGGGACTTGTGCAAGGGATACATACAGGAAAAGGCAGACCAGGTCTTCACTCAGACAGCTTCCTTCTGTTCCAGTTGGGGGTAAGGAAGAAAGATAGAAAATAGAAATAAAGAAAGAAATCCATTCGGATAATTCCATGCTTTATGTATCAAATTAAATAGTGTGATGTATCTGAGTCATGGGCAAGAGGGTCACTTTAGAAGTGATGTCAGAGGAGGCCGACCTTTGGCTGAGAGTCAGGACCATCCTCAGTGAAATCGCACAGTTCTCAAATCCTAGTGTCAGTGTGACAACAGCATGAAGACAGAGTGTGGTCTCCATCAGCCAAAGTCCCCAGATCTCTCCCTAGCTAGGGCTCCAAATCAAGAAGCTGAAAACCCAGTATAGGCAAGGTAGACAAAACAGCCTCTTTCTTGAGTGACCAGGTGACCTGACATAACCTCAGAGATTTCCTTGCCTGCATGTGGCCAGTGGGTCCACAAGGTGGCAGTGTTCAATAATGAACAATGACAGCACTGCACCCGCCTCTGGCCTGCGTTAATAGTGCAGGCAGCCTGATGAACATCTGCTGCACGCACCAATTACAAAGATCTCTTCTGATGGCAGTGGACATTCCAATTCCTAGCCTTGGTGTGGTGACAATTTTCTTCTGGATCTCCTTACGCTTTTAAGTCTGAAATAAATAGATAAATGTTTTCACGGCCATAACTGAGCACATGTTACATGCCCAGGCACTATCCAAAGAGCTTTATAAACATTATTATACTGCACAGCTTTTCAGTGAGCCATATTATTGCTACTTTATAGATAAAGAATGTGAGGATTTGAGAGTACACAGCTGATAAGAGAGAATGCTGAGTCCAAACCTAGGTTGATCTGACGTCAAAGCCTAGCTATTAACCATCACACCGTATGCTCTCTATATTTTTTAATTTATCTACTTATTTCTTCCATGAGTGAGAGAGAGAGAGATAGAGAGACAGACAGCAAGACAAGACCCCAACAGGATACTGACTCCACAATATACCGTCAGCTTCAGCCAACCCCAGGTTATGGTACTTGCATGCCTGATATGTTCAGGGAAGTCTCTAGGCCTGAACCCAGAACCTTCTTAGGTAGGTCAGCCTTATAGAGTATTGCATCATCTCTTCCCTGCCATTTGACCCCCTACTCTGTATTTTGAGAAGAGTTATTACTAAGATGCATATCATCAAAACGGAATAAATTGTTTCTCATCTTAGGGTATTATATTCTCATCCCTGCAATGCTAGTGCTGAGTTAGTGGGAAAGTCCCGATGCATTTTTGCATAGAGAAACAGAAAATTTTATCATGACTTTCCTGACAACCTAATATTAATACTAGCAAAAGAAATGTTTATGCAGCAATCGCCTCGCTCAAGGAATAATTTAGGAGCTGACACAAAGGGAGTCAGGCCAGCAGCACTTCCGAAACTGGGAGCCCTGACAGGCATATCGCAACAGTGCTTCTGACTGTGACGAAGTCCTGACAAGATGTCTGAGAGGAGTGAAGGACACACTGTCGTTATTTCCTTTTCATGCATAAAGCACACAAGTCACAGAGATGTGGTGTTGGCCTGAGGTCCCGCCGCTGTTCACGAGAAGCACTCTCTGTAGACTTTCCTGTTATCCTGGAAACGGGCTGACCAAAGAGAATCTCAAAATTCTGAAAAAGTAAATCAGGATGTACTGATGTCATTCCAGACGACACTCTCTACGACTTACTGGCAGATAGAGACAAGTTAGTATGTATATGCTTAAGAGTTCCGTAGCTTAAAAAAGAGTGTGAATCATTTTGTCTCTGCGTGATTGAATAAGCTGAAGGAGATATAAATAGAGTCAGCCCTCTGAATCCATGGGTTCTGCATTATGGATTCAACCAACCCTGTATCTGAAATGTCACATTTGCTGAACATTTTTGTATCTGTGCTGAGTATGTACATTTTTGTCTTACCATTATTCCTTAAGTCAGGCAGGATAACAACTTTTTAGATGGCATTTGCATTGTATTAGGAATTATAAGTAATCTAGAGATAATTCCAAGTACACAGGAAGATGTGCATCGGTCATCTGAAAATACTATGCCTTTTACGTACCATTTTATATAAAGGACTTGAGCATCCATGAATTTTGGTATCCACGGGGGTGGGGAGAGAGTTGAACAGGAGATACTAAAATGATTTGGGAAACTCTATAGTCAACCCTCAGTATCACTATACTGACTATATTTCACATTTCCCAAATTATTGGGATGTCAGGAAAGTGAAGATGCGTCTTGGCATAGAAAAACAGAAAAATTTGTCATGACTTTCCCAACAATCTACTGTTTGACCTCAACCTGTTTTGTTTTGTTTTTACTACCAGAACTATTAAGAGCTCACACACAGTGGACAACAGAATGTAATTGAGGAACATCAACTTCATTTTTATTATCTCAATTTCCCAAAGTGTTTGGTCGTAGAATCCCAAGTGTAAGAGAAGAATAAAATATAATACGATCAATGTTTTTGGAGCATCCTTAGAAACGGCTTCACTGAGTTACCAGCAGGACACCACCATCTTCAAGGCCAGCTGCACTACCTACCAGTCATGTTCCAGGAGGCTCAGGTCCCATGGGAGGGTCCCAGGTTTGCATCTTGAGAGCTTCCCTGCGTCCCAGGTACCGCACATGCGCCTGTGATCCTGGCTGGATGAGGCTGGGTGGAGGATCGTTGCATAAAGAATCTGTTGAGGGTGCCTGTCTCTCTTCCATGGAAGAAAGAAATAAGTAAATTCAAATGAAAAATAAATAAATAACTGAGCCAGCCTCTGCAATGTAGCGTACAGGACTGCAGGGCTGGAAGCTGTGTGGCAACTGGGATTTGAGTTCATGACCCGGTCGCCTGAAAACACATCAGGTGTGTTTGTGTGCCCAGGATCCTGACAAGCAGGAGATCTGAAAGAAGGGGAACACGGTGTGACAAGTCCTGTGCAGGAGTCTTCTTTCTCTCTCTATCCTGTCTCTCTCTCATGCATGTGCACACTCTTGTCATGAATTTTAAAAATACAATTAAAGAAATCTTTTAGCCCCACTGTCCAACCGATTTAACCACAGCATTTGGAGAGGCCACGTGTATTTGGCATATCCATGGGGGCGAGATGAGGGAGGGGTTGGGACTGGGGTGGGGCAGGGAAGGTGGGGGAGGGGTTGGTGTTGTCAGAGGAAATTTAGCCTTGAGAAAGGTAAATTATTTATAATAATAGCTACCTTTATAAGAACCTTCTGGATGAGATCTGAAAGGTCCAACTATTTTAATTGTTTGGTTGATTTTTAGAGGACAACCACTTCGACTTTTTTTTTTTAGAGTGGTTTTTGCTATAGGGCGCGTGCGCTCGCCAGAAAGACAGAGAGGATAGAGAGATAGAAAGCGAAAAATCACCCCCCAGAGGGGATGGCCACACTGCAATCCCTTCTCCTCCATTCTCCTCTCGGGATCTTGGGCACGCACTCACATGCGCCCGGTGTGAGTTTAAGCCACCAGGTCTGGGACACGAACCGCGGTCAACTACATGGGAGTCCTGCGACATAGCCATTATGCTCACTGCTGGTCCCAAAAGGACAAGCACTTTGTACAATATATTGGAAATCAGCAAAGCTAGTAAGATTTCAGTAAAATAAGTTAAAGAGTTAATATCATTAAATAAAGCAAAATTTGGGGAGTCAGACAAATATGGATCTTAATTCACGCTGTGCAACAAGTTAGCAGTGTGACTCTGGGCCATCTGTTCTCATGGGCTCCTTACAAGAAGGATAATGATGTGTACAAATGGGATAATAACTTTGTAAGAAAAGATGGAGGCGAAAAAATGAAAGGTACCATATTTGTTCAGAATAATTGCAGCTAAACCACTTAACGAGGAAAGAGGGACACAAAGAAATGCTCCAGTAACAAAATATGCTCAGTTATGGGCCAGCTACATAGTGTGTTGGTTAAGGTGGCTGAATCCCACATGACCGATGGCATGGTTTGAGTCCCAGACCTGGCAGCTTGTAAGACATGCTGGGTGCGTGTGCATGCAAACCCAAAATTCTCAAGAGGAGAATGGAGGAGAAGGGACTGTGGCATGGCCAGTCCTCCTGGGGGTGATTTCTCATTTTCCTCTCTTTCTCCGGATTGAATATACACTCCCTATAGCAAATTAAATACACATTTATGTATTCTGTGTGTGTGTGTGTGTGTGTGTGTATATATATATATGTATATATATACGTATATGTATACGTGTATATATATACATATACACACACACACACACACACACACACATATCTGTACATATATTTATTTATATGTAATATATATATTTATATTTATATACATATATGTGTGTGATCAATTATTTGCTCAGCATAGTCAAAGGATAAGGAATTCCAAGTATGAGTGGAGAACTAACCTGGCAATGGGGACATCAGGTTATTTGTGCCAGTGAATGGTGAGACAGAGAGCAGGCCAGAAGAGAAACGAAGGAAAACCTCATTCAACCCCAGGGATCCCCACTCCTGGATGGTATAAGCAAAAGAATGACTTTCACCTGCGAGTCCCTCGTGAGGTAAACCCTTTGTTTTCATAAAACCTCAATGAAGATAACAAATCCCATGCAATGACTGGTTAGGCTGATTGGATCCTGCTCTTGGTCTTGATTTGATTGGATAGCAGGTTATAACCACTACAGAGGGTGTGGTAAGGACTTACAAGAAATGCCTCTAAACGGAAGCTAAGCAAAGAGCACGGGCTTTAGTACGTGTTATACAAAGTGTCCGTGAGTAATTACCCCAACCCATGTTTTTTAAAGTTTTTGCCATGAGGCCTGTGCACTCAACAGTGAGAGACAGAGAGAGACAGTGAGAGAGAAAGTGAGAAATCACCCTACTCAGGCACAGGAGGAAACCCACACTGCAGTCCCTTCTCCATTCCGTTCTTAGGATTTTGGGCATGCACACACAGCCAAGCCTGATTTTCAAGTTACCAGGTCCAGTTGGCCACATGGGAATCCAGTGACATAACCAACACGCCACCTGCTGCCCCTAAATCCAATTTTCACATGTTGAACAATGTTCCCTTATTAAATTATATCTTTGAGATCAAAGATGAGCCAGCCCAGTCAGGAGCACCAGCAAAGGCCTATGGTCAGGGGCGTGTGGAACATTCAGCTCCCTGAGAATCCGAATGCCTTAGGCCGGCTCAGCCCACTGGGTCTTGGTTCACTCACATGTAAAACAAGAGGAAGCAGGCAAGATGATTTATGAGGCCTCACAGCCTCACAAAAATGAGTTGGGAGTCATAGAGACCTGAGTTTGACTCCCACATTGCCACTGTCTAGCTATGTGGCCTTTGGCAAGTTCCAAAGTGAACCTGAGGGTGATTAGAATCAAGTAAGGTTATGCTTATAATTCTAAAACGATAGCTCTGCTTGGTATTGACTTCTAAGACTTTTAGCTTTAAGGTTTTTTTTTTTTTTATGCTTAAAGCTTCTTATCTGTTTATCTTAAAGCTTAACACACACACACACACACACACACACACACACACACACACACACACTTTGCTAGATCCTTCTTCCCTTGCCTGAAAAATAAAGAAGGGGAGCATTAGAAGCAAAGGAAGAGTTCACATGAGCAAAAGTAAACTCGAAGAAAAGCAACCCTAATGATTTTCAGATCTCACGTGTTTTCAGGGTCCAAAATATTGAGTGGTCAGGAAAGCCATGATATATTTTTGCATAGAAAAATACGTCAGTCTTTCCCGATGGCCTAATACAGAGAATATTGGGCCAGCAGATGGCATGGTGGTTAAGGTGCTGGATCCCACATAGCTGACTCTAGTCTTGGACCCGGCAGTTTGAAAAACACACCGGGCTTCTGTATGTGCATGCCCAAAATCTCAAGAAGGAATGGGAGAGAAGGGATTGCAGTGTGGCCATTCCCCCAGGGGGTGATTTCTTCTCTCTCCCTTTCTTTCTCACGAGTGCACGCACACCCTATAGTGAAAACTTGGAGGGGGGGAGAGAAAAGAAGAACTCCCAGTATGTGTAAATTCATAAGGCCACAGTGGAAAGGAATTCTGGCTGTGGGGATAGAGAGGTGAGTTTATGGACTCATTCTCTTCTTTTTAAAGCTTACAGTAGACTACCTAAGCGAATGTATACCAGACTAGCTTTTGTCAGACTTCCTCTTTAAAACACCTTCTAGTGAGTCCGTAGTCCACTCTATTCTCTAGGGACACCGACAAGCAATGACCAGAAATTGCCAAAGCCAAAGTGGGTCACAGACCACATCATTTTACTAACTGGACCATCATGAAGAAATCCTTTTTGGTTTGTGATTCATTTCCTTTGAAAAGAGCTCCTCCCCAAGGGACCAATGTCTTTTGGCTGTAGATTGCTTAATGTAATTATTTAGTACTGCTAGTTAGCAGATTTTAGATCGGACGCTATCTATTTAGGTTGTGATTGGGCCAGATTATAATTTTCAGGCTATAAAATGGATTTTCAATGAGTTAATACTCTTAATATATAAAAAGTATCACCGAACAGTCGTCATCATGGTGGTATGGGCAGTAGGGTACTGCTGCACAGTACTGGAGCCCCCTGGGAAGGTGCAGGGTTCGGGTCCCAGTTTGACTCTCACACACTAGCTGTGCCTGTGACGCTAGCTGGGAGACTAGAGAAGGGGGTTCATGGCCTGACAGAACTCTGTCAGGAGTCTTTCTCTCATAAAATAAATAAACTTTCAAAATGCTTCACCAGGGCCAGCTGGCAATGTGGTGGTAAAGGTGGCTGGATCCCACATGGCTGACTGCATGGTTTGAATCCTGGACCTGGCAGCCTAAAAAGTGTGTCAGGTTTGTGTGCATGCCTAAAATACCAGAAGCAAGGAGAAATGGAAGTGAAGGCATTGCATCATGACCATCCTCCATGAGTGGTCCTTCCTCACTTTCTCTCTCAGTCTCTCTCTCTCCAACGAGTGTATGTGCCTTCTGGCAAATTAGAAAAAACAAACAAACAAACAAACAAACAAAAAAACACCAAACATAAATATGAGAAAAGGACATAAAAGTGAAAATCATAAAAAGAATAAATAAGTGCTTAATAGTCATATGAAAAGATGTTCAAGCTTACTAGTAATCAAAGAAATAAAAAGTTAAAATAACGTGATGTGAATTTATACCTATTAGATAGACAAAGGTTAGCATCAAAAATAATCTCTAAAGTTGTTCCAGGTAGAGTAAATAAGCAGCCTTTGTATGTGAGAGAGAGAGATACTGACAGTAATACAGTCTTTCTGTAGAAAATTTGGCAATATGTACTCAAAGAATTAAACATGCATAACATTATTCAGCTCAGCAATTCTTTTTTTCTTTCTTTTTTTCTTTTTTTTTTTTTTTTTTTTTTTTTTGGCTACAGAGCACTTGAGCTCATAGAAAGAAAGAGAAAAAGTGAGTATTCCAATTGCCATGTCAGAATAGCTTCTCCTACACTCACCTCTCAGGATTTTGGGCATGTGCACACACACATGGTTGGCATGTTTTTCAAGCTGCCAGGTCTGAGATTTGAACAGCCCAGTTGACCATGAAGAATTCAGCCACCTTAACCACCACGCCACCAGCTGCCCCATTGGCTCAGTAACTCGGCTTCCTGAATTTTATTCTAAGTAAATGATCATAGAGGTATAGAAGTATTTAACTAGATGGGTGTTCATCACAGCCTTCTTTCTTTATAAGCTCTTTGTTTGTTATTAGGAATAATTCAAATATCAAAGAAGAAATCGATAAAATTATGATACAATTCCACATAATATGCTACCTTACCTTCCAGACTTTAGAAATGATGATGTAAATACATATTCATGGCATAAGTCAATAAAGCAAATTATACAACTAACACCATATGATTTTCTTCTTTTTTTTGGAGAGATTTTTGCTATAGGGTGTTGTGCTTGCCAGTCTATACTAGTCAAGGGATTATATTTGAAGGCAAAGCCTTTGCCTTTGAATTACCAAGTCCATCCTGTACTCTCCCTCCAATTAATTGTAAACCTGAATAAGTCAGAGTATTACCATAGACATTTGTTAAAACACATCGAAAATGTTGGATTTAGTTGAATTCATACCACTGGGTAAAAACAAAATACAAAATAGAGACAGTTTTAAACACTATCTTAACAGTTATTTTAAATTCTTTGAATTCACTTCTAATCACTTACTGACTGGTTGATCTTGGGCATATAATTCTCTGTGCCAAGGCTTTCTCATTGTTAATAGAAATAATAGAATCTACTTCACATTGTTGTTGTAGGGTTAAATCAGAAAGTATATAAAAAGAGCTAAGCTCACCAAAGATATTATGAAGATAGTGATGATATAGCTCATTATTTGAAATGGAGTAGAGTAGTCTTATATACTTACTTATGGTGTGGTCTTTAGATTTGGACAATCTTGAGCTTATATCCTGGCTGTGGTATTCATTAGCTGTGTGATTCAGGTTAAGTTTCTCAGCCTCTCTTTGATATTTTTTCTAATGGAGTTTATAATAGCTACGAATGGAATTCTCATGAGGATTAAATGACAATCATGACTATGAAAGCTTAGTGCAGTTGGCTGGCACATTGGAAGTGATGAATAAATATTGTGTTTAATCGTTGTGGTATTAATACAGTAATAGGGATGGTTACAGGAGTAAGATAGCTACCATTCCTCTTACAGAGGCATCATCTCTCTTAGAAAGAAAGAAAATATATGAGACCTGGGAAGTATAGGCAGATAAATTAAGTGATATTTCCTTCAAAAATTGAATGGAAACATCTCTCCAGGGTTGAAGTCTTTGAAATTCAAAAACTCAATTTAACACATTGAAGGGCTGGAAAAGACACAGAAAAGGGCTAGAGACCATGGACGCTGAAGGTCCCTGTGGGAAATGAAAGGCACTGCTCTTCATAGATGGTGCCTGGAATTTGAAAGAATGGGGCCCTAGGAGATCCGTGACCAATGGCTGCTTGGTGCTCAAGTTGGACAACATTGGATACTGGTTATTGGATTAGTAGCCTTGGCACTAACATTGGGACAAAAATGAATGAGTGACTGAATGAATGAAGAAATAAATTTCATGTTTGATTTTCCTCCAGTTCAGCTTCTCCTATATTCCCAATTATTTGACCCTCTTCTCCCAGGCCTAAGTTTACTTTGAGCAGACACATCCTTTTGGCATGCAGTCAACATTATGGGTTATAATTTTAGCCTGCCTTCTAGGACTCCTGGTGTTCCTGTGGAGGGATATGTGTGTCTGTGAGGCTGAAAAATGGTAGACAAGGGATAGGGTCTTCTCACTGCCTCACCTCTAGCCCTATTACCAACCCACTAGTTTTAGCACAAATTAGAAAAATAGGCCCTTCTCTAGAGATGCTTTGATGTCATATGTCAGAATATTATTACAATAAATACACAAACGGTGATGTGTCTAATGTGATTGGTGCCTTAAAGTAGGGAGTGTACCACCTATATAAGAAACCATTTGTGTGAGGTTTCTCCTCCTCTCATTGCTAACTTTATCATCAACAATGATGAACACAAAGACCTGTGTATTTGCTTTTATTCTGTCAACTGGCATCTACTGAACTTCTGCTTTTCTCTCCAGACTCAAACACTTTACCTGAAGGTGCCATTCCTAACATCTTTTCCTACTCTACCAAGTCAATAGCTTATTATGCCCCTCCTCCTGGCTAGCACTATACATGATAAAACACTGCTGTTTCATTGGTGCTGATTAGCAATTATTTGTTTATATGACTGCTTCTCATTCTAAACTGTGGACTTCTAAAGTTAGACCACCTGGGATGCCTATAAAAATGTAGATTCCTGGGACCAGCAGTTAGCGTAATGGCTATGTCGCTGGACTCCCATGTAGTCAACCGTGGTTCGAGTCCCGGACCCGGTGGCTTAAACTCACACCAGGCGTGTGTGCATGCGTGCCCAAGATCCCAAGAAGAGAATGGAGGAGAAGGGATTGCGGCATGGCCATCCCCCCTGGGGGGTGATTTCTCGCTTTCTATCTCTCTGTCTCTGTCTGTCTGACGAGCGCACGCGCCCTATAGCAAAAACTTCTTAAATAAAAAAAAATGTAGATTCCTGGGCTTGACTTTTTCTTTTTCTTTTTTTTTTTTTTTTTTTGGAGAGCTTTTTGCTATAGGGGGCATGCACTCGCCAGAAAGACAAAGACAGAGAGATAGAAAGCGAGAAATCACCCACCAGGGGGGATGGCCACGCCACAATCCCTTCTCCTCCATTCTCCTCTCCAGATGTTGGGCACGCATGCACACGCATCCGGTGTGAGTTTAAGCCACCGGGTCCGGAACTCGAACCGCGGTTGGCTACATGGCAGTTCAGCGACATAGCCATTATGGTAACTGCTGGTCCCCTGGGCTTGACTTTTGATATCTTGATTCAGAATTGCTAGGCACAGGATCTAGAATGCTGCATTTTAAAATAAGATAGTAGTAGCTTAAGACTACTCAATTTGTTGTTTGGTATTCTGTTATATAGTATCCTGTATGGACTAAGATATATATATATATATATATATATATATGTATCCATACACATGAATATATTTATGTGTACATAGAGAGACACAGACACAGAGAGAGAGAGAGACCCTTCTGGAAAGAGGTGTATTCTCAAGTCTGTGGACTCACGGTGTGTGTGTGTGTGTGTGTGTGTGTGTGTGTGTTGTGTAGCATGGGGGAAGTTATGAAAGAGATGGAGTGTACTCTAAATTTGAAATGGTTCTACAATAAATAAGCATGATGACAATATCCTGGGTTGTTTCAAAAGCTGGCTGGCTAAGTTGGACATATTTTTCTTTCTAAGATCAAAAGACTAATCTTTGGTCAAACAAAGGTTGATAGAATCTTGAGCAAGATCTTTTGGGGAGTGACCAGGGCAATTAGTTTTCTGTGATGACAGTTCCACATAGCTGAGAATCAGATAGCAAGACAAAGAGCAAGGGAGTCAAGAATTCAGGCAGAGTTTTCTGTTCTTGGGATTTGAGTGGATGGGAGGGTACACTTGCAAGGACTTTGTACTACCGGATATGAAAAATGTTAAACACCAAATAAATGTAACAAATAAATGTTTTCACAATGAATTAATTTTTTTTTTTGAGAGTGATTTTTGCCATAGTGTGCTCCGCCAGAGAGACAGAAAGAAAGAAAGAAAGAAAGAGAGAAATCACCCCCCAGGAAGAATGGCCATGCTATAATCCTTTCTCCATTTTCCTCCATTTTCCCAGCGTGAGTTTCAAGTCACTGGGTCCAGGACTCAAACTGTGGTCAGCCTTGTAGAAGTCCAGCACCTTAACCACTATGTCATCTGCTGTCCCCAACTATTTTTTTAAACCCTGAAGGATATGTATCACTTATTTTTATTCTGCATTCTAATGATTTTATTGGTCTCTCTCTCTCTCTCTGACACACACTTTTATTATATTTCAGTTATTTATTTATTTTTGTTAGAGGGTACCTCTGCTTGCCAGAGAGAAAAAGATGGAGAAAAAGAGGGAGAACCCCTCCACACCAGGGTGTAATCATTCCATAATCCCTTCTCCAAATCTCCATCCTACTGGGGGGTTGGGTACACACATGTACTCAGTGTGTTTTGCAAGCTATCATGGCTGGGACCCAAACTGCAGTCAACTATATGGAATCCAGCTCCCTTTAACCACTAGGCCACAGGACTGTCCTGCTGATACCTCTTCAGAACTCACTTTTGGGGGAATCCCTTAGAAGGATGACAATTGTCAATGACAACCTGGCGAATGACCAGATACAGGGGTAGAATTTCTTAACATCTTCCATGTGGAAGTAAATCAGAGAATTTGGACTCAGAGTAAGCAATACCTTTGTTTCAGTTCCTTGTGTTACAGGTTTTTAAAAGGGTCAGAATAATATTTCTCTTATGAATTACTTAAGGGTTCAGCAAGTGGCATAGTGGTGAAGGCACTGGATGCCCACATGGCCAACCACAGTTTGAGTCCAAGACCTGGCAGCTTGAAACTCATGCTGGGCACATATGCATGCATGCCCAAAATCCCAGGAGGAGAATGGAGGAAAAGGAATTGCAGCATGGCCATACCACCTCCCCCGGGTGGTAGGGGCGGTGATTTCTGACTTCTCTCTCTCTGCCTCTGTCTCTCTGGCAAGTGCACTTGCCCTGTAGCAAAAATCTCTTTTAAAATAAAAGAATTACTTAATAAGCTTTTACCAAATAGCTTTATTTCTATGAGTCTGGCATTACTAAGGGATGGAGATACTTTTTAAGATACTTAAGGTGCTTATGATTTATTTTGAGACACAGTTTATGATTTGTATTAGAGAACATCTTAAAACAGTATATAACTGAGTGCTACGCCATCCGAACTCACTATTCAAAATGTGGTTTGAGGACCAGAAGCATCAGCTGGAGTTTGTTAGAAATCCAGACTCTCAGCCCCACACCCAGACCAATGGAATCGATACCTACAATATAACCAGATCTCCAGATGACCTAGGTACACATTAGAGATTAACAGTGGCTTCCTGGATCAGTTGAGCTAGATGTATAAGAATTATTGGGGGATTTTAATTATTCAGATTGCTAGGCCCCATTCCTAGTGTGTAGCTACAGGAATAAATAAACTCAGACTCAATTTCTCCTATACTCTCAACACAAAATACTTCTGTGACCTCACTTAAGTGAGGGTCCTTCCTCATACACCAAACAAGCAATCACCAGCTGAGTGTCCTTTAATTCAATTTAAATCTGACATTATCTACTTGGAGATATGGTCAAATCACAAGACTTCTCCCCCTTCCGATGCTATAGCAAGCTGGTTTTACTTGGCTTCTGACCAGGCTAAGTTAGGGTCCCACAACTTCTGCCTCTGGTTCCATTCATTTGCTAGAGCGACTCACAGAACTCGGGGAAACACATTTACCCATTTTCTGTAAAAGGTGTTACAGAGGATGTACAGATGAAGAGATGCAGAGGGTGAGGCTTCTGGAAAGGGGGCGTAAAGCTCTCTGCTCTCACCACCCTCCAGGAACCTTCACACATTCAGCTCTCTGGAAGCTCTCTAAGTCCTGTTCTTTTGAATTTTTACGAAGACTTACCAGATAGAGTGTGTGAGAAAGAGGAGGATCTGAGGAAGGACATTTAGAAGAAAAATAGGAAGGCAAAGCATTAATGGTACAAAGAAATGTGGTATTATCTGTTGAAGATATTTTGTAGTTTTATCAACTGTACTAGGGAGAAATGTTCACCTGTTGAAATATCCATTCTGTAAGCCAAATAATAATGTGATTGAATGTATAAAAGAAAATGAAATAAAAAAAATAAAAAATAACCCTAGAAAAACCACTTCATTGCATAAGTATGAGTAAAGCTGGACCACTGTGTAGAAATGGGATTAGACAAAGAGGGTATGATCTAGTGATGATAGACGGAGTGGGGAAACGCAGCAAGGCCTGTCTTCAGAATCTTCTTGACCTTTCTTCACAGCCTTCCTTCCTCCTAGGTACGGGGTAGGACCATCCAGAATGAGGGTCTTAATTTCTTTATGATCAGTTCTACCGCTTGCCTTGGGGAGCTTCAGAAACCAAGAACAAATGGCCAAATAGTAAGGAACCATGGATCAACACACACACACACACACACACACACACACAGCAGCTTGGGAAACACCCCATATACATGTTATGTCATGTCCTAAAATCCCAAAAGGAGAGAGAACTGGAGAAGGGATTGCACTATGGACATTCTTCATGGAGGGGTGCTTTTTCTGTCTCTGTCCGGTGAGCGCACATGCCCTCTAGCAAAAAGTTAAAAATTTAAAAACAAACAAACAAACAAAACACAGGGAGACCTCAGTTCCTCCTTAGTGACTAACTGAACTAGTTATGCTACTTAGGAGAGCTTCTGGCTCTTCCATCATAATCCAACCTACTTTGGAGCTTTGAATATCCTGTTAAAATACCCATATTTGTTTTAGATGTATGAATTTTCACATAGGAGTTTGCTGTTGGACTCGCTCTCAGTAGCCAATAGGGATTTAAGCTTGTTTTTAACAATTACATGGGAATAGTAAGTACCTCACAGGAGTGTTGTAAGATTAACAGAGATCATGTTCACTAAAGAGCTCAGTGCAGTGCTTAAGACAGAGCAAGTGCTCTATATACGGTGGTAATATTCACTCCTCCTAACAATTCTTCAAAGTTAGGGTCATGCCATTTCATATCACTTTATTATTTAAATGACAAGTTTGGCCAACTCTATTAACACCTATAAATAGATTTTGCCTCTTTCCACCTAAATTATGTGAAGTTCCTTCAGTGCAAAGTAAAATGCTTGCTCCAGGGAGCCAGCAGGTGGCATAGTAGTTAAGACACTGGACTCACACATGGTTGACCATAGTTTATCTCCTGGACCTGATGGCTTGAAACACACTGTGTGCATGTACACGTGTGTCCAAATCCCAGGAGGAGAATGGAGGAGAAAGGGATTGTGGCATGGCCATGCCCACTTGGGGATGATTTCTCACTTTTCCTCTCACTGTCTTTCTCTGTCTGACTTTCTCCAACAAACACACATGCCCACTGGCAAAAACCTTTAAAAAAAAAAAAAGAAAAAAAAAAAAAGCTTGTTTCTCTAAGGTGATGCATGGCAATGTGATGACCTCCGTGCTGGGGGCTGGGTGTATCCATTGTTCCCTGGATGATAAAACTATACCCGAATGCCTTGGTAACTGTTTCATAAATAACTTGGAGTATTATATTTCAGACCTATTATGAATTGCAAATATAGTTATGTCTGTGTAAGTGTATTTTTTAGAGAGATTTTTGCAATAGGGTGTGTGTGCTCGCTGGAGAAACAGAGAGAGACAGGGAGACAGAAAGTAAGAAATCACACCCCACCCCCCTACCCCCCACGGTGTGAGATGGCCACACTGTAATCCCTTCTCCTCTATTCTCCTCTCGGGGTCTTGGATACACATGCACACACATCCAGCATGAGTTTTCAGTCACTTCATCTAGGACTCGAACTGTGGTCAACTACATGGGGGTCCAGCAACGTAACCATCACGCCATCTGCTGATCCTGTATGTGTATTTTTAATGAAACAGCTATAGATCAAGAAAATGTGAGTATACGCTTTATCAAAGCCACATAGTAGATTTATTCACAAACAGTAGCTTTGTTCAGACACAGATTCATGAGCATTTCTTACTTCATTTTCTAGATAATAGCTCACTGACCTATTCTGATTAGCATGAGGGCATGCAATTTGGTTCCAGTCATTTAGCTTTTAGCTTCTGAATTCCTACCTAGAAATTCCAATTGTTTCATGTTTGTTTATTTCTTCTATGAATAGAAAGACAGAAGGAGAGAAAGTCAGAGAGGCAAGTATGCTCAATGCTGAATCTTAATGAGGCTGTGATCCACCCTGAGGTTCAGCTAGTCCCAGATCATAGGCACGCACATGCGCAGCACAACTAGAAAGGGGACTTGGCTGGAACCAAGAACATTCCCAGGCGAATCAGCCTTGCAGAGCATCCTATTTTAGTGTTTTGCCACCGCTCAGCCCCTGTCATTTGCTAACATTGTATCTGATGTAGATAAGCATCATTATAAAGCTTATGACTCACTCACCTGATGACCAAGTCAGTTACGTAGTCTCACTCTCTCACACTGCCCCCAAACCCTACCATCAGATCATGTCTTGTCCCAGACTACACAGAGGGTATTATTGCCTTCCTTGTAACCGTCTACCTTATAGAGTTCCTCAGTTGCAAACAATAGAAACCAGCTCTGGCTGACTTTAGCAAGACCTCAAATTGTTGGTAAGATGTAGGTGTTCAGTAAATTGAAAGTCTAGCTGAGAAAGGGAAGGAACCAGGGCAGCTCAGGGTTTCCTAGTATTCAATTGAGGGTCTCATCTGAAAGCCATTCCAGGAAAGAATGAGCTTCAACCTTTTTGTTTTTCCCTGTTCTTACATTGCTCACTTCAAGAACCAAAGCACTGAAAGAGAAAACCTGATTATCTTACCTTGGATCACATGCAAGACATCCTGATTGACAGTCTTTCCAAAATTGTAGACAAGAGCTGCCCCATCAGCCCAAGAGTGCATGAATGGGGGCAAAATAGTATCACCATGAGTATGTTAAGGTGTTGTTTACTCTGGTTTATAACAATTAATGCTCCAGGTAGAAAATTTGGCCACCTAGAGAAAGAATAAAAATTAAAGTCAACATGGCAGCAAAAGATTTTTGAATTATTCTCTTCCTCTTTTGGGAAGATAATGAAGAGCAAAACAGTAAGATTCAGCTTATTTAGATAAGCAGACTTGTATCTATAGAACAGTAAAAAAAAAAAAAAAATGTGTTAAATATGGTAGATTTCATGATTCTTGAATGCCAGAGTGGGCCAGCTATGTTAAGTCACCAAGGAGCTTTCAAAAAATAGAGATTCCAGAGTCTCACTCTCAGAAATAGTGCTTTATTTAAATCTGGAGTTTATCCCTCGTAGTCGATGTGAAAAGCTGCCAAGCTGGTGTAGGAAGCCTCAGATAGAAGGGCCATTTGCCGGGGCATCTCAAGTGTGAAGAATTTCAGATTTCAATGGTTAGCTTAATCTCTACATGAGGTTGTACACAGTCCTAGAACTACAGTATCGGGAATGCAAGATGACAGCGTCACACACGTTAATGTTGTCTTCATTCTGCCTAAATATTTTGCCATTAGAATCAAGTATTTTGGGAACCAGCAGTTAGCGTAATGGCTATGTCGCTGGATTCCCATATAGTTGACCGCGGTTCACGTCCTGGACCCGGTGGCTTAAAACTCACGCCAGGCGCATGTGCATGCGTGCCCAAGATCCCGAGAGGAGAATGGAGGAGAAGGGATTGCGGCGTGGCCATCCCCCCTGGGGGGTGATTTCTCGCTTTCTGTCTCTATATCTCTCTCTGTCTGGCGAGCGCACGCGCCCTATAGCGAAAACCTCTAAAAAAAAAAAAAAGAATCAAGTATTTTATATCTATCTATCTATCTGGTATTCAATTGACAGTCTCATCTGAAAGCCACTCCAGGAAAGAATGAGCTTCAGCAATAATTACTTGTTGAATAGCACACCTCAATGTTGTTGCACTCCGTTTTGAGCTAAAAGCATTTGTTCATTAAATGTAAACCTCTGAAATGTATCATGAATTCAGTTACTGTCTTCTGACATTTCTTTAATCGAACAAGAGGTCTGGCCTCTCTGGACATCTGGGATAGAGGGAAATCTGGGAGGGAGAGGCCTCACTACTACTCAGGGTGCACAACCTCTGATGCTGTATCCAGAGCTAAGTGTATTCTTTGGATACTGTGGACTGCCTAAATGGTGATGTTTTTAGCTGCACATTTATCAGTACTTGGGAAATTCAAAAAGTTCTTATTTGGAGCCTTTTCTCAGACCAGTTGATCCTGAACTTCTGAGGACAGGCCCCAAATGTCTCCGTTTTCCAAGAACTAGTCAAGTGTTCACTCTGCAGCCAAGTTAAAACTGAAGTTAAAAAAAAAAAAAAAAGGTTGGGGGGCCGGCATGGTGGTTAAGGCGCTGGGCTCCAACATGGTTAACTATAGTTCAAGTCCCAAACCTGACAGCTTACTTTCTCACTTGTGCTCTCAGTGAGTGCGTGTGCCCTATAGAAAATTTTAAAATAATCATAATAATTCTTAAAAAATATTGTCACATACTTTAGGATTGGCAGAACAATGTCAGGCTCCATGGTGTGTCTTTGACAGTGGCACCAGGAGAGCTATTCTCAAAACTCAGGGGACCAGCAGTTAGCGTAATGGCTATGTCGCTGGACTCCCACGTAGTCGACCGCGGTTCGAGTCCCGGACCCGGCGGCTTAAACTCACGCCGGGCGCGTGTGCGTGCGTGCCCAAGATCCCGAGAAGAGAATGGAGGAGAAGGGATTGCGGCGTGGCCACCCCCCCGGGGGGTGATTTCCTGCTTTCTATCTCTCTGTCTCTCTCTGTCTGTCTGGCGAGCGCACGCGCCCTATAGCAAAAACCTCTCAAAAAAAAAAAAAAAAAAAAACTCAGTTGTCCTGCTCACATTAAAGGTTAACAAACTCCTGATCATCTATGAGAACCCAGTACACACCTTACACCTGCTATGCAGCCTTCCTTGACCCAACCAGGCAAAGACTATCATTCTGTCTTCTATGCCAAGCATCACTCATGGAGATCTGTTAGAAATACATATTCATGACCCAGACCCCATGTTTCAGAAGCTATAGGGATGAAGGCTGAGAGTCTGTGCCTTTTAGGAGATTCCTTAAATGATTTGGGTGGACAGCAATTTCAGCAAGTGTCACTCTATGTCCCCATGATATGTGTGCGTACTTCTCTTATTACATCATCACATAATTCTAATTATGTATTTACCTTTCATATTTATCCCCTAAGCCATGACCCCCTTGAAGGTAAGGATGTTTTCTTGATTCCCAGGGCCAAGCACAATGGCATCTCAATAGATGTTTTTGCACCAAATGAATAAATATGAATAGAAATGTCCAAATGGTCAATTTTTCTTTAATGCCCCATGATTTTTCAAAGGGACATATGAATTGAAGACAATAAAATTACAAGTATTAAGTTGTTTCTCCCTTTTTTGCTATTTAGTATATGATGGAACTTGAAAAAGTTTTAGATAACAGAATTAAAGTATAAGTTTATTTTGGTGCAAAAAAATTGAAATTCATTCATAGGTTTTTTTGTAATATGCATTGTCCATGAACCTTTTTGAAGATCTCATCTCAGGGTTACAATTATATATATGTATGTATTTAGGGCACGTGTGCTTGCCAGAAAGACAGAGAGAGACAGAGAGACAGAAAGCGAGAAATCACCCTCCAGGGGGGATGGCCATGCCACAATACCCTCTCCTCCATTCTCCTCTCGGGATCTTGGGCACACACACACACACACATGCCCAGCGTGAGTTTAAGCCACCGGGTCTAGGACTTGAACCGCGGTTGACTACATGGGAGTCCAGCGACATAGCCATTATGCTAAATGCTGGTCCTAGGGTTACAATTGTATTTCTGAGCACTTATTTTATGTCAGGCATTACTGGAAATACAAAAATAATAACAACAAATACTTACTGAAGTTTTACCATGTTCCCAACACTGACCTAAACACATCACAACTCATTTTACCCTCCATAACAATCTATGAAATAGGTTTTAATAGCATCCCTCATTTTGAAGATAAGAGAACTAAGACACAGAGAGGATAAGTAATGGCATTTAAGTCTCACACCCTAGAAAGTAGCAGAGCCAGTATTTGAACAGAGTCTAAATCTAAAGATGGTGTGTGCTCTGAGCAATGCCTCCCACCTGTGAATGATGAATAAAACCAGGCCCTGATCTTAAAGAACTCACACTCATGGAAGAGATTAAGTCTCATAAAGTATTCTCATAAAGGGTTAAAATTTTGCAACATAAGGGAAATGGTTATGAGAACACGGTACAAGAAGTTTTCGATTTTGCCTTAAGAGGAGTAGGGGGAAAGTCTTAATGAAGACCTCATAGGGAAGGTGAGTTTGGGTTGAACCATGAACAGTGATTAGCAGGACTTGGCCATGAGGAAAAAGAGAGAGGAGTAAGGACTTCCTGTCGAAGTGGTAGCATGAGCAAAGGCATGGACTCCTGAGTACACAGTTATGTGGATAAGCCAAGCAGTCCCTTAGGTAGCTCCAAAAAAGGAAGAGGTAGATGGTGAGATGCCAAAGGACAATGATGGGAAAGGAGTACGTGGCTTCTAGATCTCTTACAGAAAGTGCAATCAACACTCACTTGAGCAACAGAGGAATAGATTGTCTCATTAAACAGTCCCAGAAGAGAGCTGGCCCCCAGGCATAGAAGTATGAGGCTTTGAACCAGGGGCTTAGGCACCTTGTATCTTTCTTCTGGTCTCTCAACTTGGCTTTTGTCCATTGGCTTCATTCTCTGACTGCATCTCCAAGTCTCGATCATCTCGTGCTCAAACCACAAAGCTCAGCAACTGAATGAGTCCATTCACTCTTCCAACAGTTCCAGAAAAACCACAGAAAGGAATTTCACTGACACCTGATTGACCAGATGTGAATCACATGTGGGTCCTGTGGTCCCAGATCCAATCACCAGAAGGCAGAATACGCAGGCTGGTTTAGCATAAATTGCAAACGACCTTTAGAAATCACAAAAGTTTGGGCTAGCAAGTGGTGTGTTGGTTAAGGGTGCTGAACTCCCACATGGCCAACCAAGGTTCCAGTCCCAGACCTGGAAGCTTGCTTTCTCACTTTCCCTTCTCTCTCTCTCTCTTACTCTGTCCCTCTCTGGTTCAATTAAAATAAATAAATAAAGTTAAATAAGATCATTCTAAAAAAAGAAGAGAAGGAGGAGGAGGAAGAGAAGGAGATGACAATGATCACAAAAGTCTCCAAGGACCGAAACAGAGAATAGAGAAAAGCTATACCCCGAAGTACAACTGGGGCATCATTGTCATAAGAAGAGGGAGTAAATGCTGGGCAGAAACATAACTCACGTCCACTAGAGTTTAAGTTTAGATTTTGAGAAGACTTGAATGTTGTCTATAAATTGACCAAGTCTGTTTGGTCAGTTTTTCAACTCTAAGTAATGAGCTCTGTGTAAGTAACCAGCTCTGTCTGGTCACTGACCTTACACAGAGCTCTGGTTTGTTCTTTTGTGCTCAAACTGAGTTGAAGAGCAGGTTGCTGTCTCCCCTTCAGTTGCGAGGTCTTCAATACAGAACAAAATGCAGGCTACGAACCATGCTTTGGCTTTCTACAAAAAGAAAGCTCCCTCTGCTGAGTGTTTTCCAAAGCTGCCTAAATAGACCCTCTCACCACCGCCCACCACCACCTACTCATCCCCACCCTGCTGGCAGTCATGGTTAAGGGAAAAGTGTGTGAGGCAGGATTGTTTAGATAGAAACAATCCTTCCATAATGGCTTTGGCCTCGCCTGGTATGAATTGAGCATTTACAGTAGCAAAGCCATGTTTTATTTATGGTATTTCCTCAAGACCTCTGGTTAGCCTCTCAATTTGCAATGCAAATCAGACATTGCAAATGTTTTATACACTCTACATACAGTCCTCCATATATCTGCATGCAGCAACACATTGTAATCTCTCAGCCTAGTCATTTTAGAGTGGTTTCAGATAACAAAAACATTCACTATGTACACTTCTAGCTTTTGCTAATAGACTCACAGTCATCAACAGTGCTGAGACTAAGCATCAGGCTTAGATAAGTAATACCACCGATCACACTGTTAGAAACTTTTGGTGGGATACCGTAACTTACACACCAGAACTGGGAAGAGAGGAACTGCTTACCATGAATTCACTCATCACTTGGCATGTGTGCTCTTGCTGGTGTCCTGTCTTACTCAGAGCCACCATTAAAGAAAGGAAAAGGAGACCTGTCTCTGCATTTGGAATTACTTGCAAATTGAATGCTTCAGTCCGTGCTGAGGGACTTAGGCTGTGCTAACTACTAGCTAACTATGTGCCCTTTTGTGTAAGGCTGATGTGTAAGTGGCTACAGTTTAGAAAATGGAACACAGGGCAGAAGAGGTTTTGGATGAGTCACTTTATAGAATCCATATGACCAGTGGCTGGATTGACTTGAAAACTAAATGGAGGATGAAAAATCCCATTCAGCCTTCTAGTCACCCTTCAGTCACTACGCAATCCCAATATTTGACTTTGTAAGAAAAGAGGGGCCAGCAGCCTTCAACACATTGGCCATGAGGCAGAGGTCCATAGTGACAGCTTGCTGTTTGAAGGATTTGGTACAAGTAAGTGTCACTTTCCTTTCTAGCCCTCAGCTCATGCTTAGAAACAATGGTTCTTCCAGCCACCAGTGATACTCTTTCTCAAATTATATTGCCCCACACAATGAGTTTGTGCCTTCAAAAACTAGACTCATGTACACAATATAAAACCATGTTATCTATGATGGCAAGACTGGAAATATCTGCTCCTTGTCCCCTAAAGTTTAGAAAAACAAATCACTGTTTTTATTTCCCATTGCCTTACTCAGCAGGTGCATCCTGGAAACACAACCTTTAAAAAATGGCAGCTGAGGGGGCCAGTAGGTGGCATGGTGGTTAGGGCACTGGACCCCCACATGGCTGACCATGATTTGAGTCCTGGACCTGGAGGCTTAAAAATCAGGCCAGGTACATGCTCAAAATCCCGAGAACAGAATGGAGAAGGGATTGCAGCCTGGCCATTCCTCTCTGGGGGTGATTTTAAAAAACAAAACAAGGACCAGCAGAGGCATAATGGTTACATCACTGGACTCCCACATAGTTGAACATGGTTCAAGTTCTGTTCCCAGTGGCTTAAAACTTACGCCAGGCGCATGTGCATGCATGCCCAAGATCCCAGGAGGAGAAGGGATTGCAGGATGGCCATCACCCCTGGGGGTGATTTCTCACTTTCTGTCTCTCTGTCTCTCCAGAAAATGCACATGCTGTATAGCAAAAAATCTCTCTTTAAAACACACACACACACACACACACACACACACAACAGCAGCTGCTGCTTCTTCAGGAGCAGAACTTCAGCTCCTTGTAACCAAAAGCCTCTGAGTGACAAGGAGAGCAAAGAGATCAACTTATTGGACTTGTATAATCCAATCCAAACACCCGTTATAATTCAGACCATGGTTTCTGGCTGAATTCTGAAGAATTAACTGCTCTCCCAGATACAAATCTGTTTGGCAAAAAGAAAAAAAAAAAAACATTTTAAAATGAAGTCCATTTGGTTAATAATTCTGTACCCAGTTTTAGGTTGCTTTTCTCAATTCTATAAACAAAATGTCCTGCACTGCCTTTCCTAGTAATTGCTTAAGAGCGGATTTCCCTTTTGAGGAACAGATCTGAAGATGATGTCCAAATCCTCATTTCCTCATTTGGTAATAGGAGCACCTCCTGGCCTCTGTTTTTCTTCCTGAATTAACTAGATGATAGAGTGTGTCATACCAAAGCGGGCACTCTTCAGGAGCTGGAGAAATCCAGCCTGGGTCACTAAGGTGCTGTGTGTTGGCCTAATTTGAAAAGAAATTCTACCACTCCAGTCAACGTATATTAGAAGTTAGGTTGTCTACCTGAATAATTGGGTTTTTACATATCCTAACTTGCCAGTTAGAACATTTTGCCAAATAGTCAAAGCAGCAAGTTACACAAGGGCATATTCAGTTAAAGAACAGAAACTGATTTAATCACCAAGTTGAGGTCCTTGTCACATGACAACAAGATGATTTGGCTCCTCTGAGAAACCAGCAAAGTCATTTGGTTTTTTTCCCTCCATGTCACCCAGATACCCTCTTTTTCTTCATGGTATTTCTTTACCCTTTAGCATTTTTTTTTCAATGTTGAGGACTACCAAGGGTCAGGGTAAGGCTGGGATGTAAGGTTGAAAATAAATTTAACTGATAAAATCAGCTTTTTCAGGTGCTATCAACTTGAAGTAAATGAAGCTCTTACACTTCCTATACAGACTTCTTGCTTATGTGAGGAGGATTCTTTTTTTTTTTTTCCTCTTAAGTCATGGGACACAATTCTGCTTTCTTGGGAAAGACATCAAATTTCAATCAAAATATATAAAAACTCTCCCAAATAACATCTGATACACATCCACCACTGTAATAATGTGGAAAGGTTGAAAATGCTGCTATTATTTAATCTTATGATTTCTGCAAACCTTTCAAACCTTTTGGAGTTTCTCTGGGTTGCATAATGTAATAATGAAAAGAAAAGAAGATTGTGAAATCTACCTTGATTTTTTTCTGTCTCTCTGATCTACAGCTTAGAAATCTCTTTTCGATCTCCTCCCTTCAATTGATGAAATAGTTTCCCACCCTACTCCTATCCTGCCTGGAGACACAATTGCCATGGTTACCTGGATACCTGTTCTCAAAGAATAAATGTAGTAGCAATTCAGCAATTGAAACGTTGCAGTGTGTTGCACTTAGAAGCAGTAATGAGACCATTATGCAACTATTCATAGTGAAAATACCATTGATGTTACATTCTGAGATTAAAACTTTAATTTGTACTCGTTTAATCACTGAAAGAGATATGGACACGAAGGCTGGTAGCGAAATAACAAGCCACTGACGTGAAATGTCATTCACCTGAGACCAGGAAAGGGGCTGCCTCTCCTTGAACATGCACTGACGAGGCCAAAAGGACAGATAAAACCATCCACCGACCTAACTGAAAGTCAACAGTAAAAAGCCAATCTGGTGCCGGCAGGTAGTATAGAGATTAAGGCGCTGGATCCCACATGGCCAGCTGCACGGTTTGCATCCCAGACCCAGTGGCGTGATAATCACACCACGTATGTGTGTATGTGTGCCCAAAGTCCCCAGAGGAGACTGGTAAAGAAGAGTCTATGGCATTACGGCCATTCCCCCTATGAGTGATTTCTCACTTTCACTCTCATTCTCTCTTGCTGTCTCTGTCTCTGCCTCTCTGATTCTGGCAAGCACATGCACCCGATAGCAGAAAAAACTAGTGTGAACAATAGTACATTTTGGGAGTAAATGCTTCTCAATAGTGAATCTGTGTGTGGTTTTAAGAAAAGGGGTACTGGGACCAGCAGTTAGCGTAATGGCTATGTCTCTGGACTCCCATGTAGTCGACCGCTGTTCATGTCCAACCGCGGTTCGTGTCCGACCGCGGTTCATGTCTGACTGCGGTTCACATCCCGGACCTGGTGGCTTAAAACTCACACCAGGCGCGTGTGCGTGCGTGCCCAAGATCCCGAGAGGAGAATGGAGGAGAAGGGATTGCGGTGTGGCCATACCCCCTGGGGGATGATTTCTTGCTTTCTGTCTCTCTGTCTCTCTCTGTCTGTCTGGCGAGTACACGTGCCCTATAGCAAAGACCTCTTCCAGAAAAAAAGAAAAGAAAGAAAAGGGATACTTGGTGATGTTGTATTCATTTTAATTGTAATCTCTGCTCATTTCAGTAAACTCGACTTAGAATCTTTTGCATGGGTCCTTACAGATTTTCTCCACTGAAAGAACACTTGTGAGTTTATGTTTTGTTCATTTTAAGGTTTTGTTTTTTGTTTTTTGTTGTTGTTGTTGTTGTTTTTGCCATAAACACTTCTTAGTACCTCTCTAAAGTAGGGTTCTTAACTTCAGGCCATTATAAAGAGTTCAGAAATGGTTTTCAAGTCATTTGAACTACTAATAATTAAAAGACCCAAGCTTGCCAATATTTTTACTTCAAAGAAAACAAATTAGAATGGACAAGATTAACCCTACAATGTCATTTACTCTTTCACAATCTCTTTGCTTATTTTGAGTAGGAGAGTGAGGGGGTAGTTACAGCCTAGAAATTTAATTAATTATTAGTATGTAGCTAAAAGTACTGCTTAATACCAGGCATTCAACATTATGTCCCCGAATCTGTAAATGTGAATTAGTACAAAGCCTTTTATTAAATAAACTTGATCCCTTGGAAAGGAGAATAGGAAGCACACTAATTTTCCCCCTTATGGTCTCCCAAAATATATATTTTTTAGTGTGAACTAAAAATAAAAATAAAGAAATAAAATTGGACTCTATCTGAACCTCAGATTATAATCCTACATTATACACACACAGACACAAGAAAGCTCTAGATGAGTGATAATTTAAGACTAGAAAAATCAAGCTATGAACATACTAGATAAAATTATGGACTCATGTTTAGGATAAAGAAGAGCCTTGTTTAGAATTCTGTACAGAAGAATGTATTTATAAATCTAAGACTTTAAATTTGTGTGTCTCATTAATACTTGTAATCTACTGAGCAAAAAAAGTGGGAGAAGCTAGAACTAAATTTCTAGAAACTAATACATTCTTTCTAGAGGATAATCTAATAATATGAATAAAAATATATATTTTCCTTCTACTGAGACATTTTATTTATCCTAGAGAGATAATTGTACAAGTGCAATGGTGTGAGAGAGAGAGAGAGAGAGAGGGAGGGAAAGAGAGAGAGAGGCATATCGCAGCATCATTTATTATCATTTGCACAAAACTGTAGACATTTCTAACTGCCTCTGACCTTGAACTTGATTTGTTTCTAATAATACAGGGAAAAAAATTTTGGTTTGGAAAAATATTTGAAAAAATATTTCATCACATTGTTAACATGGTTATTTTTGATGGGAGGAGTCTTTGTGATTTTTAGTTTTTTCTTTATACTTCTCTTTGTAATTTTATTTTTACAATTAGTATGTATTATTGCTACAATCAGGGGCAATAATACAGCTATTATGGGTTGAATTGTGTCCCCCAAAAAGATATGTTGAAGTCCGAACTCACAGTACATCAGTATGTGGTTTTATTTACTTATTTATTTATAAGAGAAAAGGAAAGTTTACTGAGAGAAAAAGTGCCTAGGGACCTGAAGCTGGGGTAGCTTCAACCCACTCTACCAAGGAGACAAGGTGTATTTATCTGGAAGGGATGGAGGGGTGGGGTCAAGAGAATGGTAGGTACTTTCATTAGCTTACTTGCCATTGTGACCTCATAGGCCCATCTGTGGGTACAGGCTGAAGCATTTTTCTGGCTTTGTTTGCCAGTAAAGGAAGGTTCTAGCTGGAAGGTTCTGGCCAAAGGTCATTGTGACCATCTCCTTATTTTCTGATGGGTAATTATCTAAATGTCATTCAGGGAGTGATCTAATGTTTCCAGCCTTTATATTTTGTATATGAAAAAAAAAAATGAGGCAAGGGTAGAACAAAGATTATGGGTGATGGTCTAGTCTTCTGGAGACTCCTCATGCTGAAAAGGGGCATTCTCCTTCAGGGTGATGGGGAGCAGGGTGTGGGTCCTCTGAGGCACGTGAAAATTTCGTATCCCCTGGAGGAGCAAGGTGTTTGCAACCTGTTTAAGGGCCAGTTGTTGAATGGTGTCTTGGATGAAGTAGTTTAGTACTCTTAGGGATGGAACGCTTGCAGAAACTAAGGGAATAAGGGTTAAAATGGGGGCAACCAGGAGAAGGATGAAAGCAAGGCCAACACCTCCTTTTTCTGCTAGGAGCAGGTCCAGGCCTCTTTGGTTTTGGAGAGTTACCACAGCCAGGGAGTCAATTTGGTCTCGACTCAGTAAGAGATTTTGGGATATTTCATCTAGGCTCTGTTGTAGGTCAGAGTAAAGAGTTTTTCTTTCTTTTCTTTTCTTTTTTTTTTTTTTTTTTTTCAGAGATAGAGAGATTTTTGCTATAGGACATGTACACTCTTTGGAGAGACAGAGACAGTAAGAAATCACCTCCCTGGGGGATGGCCACATTTCCCCTCTACTCTCCTCTCAGAATTTTGAACATGCACACACATG
Source organism: Tupaia tana (assembly GCA_026018925.1). NCBI lineage: Eukaryota > Metazoa > Chordata > Mammalia > Scandentia > Tupaiidae > Tupaia > Tupaia tana. The sequence goes on along the minus strand of JAKSZU010000014.1, from coordinate 33,966,131 downwards.
CACCCAGTGTGAGATTTAAGCCGCCAGGTCTAGGACTTGAACTGCGGTCAGCTATGTAGGAATCCAGTGATGTAACCATTATACCATTTGCTGGTCCCTAAAGGAAAGGGTTTTAAAGTAGTAAAGAGATATAGCCATGTCTCCTATCCCTATGCCTATCCTTATAGAAATTCTTAAGGCTACCCCACATAGAATCAACCCAAGAAGATCTTCTCCAAGGCACACCATAGCCAGATTGACCAAAACCACAGACAGAGACAAGATACTAAAATTGGCAAGAGAAAAACATCAAGTTACTTTCAAAGGATATCCCATCAGGCTAACATCGGACCTCTTGTTGGAAACAGTGCAAAGAAAGAATGGGAAAATATATTCAAAGTGTTAAGTGAAAAACAATTCAACCCAAAATACTGTATCTGGCAAGATTATCCTTCATGTGGGAAGAAGAGATTAAAAAAAAAAAAAAATTCTCAGATGAACAAAATCTGAAAAAATTTACCAACACCAGGCCAGCTCTTCAAGAAATTCAGAAGGGAGTGCTATACCAGGAAAACTAAAGACAGACAGACAAATAAGAGAACAAAAAATGACCAAGAAAAAGGGCAATTTAATGGTAGGGACAAGTTCTGAAATATCAATAATAGTGTTGAGTGTTAACGGAAAGGTCAGACCGTAGTAACACTGCAAATTCAACAAAAGAGAGATTACATGAGACTGAACTGGTGAAATAGAATTCTATGACTTTTTTTCTAAAGCATTACTGATTTTCTTCTATGCTTTGTCTTCCTGATTTAAGGACTTTTGTTTTTGTTTGAGTTGTTGGGTTCAGCAATGTGTTTTTAAAAGGGTGTTTTTTTTTAATTGAAACATAAATTTTTCTCCCTTCCTGAAAAAAAAAAAAAAATAAGAAAGAAAGAAAGAAAAGAAATTTTCAAGGCTGCCAGCAGGAGGGGTATCCCTTAGATTGCCCTCTTTTTTTCAATAGGACTGTACTGTCATAAGGGGACTGGTAAGGGCTGACCTTTGGGGATTGTGTTAATATTGGGGGAGAGAGACCAAGGTGCACGTCCCAGTGCAGTTAGCAGGTAAACACAGGTAAGTGGAAGAGCCACAGTAAAATGACAGGCCAGTGTCAAAACGGCAGGTTGAAATGTGAAGAGAGAATCGGTGTCTCAGGACTTGATTTCTGCCCTCTGGTTCTCTTCTCCCAGCTCCTAAGGTGTTTTTCCGTGTAACCCCAGTGAGAGGCTGGATTGGTGATGGATTTTGTGAGGTGGCACTTCCTTCCAACATAACCAGGGTGCCATGTTTTACAAGAACAGCTCAGTGTAATAGAGGGTAAAGACGATCTGCCGTGACAAGGAAGCTGAGAGGCAAGGCCAGGGCTCTGTGAAGTGGCAGCTGGAGGAGGCTCTGGTAGCACAACCAGTAGCCGGATGGAGGTCATCTAAGGTCCCTCCTAACCCCTGCATGAGCTTTTGGAGATTTTTTTGGAATATTGAGAGCTGATCGGGACAAGAACTTGTCTTTTAATATGAAATCCTTTCACAGAATTACCTTTGTAGTTCTTTATCATTCCCTCTCAGACCCTTTTCAACGTAACTCAAACCTTCAACATTTGTCCCTTCTTTTCCTTGACCTTACAGAAACTTTGCTACACAAAATTGCTTTTGTATCAAAACCTTCCCTTCTAACCTTCTTTACCCAAAATATGTTTTCATAGCTGTAACCTTCTTGTCTCTGTTTACTATTGTTTTTCCTTTTCTTATAAGTTTACTTTTGGGCATAACCTTAACCTCTGATGTAGACAACAATTATCTTAAAAAATAAGATGTTCTTATTTGTTACAGGGTTACTCAAGTCCTGGACTCAGTACCTTAAAACTCATGCTGGGCACATGCACGTGCATGCTGCAAATCCAGAGAGGAGAATGGAGAAGGGATTGCAGTGTGGCCATCCCCGCTAAGGGATGATTTCTCACTTTCTCTCTCTGTCTCTCCAGCAAGCACATATACATGCCCTACAGTAAAAATCTCTCCCCCCACCAAAAAAAAAGGATTACTAGAGGCTCATCAGATGAGATTTCCAGATATCCATAGAGAGATGCTGAAGTTTTGAGCCCCATTAGCCCTCAGTTTCAGAGATCATCATGGACTCAGGAGTCCTGGGCTCCCTGAAGAGATGGGGCCATTTCCTGTCTCCAGTGGCCAGCTCCTCCACATTGGGGACAAGGCCCCAGGGGGGAAGGAGGATGCCAGTTGTGGTGTGGTGTTATTTGAAAACAATCTGCACCACATCTGCAGTGGCGTGGCCCAGAGTGAAACCCTAACAGTGCCCCAGATGCCAGTGCCCTTGGGCTGTGGCCCACGTCCCTTCCTGGGTTGGGGTGGTACCCTTGCCTTCCCTGTACCCCATAGCACTGCTCCAAGATCCAACAGTGTCCAGACATTTGGAGAATATTGACACAGGAGTTAAGTGTAAAGCTAAGCACTATGTGACTATTCTGTGCACTGTTTTAGAAGAAACTAGAAATGGAGTTACAACCAGAGCAGTGTAAGTAGCTAAGAAAACTCAGAACATGGAAGTTCTGGTTCAATCCGCCAAAACAAATGTCAACAAACAACTGAAACCGACTGCTTCTGCGAAACCAGTACAGATGGAAATGTTGGCTCCAGAGTCCCTCTCCCATATCTGAGGATGTCTCCATGAAGGAGGAGAACCTGTGCCAAGCATTTTCAGATGCCTTGCTTGGAAAAATGGAGAATATCGGTAACTGAGATTGGGAGAGCCCTCAGCTCTGCAGTGACTACATTATGGATGTTTACCAATATCTAAGGCAGCTTAAGGGTGTGCAGTTCATAAGGGCACATGTCTTAGAAAGAAGAGTGATATACGGAGGTATGCAAGCCATCCTGGTTGGTGCCAGTCCACTCCAAGCTTAGACTTCTGCAGGAGACTGTACACGTGCATCACCTTTATGGATCGATTTTTACGGGCTCAACCCATCTAGCGTAAGCAGCTTCAGCTAGTTAGATTAGTGGTCTGCTCTTGGTATGAGGAAATGTTTTCTCCAAATATCAAAGAATTTGTTTACATCACAGACAATGCTTATATAGTTTCCAAATCCAAGAAATGAAAACTTTCATTTAGAAAGAACTAAAATTCAAGTTGGGTTGATCCTTGCCACTACACTTCTTTAGGCAGGCATCAAAAGTTGGGAAGGTGGATGTTGAACAGCCAAACATTTGATGGAGCTGGCTACGACATGGTGCATTATCACCCATCCAAGGTCGGAGGGGCTGCTTCCTGTTGTCTCAGGTCATAGGCCAAGGAAAATAGAACCTCCAGCAGCAGTCTCACATGGGGTACACAGACAGTGAAGTTACAGACGTCAGGCAGCACATGGTCAAAAATGTTGTGAAAGCAAACAAAAACTCAACCAAGTTCATCAAGAATAGGTACACGAGCAACAAGAGCCAGAAAATCAGCACAGCCCCTCAGCTCAACTCCAAAGCCACCCAAGACCTCATCTGTCCTCTCCTGAGAAAGTCCTAGACTACCCTGGCCTAGGATAAGGTTCCTTCATGGACTTTTCTTAAATAGCTCTGTGGTCTATATATGAAATATTTTCTCAGACCAATTTTCTAAATGAACATTGAGGTAAAATAAAGATATCAATTTTAAAAAAGAGAGAGTCTTTGCAGATAGCAAGTTAAAATGAGGTCCTACTAAATTCAGTGGGGGCTCTAATCTATGATTGTTATCCTGGTAAGCTGAAAGACACATGGGAAGAAGTCTGAATAACCATGGAGGTGGAGGTTAGAGTGATATATCTGCAAGCCAAGGAATGTCAAATGTTGTCAGCAAACACCAGGAGCTAGAAGAAGCAAGGAAAGTTCTCCTCTATAGATTTCAGAGAGAGCATGGGTCTGCTGACATTTTGATTTTGGACTTCTAGCCTCCAGAACAGCAACACAATAAATTTCTGTTGTTTATGCCACTCAGTTTATGGTACTTTGTAACATTGTCTGTAGGGGACTAATTAAAAAAAAAAAAAAAAAAACTATCTTAATTTGTATGTTGAGGGGGAGATCCATTTACTATATATGTGTAGTAAATACTCTCATTTTACCATGCCACACATGAGAACAGCAAACCCCTCTACTAACTAGTCTGCATCCAATAAAACAATCTGGAATCATATTAACTATACATAGAAAAAGGAAGTGAAACAGTCCTACTGTTCAGTTGTTCCACAGATGACCATTATGCTGGAGTGCTTCTGCACACACCTCTGGGAAACAGAAGGATCAGTTTCCAAAAGTTTTTTCTCTGAATTATTGCAAATATCATGAAATATCTCTGAATTATTGCAAATATCATGAAATAGCCAGAGATCTGTCTCATTGATGAACTGCTTTAAAGAATTCCAGACTTGCTTGTCATAATTTTTATTTTTCCCTCAACCACATTAAATATGACTGTAACAATGAGCTGAAAGGAAAATTAGGTCCCCAGTGTTTTGGCATCTTTTCAGTATCGAAGGTCAACCGTGTAGCAGTGAGCCAGAACGCATTGTGAATAGACATATGGCATTGGTTTGAGAGGGGAGAGGTGGGAGGAGGAATGTCCTTTTTCCAGCTGCCTTCTAAAGTCAGCCTGATTTTCTGTAAAATCTCATTGTATGTTACGTATGCTCATAACTACTTTCTTTCTAAGTGGTCTTTGATAATATTGAGAACAAAAGACTCCAGGAAACCCTTGCTTTCTGACAGTGCTAGATCTCAGGTGAACTTAAACTGAGGCTCTAATTGTGTCAGGAGCAGATAGATGCACCAGTTCAGGACAAAAGTCCGAACACTAGGGCAGAAGGACTACTAGACAAGGCATACTTCTACGGGAAGGCTACGGATGATGGAAAATATTCTACTGGGCTGAAGTCATTCACATTCCTTTTAGAGTAATTACACTCTAATGTTAGGGTATAAAACTATACCTAATTGGATGCTCTTATGATAGAGGAATTCAACTGAGCCTAGTCAACTCTATATACATAGAGATCATATATATGTACATGGTGTGGTTTGGAAGGTAACTGAAGGGTCAAGGATTAGTTAGGCACTTAAGCAGTTCCAAATGAGAGATGCCAACTCTAACAATCTTATACGAGAAAAGCAAAGGGCCTTGGTCGGGAAATCAAGGAGTGGAAGTGATTTACAGCCCCCAAGATCTTCTTAACTGTGTCTGCCGTCACTGTGCACCCTTTCAGCTCTGGTGCTCTTTGGACAGTGGCTTTGTTTTCCCTCCTGACAATGGGCTTCTCCCTTCTGGAAATAACAAGGGTTCACTCTAGACTTGCATTCCTATTGTTCGCCATCCAAGAGGAAAGAGGAGAAAGGTTCTCTTTTCTTGGTATCTTTCTCTTTTCTTGGTATTGACACCTAAATATTCCAAAGAAGTCCTTTCATTGTTGGATTTGGGTTAAGTGCCCAAACAGAGTCGATTATCCTGTCCAGGGTGATTGGGTATTCTGATTAGCCAGGTCTGGATCTGCAGCCAGGAGGATAGGAGACCGAAACTGGGAACCCTATTAAGATAATGTGGGAATGCAGATATTATCAGCATGGGATGCTATTACCCAGAGAAAGAGGAAAGTGATTCAAAAAAGATAAGTAGTGAGGCAGTTGGTAGCATGGTGGTTAAAGTGACTGGATCTCACATGGCTGATTATGTGATTCGAGTCCCAGACCTGCCAGTTTGAAAAACACATGGGCATGTGTGCCCAAAATCCCAAAAGGAAAAAATGAAGGAGAAGGGAATTGCAGCAGGATCATCTCCCATGACGGAGAAGTGCTTTCTCACTTTCTGTCTCTCACTCTCTGTCTCTCTCCCCCTCTAGTGAGCACAGGTAGCCTCTGGCAAAAAAAAAATTTTTTTTAAATAAGAAAAGCCTACTAGATATCCTTGTTCCCAAATGCTAACCGTCTCTCCTTCACCTAGGCTTCCACTGTGTATCACTTGAAATCTCTGCATTCCTCTTTCAACTACAACTGTCATATATTATATAAAAGATAATAATAGATAAAAGTAGATAATCAAAGATTACAAATGGCTAAACCTTGCAGAGCTGACAGAAAGCAATAACAAACCTAGCTCTATAAATAAGTAAATAAAAATTGATTGCAAAATAAAACTTTCACATGAACTGAGCTTTAAATTGAGGAAGAGTTAGATATATAGTGTCAAAAAGTATAAGGACAACTTAGTTTTAAAGCAAACTATAAATAAATATAAAGCTATATTAAAAATATATCAACAAGGCAAGTCACTAGGTTAAGAATAAAATACACAAATAGATGCATAGTTACAGTCTTTTCTATTGAAGCAGGAATTCTATGGTCGGCCATTCAAAGATACAAATAAATACCTGTGGGGAAGACCAGTTCACCCCATAAATAGGTATGAGTATAGTCAAAATATTGCACTTCACTCTTAGTGGGGATAAAGTAGTGTCTAGGCCACCAACAACTTATTTTTCAGAAAATGACGTTACTTATCAAGAATTATGAATGACTTGCAAAAAACTGGATTTGTAGCAGTGAGATACTTAGAGTCAAAGGGACCAGCAGTTAGCGTAATGGCCATGTCGCTGGATTCCCATGTAGTCGACCACGGTTTGAGTCCAGGACCCTGTGGCTCAGACTCACGCCGGGCACATGTGCATGCGTACCCAAGATCCCAAGAAGAAAAAGGAGGAGAAGGGATTGTGGTGTGGCCATCCCCCCTGGGGGGGTGATTTCTCACTTTCTATCTCTCTGTCTCTCTGGTGAGCACATGCGCCCTGTAGCAAAAACCTCTCAAAAAAATTGTTTTTTCATTCCTATGTAAATATATTATAAATATATAATATAAATATATAATAAATACAAATATATTTTCTTTAACAGCAGTAATTTTGTCCAGTGACAGATATTTTATTAACTAATTTATAAACATACTACAAATTTTTTCATTTAAATAAAAATACTTATCATCCTTTTAATCTATCGTATAATCCTAACATAACGTATTCAATAAGATTTGAGTCTTTTTTTTTGCTACTATAAACAATTCTGTGATGACTTCTTTATGCACGTTCATGCTTATATCCTTAGATTCAATTCCCAGAGGTACAATTTCTGAGTCAAAGGATTTGCAGAAATCTTCTGAGTTTAGACTGTTAGGCAAATTGTCATCCAGAAAGGTCCAAGAGTTCTCATTTTCTTTCACGGTCAACCAGAGTATCATTACTTTTAGAGTTCCTAACTATTTGAAGTGGAGGGTACTATCCCCATACATTTTCTTTCTAAAGATGAACTTTTTTCATACTTAACATATCTAGCATCAGCTTACATCTTGCAATAGATGATGACTTTATATTACATCACCTTTTAATTGTCAGGATTTTTTTTCTTTATAGAGCACAAAGTAACCGCATGTCCTATAATCAATGGCATCTTAGATTCAGTGAAATACGGTAACTCAACCTAAGCAGTTTTAAGTCTTAGCCCAGCATTCCTTGCCACCCATCAAGCTCCTAGGCCTGGCTGCCCTTGCTAACCACTTACAGCCTGCTCAAAGTATGTAAATTCAATTCCACTTTTATTCAGGCTCTCTGCATATGGCTCAGGGAATACCAAGCTGAACATGACAGAGCTGAGGAAAACTTAATTAGGAAGGTCACTGCATAAAAATCAGGTAATGAATTTTACCTCGAAACATTTGTGGAACAAGGCAGGATATAAATAAATAAAAACATTATCCAGACAGAAGCCAAACAGACATGAATTTTAGATCAGCTGTCCCACGTGTTTCCTTTGTGATCACAGATAACCGAGAGTTAGACTGAGCTACCTGCGATTCCTCTAAGACAGCCTCTTCACTGAGCCTCCGTGAAGGAGTACAACTCTCTGCAGTGCAGAGATGTCCGCTTGCCTGCTCCTTCCATGCCAGCTCAGCCTTCAGAGCTCCATGCAGAGGTTCTCTCTCTCCCTCTCCCTTTCCTCACTGTTTCCAAAGTACTTCCGCAGTACTCAGTACCCAAGGAACTACTTAGCACCGCACATCACAGTAACCTATTAACATACTGTGAGGGCTGAGGGCTGAGTCTACCTTAGTGTTCAAAACTAGACTCAAGGGTAAGACTGCCCCAGCCCACCCCAGGTCTGCTGCTTGCTACCTCTCTATCCTGAGGAAAGTAACCAGAAACCACTCTTAAATCTCAATGTTTTACATCTGCAGATGCAAGTTAATATGGCCTTGTCCAAAGGGTTGTTTGATCATATGTGTATGTAGCACAGTGCTACTATCCATTGGACAAACTGAAAATATTAATAAATAGAAACCAACTTACTGGGGTCAGCAGGTGCATGGTGGTTAAGGTGCTGGACTCCCACATATTCTATCACTGTTCAAATCTCGAACTTGGCACCTTGCTTTCTCACTTTCTCCCCCCCACCACCTCTCTTTCTCTCTCTTATGTGCACACATGAACATATGGCCTCTAGCAAAATCTAAGAAAATAATCCTAATTAGAATTTAATAAATCTTTTAAAAAGAAGGAAAAAATACCTTACTATTTGTCTTCCCCAGCACACCAATGGCCTCCAAGAGGAATGCAGTATGTTCCTTATCTCTGCGATTCCCAGTCACCTGGTGTGGAATAAACTCTCAGGACAGGTGTGCTATAGTACTCACGCAGGGCAACAAGGCCCACAGCCTTAGAAGCTGAAAGAAATTACACAGCAGGCTTTTCTTTTTGACTCGAGGAGAGCTTTATTCTCAGTGAGTGCTCGACTAGTGTCTGTCTATAGAGAGAGGTTTTGTTTGTCCGAGCCTAGTGATGTGAAAAGCAATCAAAAAGGCTGTAAGAATCTCAATAAACATCATTTTTTAGAAGAAATCATCCATAATAATACTGCCCAGGGTTATTTTTTGTTTTGTTTTGTTTTTGTTTTTCTGCTTACAAGGAGTCTTAAGACTGATAACACAAAGAAGGTATTTCAGGGCCAGCAGGTGGTGTTGTGATTGAGGTGCTGGACTCCCACATGGCTGACCCCAGTTCGAATCCCAGACCTGGCAGCTTGCTTTCTCACTTTCCTTTCCTCCCTCTCTGTCTCTCTCTGGTCAAATTTTAAAAGAATAGTAATAATAAAATTGAATAAACAAATAATTCTTTTTTAAAAATGAAGGTATTGCACATATTAGCAAATCTAGTGTATGGCCATTAGTTTATTTCACTTATTTCCTATGCTCACTCAGAGGGGATCTGATGGTAATTTGGAGATTTTATGAGGCAGCATGACTGACCAGAACAATGAGTGTGGTAACAGGTGGACACAATGCCTAAAGTAAATTTCTTTTTAAATTTTTGCCATAGGACACACATACTTGCAAAAGAGAGAGAGATGATAAGAGGGACAGTGAGAAATCACCGCTTAGAGGAATGGCCATGTTGTAATTCCTTCTCCGCCATTCTCCTCTTTGGATTTGGGGCACTTACACACATGCCTCCAGCTTGATTTTCAAGCTGCAGGGTCCAGAAGTCAAGCAGCAGTCGGCCATGTGGGAGTCCAGTGCTTCAACCACCATGCCACCTGCTGGCCCGAATGTCTTAGTATTTTAATTTATCAGAATAGAAGCAAAATGGGGACTAGTGAATTGGGTAATGGTTATGTTGCTAGACTTGCATGGAGTTGACCATGGTTCGAGTCCTGGATCTGCAGCTTAAAACTCACGCCAGGAGTGTGTGTGTGCATGCCCAAAATCCTGAGAGGAAAATGAAGAAGGAATTATGACAAGGCCATCCCCCCAAGGGGTGATTTCTTGCTTTCTCTCTCTCTTTATGACAAGCACATGTGCCCTCTAGCAAAAATCTCTCATAAAAAAAATAGAAATAAAATCAGATGCATTTAAAAGAGCATGTAGCTTTATAGTGACAAACAGAACCTCAGAGGTGCCCTGGAATTAGAAAAGGTAATTTTTCACAGTGGAAAAGAACAAAAAAAAAAAAAAAAAAAAAAAAAAAAAAAAGCATGTGTTTTTATTTTATTAAGTTATTCTACTGCAAGGGGGCAAGGGGTCCCAGTGGTGGCACAGTGGCAAAATGTGATGCTCTGCAAGGCAGAGGGTTGCCTCATGGGAAGGTTCTAGGTTGGATCTTGGAGACCATCCTGAGTATTCTGGTACACGCATACTCATGACACAGGGCTGGCTGAGAGGAGGGGTGGCTTACGCCCTCAGAACCCTATTGAGGACGCTATTTTTCTCATCTCTCCTTATCGCTCTCTGTCTCAGAAGAAATAAATAGATGACTGAATTGCTTATACAGTACTGGGAAATTTTTGCCCTCTTGAAACTAAAGACAGAAAAACTCACAGACAGAAAAAGTAAACTGAGACACATCTGGAAGGCACCCAGCCCCAAAATGTCAGCCCGTCTAGCCTTGCTGATGCCTAAACTGCTGGCAGTAGATGTTACTTTCTCTGAGACATTATTCCTGGTTGGAATACCATTATATTAATAGTTGACCACAGAAGAAGAGCTGGAGCTCCCACTGATTGAATACCTCCGATCTGCTAGGTACAGACACATACCACCATTTAATATTCAAAGCTGTGCTAGGAAATCTTTGTCCCCCTTATACAGATAAGGAAAATAGGGCTTAGAAATGAACTCGCTTGCCAATGTTGCTGGGAAGGATGAGAACTGGGAGTCCACCTAGGCCCCTCTGATTCAAAGCCTGTGCAAACTTCAAAAGCCACGCTTCAAATTGGCATGGCTTGATTTGCTCCCCTTCCAACCATGTTTTCTACCACCCTTTTTTCTTTTCTTTTTTTTGGAGAGGTTTTTGCTATGGGGCACGTGCACTCACCAGAAAGACAGAGAGAGAGAGAGACAGAAAGCAAGAAATCACCCCCCAGGGGGAATGGCCACACTGCAATCCCTTCTCCTCCATTCTCCTCTCGGGATCTTGGGCACGCACGCACACATGCCCTGTGTGAGTTTAAGCCACTGGGTCCGGAACTCGAAACACGGTCGACTACATGGGAGTTCAGCGACATAGCCATTACGCTAACTGCTGGTCCCATCTTTCAAACTTTACACTAAAGATAGCAAACTCCTTCAACATGCCTTCAGAACTCTTTTTCTTCTTCTTTCCCCTTCACTTTATTTTTTTAGCTTTATGAATTTATTAGGTTATGGAAAAATCATGATGCATTTTTGCATAGAAAAACACATCATGACTTTTCTGAAAATCCAATATTTCTTCCATGAGAGAGAAAGAGTGAGAGTGTGAGAGACAGGCCTTCATGCCATGATCCACACCCAGCCTCAGGCAGCCAGGTTCACAGGCAAGAACACATATGCCATTGTGCACAGGGAGACCTTGGGATATGAACCCAGGACCTTCTTATGAAGCCTCAATATCATGGAGTATTATATTACCACTGTGCCACCATGGCTGCCTCTACCCCCTTCACTTTCAAACTTATTACCCGGTTCACACTTTTAGACTTCAGTAAAATGTCACTTCCTCAGGGAATTAATTCCTGACAGTTCATCAACAGCCTCAGATACTATTGAGGGGCCCTGCTAAGTGTTCCCAGAGCATGGATCATATGGCATGGTTATATATCCTGTAGTTGTCTGCATCCTTCATTAGATTGCATCTTAGTCCACTTGGGCTGTTACAGTAAAATGTCATACACTGAATAGCTTATAAGGAACAGAAATTTATTCCTCACAGTTCTGGAGTCTGGAAAGTCCAAGAAGAAGGTGCTGGCAGATTCAGTATCTCATGATGACCTGCTTCCTGGCTCTCATGGAAGGCAATGCCTTCCATGTATTGCCTTCAACTGTGTTCTCACATTATGGAAGGGGGAAAGACCTCCTTGGGATCTCTTTTATAAGGGTACCAATCACCTCCCAAAGCTCTACCTCTTAGGACCATCAACTTTGGGGTTAGAATTTCAACATATAAACTCATGGGCAACATAAACAGACTGTAAGTACTTTAAGGGCTGGGTTTAAGTGTATCTGATTTACTGTTGTATCTTCAGCGTCTGGCAACTGGTAGAAGTTCAATACACAATAGTGCAATGCATAAGGCAATCGATGGTAGCTGATAAACTAGACATGCTTTGCAGTAGAAGAGTGATGGCTTCTCATCTATATTTCCACACCAAAGGCAAGTCCCACCATGCCCCTAGTTCTCATCCAGGTTAGCCCTACTTATTTCCAAACACTATTACCAAATAGAGATCTGGAAGAATGAGCTTTCTTTTTAATTAAGTTTATGTATTTTTATTTATGATAGACAGCACATGCATGGAAAAGAAAAAGGGAAGGCTCCTCCACAGGGTCTGGTCACGTCACAATCCTATTCTCCAGCTCGTCAGGATCTTGGGCACACATGTGCACACCTAGCATGTATCAGGCCAGGAATTCGAACCTACAATCAACCATGTGGCTTCCAGTATGCCACCACTAAGGCTAGGCCATGCCATATGATCCATGCTTTTATATTTGGAATAATGGCCTCAGATCATCTCAACACCTTTACTATTTAAAAAAAATTTCTAAAAAAATGTTTGTTCTTTCAGCTTTGATGAAATAGGATCCAACTTTCAAATATGTAGTTTTAAATTTTGAGCTCCAGCTAAACTTAGAAAAGTTGCATGTACATTCTTTGAAGGCTAAACCTCCCGCAGGCACCCCAGACACACGTCATTTCCCCTACATTGTGAAAAATTACCTTTTCTAATTCCAGGGCACCTGTGAGGTTTTATTTGTCACTATAACTACATGCACTTACATGTGTTTCATTTTGCCTCTATTCTGATGCTGAGTAATCTGCCTGAAGTGGAAATTTCAGAACAAAACAAAGTGGTCATTAAAATTATCACAAGTGTGGTTGATAATAGGTATTTCCTTTCTTTCTTTATTCCTCAAGAACCAGACATCACACTAAAAATACTTGTCTGATAGAGAATGGGGTGGGGGGGGGCTCCCAAATAATCATTTAAAAAATCTTTTCATTTTTTAAAAGAAATAATTAAGGTGCAGTTTTGACCTGCTCCCTAATCAGAGGATTGGTCTCCCTGGATACCGACTTTGTGCTATTCTACTTAACCGAAGAGCAACTTGGGCATTTATCCAGGATACTCCTCAAGGATCTAATATGTTAATTGAAAAAAAATCTCAGGAAATAACTTTACAAGCAAACAATTCATCCGACTGGAAACACACAGGATTATTTTTCAATCCCTTTTACTTGAAATGTCAGCTGCTGAAGCAAGGATTTTTTTTTTTAAATCAGAATTTCTCAAAAAGTTAACAGAATTAGTTACAATTCTAAGATAGACTACAACCAGATTTAATTAAAAACCACATACAATATAATTCCCACATGGACATTTTAGCATGCTTACTGGCATTACAGGTATAGAAAGGCCATTTCCCAGGCTGTCCCACCAGGTTCTCAAGGCTTCCTCCACACCTCTGCAGCAGTGCGGTCTCAGATGGATATAATTTCTCTACCTGCATTCCTTTTCCAGGGGTCCTCCTGATAAACTTCAGTCTACAGTAGATCTTGGCATACATTAGGTGCTTAGTCTCTTTCCTTTCTGTTCTGTAAGCTTGTATGTCACGATCATGAATGGGATGTGCATAGAGAACTCAACTGGGAGGAAAAGGTTTAGCCACCAGACTGCCACAGTCTCCGGTCTCTTCGAAGTATCTGTCACCCAAAGATTTGGTATCTTACTTCAGTTTATCCCTTTAAACCAGGATAGAGGCTGGACCAGTGGCACACTAGAAGGATGATGTCCTGCAATGCTGAGAACATAAGGGAGGGTCCCAGGTTCACATCTCGAAGTTTGCCTGTGCACATTGGCTATGCGTGTGTGTGTAATTCTGGTCAGCTGATACTGAGAGTAGAGCACAGAGTGAAGACCCTAGTAGGATGCCTGCCTGCCTCTCTCTCTCTCTCTCTCTCTCTCTCTCTCTCTCTCTCTCTCTCTCTTTGTTAAAAAGAAAAAAACTTAGAAGAAAAAAAAATAGAGGGCCAACCAGTGGCCTAGTGACAGCTGAAGTGGCTAGATCCCACATGGTCAGCTGCATGGTTTGAGTCCTTGACCAATAACTTGAAAAACATGCATGTTTTTAGCATGCCCACATCTCAAAATGGAGAAGAGATTGTGGTGTGACTATGCTCCAAGGTGTGCATTCTCACTTTCTCTCACTTTCTGTCTGTCCCTAGAAAGTGTCCACACCCTCTGTCAAATTAAACAAATGGACAACAGCATCAACAAAAAATGAAGAGAAAACTGAAGGACAGGTTAATAACTTGATATGCTCAAGTGCACAAAAATGACTTAAATTTGAAAATTGTAATTCCCTGGGAATAATTTTGAAATAGTATCAGGGGTTGGAAGGGGGAGTGACATGATGTGAATAGTTTCAGATTGAATAGGTTGAATCAACCTAAATCATTTAACACAAACATAGTAAGGAAGGTCCGAAGAATTTGGAATTCTCCTGATGCCTACAGAAGAAGGATGGAAAATACCCAACTGCTGCCAACAGCCAGACCTGGATGAGCTACTAGGGCCTAGAGAAAAGAATTTGGATTAATTCACTCATTCACACACAAGCATGCACACATGCCCACATGTGTACTCACATGCACAATTCTCTTCTAAATTATAGTCTAAACTGAAGATACGGGAAAGTGGCTTTCTTATTAGTCAGTCATTAAGATAATTAAGAAACGGTTCTCATTTATGGTCAACTCTCTACTTTCCATATTATAGAAAGAACCTGCCACTGCAGGGCTAATTAAAACCCACAGGAAGTTTTTGAGCTTCACTTTGGACCATTTCAATTCTCTCTGCCACCATCCCAGGCTTTTCCCACACCTGTTAATGAGAAGCCAAATGGGTCTGAATTTTCTCCTCGATTCCTTTTGCTTGCTCTGCTAGAGTTGCTGGGAATAATGAAATGTCTCAAAGGCCAGGAATTTCAGAAAGAAGGAAGATGACATCTGAGTAAATCCCTATAGGCAATCAGCTCCTGAATCTTTGAACTAGTGCCATAGGATACCCTCGACCAGACTTGGGTCTGTCAAGAAAGCATTGCCTGTTTGGAAAGAAGAGATTATTGAGAGAGGGTGCTATTTCAAGACAATTCCAAGGCCGCCTGCTGTGAACGACCACGTATTCTTAAGAAATTTTGTCTCAAAGCTGCCGGGAGGTCAGTGACCTTCTTACCACCCTTTCCCACTATGTAGCAGGATAGTGAACAGGTTGGTTCTGCATTCAGAAACATTAAGACCGGAAACAAAAGCTTGCACACATAAAACATTTCCCTCACACTGTCACTGCCAGTGTATTATTTCGGAAGGCTCTGGTTTAGGTTACAGAGATATCACTTTCTCCTCCTTTCAAATATAGTCATTGAGAAGAGCACTAGAAAAAATGAACCCTGGCACAATAGGGAACAGAATTTTCAGGCTAGTTTGGCAAGGTCAAATGAACACCAATGAGCATTTGCATTCGCTGGGCATGTTGGGAAGGTTTATGTCTGGAAAAGAGCTTAATTGTGGTGTGGTGAGTGATTAAGCTTTTCCAAGTTAAAAGTATTAGCATGTGGTATTTACTGGGTATTTTCTTAGATGTTCAGTTATACATCCAAGAGAAACAGATTAGTTTCTGCCCTCCAAAAAAGAGAAAGGTCGGAAAAGAATACATAAAA
Organism: Tupaia tana; assembly: GCA_026018925.1. NCBI lineage: Eukaryota > Metazoa > Chordata > Mammalia > Scandentia > Tupaiidae > Tupaia > Tupaia tana. The sequence continues at coordinate 33,950,336 of JAKSZU010000014.1, read as the reverse complement.
GAGAATTTTTAGAATAACATGTCAACTCAGAGAAACAAGTGTAGGCTTCGATAAGAATGAGGGCATCAGGGGTCAGGGGAAACCACAGTGTCAATGAGATGCAGGTGTGAGGCTTGTCTTCTGCATTTTTAACTCAAATCCCCTTGTCCTATGAGTTGATAGTTCATTTTCACCTTAACCCCTGTGCTTGCTTGCTTTTTAAAGTTTATTTCTCCATGAGTGATAGAGACAGAGAGAGACAGAGAGACTGACAGGGTCTTGATGCCACAGTCCACCCCCAGCTTCAGCCCGCACTGGATCATGGGCCCATGCATGCCCAGCATACTCACAGAGCACTCTGGACCTGAACCGAGAACCTTTCCATGGCATTCTTTTCACCACCACACCCTCTCCTACCATTTCTCCACCCCCTGCCTTTTCTGTGGGTCACAAAGGCAGAGATCACCAACTTACCCTGGGAAACCTATTCAAAAAGGACTGGTCCATTTTCCCTGAGTCCCAGAACTGCGTACATTGCGTTTCTCATCCTCTCCAAACCACTGGGCCATTCCCAGAATCCCTCCAAAACCACTCTCCTTTCTCCCCAAAAAAAGGTTATAAATTAAGTGATTGCTATTGAGGTTATAAATAAAGGCCCAGAGGTGTTGGTGTTATTTAAATCTATGAAGATGCTATTTCTCTCCTGTAGTCCCTGTGACCAGCCATCTGAACTTTTCAGCTAACCCTGAACAAGTCAAGTTTATTCCCCCTTTGCGCCTCTGTCTTGTTCCTTCTGCCTGTGGTGCTGTCTCCAGAAAAATCCTCGTTTGACTGGCTCCTCACTGTTCGGCTCTCAGTGCAAGCATCCTCTCATTTGAAATGTTTTTCAGACTATCCAGGCTAAAGCAGCCCTCTACTTCCCGCTTTCTAGCATAAACCCTGACCTATTCACTTCTTAACAGCGTCGCTCTCAGAAATGTTTATCTGTCACTTTATATATTTCAAGTCTCCTGCCTATAGAATATAACTTCCATGAAGCCAGGGACCAATTTCTATTCCGTATTTGCAGAATCTGGGATCATACCTGGCTGATCGCAGGCATGCAAGTCGTGGTTTAATTTTAAAACTTGTGAGAGTGCTAACTTCCGTACACTGGGTACATAAGTTACCTTATTTATCCTAAGTTCAGACCCATGTTCTAGATCCTATTCCTCTTTTAAAGATAAGGCAAAGCCAAGATACAAACCCAAGTGGGCTATTTCAAGAGGCTGCATTCACAATTGCCACTCATTTTCCTTATATACACTGTAATATACAAACAGTATTTAAGTTCGATCATGTATCAAAAAGTTTGTAAAAGGTAATTAAGCCCACTTCTTGACTGTAGGACTTCTCAGAACTTTTAGTATGCTAATGTACTCAGTGACTCACCAGGATAAGTTTATACAAGGGGTCTTCAAAATGTTCGTGGAAAACACATATTATGAAAAAAGTAATGCATAGATCTCAAAAATTTTTTGTACCAAAATAGATTAATAATTTAATTTCATTTTTCCACTTTTTAAAGTGCCCTTTATATCTATTATTTCCCATCCACTTTTTGTCTTTTTTTTTTTTTTCATGGTGATTCTCTTGACATTTCTTTGAGCTATACTTCTCCTGGAGTTTTTTGTTTTGTTTTTAATTTAGTTCAATATAGGGCACATGTGTTCACAGGATAGCAAAAGATAAAGAGAGAGAGAACAAGAAAACATTCCCCATGTGGGATGACACACCCCCATGTGGGATGACCATGCCACGGTCTCCTCTCCTCCACTCTTTGGAACTTGGGGCACACATGCACTCACACCAGCATGTTTTTCATGCCACTGTGTCCAGGATGTAAACTGTGCACTTGGTCATGTGATATCCAACTGCCTCAACCATCTATAAGAAGATGGCACAGCTACCATCTGCTGCCACCCACCAGCAGTTTCTTAAAGAACTATTCTCACGTCCAGTCCATATCTTTAAAACACCCAACTACATCAGAACCACACAGTCACCCCTTATTTATTTATTTAACAAATGTTTCTTAATGTCTATTATGGTCCAGAAGCTCTTCCAGAAACTGTAAAATGATATGTCAATTAATAAAACAGAAGTCCCCACCCTTTTTGAGTTACATTTCCAAGAGGAATGAGACAGATGATAAATAATAAGTATCGTATTGAAGTAAATTTTATAATACAGAAGATGATGTGTTATGGAAATAACAAAGAATGTGAGAAAGGGTGAGAGATGAGATGAAAGGGCAGCAAGGGTGAGGCAGATGGGAAGGATAGCTTTGCAATTGTAGGTAGGATGGGCTTCATGGGGAAGGTGGCATGTGAGCAAAAACTTGTAGGTGAGACAATCAGTACATCAACATCTAAAGGAAGAGCATTTTAGGGAAAGGAAATGGCCAATGCAAGTGCTATAAGAAGATGGCATAGTGTTTTCCAGAAGCATAAAGGATGCCAGTGTGGCTGGAAGGGAGTAAGAGGAAGTATAGTAAAGATAATACATGATTACAATAAAGTTTCAGGATATAAAATCAATATACAGAAATCGATAGCATTTCTATATACAAATAATAGGCAGACTGAGATAGAACTGAAAAAAGTTAGTCCGTTTACTATAGCCACTAAAAGTATAAGATATTTAAGAATAAATCTAACCAAAGAAGTTAAAGACCGCCACAAGGAAAACTATGAGAAGCTAAAAAAAGAAATTGAAAATGACACAAAAAAAAAAATGGAAGGACACTCCATGTTCATGGATTGGAAGAGTTAATATAATCAAAATGGCAATTCTACCCAAATTATTCTACCTATTTAATGCAATGCCAATCAAAGTACCAGACACATTCTTCACAGATCTAAAAAGACAATCTTAAAATTTGTCTGGACTCATAAAAGACCCCGTATTGCCAAAGCAATTCTACACAAGAAGAGTGGAGTGGGCGGCATCTCACTCCCCGATCCAAAAATATATTACAAAGCTGTGGTAATAAAGACAGCATGGTACTGGCACAGAAACAGACACGTGGGCCAATGGAACAGAATAGAGTCCCCAGAAATAAGTACCCAAACATACAGTCAACTGATCTTTGACAAGGGGTACCAGTCAATCCAGTGGGAAAATGAAAGCCTCTTCAGCAAGTGGTGCTGGAAAAATTGGACTTCCACTTGCAGAAAGATGAATCTGAACCCCTACCTCTCTCCTTTGACAAAAATCAAGTCAAGGTGGATCAAGGATCTAAATCTAAGATCTCAAACTATAAAGCTGCTCCTGGAAAACACTGGGGAAACTCTGGGAGACATTGGTGTAGGGAAAGACTTCCTAAAGAAGACCCTCAAAGCAGAGTCGATCGTCCCCAAAATAGACAAATGGGACTACATCAGACTAAGAAGTTTCTGTATGGCCAAAGACACAGTGTGAATCAACAGCCCTCAGAATGGGAAAATATTTTTGTAAATTTTGCATCAGAGAAGGGACTGATAACCAGAATACACAAGGAACTAAAAAAGCTGTTTGGAAAAAAGATGATCAACCCTATTAAAAGATGGGAAAAGGAGATGAAAAAAACACTCTCTAAAGATGACATATGAGGGAACCAGCAGTTAGCATAATGGCTATGTTGCTGGACTCCCACGTAGTTGACCGCAGTTCGCGTCCCGGACCCGGTGGCTTAGAACTCACGCCGGGCGCGTGTGCATGTGTGCCCAAGATCCCGAGAGGAGAATGGAGAAGAGGGGATTGCGGCGTAACCATCCCCCCTGGGGGGTGATTTCTCGCTTTCTGTCTCTATGTCTCTCTCTGTCTGACGAGCGCATACGCCCTATAGCGAAAACCTCTCCAAAAAAAAAAAAGATGACATACGAATGGCCAAAAGGCATATGAAAAAATGTTCAACCTCCCTCATCGTAAGGGAAATGCAGATAAAAACAACAATGAGGTACCACCTAACCCCAGTCAGAATGTCTAATATTAAAAAAACAAAAAGTGATAAGTGTTGGCGGGGGTGTGGTGAAAGGGGAACTCTTTTACACTGCTGGTGGGAATGTAGATTGATCCAACCACTGTGGAGAATAATTTGGAGATTCCTCAAAAATCTACAGATAGATCTGCCATATGATCCAGGGATCCCACTCCTCGGTATCTACCCAAAGGACAGAAAAATTCTTCATTGGAAAAGTGCTTGCACATCGATGTTTATTGCAGCACTATTCACAATTGCTAAGTCATGGAACCAACCCAAATGCCCCCATATGGAGGAATGGATTGAAAAACTGTGGCACATATACTCTATGGAATACTACTCAGCCATAAAAACCAACAGAGCCCTGACTTTTGACAGAAAGTAGAAGAATATGGAAAATGTACTGCTGAGTGAGGCAAGCCAGGCTATGAAGGAAAGACATTGTATGTCCCCACTTAACATATACCGTTTGTCTGCATTCTATGACTGAAACTGATTGACTAACAGTTGAACACACAAGAGATGGGTGTGAATGTCAGATGAGGTGTATGTGGAGGAGTGGGGCCTAACGAAAGACATTTGGAGAAGGGATACAGAGGTAGAGCATTGACGGGATGGGGAGGTTTGGTGTTATGTGTTGAAGATATTTTGTTCAATGGGTTGGGGAGAAATGTTCACATATCGAAATGGTCTCATTGTAAGCCAAACAATATGATTGAAAGTATATACAAATAATAATAATAATAATAAATAATAATGTGAAAAAATTTTAAAAAAGATAAATGAATGCGAACGGAAGCAGGACATTCCACAATGATTGTAAGTCATCAAAAAGCCTCTGGCTTTTATCCTACCTGAAAGGGGAAGCCACTGGACTGTTCTAAATAGAGGTGTAATCTGCTTGATTTTTCAAAAGGCTCCCTGTGGCTAGTGTAGATCCCAGAGATGAAGGGTGGCTCTGGGTGCCATGTTAAGTATAGACTATGAAAGGTCGAAGTTAGAAGCAGCGAAATCTGTTGCAATCATTCATTAAAGATGTTGTGGCTCAGAATGGGATGGTGGCGGTGACAGTGTTAAGAAACCCTAGGGTTCTGATTTATTGTGAAAGTATTATTATTATTATTATGGTGTGAGAGAGAATGATAAGAGCCAAAGATGACTCTTTAGTATTTGGGTCAGAGCATCTGAGAAAATAAATTCAATACCAATCAAGATAGAAAAATACTACATCTTGAAAATGTCTGAGATAGACAATCAGTTCAGTTTGGGGAATGGTGGCTTTGAAAAGGTCCTAAGATTTTGAAGTGGAGATGATATATAGAAAATTGGAACTTGGGAAAGATATCTAGTCTAAGAATTTAAATGTGGGAAGGGGTAATAAGTACATGGGATTTAAAATCATGACAATGGATGCTATCAACAGGGGACTGAGTACAGAGGTATAGAAGAAAACTGCCCATAGAGTAGAGCCTGAAGCAAGAGTGAAAAAGAGCATGCTCAGAAAAAACAACCCCAACAGAGCAGACAGTGTGAAGAATTATACATTTCAATTTTGAGGACTTGCAGAAGGTACAGCTCAGAGGTCTCACCTCCTGAACCATGTAATGGCTGCCAGCAGTTCTGTTTGAGGAGGATTCTGGGACTGTGTCTGGGCTTAGTGGGAAAGAAGGTATAATTGGCGATGTCTGCTACAGTCGTGGAGCACTGAGTGACAGCAAACGGGGCAGCGTCGGCTCTTAGCCATTTTCTCTAGAGGAAAGGCCATGAGATTAAGGGTAGACAGCAGATGACTGCAGAGTTCAAGAAAGGCTTCCAGCTTGCTGCAAGCCAGTTTGTGTGATTTATAGAAAGAGTAGGATATATTAGGTTGTTGGGAAAGTCATGACATTTTTCTATGCACAAAATGCATCATGACTTTCCAGACAGCCCACTAATTTGTTGCTGAAGTTACCTTACATATATAAGAAAGATTTTATGGCTCTGGAGCCACTAGCATAGGAGGGTACTTCAAAAAGTTTATGGAAAAATGGAATTAAAGGAGAAGCCAACTGCATCTGAGCTGTGAGCAATCCCTTTTAGGAGCTAGAAAAACTGAAGATTTTCTGCTCAGACTTCACCCTCCAGATACCAATCTAGAGTGGTAGGGCACCCTCTGTATTCTTCTCTCTGCCTCTCTCTAACTTTTTTTAAATTATTTTTTATTTTTAAGGTAAAGTATTTTCTTGACCCTCTGATCCTCAATTTTTGCTTTAAAAAAAGAAAAAATAGGAAAACAGCAGTTAGCGTAATGGCTATGTCGCTGGACTCCCACGTAGTTGACGGCGGTTCGCGTCCCAGACCTGGTGGCTTAAAACTCACGCCGGGCACGTGTGCGTGTGTGCCCAAGATCCCGAGAGGAGAATGGAGGAGAAGGGATTGTGGCGTGACCATCCCCCCTGGAAGGTGATTTCTCGCTTTCTGTCTCTATGTCTCTCTCTGACTGTCTGGCGAGCACACGCGCCCTATAGCGAAAACCTCTCAAAAAAAAAAAAAAAAAAAAAAGAAAAAATAATAACTTTTCTATTTTTTCCATTGCTTTCTTTTTGTTTCCTTTTTCTTTTACCTTTAACACTTTGCTGCTCTTATAAATTGTATGGAAGCTAAATACAAGTCAAGTATATCTGAGAAAACTTACACATTGAGATGTGCTATAAATGTTTTGAAATGATAACATTTTGAATTCTAAGGTTGAATAAAAATGTTATGAAATGTGGGGAAAAAAGGAAAGGGGAGTCATCGAAGGGTTTTGAACTGGACTGTCCCATGATTACAGATGCTCTAAATAACAACAACTTTGAGGAAGTGTGTGAGGCAGATTGCAAGAGGGAGAGACTAGAGACAAGAAAGTCATTGAAAAGTTTATTTTGTAATGGCTACGTCAGTAAGAACCTGACTCAGCCAGAAACTCAGAAACTATTAAGTCTTTCTTGCTACAAGGACCATATATGGGCTGGGGGGCGGTGGGTGAGGGGTGGGAATTAAAGAAAAGATTTCACAGCTAGGAAAGTTCTGGGTTTGACTGGGAGGAATTCAGTTTCTGTGAAGGATCAAAGGTCATCCTAAAGGGTCCTGGAACAAACATTCCCCCTGGTTTAACTTGGAGGAAAACCTGAAAGTTTATCATTGCATCTTGAGCGAGAGTTTACCATTGGAAATACAGTCTTTGTCACTGTCACAAGAGCTGTTTTGCATCTGATGACATTTTCAAAATGGTGTGAGAAAGCCTTGACATTCTTATTAGAAAGTCTATGAGGCCAGCAGACAGTATGATGGTTAGGGTACTGGACTCCCACATGGCTGACCACAGTTCAAGTTCTAGACCTGGTAGCTTGAAACTCACGCCTGGCATGTGTGTGTGCATGCCCCAAATCCCAGAGAGAAAATTGGAAGAGAAGGGATTACAGCATGGCCATCCCCATTGGAGGGTGATTTCTCACTTTTCCTCTCGTTGTCTCTGTCTCTCTCACTCTCTGAAGAGTGCATGAACCCTATGGCAAAAGCCTTAAAAAAAGAAAAGAAACCTACGGAGCTCAAACATAGAAAAAGGAGCAAAAAGACTGAACTAAAATGAACAGAGGTGGGCCAGCAGGTGTGTGGTGATATGTGGGTTAAGGCAGCTAGATCCTGGGGCTGGCAGGTGGCGTAGTGGTTAAGGGTGCTGGACTCCTACATGGCCAACTTCAGTTTGAGTCCCAGACCTGGCAGCTTGCTTTCTAACTTTCCATCCCCTCCCTGCCCTGCCTGTCTCCTTCTCACACTTGCTTTTTCTTGCTCTGTCCCTCTCTAGCTAAATCCAATCCGATCAATCAATCAATCAAAATTTTAAAAAATCTTTTAAAAGAAAAGGCAGCTGGATCCCACATGGTTGTGTGGTTCTAGTCCTAGACCCAGCAATTTGAAAAACACACTAGATGCATGTGTGTGAGTCCCCAAAATCCCAAAAGGGAAAAAAAGGACTGGCGCTTAGAGTGTGGTCATCCCCCTGGGAGGGTGGGTGCTTTCTCATTTCTCTCTCTCTCTCTCTCTCTCTCTCTCTGCCTCTTTCTCTGTCTCTCTCTCTCTTTTCCCAGTAAGTGCTTGCACCCTATAGCCAATACCAATATATATATATATATATATTAAACAAACAAATCAATAAAGTGGGCAGAGCCTCAGAAACCAATGGGAAGTGCTCGAGAAGAGAAGAGAAAGGGATGGAAAAATTATTCAAAACAATCATGCCCTAAAACTTTCCAAATTTGAGTTTTTAAGTTTGTTTATTTACCTCATGCATGAGGGATAGAGACAGGCACCTCAACCAGGCTTTCAAGATGCCAGTCTTCGCTGGTCCTAATCACAGTTATATGTGCCCAGAACATTTTCTATGTGGGCCCAGTTGCATTACTACTGTGGTACCACCTGATCTACCAGTTCCATTTTTAAAAATATTAACCTACATATCCAATAAGCTCAGAGGAACCCAGGCTGGATAAACACAACTAGGTTCACACCTTGACACATCATAGTCAAACTGTTAAAAGCCAAATTGAGAAAGAAAATCTTGAAAGCAGCAAGAGAGACCAGCAGATGGCACAATGGTTAGTTACATTGCTGGACTTCCACATAGATGGCCACGGTTCAAATCCTGGACACGGCGGCTTAAAACTCACCCTGGGCATGTGTGCATGCATGCCTAAAATCCCAAGAGGAGATTGGAAAGGAAGGGATTGCACATGGCCATCCCTCTAGGGAGTGAATTCTTGCCTTCTGTCTGTCTTTCTCTTGTCTCCCCAGCTAGCATGTGTGCCCTATAGCAAAAACTTCTCTCTAACAAATAATAGTAACAAAACAGACAGAAACAAGAGAAAAGTGACCATTATAGATGGGCAAGCATTAATACAATCAGGCTGGTGTTTCCTCAAAAATCATGAATCCCAGAAAGTGGAAGAATGATATATCCATAGGGCAGAAAGAAAGTACTGTCAAACAAGACTTCTTTATCTAGCAAAAGTATTCTTCAAATATGAGGGCAGCATGAAAACACTAGCAGATAAAGACTGAACAAATTTGTTGCTAGCAGGCCTGACTTAAAAGATATACTAAGGGAAGTAAATGCTTCAGAGAATGATACTGTAAGGTAACACAAACCCACAGGAAGAAAGAGTGAGCACTGCATATGTAAATACATGAATGAGTTAGTATAAAAGACTCCATAAATACACTTTTTGCTCATTTTTCCCACCTTCTTTAAGAGACACAGAATCGTATGAAACAATTATTTTTAACACTGTATTTTGGGGTTTATAACATATGCAGATTTAATGTATATGACAATAATAGCAAGAAAGAGGAAGGAATTGAATTACTTTGGAGCAAAGTTTCTATATTTTCTGGAATAACGTTAGTATTGATCACAAAAAGATTGTGATACATTCTTGCATATTGCAATCCTAAAGCAGTTATTAAGAAAATAACATGATAAATCTAGTACATCGATAGAATTTAAATGGCAAACTAACAGTTTTTATTCCACACAGAGAAGGTAGTCAAGGAAGAAAAGATAGTCAAAGAAGATAGGAGTCTTAGAGGAAATCAAATGCAGATCTTTAGTAGAATTTCTGTTCTTTGGGGGCCAACTCTATGGCACAACAGTAATACACTGTTCAGGAGAAGCTGGATTCCATATGGTGACTATGATTTGAATCCCTGGACTCATCAGCCTGAAACACACCACTCATGTGTGCAAGAGCCCAAGATCCGATGGACTGAAGGACAACAGGAAGGGATACCATGACATAACCAATCCCCACGAAGGATGCACATCTTCTTCCCTCCCCTTACAATGTATGCATGTACTATATCATAAGCAAAGAAAAAAAATTTAATTATTTTATTTAACTTTATTTATTTGACTAGAGAGGGACAGAGTGGCGGGGCTTGGGGGTGAGAAAGCAAGTCATCAGATCCAGGACTCGAACCGTGACCAGTCATGTGGGAGTCCAATGCCCTTAACCACCATGCCACCACTAACCCTGAAAAAAATTTAAAAAATAATAATAATTTCTATTCTTTCAATCCTCATGTGATTTTAGTAGAAAGAATTGAAGATCTGTAATAAGCAGGTAAATCTAATCTAATCTTGGACCCAAAGCAAAATGAAGATGCAGGGTCCTTTGTTCAAAACCTGTTTCAGGGACCAGCAGGTGGTGGTGTGGTGCTTAAGGCAATGGACTCCCACAGGACCACCCACAGTTTGAGAACTGGACCTGGCAGCTTGCTTTCTCATTTTCTCTCTCCCTCCCCACCTCAAGTGAAAAACAAAAATGATGAGGAGGAATAAAATCGAATTATTCTTGGGAAAAACAACCTATTTCAAACTTCAAGATGGTGACAGCACATCATTAAGCCAAACAAAGGGCTTTTCTGAGCACAGGACCCTATGCAACCACAGGAGTAGTTCACTCACGACGCTGGCCCTAATGACAAGTAAGAGGTTCCTGTATCCCATTTCCTTACTCTCTGGGTAAAACTTTGAGGATCCAGTGCCTTCTGTCTTCCTCTTCTTTTCTGTCCTTGTATCTGAAATCGTCAGCATTTGGGAAGAGCCCATCCTTAATAACTAGAAGTCCAAGAGCTCAGATCCAAGCTGTGACGTGGACATGGCGCAGCTGCGGTTACACTTTACCACCAGTTGTTTCTCACTGAAACCTGTAATCCCTGTATTTGTGCCGACTACGTGGTTTTCAAGGGCAGTTGTCCTTGTAAGCATGGCGATTTCAGAGGAGACGACCATTCTCTAAGTAGCTGGTATTTCGTAATTCATTTGAAAACATTGAATTTATGTGAAACCCAAGAAGGGTCTACCTGAGATTGTGCCAGAAAAGCTGATCTGTGGGCCAGGATGGCCATTACTTCTTGGTGCCACTGTGTGGTGATCTCATCATGTCTTCATAATTAGGCTTTATGACCACCAGGGATAAAACTGACCGGAGCACAGTTCACGAGCGTCACACACACTGGAGGCCACACACAAGATCATGGCCCTAAATCAAGACAACTGTACTCAGGCTCTGACAGGCAAATGTTACCTACGTAAGGTTTGTGATAAACTGTTCAGTGATTCCCTCTGGTCCTTCAGACCATTGTTATACATGCTTTTCTGGAAAAAATAAATGAGGATGAGCATGAAACAATCAAGACTGTCACCATGCATATTAAGAATATTTTAGCTTCAAGTCAGAAAAAATTTGCCTCAAAACTGCCTTAATCAAAAAAGGGAATTTAGACTCCCATGCAACTGAAAAATCCAGAAATAGTTCAGGCTTTGGAGCAAGGCTTAATTAAGTAGCTCGGTTATGTCATTAAAGCCAATTCTTTCTTTCTTTTCCCCCGGCTTTCTACAGCATCTTAAACCTAATGCTAGATTCCTTTATAGTTCCAAATTAATTTTCAGCACCTTCTGAATCTTGCTCTACATGAACATTCAGTAAGGAGAAAAAAAAAATCTCTTTCCTGGTAGCCAAGTCAGCATTTTTTTCCAAGGACCACCAGTTGGCATAATGGCTGTATCACTGGACTCCCATGTAGTCAACCACGGTTCGAGTCCCAGACCCAATGGCTTAAAACTCATGCTGGGCGCGCGTGCATGTGTGCCCAAGATCCCAAGAGGAGAATGGAGAAGAAGGGATTGTGGCGTGGCCATGCCCCCTGGGGGGTGATTTTTCACTTTCCGTCTCTCTGTCTCTGTCTGTCTGGTGAGCGCACATGCCCTATAGCAAAAACCTCTCCAAAAAAAAAAAAGCTTTTTTTCCAGAAGTCCCAGCAAACACTCCTTGTTTCTTGTTGACTTGATGTGAGTCTTCCAGTTTAAACTAATCACTGGAGCAAAGCCAATAGGAAGTGCTGGTTAGCGTAAGCCAAGACGGCTTTTACTCCAAGTGGGGTGTGCTTCTTCTGAGAGCATGACTGTATGATAGAGGTACTATTACCAGAACAGAGAGGCAATTCTGGGTGCTGAAAGGGCTAAACGAGCAAAAGCCCACTACCCCACCAATAGGAAACACTGACAATTGTGAAGTCAGTGGCCACCAGACCCTCAGCTCCCCGCCCCTGTGACTGCAGGGCCCAGGATGTTGAAGAGAGCTGGGAGGAGGTGCAGAGCACACTGGGCCACCTCCTACCATCTAGCTTTCAGTCCAACATGTGAGTAACTCCAAAACAAATGAAATGCCACCGAATGTGCCCAATCGTGAGTACATGCTGGCAGATACTGAACTAGGAGGTAGAACCCTGCAGAGGTGTTTATTTTCTGATGTAAAAAGTGGGGTCAGCAGCGGCATAGTGGTTTAGGCAGCTAGATCCCACATGACTGGCTGTGAGGTTCAAGTCCCAAACCTAGTGACTTGAAAAATACTCCAGGTGCATGGGTGTGCCTGCTCCCCAAAAAAATCACTAAGGAAAAGGACGGGCAAGGGATTGTCTTGCATTATCTTTCCCCTTGAGGGGAGCTTTCTCTCTATCTATCTCTTTTCCTCCCTCTCCAGCAAATGCACACACCCTATAGCAAATTTTTTTAAAAGGTAAGGGGAATGTTAAGTGACATTTTTGGCTACCCTGTACTAATAATGACCCCGATATCATGCACACCTGGGAAACATACTCAGGAAAGCAGAAACTGCAAACATTTAACTCTAGCTACCAATGGGATGTGGGAATGAATTGATGTTAAGCTATCCATCCATTCCACCAATGTTTATCAATGTCTGCTGTGTACTCAGCCCTGACCTAGGCACTGCGATTGGTGCGGTTTAGCACAGTGTTTCAGAGTGCAGGCTTTGGAATCCTTCACACCTAGGAACAAATCCCATAGCTGCCACTTAGCCTGTCTGCGCACCAGTTGGCTCACAGGTAAAATGATGATGTACCTACTTTAAGTAGTTGTTGTGAATATTAAATGACAAAAGTTAAAGAATTAAAAGTTAATAAACTCAAGCACTTGTCCACTCATCCAAGTGACTGGCACTCCTATGATCACAAAAACAGTAGGCATCTAACCTCAGTCAAGATTCTTGGGTTGTCAGAAAAGTTCATGATGTTTTTTTTTGCTTTTTATTTTTTTTTTTGAAGAGAAATTTTGCTTTAAGGCACATGCGCTCGCTGGAGAGACACAGAGACAGAAAGTGAAAAATCACCTCCCCAGGGGTACTGGCCATGCCTCAATCCCTTCTCCTCCATTCTCCTCTCAGGATCTGGGGCACGCACATACACATGCCTGGCACATATTAAGCCACCAGGTCCGGGACCCAAACCACGGTCAATGATGTGGGAGTCCAATGATGTAACCATTATGCCGTCTGCTGATCCCAGCCATGCATGATGCTTTTTTTGCATAGAAAAATATGTCATGACTTTTCTGACCACCCAGTATTACTGTTTATTGCTGTTATACTTTAAAGACTAATAAGACATGGTCTCTGTTCTTAAGATGCCTCCCTGGGGAGGAGACGTGAAATGTGTACAGGTGATGAGCCTGAAGAAAAAGTAGAGATGAAATTGACGAGAGGACGATGAAATTTCTTCTCTCTGTTGGGATCTGAGATGGCTTACCAGTGTGCATTTTATATGCAGAAGTGAGTGATGATGTCTGACGTCTTTTAGGTCTTTTCTCTTCTGTCTTTTTAAGAAACCAAATCTTTTAAGCGTCAGTACAAAGATTAAAAAACAAAGATACATGAACGCCACTGGCTCGTGCATACATGTGTTCTCTAGAGGGGGCAGGTTGCTGAATGTGTCCTCTGCTCTGTCTTGCCTCCTATGGAAGATGGCATTGTTGCTGCCTGTCTGTGTTGCAAAAGAAGTAGCTGTTTGATTCCTGGTGTGGTTGGGGCTATTGGATTGTACTCCCAAAGGCACTGGGTAATCTGTTTAACTGAGCACAGTCATTTGTCTTGTTTGCTGACTACTTAGCAGATGGATTTGTGATTTTGGTAATTACTGTATGAACGTTAATAAGACATGAGATCTTTTATTAATTAGCACTTCCTGGGGTTTGTTTTTCAAAATAGCAAAATCTAGACGATTTACAAGTATTAATGAACCACTAGTATTCATGTTGCAAAATTAGCATTTGGGGGTTACTCATTCCAGAATGGTTTCCTCTCTGGATTTTTTTTTAACTCAAGAACAAAGACGGAGCTAGTGTATTGTACTTTGTATTCTAGAAAAGGCTATTTGGTCCATTTAGCTAGATAGGGTTTAATTTCAAGATGTTCTCATTTTTATTCTCTCTAGAAAGTTAGGTGACAAAATCCTTTCAGAGAATGAAGTTAGATCTGAAGAATATTGTTTAAAGAGAGGTAAGCAAGATTTGGAACTGGTTTTCAAAGGTGCATGGGTACTGCAGATGTATCCACTCACTCTCCCACCACACACACACAGCATATAGGACACTGCAAAGTGCTGGAGGCTGGGAGCACTTGGTGGAAGTGTCATCCCACTCTGGGATGCTCCCCCTGGGGTCAGTCTCTTCCTTCCCTGTATATACCCCAGCAAGACATCGTGAAATGCCATTGCGTGGTAGGAACTGGCAGTTATGCAGCAAAGGACAGTGTCTCTCGTGGGGTAACTGTCAGAAAGCACTTCTGAACAAAACAGTCAGGTGGCATGTTGTCATTGTCCTCCCCAAAGAACTCACTTAATGACTCTTGGAAGGGGGACAACTTCCTTTAAAGATCCAGATGTCTATGGTGCTTGACTGGCTGCACACCCCATTGTTGACAGATTCAACAAGCATTTCTTGAGCACCCACTGTGTGCCTTATGCTGTATTAGGCCTGGTAAAGGCTTTCTAGTGCACTGCAAAGACAGCCAAGGCAGGAGGGTTTTACAGCCCATGTTGGTGGTTATGATCAAAACAGATCTGAGGCCAGCTTGCTTTTGCCACTAAACTTAAACCAACCTGTAGACTCAAAGGAAGACCCTGCTAATTATTTCTATCTGACCAGTTTTTCAGAAACCCAAATAATCTGTAATAACTTTTATAACCTTCATTTACATGCTTAGTCTTATGCCACATGTTAAGTGTTTACATGCCTTTTCTCACCTCTCAATTCTCATGGAAAATATCCTTGGTAATTATTTTTCTTTCCTTTTTTTTTAAGAGAGATTTTTGCTATAGGATGCTTGTGCTCACCTGAGAGACAGAGAGACAGAAAGCAAGAAATCAACCCCCCCCCACCCCCCAGGGAGGATGGCCACACTGCAGTCTCTTCTCCTCCATTCTTCTCTTGGGATTTAGGGCACACATGCACATTCACACAGCATGAGCTTTAAGCTACCAGGTCTAGGACTTGAACCATGCTCAACTAAATAAGAACTCAGTGACATAATCATTATACTATCTGCTGATCCCTTATTTCTTTATTTAAAGTATTTCTAACATGAGCCAGAGAGACGAAGCACCCCCAATACCACAGTTCACCCTTGACTTCAGCTAATCCCTATCAGGAGTATGTGTGCCTGGTGTGCACAGGGAGGCCTCCAGAGGCAAACCTGGATCCTTCACATGTAGGTCAGCCTCATGTCCCATTACCACTGCACTAATCTCTGGCCGCCTTACTTATACTTATAAACCCACTTTAGAGATGAGCAAATTTACAATTTAGATCTTAAGTAATGGGCCAACAAGTGCTAGATCCCACATGGCTGACCTTGTAGTTAGCATCCTGGACCCAACAACTTGAAAAACATGCTGGGTACATGTGTGTGCATGCCCAAAAGCCTGAGAGGAAAGCAGAGGAGAGGGATTGCAGTGTGATCATCTTCTCCAGGAGTTAGTTTCTCATTTTCCTTCTCTCTCTCCAGGGTATACACATGCCCTATGGCAAAAATTAAAAACAAAACAGAAGTAACTTATCAAAAGCTAAATAGCTCTTAAGTGGAAGATCTGTATTTGGGGGCTACCATTACATACACACGCTCGTCTAATTTAATTTTTTAAGTGAACGTTTCATTCAAGGTCCAGATTTTTTTTAAGAGGTTTTGGCTACAGGGCACATGCACGCACCAGAAAGACAGAGAGATAGAAAGCGAGAAATCACCCCCGGGGGGGATGGCCACGCCGCAATCCCTTCTCCTCCATTATCCTCTTGGGATCTTGGGCGTGCACGCACATGCGTGAGTTTAAGCCACTGGGTCCAGGACTCGAACTGCGGCCGACTACATGGGAGTTCATCGACATAGCCATTATGCCAACTGCTGGTCCCAGAGTCCAGCTTTTTTTTATTGCAAACCACAAGCTTGGAATGAATGAGCTTTTCACCTGTCATTTCTCATCTGGCGTAGTCTATAGATTAAATGTGGGCTTATCACTCGACCACATAGCAAGAATCTGGAGCTATTGTTAAGGCTGTCCTCAAGGATGTCTTTGCAGACTATGTCCAGTTGGGACAGGTGAGTCTTTCAGAAACAGGCAGGAAGAGGGTGTCTAAGTACAGCTGGCTGCTGTCCGTCAGAGGTGAGCATGGCTGCGAGAGAATGTGCGGGTGCCGCAGCACGTCTCAGCAGGGTGGTCTGTTGCTCTGGCTCTGTCCTTGTTGCCTGGGCAACCTCTCTCAGAATGTGAGAAGCTCATTTTCTCTTTTTCCATGTAGATCTGTAAGAAAGACTTAAAGTGATAGCTATAAATTGCCTCTTATCTACTACCACCTATAGTTGAGAGTCAGAAGCCATGTTTTGGGGAGGTCTACTATGATTAGCCCAGGGTACAGAAAGACAAAACTACCCAGCTTTCTTCATGTTATGCCGAAATCCGATGAGAGAAAGATCATCTTCCTGAATCCCAGTTTGTTTATTTTGTTACTTCACTTTATTTATTTATTTACTTATTTTAATTTGACCAGGGAAGGATGGAGAGAGAGTGAAAGAGAGCGAGACAGTGAGAAAGCAAGCCCACAGGCCTGGGACTCAAACGCAGTCGGCCATATGGGAGTCCAGTGTAACCTTAACCACCATGTAACTTACCAGTGCCCCCAGCATTTTTTTTTCCTCATCTTTTTTCTCTAAGATAGATATCCTATAATCATTGTCTTTATTTTTCCTGGAGAAAATTTTGAGAAGACAATGCTGTGGAGTGGTTGTGAACCTGGGTTTAGGAGTCAGTGCTGGATTCCAAACCTGGTTTTATCAGACCAGCCTCTGGCCTGGTGGTTAAGTCAGCCAGGTCCCACATGGCAGACCATGTGATTACAGTGCTGTACCCAGTGGCTTGAGAAACAGTCTGGGCATATGTGCATGCATGCGCAAAATCCTGAAGGCAGGGGGAGATGGAGGAGAAGGGATTGTGGTTTGATCATTCCCCATGAAGGTACTTTCATGCTTTCCATCTCTGTCTCTCTCTCTGGCAAGTGCATGCCAAATCTATCTATCTATCTATCTATCTATCTATCTATCTATCTATCTACATATATATATATATATATATAAAGAAAAAAAGGAACACTGGCTTTGCCATTTGCTATATATTCTTGAGTATCTTATTTAACTCCTCTTAACTTGTTTCCACATCTATGAAATAGGAACATTCATATATAGATTTTGCATTTTATTCAGGGTCTACTCACTTGTCAAGCATTCAGCTAGATGTTGGTGAAGCAATTGTGAATTAAAAGGCTTGGTGCCAACCTTCACAGAGGTTAAATGTAGCAGAAAAGGTATATATTCAAACAGTCACTTCGAGTATTGAGTTAACAAAAGCGTTACGGTGTGAACTCTGAAAGCAAACAAGGGAGCCCTACCTAGTTTAGGGACTTTCAAAAACAGCCTCTTAAAGAAAAAAAAAAAAAAAGAAAGAAAAGTATTGTGGTCTTGAAGGGAAGTATGAGTTATCCAGGTGAAAAGTAGAAGAAACGTGGTTACAAGGGGACACGTTTAAAGGCCCATAGGCCAAAGAAAACACAAAACAGGAAAAACCAAGCGTGTTTTGAGTACAAATGAGATCAGACCATCCTAGACAATAGCAGATGAGGCAAAGGTGTGTGGCACCCTGGAGGGGCTTCTAAACTATTACACAGTATGTTGAGACATTTGAACTTTCTTTAAAGACGATAGGAAGTCCTTAATGGATTTAAATGGGAGGACCATTAAGAAGACCTGTGATGATTGCATAAAACAATATATGCAAAGGTTTAGTACCGTTTTAGGACCTAGTCACCTCTCAATGAATGGTAGGTACTGCTACCACACTCACCCTGCCTCTCAGCATCACCAACTTTCACTAAAAGGCCCCACATTCTGCCCTGTGCTGTATGGAAAGAGATTTACAGTAGTTTGTTAAGGAGCAAATTTGTAATATCTGGAAGACGAGTAAAACCATTCTCAACAACTTGCAGAAAGAGGGTGAAGAGTCCAAGACAATATGCTCTTCATATATTTTCTGCCTCCTGCTTTTCTGCTCCTCTGCCTGCTGCCTCCTCGGTGAATTCACACGCTTGTTAAGCAGTGAAGTCATAATTCTTCCTGGCAGTTTTGTCATTTTCATAATGGATCTTTGCTGGAGCCTAAATATACAAAAATGCAGGTAGAGGAGACTACACGTTTTCAAGGAATGCCAGAGTGACGGGATAAGGGGTGCGTTCTAATGCAGAAAATTTGAGATCGTGTCTATGAGAAACAAAGGTTGCAAAATGATGTGTATCTATCTGTGTTTGAGATGAATAGTCTTTGTTTTCACTGGCGAGAGATGTCAGGTGGTTTGGGACTTTATTGTTAAATACTTTGCATCCTTAAATAGCAAATACAACAACAAAACTCAGCAAATGGCAAGAAAAACAAAACTTATCACTTCGAAGTTTGTTAGATTGCTCACTTCCCTTTACCTCAGAACTTGCTGCATCCAGATTATAACATCAGATTGGGCTAAAATAGTTGATTTTGGCAGCCGTTGTGGTTTCATAATATTGTCTAGGAGCCAGGAAACGAATTATTTATTCTCAACCACGTTGTTCATAAAAGAATGTGAAGAGACCACATTATTTACTTTTAGCCACCAACTCTACCATTGATGTATGTCCTTGGCATAACTTTGAGCCCCTGTAAAATTAAGATCTTCATATATGATATAAATTTCTTTCTTTTAGAGTTATTCATTTACTTAATTCCACTTGTTATTATTATTTTTTAATTTGACCAGAGAGAGAGAGAGAGAAAGGGAAAGCAAGAAAATAAGCCACCAGGTTCAGGACTTGAACCATGTGGGTGTCCGATGCTCTAACCACCACCCCACCTGCTGGCCCCTATAAAATAAATTTCTTAATCACACACCATAATTGACAGATGCCAATGAGCAAGACACTTTTTTCTCTTCTCCTTTTTTCTTTTTCTTCCATTGCTCTGAGGCTCATGTACAATGCTGTGCAAGGAATCATGCCCAGTACCCCCACCCTTACCCTGAGGGCTGGCATCAGGTGAGAGAAACTACAAGTACTTGATAAGAAAAAATACAAACACAGATAATGGCAGTCCAGGAAAGAATATAGCAAAAGAGTCAAAGAGTGGCACTGACAAGCACCACCACAGTCACTTAGATGAATGAGGGGAGTCCATACAGTTAAGTCATGGAACATGGGCTTGTAGTCAGACAGATCTGGCTTAGCATCCTAGCTCTGTAATGTATTAGTTACATGCATTCATTCATTTAGTCCATATATTTTGCATGCCAATCCTATGCCAGATATCAGGTTTGACTATGAGAATTCAGAGCAACCAAGACAGACAACGTAGAATGCAGGGAAATCACTTGCTTTATTTCTCTCTGTCACTCTGCCAAGCATATTTGAAATCATATGAATAACTAAATATAAGATGAGACCTACTATACCATGAAAGGGATACAACATTCTCTAAGTAGTTGAAAAAAGAAAGTAGCATCTGTTTAGAATTTCCTTTTTTTATTTTTCTGGGTTGGAAAGAACTTGAATAACCAACAAACTCAAATGCCTTCGTAAAAATATTAACCCTTTGCAGCTTCGTGTTGTGGATAATGTGGTGTCTGATAACGATAAGACTTGAGTAGCAACTCTGAGTCCAATGCTATGATAACCACTTCAAAGTGAATGAAAGTGTTAAAGATGCTATGCTATGCACTGACTTCAAGGCGCTTTCAGTTTAACGGGAAACATAACTGGTCCCAAAGTGAAAGTCATAAATCTTACAAGGTCAGTTTCTAAAACCAGGATTTCTTAGGCTAGCTTAATACAGTGGTTAAGTTCTATGCATAGGAAGCCGTATCCCACATAATGGACTACAGTTCAAGTCCTGGCTCCCTTGGCTTTAAAACATACCAGATGCATGTGTATGCATGCCCCAAATCCTGATGGGACAGAAAAATAGAAGAAAAAGGATTCTGGCATGACCACATTCCCATTGCAGGTGCTTTTTCTCTCTCTGACAAGCCCATGAACTCTCTGGCAATAAAAAAAAAAGAAAAAGAAAGAAAAACAGGACTTTTTCATTTCATTATCTCTGGAAAGAGATTCAAAGCATTGAAAGTACTGAGGTGATAATTTTGTCTAAAAAGAGTTTGCAAAAAGGGATGAGAAGGGGACGATAACACTAAAAGTGTTTAAATAGAGGTTTCCTTTGTTTTTGTGGTTTGTATTTATTTATTTTTGGAGAAAGAAAGATTTTTGCTATAGGGTGTGTACACTCATCAGAGAGAAAAAGACAGAAAGACAGAAAGTGAGAAGTAACCTCCCAGGTGGATGGCCATGCCACAGTCTCTCCTTCATTCTCCTCTCGGGATTTTGGGCAGGCTCCACTGCACCTGATGTGAGTTTCAAGATACTGGGTCTGGAACTCAAACCACATGGGAGTCCAGTGTCTTAACCCCTACACCACCTACTGGCCCTATTATTGTGTTTTAAAATTTGCTCTAGGACACATGTGCTCACCAGAGAGAGAGAAGAGAAAGAAAGTGAGAAAACAGGCTGCTAGGTCTGGGGCTCGAACCACTGTTGGCCATGTAGGAGTCTAGCACCTTAACCACCACACCACCTGCTGGCCCGTTTTTGTGTTTGTTAATCATTTTTAAATCTTTGTAAAGAGGAGACAAATATAAAAATTTGGATGGAGAGGAAGATGCCAAAAGCAGTTGATTTTTACTATGGTGACTCAGACTAAGCATAATACATGGACCTAATAGAATAGTATCCTGGAAAAGAGCCAAAACCAGTGACTCCATGAGTCAGTCATTAAGGAGATGTAATGATTAGAGCATATTCCTTCTCAAAGGTGCAGTTCTATACCTGAATACTGTAGCTAAAGTCAGTAAAAGATCAGCATCTTCATGACAGAGACTTAGTGCCTAGGATGCTGAATTTCACATAGGAGCAGTTGCTATGAAGGAATACTTATGAGGCATGAGTGTGTATATTGCACACATGCATTCGTGTGTGTGTGTGTGTGTGTATAGGAAGGTAGGTAGGTAGGCAGGATGACTTCATTAGATTGATTGGGTGGGAGTAGAAGGTGATATTTGAAAGGGAGCAAGCTAGGCATGAAAATAGATATTGGAAAAAATGGGTTCTTTTTATTGAATGCCAGCATGAACAATTTGGATTTATTTTGAATGCAAGGAGAAGACATCGGAGGATTTTAAGTAGAAGAATGGCATGATCTGATTCACATTTTCTAAAAATGTTTTTCTTTGGCTACTTGGTGAAGTATAGCAAACTTCAAGGGGCATAAGTGGAAGGAAGACAACCAGTGAGGAGATCTTTTGAAACAGCCCCGATACCCGATAGAAGAAGCAGTGGTTTGGGTGAGACTGGTGGGAGTGGACATAATGAAGACATATTTGAAAACTACTTAATACATAGAGCCATAGGATTTGCTATTAATGTAAATATGGAGAATTTTTCAAAAGACACCTTGATTTCAAACTCTATAAATTATGCATTTTATCTGGGACATCTTTAGGAAATGGCCTTTGTGAAAGCCATTGCTGACCCTAATGCTGAGAGTGGTAGACTGACCAGGTGAAACATTCGAGCTAGAGGGCATCACCAGATGGCCAAAGAAAATGTCTTTGTTAATAAGACCCATTCCTTATTAGTTCACCAGTGCGTGACCTTTATTCTTTGCCTATATTTTCACCTACTCATGTTTTATCCTTAAATTAGAAGCTAACCTAATTTAAGGCCAACTACACTTTTTTTTCTTTTTTGCAATTACATCTTCTTTACGCCATTTGGATGTCTAATTGGTTCCCAGATTTTAAGTACATTTTCACTTGATCATGCCAGGAGATCAAAATCAGAGATCGTTGTAGACACATACTGAAGTCAAAGATCACCAGACATGAGAAATGGTACCTGGAAAAGCATAAAGGTCATTAACTTTGAATGTGATCTTTACAGGGGTTGTAATGAGATACCAGGATGCAGTCTAGTGGGACAGTTGTGTAAACTGCCATCAACCTAACCATTGCACCCCGAGTATCCCTTGAATGGTTTCCTCTGAAGCAAGTTACACAAACTTGACAAATAGAAACCATGTGGTCCCTATTTTACATTTGATCTTGCTCATGATAGAAGGCCCTCCTTAAAGGGAGAGGAGAAAAAAAATATTGCAATCCATCTTTAAAAGCATTGTAACATGCAAATGGTCAATATTGGTTTTAAATTATTGCATCAATTTCTGAAATAATGATTTGTGCAAGGAATGTCATGAATTATAATTAATTTACATATGCATTAAAGTCCACATTCAAAGAAACCCTCTTTTCTCATTCAAACATTGGAAATTAAATATTTATACTTGTTGTGATTTCATATATACATAGATAATACTGCCTCTCAAAGCCACCTGCTCTCCACCATATGTCATTTTCTCTGATGATGCTTTATAACCTCATAGATTTGGAATTGGGCTAGCCCAGGTTAAAAATTCTAGAAAAGACCTCACAAGTTGGAAGTGGAAAGCAATGAGCTAGTAGTTCCATTTCCGCAGAACATTGGAGGTAAATGGAGAGTAAATAGTCCCATCACTTTTAAGAGTCTCTTCCTACAGTTTAATTCATTAAAAGATTAGCTATTAGTCCCTGCACTTGAATTACTGAGCGGAAACTGAATTGTACTTATTGTATTTATTTGAGCGCGTAGTCAAGTTTCTCAGATTCTCCCTGTCTCAATTCAATTTCACCTTTTCAAAACAAAGATGAGCATTTAAGTCAAAGACTTTACTCTGTCCCTCTGAGAGAACTGTGACAGATTTTTAAAACTCATACGACATAAGGAAACCAAAAAGTAAAGAGGCCTAGAATGCAAAACAATTTCTTTCTTTAAGACAGGTTGGCCTCTATGTTTTTCCACTTTTATGAAGTAGAAAACTTTCTCGAGTATTTCTGCATTTAGTGTAGGGCTAGTGTAAAAGTTTGGACTTAAATTGTTCTAATGGAAAATAGTAACCCCCAAGCAGTCCTCCCTGTCTTTCTCAAACATTGGGCAGTTGCATAAAATGACTGCCTTTTCCAAAGCACCGATCTTTTCCCTTCACCTTTCCTACCTTTCCAAATAGGTAATCAAGTTAGGCGGCCCGCAAAGTCATGACACATTTTTGCATAGAAAAGCATAGAATACATCATGACTTTCCAGATAACCTAATAGTAATGATAACAAGAACAAACATTTATCTGGCATTGTTTTTCGTTTTAAGCACTTGACTCTGTGTTTCAATCACAGTAATAAACTCTTTCAGCCAAACTCAGCCTTGCCTTCAAAACATCTTACCTTCACTAGTGGACAGGGTCCCCATAGAAAAGCCACATCTCATAAAAGTCTTGAAGCGTACATAAGGCAGGTATTTGTTTACAGGAATGAACTTGTGGTATTTTGAGCAATATTTTCTGGATGTTAGGTGGAATTTTCTTGGATATATCCAGGATTAAAACATACTAATACATAACCCCCCCAAAGAGGGAGGATACATGTCTTTTTTCTACTACATTGATATACTATATTAAGATATATAAATGTACCTTGACACACTTATTTTTTGTTGTGAATGAATGAATGAATGAACAAATGAATAGCTGAAACAACAAAAGCAATTTGGACCGTGTCTACTTTGCAAATGTGCAAAATGCATCAATATCCTTCCTTGAACGTTTCTTTTTGAGTAGTTATTCTCTCCTCTCCACTCTTCGTGTGTATGACACTCATTCATCCGGTGCCGGCTAAAAAAGTGTCCTCATTTGGAATATGGCCACTGATTCCTCACATGATAGTGTTACTCTCCCCGGGATATCTTTGACCTCACGTAGGAAACTTAATATTCTTTCTTAAATCAGAGCCTTGTGTATGTGACTTGAACACAACCTAAGTGGAGGGAGCGTACATTTATTCATTGTATATATGCAACCAAGCTTAGTGTGCCACCCATTCTAGCCACTCAACAAATATTTGTGGACTAATAAACATGCAACAAAGGTGGCTGTATATGAAAAAAATGTGACCCAAGTGTGGCCATGTAGAGGGACGAGGTATTTGGACTTGCCCTGAGGAGGAACTAAGACCTGTCAATACAAGGGACATTGGTCTCCCATGTGAAGTAGTACGTGCCTTGTCCCTGGCAAAGATGCTCTACCAAGGATAGAGTGGTAGCAATATTATTTTTATATCGTTCATTCACTAGACAATTACCTATTGTGTACCCATTCATAACATGATGCTGGGATGAGGATACATTGCCAATCAAAGCAGAAAGACCTTGCCCTCTTGGAATGTAACATCTAGTGGGATAGAGGGACTATAATCAAATAATCTGAAAAGTAAATACATAAGAGTTTACTGTGATTTACTTTAAAAACCAAGAAGGTGGCTAACAGACAGATGTGATCTGAGTCCTAAAGAAATGATTGGAATATAATATGGAGTATAAAGCTGAGTTAACTATGTGAACAGGGATGGAAACTGGGAACAGCCTATGCAAAGGCTCTCTGCAGGCAGAGGGTTATGCATGGTGCATTCAAGAACCCAAAAGAAGACCAGAGATTTATAGAAAGATTATTAGCAAATTCAGCCTCTCTGACCCCCCGTTCCCCCCATCAGCAGTTTTGCTTTCAGCAGCTTTCAGTTAACCATGGTCAACCATGATCTACTATTTGGAGAAAGACCACATTCACATAACTTATATTACAGAATACCATCATAATTGTTCTAATTTATTATTAGGTTATTGTGAAACTCTCACTGTGCTTAATTTATGAATTAAACTTTATCATAGGTATGTATGTATAGAAAAAACTAGTATATATAGGGTTCCTGAGTTTCAGGCACCCACAGGAAGTCTTGGAATGTATCTCCCATACACAGAGGGACACCAGGGACACTAGTGAAGAAGAACATAAGGGCCAGACCATGCTTGGTTTGGGAAGTATGTTAATGATTTTATACTTTATTCTATAAGAGAATACAAAGGTTGAGGTAACATGATCAGACTGTATAACGCAATAAATATATATTACTAATGCATTACTGAGAATTTACTGAATGCTTATCACCTTTTAGGCAATGTGCTTAGTGCTTTGTGTGAAGTATTTCATTTTGCCCTCTCTCTACACTACCACGAAGAAAACTGCTGTTATCAGTACCCATTTGCAGATGAGACAACTCATTGATCAGGGCCAGGGTTAGAGTGAAGCGAGCTTACACCTAAGGTACGAAACTTAGGTACGAACTTACTGGAAGGAGGTACCTACTCCTTCGCAGGTTCTCTGCGTTGTCCTACATTTGCATGACCCTGAGAATGAGCACCTCCTTACATTTTGTCCTCAAGGCACCCCCCAACCCCTTGTCTCACTCTTGTCTTGAATCTGGTTTTAAGTAAACTTCCCTGCGCATCACAGCTCATAAATGATCAAACTTGTTTTTGAACTCATGGCTATACAATAATTTTTTTCTGTCTCTAAAATGTATTGAAATTCAGGACCAGCAGATGGCATAACGGTTATATCACTGGACTTCCACATAGTCAATCGAGGTTCCAGGCCCGGATCTGGGGGCTTAAAACTCTCACCAGGCGTGTGTGCATGCATGCCCAAAATTCCGAACAGAGAATGGAGAAGGGATTGCAGTGTAGTCCTTCCCTCCAGGGGGTGATGTCTCACTTTCTGTCTCTGTCTCTTGGCAAGTGCACGTGCTCTATAGCAAAATCTTTCTTAGAAAAAAAAATTAAAAATTTACCGAAATTCTAGATGAACATCCTGCTGCCATCCTCATTATTGAGTGCCTATAAAAATGAAATTATTTGCTATGAAAGACTGAACTTCACATTGGACTTCAAAGTGTAAACAGACAGACTTGGCTGAAGTGAATTCAGAGAATGAAAACTGCTACATAATAGTATTTAGCTTATAGAATGGAATATCTCAACATTATTCAGGGGATGAGAAAGAATAAGTCAGGGGCCAGCAGTT
Organism: Tupaia tana; assembly: GCA_026018925.1. Classification (NCBI taxonomy): domain Eukaryota; kingdom Metazoa; phylum Chordata; class Mammalia; order Scandentia; family Tupaiidae; genus Tupaia; species Tupaia tana. The sequence goes on along the minus strand of JAKSZU010000014.1, from coordinate 33,923,866 downwards.
GTGTAATGGCTATGTCGCTGGATTCCCATCTAGTCAACCGTGGTTCAAGTCCTGGACCCAGCAACTTAAACTCACTCCGGGTGTGTGTACGTGTGTGTTCAAGATCCTGAGAGGAGAATAGAGGAGACGGGAATGTGGTATGGCTAAGACCCCTGGGAAGGTGATTTCTTGCTTTCTGTCTCTCTGTCTCTCTCTGCCTTTCTGGTGAGCATACACGCCCTATAGCAAAAACTTCTCAAAAAAAAAAAAAAAAAGAATAAATCAAATAATTTTAAAGTAGACAGGGTTTTTTTCCCATTAATTTTAAACCAACGAAATGAAATTAAATCTTCTAGCAGCAATTAAATAAATGGATGTCAACCAGATAGGAAACTGCTAAAGAAATTAACTAAGGGGTAGTCCTTAATCTGTTTGGGCTTTTTTTGTGGGATGGGAGAAATGTAATCTGTTATCAGCACAGGTATGATTGAATTATTAATAATATTGTGCAAGGCCACCTAGAAACCAGAGCTTGGGGACTCTTAAATCTATTCTAATTGAAACAGAGAATCAGCAGACTGGAAAAGACCCTGACTCTTCTCAAGATATGTCACAGTATGTGACACAGAGGACACGTGGGGTTTGCAACATAGAGGCAGCTGCAAGCTGACCTCTTGGCAAATTTAATCTGCAAATGGGTTTCTGTTTAAGATAGTTAATGCCTTCCATTATTATGGAGGCTTCTTTCTGTATTTTGGAAAGCCCTGTTAAAAAATATTTCATGCCAGGTTATTATGCAGATTGTCTAGCTAACAAGAAGATTATGGATGCAAATAAATCAGATTTTGAAATAAAGGGCTTTACTGACCTCTTAAGAGGATAGTAATATGTGCATAATGGTGAGGAAAATGCTCCCAGATCATCAGGAACAGACATGGATCACATTGTCATTCCCTGAAGTGTACTGGGGTTGGAATAAAACTCAGGACCACCCCAGAAGGGAATGAACTGAATTCAAGGATTGTTCTGCTGCCTACTAAGTTACCCCTCTTTGGTCTGGATTGAATATGGGGGAATGTCATGGTCTAGGAGGATGGATGAGCTCCTCCAGGGACCCAGAGTAAGTCACTTAATTCCTCAGTGTAAATTTTCACTGTGGGAATAGTCAGTGGTCAGAAACAGCTGGGGTCATCACCCTGCCCCTTTCTGTGGCCTTCCACTGCCCTCTCTTGACCCCAAGGGAAATCTTCCCACTATTACTTTTCTATGGACCAGCTGCTTTGTCCTCAGTGTCTGCCTTCAGGAGCTGATCAGAAAGATTTTAAAGGGAACCAGGAGGTTTAAAACACAGGTTTTATACTGAGGGGAGCTGGGAGTTGCACCCCAGGTTTGACACTGAGTGTGCTTCTGGGCAAGTTCCTCCGCACTCTAGACTATCAGCTTCTCCAACTATGGTCCACGAACCTTCCAGGCCAGAGCTTTCCACACTGCCACACCCTCTCTGTTCACGGAGTCCTTAGTGTCTCAGTCATTTTTTCCAGAGCCCCCGTGCCAAAAAAAATAGCTAACAGTTCCTTTATTAAATAGCTTGTCCCAAACAACTTACTATGGATTGATGCCCAAACAATTTAGTGGCCTTTTGAGAAAAGAGATATATAAAAAGAAAAAAGTATGCTTCTGCTTGCTAGAAAAAATGAGAAAGTCCCCCTCCCCCCACAATGGGGGATGGTCATGCTGCAATCCCTTCTCCTTCATTTCTCTTTTTGGGATTTTGGGCACACGCACATGTACCTGATATGTTTTTCTTCTTTTTCTTTTTCTTGAGAGATTTTTGCTGTAGGGCACATGTGCTCACTGGAGAGACAGAGAGACAGAAAGTAAGAAATCACCCACCAGGGGGCATGGCCATGCTGCAATCCCTTCTCCTCAGTTCTGCCATCGGGATTTTGGGCACACACACACACACACACACACACACACACACACACACCTGGCTTGAGTTTTAAGCTGCGGGGTCCGGGACTTGAACCACAGTCTACTATATAGGAGTCCAGCAATATAACAATTATTCCATCTGCTGGTCTCTAGCTGGTGTGTTTTTCAAGACGCTGGGTCAAGGACTCGAGCTGAGTAGTTAGCTACGTGAGATCCACCTGCCTTAACCAAATGCTACCAGCTGACCCACAATCATTTCATTTCTAGGTAACCACAGTACTTACTAATGGAATGTGTGTGCCTATTGAGCACTGCCGAATTTCTTGAATCTTGGAATCAGACTTCAGCTTCCACGTTGATTTTGTCAGCAGACTTTGTTTATCACAGCAACTGCTGAAAACCCAGCTTTGCAAAGATCTAACATGTAGCTAGATCCAGGGATCTACCTCAAGGTGATAATTTGCATGGTATCTAAGAGAAGTTTTTCCTTTAAAAATGTAAAATTAGGGACCAGGTGGTGGTGTGGTGAAAATACAATGCTCTGGAATGCTTACCCAAATGAGAAGGTTCTGGGTTCACATCTAGAGACCTCCCTAAACATGCAGAGTATAAGTGTGCCCATGATCTGGAGCTGGCTGAAACTGGGGGTAAAAAGAGACATGGAGACCTGGGGTGGCCTCTCTCTATTTCTCCCTCATACTCATTCTTTTTTTTTTTTTTTTTTTTTTTTTTTGAGAGTTTTTTGCTATAGGGTATGTACGCTCACCAGACAGACAGAGAGATAGAAAGCAAGAAATCACCCCTGGGGGGGATGGCCACGCCACAACCCCTTCTCCTCCTTTCTCCTCTTGGGATCTTGGGCATGCACGCACACGCACCCAGCATGAGTTTTAAGCCTCCGGGTTCAGGATGCGAACCGCGGTCGAATACATGGGAGTCCAGCGACATAGCCATTATGCTAACTGCTGGTTCCTCATACTTGTTCTTTATATCTTTCATTCATGGAAGAAAGACAGAAATATGATCTTGTTTTTAATTTCTTGCAATGCCTTTTTAAGTTTGCTGTGGTACCCTAAAGTGCCTCAGACCACTTTGAGAATCATGGTTCTAGATATAACTTGATTTTAGAGGATGAAATGTGAGAATGTATATAGAAAATTTGGCTTTGAATATGTTTGTAAAATGGTACCTGCTGCTATTCTTCTGCTCAACAGATTTTTCTCTATGATTGTGTTTTTTTCCATAAAGAAGAAAAAACCAGTTTTTCCCTTGTGGGAATTAAATGCTGCCAACACTTGATTAGCTAGTTTGAACATCAAGCAAAGCACTGCTGACTGTGGAAGTAAAATGCCTAGTTATGAGAAGCTCTCCATTACGGTAAGGAAATGGATGGAGTAGGACCCAATAGTGAATAACCCAGAACTGCTAAGTAGTAAAGTAGCATAGGATCCCAAAGGAGTGGAAAAGGGAAGTGATATAGGAAGGCAGGAACTGAACTGGGCCTTGACAAACAAAAACCATTAGGATTAGACTAGGGAGAAAGGAGGCTCTCCCAAAAGGAAACTTGTCCAGAGTGAAGTCTGGTGCTTTCCACACTACAGCAATGGGTAGATCTTGGGGGAATGTTCAGATCCACTGTGTCTTTAGCATTTTCTCCAACTTGTAAAAACCAAAGAGCACACAGGTGCTATTATATTCTATCATAATGTTAATTCCCACAAGTGTTCTTTGACCACTGGGTACATGAAAATTTCCAAGAGAAATATAAGCCAAGCTGTAAGAATGCTCAAATAAGAAACAATCATTTTAATCAATGTCCAAGAGAAGCTCTGGAGGAAAGCGCTGCTTGAGCTGAACTTAAGAAAATGACATGTAGATGGCTTAAAATATGTAGTTGCAGGGACTAGCAGATGGAGTAATGGTCACGCTAGACTCCCACATAGTCGACCACAGTTCAAGTCCTGGACCCAGTGGCTTAAAACTCAAAATGGGTGCATGTGCATGTGTGCCCAAAATCCCAAGAGGAAAATGGGGAAGGGATTACAGTGTGGCCATTCCCTCCTGGGGGGTGATTTCTCACTTTCTATCTCTCTGTCTATCTCTCTGGCAAGTACAGGCACCCTATAGCAAAAATCTCTCTTAAAAAAATGTAGTTGCAATAGTTCATCAGCTCACTTGTACAAAAATGCAACTTTATTTTTAAACTTCTACTACTGCTTATGGCAGAAAACATAGTCTTGCCAACTGGTATTACCAATAACTTTCAGATTGAACTGATCATTTAAAATCTAAACATTTAATTTTACACCCATGAAACCTTCCTTTACCTTCCCTCTTCCCTATCAGAATGGTATCCCTGTACCATCCTCTGTCTTCACAGGAAAGATAGGAGGAGCCTCTCACCTTTTCTGGTCTCCTGTGTGGGCCTTCATCACTGCAGTGTCTCTGCCAGGAGAAACTTATCTTGCCTGGTCTACTTTAATGACTTTTCTTTGCTGTAGATTGCTCTTTTCATTTTAATCTGTTATATGAGGTGTAGTTGACATTTCATAAAATTTTCTAGTTCTTTTCTTGTTTGTTTGTTTGTTTTTTTGCTATAGGTCACATAGGCCCACCAGAGAGCAACGGGGGGATATCAATCCCCCCCAGGAGGATGGCCGTGCCATAGTCCCTTCTCCTCCACTCTATTCTTGGAATTTGGGACATGCACACATGAGCACCCAGCATAACTTTCAAGCCACTGGGTCTAGGACTCGAACCATGAAGCTGGCCATGTGTATCCAACACCTCCACACCACCTGGTGGTCCCAAATTTTCTAGTGTTCTTACGCACAATGAGTTTGACAAAAACATTCAGTGTCATAATCACCACCAGTCATGATGTAGAACAGCAGTGTTCCATAAAAATATGAAGGGCTTCAAAACATCCATGGAGGTCCAGCCAGTGGTACAATCAGTGGTGAGCTGAGTTGCAGTGCTGCAGGCCCATGGCCAACTATGAGTTTGGATGGCTGGGTTGACTTGAAAATACGGCAGACACAGGAGGAGCTGGAGGGCTGGGGCAAGGGGAGTCACAAAGTAGCAGGACCCTTTTGAAGGTACTTCTCTCTCTCCCTTTCTCATGCATATGCTGTCTTAGGGTGAATTTAAACATTGTTTTCAGTTTATGGAAAAATGGGATTGAAGTACAGGTTTATTTTTGTTGAAAAACTTTTGAAATCCATGCATAGTTTTTTCGTAATTCTCATTATCTATGAACTTTTGGAAGATCCCTTAGAAAATGTAAGCCACAAATGTAATTTAAAAGTTTCTGGCATCCACATCTTTTAAAAAATACAAGAAACAGGTGAGATCAATTTAAATAATATATTGTATTTAACTTATATGCAGAAAGTATCACTTTGACATATAATTAATTTAAAAATATATTAATGGAGTGTTTTATATCTTTCACATTAATTATTTAAATTAATAATTTTTTTTTTAGCTTTTTTTTTTTGGGGGGGGGGGGTTTGCTATAGGGCATGTGTGCTTACCAAAAAGACACCGACAGAGAGACAGAAAGCGAAAAATCACTTCCCGGGGGGTGGCCGCGCCACAATCCCTTCTCCTCCAATCTCCTCTCAGGATCCTGGGCACATACGCATACGCACCCAATGTGAGTTTAATCCACCAGGTCCAGGACTTGAACCGTGATTGACTATATGGGAGTCCAGCGAAAGAGCCATTACACCAACTGCTGGTCCCAAAATTCATTGTATATTTTCAAAATTTTCAAACTACAGCATATTTCAGTTTAGACAATAGATTTTCTTTTCTTTTTTTTTTTTTTTTTTTTTTTTTTTTTTTTTTTTTTTTTTTTTTTGAAGAGGTTTTTGCTATAGGGCGCGAGTGCTTGCCAGACAGACAGAGACAGAAAGCGGGAAATCACCCCTGGGGGGGATGGCCACGCCGCAATCCCTTCTCCTCCATTCTCCTCTCGGTATCTTGGGCACACACGCACACACGCCCAGCGTGAGTTTTAAGCCACCGGGTCCAGGATGCAAACCGCGATCAACCACATGGGAGTCCAGTGACATAGCCATTATGCTAACTACTGGTCCCAATAGATTTTGATTTTCAAAAACTTTTGACTTGTATTTAGATTTTGAAAAATTCACAGTAGAAACAATAGATTCAAATGTCCAAGTGATGGAACGCACGTTCATGGGGAAACCTGGTGCTAAACCATTCGTAGACGACCTGCTTCTGGGTCGGGGTTTCGTAGGTAGCAGAGCAGCTCCCTTGCTGCGATCTATTGAGAGTCAGCCCTTGACACAAGGGTTTGTAAAAAAAAAAAAAAAAAAAAAAAAAAAAAAAAAAAAAAAGAAGGAAAAAAAAAAAGAAAAATAAATAAATAAATATAAAAAAAGAGAAAAATAAAAAGAATAAAATAAAAAAAAATGTCCAAGTGATTCCAAACATACAAGTTTATATTATTTAAACTTGACTTAATTTAAATTTTATATAATTAAAAATTCAGTCCTTTAGCTGTACTAGTCATATGACAAGTGCTCAGTAGCTAATGTGTCCAGGGGCCACCACACTAACAGCAAACTTTTCTACCACCCCCAAATGTTGTCTCCTGCTCTTTTAAAAATCAATCCCATCCTACCACCACTGGACCCTGGCACTAGCAACCAAGGATTTGCCATTTGTCTCTATGGTGTTGCCTTTTCTAGAATGTCACATAAATGAAATCATACAGCATCCAGCCATCTGTTTCTGACTTCTTTTACTTACCACATTAACTCCAAGATTTATCTATGCTTCATTTATCAGAAGTTAGCTCCTTTTAGTTGCTGAATATTATTACAGTATATAAATGTTCTACATTAACCAGTTGGCAGGCATTTGGGTTGTTCCAGTTTCTGACTATTATAAATAGAGCCATTATGACATTCAAATACAAATGTTTGTGTGAATGCATGTTTTTATTTCTATTAAATATTAAAGTGCGGATTGAATGGTGTATTTTTATCTTTATAGGGAACAGTCATATATTGTCCAAAGTGCTATTTTAATTCCCACCAGCAGTATATGAGGGTTCCAGTTGCTCCACATACTCACCAACATGTGATATTGTTAGTCTTAGCCATGCTAGTAGGAGTGCAGGAATATTTCACTATGGTTTTAACTTGTAGTTCTTTAATGACTAATAATGTTGAACATATTTCCAAGGGTTTATTTTCTGTTTGTATATCTTATCTTTATTTAGTATTTACTATTCAAACATTTTGTCTTTTCAAATATTTTAACCTATTTTTATCAGGTCATCTGTGTGTGTACATGCATGTATATGTAGGTTTTTATTTATTTATTTTTAGACAATCTCACAGTGGCATGCTCCCCTTACTTCAACTTCTCAAATAGCTGGGATTAAGGTTAATTTTTAATTACTAATTTGCTGGAGTTGTTTTAAATAGGCTGAATTGACTTTTTTTATTCAATATGTTGCACATATTTTCTCCCAGCCTTGGCTTTAGTGTGGCTTTTTTGTATCTAGTTCCTGATGACGTAATTATCTGCTGTTGCTAGATGTGGTCTTATAGTGACTTCCAACACAAGACCCGTGTACTTATCTTGACTCCTAGCCTTGGTTTTCCCAGAGCATTCTCAACTATTTCCGGTTTTCTCTCAGGGACCAAAACTTTCAGCAGTTTCTTTTATCCTGTGACAAAGTTGCAGGACTCCAAGAACATGTCTTTAGCCAGTCTACATGAACAGTATAACTGATCACTCAAGTATTATGTCATTTAGACATGAGTTTTCTCCAAGAAACTTACTGCCTCTCTGGACTACACTTTAGAACTTGAGACAGAAGTTCCCTCAGCTGTCTGTGGAATTTCCCACAATCTGTCCACAGTCTCTATCACTCTATCCCAGGATTGATTAAGTCTTATCAAGAGTCATAGTAGATATCTAATCTCTAGACTTACCCTTTTGATATTCTTACTTCCTGCCACTTGGTCAAACTTTGGTTTCCTTTCTTAATGCAATCGACTTGCATTCTTCCCTTTTTATTCCTCATAGATTTAGTGCCAACCTTCCAATCTTCTAGAAATTGTTAATTAGTATTTAAAGCTAAGCTTTTGATCTCCAAAAATCTTTTTTCTTGTTCTCTCAGGCCCCAGACTCTTAAAAATAATGATAATAAACCCATTACATGTTAACATTTAAGAATCATGGGCTTTAAAATTCCCACTATGTTATAGAAGTCTAGTTCGAAACTCATAAACAAAGAATATTGTATGCTGGTCTTTCTGGTTCTCCCTTCTTCCTGACTTGAGTCCACAGAAAGAGCTAACTCTACTACTGAATGGTAGATCCAAGGAAAAGGTGAGAGAGCATCCTTTTAATTCAACAGAGTATTTTCCTGCTGCAGTTATTCCCTGTAGTTACAGAAGTCTCTGAGAGGATAATCCCCAAAGACATAAGAATATATATCACTGAAGACTTAGAGGCAAAAATGCACAGAACATATAATGACAATGATAATTACGTGGTCTTGGTAGTGGCAGTATCTATCATTTGGCATCATTTGACACTATGCACCCACTCTAGCTTATGCATTTTGTTCCTACGATCCTGTAAGGTCAACAGTCATCCCAATTTTGCCGAATAAGAAACAGAGTATTCTAATATGACTTTAACTTTCCTAAGGTCAAAAAGATATTAGTATCGGGACCAGCAGTTAGTGTAACGGCTATGTCGCTGAACTCCCACGTAGTCGACCGCAGTTCACGTCCCGGACCTGGTGGCTTAAAACTCACACCGGGCACATGTGCGTGCGTGCCCAAGATCCCAAGAGGAGGATGGAGGAGAAGGGACTGCGGCATCGCCATCCCCCCTGGGGGGTGATTTCTCGCTTTCTGTCTCTCTCTCTCTGTCTTTCTGGTGAGCACACACGCTCTATAGGAAAAAAACCTCTACAAAAAAAAAAAAAAAGTTAAAAATTATTGAGAACCCCAAAGAACTGCCATTTATGCTGCTAGTATCTATTAATACATCATTAAATTATTTATTAGCTCATTTAAAAATAACAATAATAAGGGCCAGCAGGTGGTGTGATGATTAAGGTCCTGGATTCCCACATGCCCGACCGCAGTTTGAAACCTGGACCTGATGGCTTATTTTCTCGCTTTTTCTTTGTCTCTCTCTGGTGAGCACATGTGCCCTATACCAAATTTAAAATAATAATAATGACTAATAAACGTAGATAATCTTTTAAAAATAGCAATAATAAATGTATTATACATTAACATTAATAAATACTTTCATGAAAATTATTTTTCAAAACCAAACAGAACAGTATCACTTTATATTTTTTGTAAATCTTTTGAATGTCTTGCTTAATAGAGAAGAGTTAGATTCTTATATCTGCTTCTGCCTTCAGCGTGTTGCAATACTACATATTATGTAGCCTCTGGAAAACTCCAGTGTGCACTCATGAGCAAATAAAAGAAAAAGGCAAATAACATCTTAGGAATATAAAAATAGTTTTTTATCTGTGGATTCCATAAAGGTATTTTAGGATGTCTAGAAGTGCTCAGACCACATTCTGAGAATTGCTGCATTAGGAAAACGAAAGGTATGTTGATTCTAAATAGTAAAGTCTACATACAGAGAAGAAGTGAGCTATGAATTGGGAAGTATAGAGTGGGACCAGATCACGGGAGGATGATTACCAAGCTGAGGAGCTTGTATGTTGTTCTGACAGCACTGGAAAACTAGGTGGCTTCCGGCTTGACTAGAGCTTTGTGCAGGGACAATTAGTCCGTCAATAAAATAGAATGGATTGGAAAGAGGATAGAGAAAAGGCAACCCCTAAGAACACTTTATTTTTTTAAGAATTATTTAACTTTGTATTTATTATTATTTTCATTTCACCAGAGAGAGAAACAGAGAGAGGGAAAGTTAGAAAGCAAGCTGCCAGGTCTGGGACTCAAACCATGGCTGGTCATATGGGAGTCCAGCATCCCCATCACCACACCACCTACTGGCCCCAGCACTAAGAGCACTTTAAAGATCCAAGGTACCACAGTATACCTGGAGCCAGGGGGTTTTTTGACAATGAAATGTCTTAATCTATATAAAATGCATAGAAAGAAGCCAGGATCCATAGTTAGTGTTTGTACTAGAAGCACTTGTTGTAGTTATTGTTGATAGTAGTAGCAGTAATACTATTGCCATTGTTTTTAATATTATATGAATAGTAATAAAAGCTTGAATAGAAGAATTGGACAGTTTTCAGTAAAGTTCATAGAATGTAATTGCTGCCTGGATGCGAGGTGAGCAAATAAAAAATTTAAGATAATAATTCTTTACCATTTGACTAGCTTAGGGACTCGGGAATATTTTGACTGAGCTGATTTTCAACAAATATTTAAAAGCAAGAGAGAAAGAGGGGAGGAATGGAAAGAAATGAAGCCCTTTGGGGGCGAGGAAGATTGTATCTGAATCTATCGATTCTGAGATGCCGGTGGAACACAAACATGGAGAGGTCTTTAAGTAGATAAAACATAGGACCATACATCAATTCTTTTTTTTTTTTCTTTTGAGAGAGATTTTTGCTATAGGCCATATGTGCTTGCCAGAGAAACAGAGACAGAAAGTGACAGATCACCTCCCAGGGTGGATAGCCATGTCGCAATCCCTTCTCCTCCATTCTCCTCTCAGGATTTTAAGAACACTTGCACACAAGCCTGGTTTAAGTTTTAAGCCACCAGGTTAAACTACATGGGAGTTCTGTGACATAACTATTACGTTGTCTGCTGATCCCCATACTTCAATTCTTGTCCCTCCTGTGCTTTAAATTCTTGAGAGAGTTTTCATCACTTTCTACTTTGTTCTAATTTCTTACAGTAGTCTACGAGCTTAGTGTGTGTGGTTCTAATCACCTTTCCAATTTCATCATGGGCTATCTTCCCTTTCCCATATTTTGGCATGATATTTCCGTTCCTGAACCCTCCAAGTTTTTCCCATCTTAGGGTATTTGCACCACCAGTGAGTGCATTTCCTTGTACTCTGTCTCCCATTACATCAACTCTCTGCATAGCTGGATCCTCCGAATCATCGAAATGTTAGCTCCTAGCAGAGCCCTCCCATCCTACCTGAGTACGTCCGTTTCACTGCATTCTTCTCTTTCATCAAATTCTGCTCATTATCTTCATAGACCAAAAGCTTCATGAGAACAGGGAATTTAAATTGTTGGCATATATGTAGGGCCTCAGATATGATGAATATTTTTTTCATGAGTGTATAAATAGGATTCAGGAGATAGGTTAAAATAGGAAGAGAGCTCTGGAAATGGAAGAGCATCTCTAATTTTGTTTATTTTATTTACAGTGATATTTTAAGTTAGCACCAAGAAGCTGGTAATCTGTTAATGGGATCTCCTGGATCATATTGACTTATATGTTGAGGCACACCCAATTTTAGAAACCTTAATTGAAGTTATAACACTACCCTTTGAAAGTTGCCAAGGTAGCGACAAGGTCGTTATGTTCATTTATAAATAGCAATAGTCTATCCCTTGCTCCAAAGTCCCTGCAATGGGTGACACTGCCTGCTTTCGCCTTGTCGCTTCTTCTCCCTGTGTGTTCAAAGACCCTAGAAGAAGAATAGCAGATTGGCTCAGGTACATTTTCTGACTTTGACCCTTGTTTCTGACACGTATTCATTGGGTTGACCTGTTGGCTGATCTCATCTGTGAGTAGTGAAAGTAATACTTTCCTTAAAGGAGCATTCGTATTTCCAGTAAAGCATCTCACAAAGAAAGGGCATAGCTCAATAAATTTCAGGTCCTCCAGCCATTCAGTCACTTAATTGGTAGGTTCGTTATAGAATTCTTGTTTGAGAATTATTCTCCCTTGGAGATTTGAAGTTGTTCCACAGTTTTTAGAGACCAATGTTGTTGAAGAGAAAATTCCAGTGTCAATCTCGTAGTTACTGCCATATATATGGTCTGTGTTTTCTTCCAAGAAACTTTTAGGAGCTTTTTTTATTCTTGGTGTTCACAATGACTGTGTGGTTATGAGTCTTTTTAAAATAATGAATGTAGCTATCCAATAGGATCCTTTTAGTCTTGAAGACTATTCAGTTGGGAAATATTCTCTATAAGTATTTCTTTAACGACTTCTTTTTTTTTTCATTATGATTTCCTAATGCTCTCTTTCTGGTACTTTTATTAGTTGAATGTCGGACTTCATAGAATAATTCCCTAATTTTATTATCTCTGATATTTTCTGTATTTGTCTTTTCTTTTTCTTTTTTTTTTTTTTATTTTTTTGCTGTAGGGTGCGTGTGCTCACCAGAAAGACACAGAGAGAGAGATAGAAAGCGAGAAATCACCCCCCCCAGGGGGGATGGCCACGCCGCAATCCCTTCTCCTCCATTCTCCTCTCGGGATCTTGGGCACACACGCACACGCATGCGTCCAGCATGAGTTTCAGCCACCGGGTCCGGGACTGGAACCACGGTCGACTACATGGGAGTCCAGCGACATAGTCATTACGCTAACTGCTGGTCCCTATTATTGTCATTTTTTAATTTGCTATAGGGCATACACACTTACCAAAGAGAGAGAGAGGGAAAGTGAGAAAGCAAACCACTAAGTCCAGGACTCAAATCATGGTCAGCCATGTGGGAGTCCATCACCTTAACTATCGTGCTACCTGCTGGTCCTGTCCTACTTTTTAAAAGATTTCCGTGTCCATATAGCTTAACCTTTTAATGGCTTAAAAATCATTTCTTCACATTCTTCAATAAGTTTTTTTCTTATTCTCTACTTGTTTCTTTTTTATGGCATCCTGTCTTTGATTTGTACAGTAGATTTATTCTTCATAAAAATATTTCTGCATGTACTAATTAGGATTTACTTCTGTTCTGAAAAAGTATTTGTTTCCTCGAGAGTCTATTGTTATTTTTATTTATCTTGCATTTTTCCCCTTCACATGGTGGGTTTTATTCAATTGACTAGATGATCTTACATTGCTCAGTCATATGTGAGAACGAATCAATAGAATGGTCGAATGAACATGAATAGGACTTAGCAAGTGGCTGGTTTCATTATAGAGTGAGTAGACACAAGGGATCTTGTATTTTGAAATCCCCAAATGCCAAAACGCAGAGCATTTTTCTCTGGAGATCCTACTCTCATACTATAATTTTGATCTACCCTAGACTATTTTATTTTAATTTTTTTTTTCAAAAAGACGAAACTTCTATTGTATCCTTCCAAAACAAACTGGGAAAAAGACTTAAACAGTGAGATGGGAGGGAAAGTCAATCAATTTTCTCTATATAGATGATTTTTTTAGTCCTCTCTCCCGTTTTCAACCCTCCTCTCACACCATGTTTGGCTCCCTTCCCTCTCCCAGAAACACATGAAGGTCATTGTCCCCTTAATGACCCTCCTTCTGTTCTTTTTATCTTGTGAGATGATATCTGCTTTCTCCTTTACTATCATTTTAAAGAAATCTTGGGAAAAGAGGATGATAAATGCATGATCAGTTCACCATTGCCCTTAATTTTGTTTTTCTGCTTGTCCTAAATTAAGAAAGATCATTCTTTCTTAATAGACTAAGCCATGAGGCCAGCAGGTGGCATGGTGGTTAAGGTGCTGGACTCCCACATGGCTGACCACAGTTTGAGTCTTGGTCCTGGTGGCTTGCTTTCTCACTTCCCTATCTCTCTGTCTCTCTCTCTCTGGTCAAATTGAAGAATAATAATAATAAATTACTATTTTTTTTAGAAGGGCTAAGCCAGCCTTTTACATTTGTTTAAGTTTACAACCATGCCTCACTTGCAAACCTACTTATTTAACTACTGCTCAGACTTATGACCAGTTCTCTAATGCAGAGAATCCCTCTTTTCAGTCTGTGTAAATCTCAGCAATCTCCTTTCTTGGTCTTTGTCTCATTCCCCCAGTTGGTTATTATTCACTACAGGAAGAGCCTGCAATCATGCAAAACTACATATTTCACTATAAATTTGTACTTTATCATGCACCCATAGTAGTATTCAGAATAAATACAATCATGCCAGATTTATATTATTGTGTCGTGGTGTGCCTTGTCACTTTCTGGTGAATGTATGCTCTTTGTATGGATATGTTCTTGGTATGTACAGAATGACATTATTCTAGTGTGATGTTATGTTACCTATTGAAAAATGCATACCCTATGGTGCCATGACACACCACAAGACATCTGTCTTTAGGCTCCTTGCTTATCAATCGATTCACTTTATGACCTAGTCTTAGAAATGGTACTCAGTACCACGATTGAGACAGAGAGAGACAGAGCATCTCCACCAGAGTACTGCTGCCATGATCCACTGCCAGCGTCAGCCAGCTCCAAATCATGGGAACAAGCATGCCCGGCATACTCAGAGAGGTGTCCAGGCTTGGACCCTGAACCTTCCCACACGAGATGGCCTCACAGAGCCTTATGTTTTATAACTGTGCCATGGTCTGTCCCACTAAGTCAGCCTTTTGTAGTTGGCTTAGTAGGCTATTGTTTTTGTTTATTCTCTTAATTACCAGAAGGCATGTGGTCATGCTGCAATCCTTTTTTCCTTTATTTCTCAACTCCATCAGGGTTTAGGCCATCCAGGTGTATTTTTCAAACTGCTGGGCCAAAATTCACACTGCAGTCAGCTGTGTGGACTCCAGCTCCCAATGCACAGCCCATAATAACCACAGCACTACAGGGCCTATCCACTGACTCACTACTTGTATGTACTACAACTTTTGCTTTCAAGTAAAAAAGGCCATCTTTGACAGTTTCTTTCTCTGAGTTTCCCCAGTCGCTCCCAAGAGTTTCTCTGCTTTCAAGTATTAACAACGCCTCCGAATCCCTTTAAAGCTTGGAATATTCTGTTTTATTTGATGTGTAGGTATGTAGTGTTCTGAGTAACTGGAAAATAAGTCACTCAAAAAACAAAGCAATGGACTTCAAAAAACTTTTAAACAACAAATATCCAGGTATTTCTTTATGGTTTCCTAAGTTCTCACCAGCACAAGGTATTTCAAACTGAACAAATTTTTTGAGAGAAAAAAATTATTCTAGTGAATGCTCAGGTGTTTTTTTTTTTTTTTTTTTTTTTTTTTTTTTTTTTTTTTTTTTTTTTTTTTTTCAAAGAATCATGGAACTGACAACTCTTTGATTTTTTTTTTTAACCTATGTATAGTATGTACTTACTGGGTAGAAGGTCTAGAACAGAAATTTCTGTAGGAAAATGTAAGTGGACCCATTATAAAAGAGAGTCAAAGAAAGGTGGATTTGAATCCTAGATCTGCCACACTCAGAGTGTGGTCATGAGAAAAGAGCGAGATAATGTATATGCAAAAAAAGAACACAGTGCCCAGCACTTAGTAAGCACTTCTCAAATGCAGCTGATTTGATTATAAGTGAACAGGCTTTATAATGTCATTGTCTATCCTCTTCTTAAAAATATGTAGGAACAAAGCACTTCTTTTATAGGTATATCAAAGGTTGTGTAAATTGAGGACCAGACAGTGGCACAGCGGCAAAATGCAGCTCTGCAAGGCTCACTCACCTGGGAAGGTTTCAGGGTTTATATCCCTGAGTCCCTCAGGCACACTTGCAACCATTGGCTGGGGCTGGCTGAAACTGGACGTGGATCATGGCACTGAAACCCTGTTGAGTGCTGCCTCCCTCTCACTCACTCATTCAAGAAAGAAATAAACCAAGAAAATAAAATAAAATAAAAATCATATAGCCCCACAAGCCTGAGAATAAGCTCTCCTTAATGTCTGAGTGCCTCTGCTTTTGTTAAAATCCATTCTCTTTTGCTCAACCTTCAGAGTACTAGAAAATTGAGCCAGGCCACCGTCCAGTCAGTATTATTTAGCCCCAGTGAATTGTAAAACAGTAATGACTCCTCGGGACTGTTTGTTTTGCCATTTTAATAATTACTTGTTGAAGAATCACTGACTAATCTGTGACATGACAGATTTTGATGTTTCCCAATTATGTGCCCATTATGGAATCTATGAATTAGAGCCATTGTCCTTTGCTGTGATGAAGCTGGACTTTGTAGCTCTTTATTTGCCTAATGAGGTGGAGTTCAGGGGCTGGGCAGATGCGATTCTTTTGACAACATTTATTTTAAGGGATGATAGCAGCATATTTCAAGGTGATATGACAATATGCAAATGCTACTAAATTTGTAGGAATGAATTTATCTCAAGCATACTCATTAACAACTGTTTATAAACTTGAGAAATACAATCAGTTCTAGCCTTTCATAGAATAGATAGCTATTACCTATTGAGTCCTACTACATACTCAACGCTAAAAGAAGCCAAAAAGCTGCTGACCAGATACTAGATTTTTAATTTAAGCATCTATTTAACAAACATGTGTGTGTGTGTGTGTGTGTGTGTGTGTGAGACACTGCTCCTCTTAGTCGCTGAGAATCCAGGAGTGAATTATAAAAAGGCATGGGGGGCAGGACAGTACCACAGCGGTAAAGCACATTGCTCTATAAGGCAGACCCACCTGGCAAAGTTTGTGTCTGGAGACCTCCCTGAGTACACCAGGCATGTGTGTACATGATCTGGACTGACCAAAGGGTGGGTGGGGGTGGATTGTGACATTGGCACTCTGCTGGAGCTGCCATCTCTCTCTCTTTGTCATGGAAAAAAAACAAACAGAATTCTGTCAGGAGCTTGCTGTCTACTGGAGGAAACAGATACTAAATAAACATTCACCGAGAGGTGGAACTGCACGATGGTAAGAGCCATGAAGGAAAGCTTCACGGTGCTCTGAGAGTGATACCAGAGAGGGACTACAGGGTCTGAGTCAGTGAGAACCCTTCCCTGCTGAAAGGATGACTAACCTGAAATGTGAAGGAAAAGGAGCCATTACATATGGGTGTAAAGGGGAAAGAACATTCAGGA
The DNA here is from genome assembly GCA_026018925.1 of Tupaia tana. Lineage (NCBI taxonomy): Eukaryota > Metazoa > Chordata > Mammalia > Scandentia > Tupaiidae > Tupaia > Tupaia tana. Next base: position 33,906,984 of record JAKSZU010000014.1, on the reverse strand, counting down.
AGATACTCCCTACTTGGAGCAAGCATAATGCTTTTGGGAAATTGAAAGGAAGTCAATGTATTTTAACATAGAGGACAAAGGCAAGTGTGGGATATTCTGAATTCCATCTCTTGTGATATGCCAGGCTGCCCTGTTAGTTTTGCTTTCATTCATCCATTTCTTCATTCTTTGATTTACTCGGGCACTCAACAAATGATTATTCCATGCCCCTTCTGTGACAGGCACTATGGTAGGTACAAATACAACAGAGAGTCAGAAATAGCCCTGGCCTCCGAGATCTCACAAGAGAAGAGAAAAGAACACTCGCAAAGGCTATGGGGTCACAAAGGAAGAACTCTGTACTTGGCCTTTGTTTTGAAAGTTCATGAGTTACGAAGTGAGAAGAGAAAAATTTCAAGAAGAAGAAAATGCATGGACAAAGGTCCAGAGGAGAGGGAATCTTTGGAAGACAGGGAGATATTTGGTGGGGTTTTTTGTTTTATTTTGTTTTAAAGTTTATTTCTTTCTTCCCAGAAAAAGAAAAAGGGAGGGAGAGAGGCAGTTATTCCCAACAGTATCTTCACACCATTGTCTACCCCCCAGACTCAGCCTGCCTGGATTATAGGGTTGTCTGTGTGTGCCCAGCAGGCTCAGGAAGATCCTGGAATGTGAACCCAGGACCTTTCTCAGGTGGGGCCATTGCACTACCACTCTGCCACCACCCAGCACCAAGACAAGAAATTTTTAAATTTATTTTTTAAAATAATTTATTATTATTATTATTATTATTACTAGTATTTGTTTTAGAGCATGCATGCTCAACAGAGTAACAGAGAGAAAGAGGGAAAGTGAAAAAGCAAGCTGCCAGGTCTGAGACTTGAACCATGGTCAGCCATGTGGGAGTCTAGTACCTCAACCACCACACCACCTGTTGGCCCCAAGGCAAAGAAATCTTAACAGACTCTATGAGGCTTCTAGTGTGGACTGTGAGGTCCTCCTTAATATGAAGCAAAGGTATAAAGACAGTAGCCAGTCTTTTAAGGTCTGTTAAGCTGTGGCAAAGGTCTTAAATTTATTTTTTTTTCCCTACGAGTTGTGAGAACCCACTCAAGGAATTTAAGCAGGACAATTGGCACCATCAGATCTGCACTTCGGGGGATGATTATACTTGTGGCAATATGGAGAATGAAAAATTCGCTAAGAAACTGCTACAGGAATGCTGTTGAGATACCATAATGGCCTGAGTTAAAGTAGTGGCAGTGTCACTAGATAGATGTGGACAGGTTTCAAGGTTTTTAGGGGACTGGAACTTATAAGGTTTGGCACCTGATGGTGCAGGGTAGAGGGAGGTATTAAAAATATCTTCTGAGTGTCTGACTTGGACAGGTAGGTGGAAGGTGGGCAGCATTCGAAAGGCAGAAAAAAAGTGATTTTATTCATCTGTGTGTTTATCTGTAGACATTATTTTAATCATCTTGTAGAGCTGTCTACACTCCAGTAAGAACTGATTACCTGACACACACACTCACACACACACACCTACACATACATACAAAAGATGTGCAGTAAACTTTACCAGTTAGTTTTATAAACAAAGTTCCGTAGAACCAATTAACCATTGGAAGGAGAAGGACCAGGTGGTTACTAGGAATGTCAGAGGACAGTTCACAGAGCATTTGAGCCGAGCCTCATGTGACAAGTAACCAGTCACTAGGGACTGAGTGGAGAAATGAATGGTGAGAAAGACATTCTTGGCAGAAAGCACAGCAGGTTCAGAGCTTGAAGTTCTTTAAGAAACTGGAAATGGCCCACTGTTTCTAGAGAATGGGATTTGTGAAGAGGGTGACAGAATATGAGCTAGAAATCTAGGGTTGGAATAGATTACAGAGGTCTATAAGCCATGCGGAAGAAGATTTCATCCTACAGACGAGCACCTGTTAAAGTTTTTCTATAGAATACAATATCCTATAGAATGTAAATATGGTCAAATGAATATGGAAAATTCTGGTTTGAAGAAAATTAGAGTAATTTCTCTATTGTGGGATTTCTCAGGGCTTTTTAACATGCATTGGAAATCTCTAACAGAGGATTATATCTTTTATTTTTCAAAGTCTGCGTCTCTTTCTCTACAACACTAATTAACACCTCAAAAGACACTGATGATTCTGTGCCATGGGGTTTAGGAAATTCTGCCCTAGCTGATGGGGAACCATGTGAAGGTGACTACATGGCTCAGCCATAGTGATCCAAGCAGGAGGACACAGTTTAGTGGTGGCTGAGGTCACATGAGAGGCTGGGGTTTGGTTTCTAGCCCTACTTGAATAGGCTAGGTACAGTGGCCTGCACCTATGGTCCTAGAAATCCGGTAGCCTGGGAGAGGATCGTGATGTGCTGAGACCCTGTCAGAAATACCACTCTGTCTCCCCGCTACTCTCTCTCAAGGAAGAAGGAAAGAAAGAGAGTGAAAGAGAAAGAGAGAGTGACTGGATCTTGCCAACTCAGAGAGCAGAGTGAACTGGATGGGGTAAAGGCCGAGGAGTGGTGACTTTAAGAAGTTAAAGGAAAGATGGGCTCAGCAGGTTGCACGTTGGTAAGGCACTGGACTCCCACATGACTGACTGTGGCATGAGTCCTGAACTTGACAATTTGCTTTCTCACTCTCTCTTCGTCTGTGTCTCTCTCTGGTGAGTACACATGCCCTATAGCAAATTTTAAAATAATAATGATAATCACTAAACAATTCTTTTAAAAGAAGGAGTTAAAGAGAGAATAAGGCGGTGAATATGTATGTGCTAAATTGGAGGTGGTGGTGAGAGAGACAGACGTACGCTCAGATACGTGCGTGTGTGAATAATATATTAATATCTGACATGCAGCATGTGCTATTTGTAGCCCAGAGAAGCGAGAGATGGCTTTATTGAGAAAATAATAAAGCTCTCTATCAATAGGAGGAATTATTATTTCAAAGTTCTTTTGCATCTGCAATGCCTGTGATCCTCCTAGCAATTCTGGGAGAGGCTTTTGAGATGAGTTTCCCTGTTGGCCTGTGAGCAACCGAGCCACAGAGAGGTTAAGAGAAGCACCCCCAGTACCAGAGCTGGTGAAAGCAGATTGGCCTCTGCTCTTCCTACTCTAAATTCACGACTCTTTTCATTCTATCCTGTTCTCTCTAACGTCAGACTTGAAGCTAGGATTTAAAGATAAGTAGGATTTGCATAGATTAAACAAATAACTACACTTATTTTTAGTTGAGGGGAAATATACAAGAAAGGACACAGAGGCAGAGACTGAATGGCACAGCTCAGTCTGGGGAGCCTCAATCTGCTGACAGCTGGAATCTCCCCCTGGGGCTCCCATTCTCTGGCAGGGCCTGCTCCGTGGGCATGTGACATGGGCAGTGGCACAAGACTCACACTTAGGAGAGTGCCACGCCTCATTCAATGTTCTGACATTGCTGTCTAAAACTCTTAATACTTTTTTTTCTTTTAATTTTACCAGAGGGTATGTGTACTAACCATAGAAAGACGGGGAAAGTGAGAAAGCACCCTCCTCCCCACTCCAGTGGGGAATGGTCACATCAAAATCCCTTTTCCTCCATTTCTCTCTCCTTTTGGGATTTTGGTCATGTGTGCACATGCATAGGCCCAGCAGGTCTGGGACCTAAACCATGCAAGTGGCATATGGGATCCAGCCTCCTTAGCCACCATGACACAGCTGACCCTCTGATACTTTCTGAGTGAAAGAACCCCATCTCTTTTAGATTTATCCCCATAAATTACATAGCCAGTCCTGCTTCAGGCCCAGGTCAGGTGTTTTATTTATCCATTTTACATTTTGAGGCTAGTTTTACTCAACTAGATGCTTCTAAATTTTTATGTGTGGTTTACCCACACCTGATGCATCTCCTGTTTGCACATGAATGGTAACGGTTATCTCTGCATTCAGGTCGTGAGCATCTCGCTAGCACCTAAGAAGGCTAGTGCTTAGCACACAGGACACAGGTAGTAACTGTTTGCTGTCGAATGAATACATGCCTCCATTACAAGCCCACTAACAGGAAGTTTTATACTCCTTTGTAATGAAATCATGTCTTTGAGTTAACTTAAAACAAAAATAGCAGCCAGCCAGTGGTATGTGGTGCTGAAGGCAGCTGGATCCCACATGGCCAACTGCATAGATTGAGTCCCAGAACAAGTGACTTCAAGAACACACTAGGCATATGTGTGTGTATGCCCAAAATCCCAAGAGGAGAATGGAGGAGAGGGGATTGCTGCATGGTCATTCCTCCTAGGGGATGATTTCTCACTTTCTCTCTCTCTCTCTCTCTCTCTCTCTCTCTCTCTCTCTCTCTCAGGAGTGCATGTACCCTATGGCAAAACTAAAACAGCAGCAAAAACAATAACAAACAGCAACAATAGCAAAAGAGAGCAGGGCCAGCAGGTGTCATGGTAGTTAAGGTGTTAGACTCCCACAAGGCTGACTGCATTTCAAATCCTGGACATGGCAGCTTACTCACTTTCCCTCTCTCTCTCTCTCTCTCTCTCTCTGTCTCTGTCTCTGTCTCTGTCTCTCTGTCTCTGTCTCTTTTATAGAGCACATGTACCCTATAGCAAATTAATAATAATAATAATAATAAATAATATTAAATATTTCTTTTTTAAAATAATTCAAGGTTGAGAACTGGACTTCCTTGTGGACAATGACAGGGCATGTAATAGTGACAGGATACCTACGAGCAATATTTACCACCGTCCTATGAGGTAGATACTGTTATTATCTTTGTTTTACAAATGAAGTTAATATGGGTGATTAAGTACTTGTCTACGATTATAATGCTGTGAAATATCAGAGATGAGATTTGAACTCCTGCAGTCTGCTTCTCAAAAGTCGGACTTTCTACCATTTGCCAATTACACCTTACAGAACCATCTTAAAAAGGGGACTTACTGGGACCAGCAGGTGGCATGGTGGTTAAGGCGCTGGACACTCCCACATGGCTGAACCAGATTCGAGTCCCAGACCAGATAGATGGCTTGCTTTTTCACTTTCTCTCTCTCTGGTCAAATTAAAATAAATGAATTAATAAATAAAATTAAGTAAATAATTCTTTTTTTTTTAAAGGAAACTTACTTCTAGCCTCATACGATTATCAGTTAAGTGCTGTGTATGCTAGGGCCAGTTTTATTATCCATGTAGAAATATGCATAAGAAGTGACTGTGCCGTGACTATAAACTTGTTCATAACTTTGTACCTTTCCTGTCTCCAGGTCTTTTCTTCCCAAATTTCATTCTTTTTTCTCTCTATGAAATAGACTTAATGAGTCAGCATTCAGAAGCCAAGAGTGCTCTAGACCATTTTTTCCCCACCTGGAGAGAGAATCTAAAACCTTCATTAAATTCTCAAAAGGATATGTGATCCCAAAATGTGAAGTCACTGCTCAGAGCCTATCCTGCTTTTCAGATGCAAATTCATAAACTTCTGTTTTCATCCTTTGTTCAGTCCTGGTGGTGCTGTCAGATGCGGAATTGAAATCGCAGAGGTCTCTGTGTGAAGGTTGTTTCATATAATTATTTTCACGCTATGTATTCCATAAATATTTATTGAGTTTTAAAATATATGCAGCTTTACTGGCAAGTTCAAGGTCCATCTAGCTCTTGACTTCCGGCTTCTGTAACTTACCATGCTAGTATAGTAAAGGCCAAGTAGCAACCTCATTTGCATAACACTTTGAACTTCTCAACATGTTTTCCATGTGATGAGCTAAGTTTACCATAGGTCTGTCCTGTATCTTCCAAAACTCTGTACTTTGTGCTTATCCTCCAAAAAAGAAGTAGCAGACCATGATGGTACAGGGAGAGGATGATTAGAGCTGATTCTCTGTGAGCGAGGTTTGCTTACCAGTCCTTTGTGGCTGTGGGTCAGGGAGACTGATACATATTCTCCTGCAGTTCTTCCCTGCCCACTGCAGGGCAGAAATGCAGAGAAGAAGGAGAGGAAAGGGCCAACAGGTGGCATAGTAGTTAAAGTGCTTGACTCCCATGTGGTCAACTGTGGTTCAAGTCCTGGACTCGGCTTGAAACTCATGGTGGGCGAGTGTGCATGCCCAAAATCCCAAGAGGAGAATGGAGGAGAAGGGATTGCAGAATGGCCATCCTTCTGGGGGCTGATTTCTCACATTCTGTCCTTTGTCTCTCCGGCACTTGCACATGCCCTATAGCAAAACTCTCTCTCTCAAAAAATTAAAGAGGAAAATGAGCTCTGTTACTTGACAGTTTTGTTCAACGCTGACCCTCATGATTTTTGAAAGAGAGTGGTAATTTCTCCCCTCATACTGACCTTAAAATACTTTGAGAGTTAAGCCAACTTAATTGTCTAATATATGTCTTCCCCCAGAACAGAACTTGAGCAGAGTCACAGTGGGGAGTAAAATGGGGACAGGACACCATGTTTCATGCTCTGGGGTCTATCATTAAGTCACTGGGTAAATCTGATCAGTTTGCTTCTTTCCTCCAGCCTTCAGTCTCCTCATTAGTCAAATAATGGGCCTGACCAGTTAAGTTCCATGCTTGTGTTTTAGCTTGAACTTTGTCAGATGTGTTTGTATTATCTAGAATTAGCCAAACTCTTCAATTTGAAGGCAGAGTATTCAAGGCTGCCCTGACTTCTGACACCAACTGCAAATTTTGGAGGTGGGGAGGGGCTCGAAAACTACCCATAGTTTTGATAACTCACCAAACTCATTGAAAGCTATTATGCTCACAGTTATGGTTTATTATAAGGAAAGAATGCAGGGCCAGCCTTGTAGCATAGTGGTTTAGCACTTTGCATAGAGAGCCAGATCTCATGGCTGACCACGGTTTGAGTCCTGATGGCTTGAACAACATGCCAGGCACATATGTGTGCATGCCCAAATCCTGATGGGATGGTGGAAAGGAGTAAGAAGGATTGTAGCATGACCACATTCCATGGGGGAGAGGGAGGTGTGCTTCTCTCTCTCTCTCTCTCTCTCTCTCTCTCTCTAATGTACCCTTTTGCAAAAATAAAAACAAATAAAAGGGATAGCTTAAAATCAACCAAAAGAAGAGATGCAGAATGCAGAGTTTGGGAGGGTTTCAAATGCTAAGCTTCCTTTGTCTTCAAGATGCATGATTTTCCTGCCATTGGTGTGTGACAAATGCATAGAGTATTGCCAACCAGAGAAGCTTATCTTCACTTGTGTTCATAGTTTTTGTTGGAGCTCCCTAGACATGACAGATTGATTGACTGATGGATTGTCCACATGACTGAACTCAGGATCCTGTTCAACTGATAACCACGGGACCCAAAATCCTCACTCTAAAGCATGTGGTCATTCTAATGTGGCCAGCCCCATCCCAAGATTCCTAGTGGTCAGCTCCCACCCTACGAAAAGCTACTATTCTCATGTATGACATAGCTTACCTCCAAGAAGTCTAAGGAAAAAGCCAGATTTCTCCTTGGGAGAGACCAAATTCTTTACTACACAGGCATCCTGTGTATATTGTTAATTAACTTTCTCTCCTGAGTGATCTTCATTATTAATCCATCACATATTCACTCTTCCACTGTTTCAAAAGATACATTAGAGTACACAGTATTTGCAGGCACTGTTCTAGGTGCTGGACACAGAGCAGGAGATTAAATTCCTGTCTCCATGGAGATTATGTTCTATTGCCATAATACCAAAACTAAACAAGTATATACTGTCTGGTTATGATATGGGGATGGGGAATGATGGATTGGAGGATGTACTTCTATTTTATATAGAGTTGGTAAGGAAGGTATCTCAGAAAAATTGATGTTGGTTGGGGTAGACACCTGAAGAAGTGAAGTGCTGACTCATGCTATATCTGAAGGGACTCAGGACACAGGAAACAGCAGATGTGTTTTGGGATGGGAAAGGTCTTTCTGTTTATGTTTGATAAACCATAAATAGACTGCCATGTCTATGGAAGAGTGAGAGGGGGAGGCAAAAGTTGTTGGTGCTGTAAGTGAGAAATAAAATAATAATAAATAATAATAAAGAACTGTAACTGAAGCTGAATCTTTCCAGCATTTTAAGAAAGTTTTATTCTGAATGTGTAGAAAGCCAATAAAAAGCTTTGAACAGAGCAGTGACATGAAGTGATTTGCATTTAAAAGGACCATTCTGTCTGCTGCAGGAACACCATTCTGGGGGTGGGGCATGGTGAAGTAGGGATCAGACTGGTTAGAGCCTGTTCAAATCATCCTAGTGACATGTGATGGTAGCTGGAGCATGGAAGTGGTAGTAGAGATAATGAGAAATGTTACTTGTGGTTACATTTTGAAGTTAGAGTTGGAAGGATTTGCTGATGGGCTGGAAGAACGTGGGAAATGATGAAAAAGGATCCAGGATCAGGAAGGTGGAGCAGATATGGTGAGAGTGGCAGTAGAGATTAGGATGCCTTATAGATTCTCAGTGAGATGTCAGCTTGGCTCTTGGTGGTCTTAGTCTAAGGTCAGGAGAGAGATTTGTGGTCATAGTTCCAGCATGGGGATTTGTAGTCAGGTGAGTGGTAGAGCATGAGACTGGATGAGGTCACCTCGGGTGGAACTATGGATAAAGAAGTGTGAGGATTTTTAACTCCAGGGTCATTACATATTGAGAGGTCAGAGCAGTGAGGAGGAGCCAGAAAGTAATCTTGAGGAGTTATAGGAGAATTAAGAAAGAATGGTTGGGGACCAGCAGGTGGCATGGTGGTTAAGGTGCTGGACACTCCCACATGGCTGACCACGGTTCAAATCCTGGACCTGGTAGCTTGCACTTTCCCTCTCTCTCTCTCTGTCTCTCTCTCTCTCTGGTCAAATTAAAAAATGAATGAATAAATTAAATTAAATTAATATTTTAAAAAATAAGAAAGAATGGCGGGGACCAGCTGATGCCATGATGGTTACATCACTGGACTCCCACATGGTTGACTGTGGTTCAAGTCCCAGACCAGGAGGCTTGAAACATGCTGGGAGCATGTGTGTGCATGACCAAAATCCTGAGAGAATGGAGGAGAAGAGATTGTGGTATGGCTATCCCCCCGGGGGATGATTTCTCACTTTCTGTCTCTCTGTCTCTCTTTCTTTCTCTCTCTCTCTGGCAAGTGCACATACACTATAACAAAAATCCCGCCAAAAAAAAAAAGAAAGAAAGAAAGAAAGAAAGAAAGAAAGGAAGGAAGGAAGGAAGGAAGGAAGGTGCCCAGGCATCCATGAAGAAAGTACAATAAGAGGGAGGGAGCAATCAGTTGCACAGCCAAAGCTGCTGTTCCAGGTAGTGGAGTGCCTACCACAATGTCCTGGGAAATGAATCTACCGATTATGTGACCACAAAACTCTACCCTCTAATCCAATCTGAAAGACTACTAATAGTTCTCAGCTAAATGTTTATAACTGTGCCTTTAAATTTTTCCACCTTGAGTGGCTTTAGCAGAGTCTGGATGCCCAGCTGTGAAAATCCTGTTTTTGGCAGTGGTATCTGGCTATTTGGCTTCTTCTGCTCGCTAGAATTAAAGTCATAGGTATTGGATTGAACAGTTGGCCTGTTAGGGTGGCAACTATTACAGTGGTGAATAATAATATTACGGCTTTCTTGCTGTCTGAGTTTGTTATATGGTATCATCTTAGTACTTTTAGAATCTTGTTCTTTTTTTATTCTACTCCTTTGACTTGCTGGTTTCAGGAAAAAGCATAGTTTGGATTCAAATCTCCTAAACTACACAATCTGCATGTATGTGTGTGTACCTATGCACACATACACATACATATGTATGTGTCTCTATATGTTTTCATAGTTTCAAACTTTATAAAGCAGTGAGATTTATCAGATCCTTAGTGGGTCAAACTTTCTTTTCAAAAGAATACATTGAAATACATTTATTTTGTGAATGCAATGAGATTTTTGGAACAGTGTCTCTACACTTGTTCAATATACTAGCCATTAGACATAGGTGGTTACTGAGCCCTAGAAAAGTGGTTAGTTTTGAGAGGTTCATGAGTGGAAAGCACCAAATCTCAAAGATTTGGCATTTAGAAAAAGAATGTAAGTAAATAATTAACAGTGTTATATTTATATGAATTAAATTTTTTTTCTTTTTTTTTGGAGAGGTTTTTGCTATAGGGCGCATGTGCTCGCCAGACAGACAGAGAGAGACAAAGAGATGGAAAGCAAGAAATCACCCCCCAGGGGGATGGCCATGCCGCAATCCCTTCTCCTCCGTTCTCCTCTCAAGATCTTGGGCACGCACGCACACGTGCCCGGCGTGAGTTTAAGCCACCGGGTCCGGGACTCGAACCGCAGTTGACTACGTGGGAGTCCAGCGACATAGCCATTACGCTAACTGCTGGTCCCAAATTAAAATATTTTTAATTTATTGGATTAAATGGATTTTTATTTTTTTGGAAAGATTTTTGCTATAGGGCATGAGTGCTCACCAGAAAGACAGAGACAGAGAGACAGAAAGTGAGAAATCACCCCCCCGGGGGGATGGCCACACCGCAATCCCTTCTCCTCCATTCTCTTCTTAGAATCTTGGGAACACACATACACGCACCAGGCATGAGTTTAAGCTACCGGGTCCGGGACTTGAACAGCGGTTGACTACATGGGAGTCCAGCGACATAGCCATTACACCAACTGCTGGTCCCAGATTAAATGAATATTTTAATTTTTTTTTTAATTTAAAAATTTGGACCAGCAGATGGTGTAATGGTATCATTGGACACCCACATAGTCACTGCAGTTCGAGCCCCGGACCCAGCAGCCTAAACTCATGCTGGGTGTATGTGCAAGCATGCCCTAAATCCTGAGAGGAGAATGGAGGAGAAGGGATTACAGCATGGCCATGTGCCCTGGGAAATGATTTCTCGCTTTCTCTCTGTCTCTCTTTGTCTCTCTGGTGAGCACATGGACCCTATAGCAAAACTCTCTCTTAAAAAATTTTTTTTAATTAACAAATTGATTTCATCTGTTTCTTTTTCATATTTTAATGTAGAAAGTAGATAATTTATGAATGCAAATGAGGTTTGCATTCTATTTCCATTGGACAGAGTTATGCCATTCATTCTGATATGCATTTTCATATCAGTGTCTCTCAACTTCCTGGTACAAAAAAAGTTATTTGATCTTTTCAGTACAAGGTTTCTTTCTGTATTATATAGCATGAACAATATTTTCAAAAATTTTTTATTGCAAAATTATATATGTTCTAAATTTTCTATGATAAAATTATGAACAAAAAAGAAAGCTACAAATACCACTGATAATATTTTGATATGTTCCTTTCATTATGTGCACAATTTTTAATCAAAAAGCAGGAGCAGTCAATTTATTTTATTTTATTACTTTTTTATAATTAATTTTTAAAGAATTATTTAATTTTATTTATTATCATTATTTTTTAATTTGTTATAGGGCACATGTGTTCACCAGAGAGATACATAGAAAGAGAGAGAGGGAAAGTGAAAAATCAAGCTACCAGGCCTGGGACTCGAACCACGGTCACCCATGTAGGAGTCCAGCACCTTAACCATCATGCCACCTGCTAGCCCCCATTTTATGACTTTTTTTTTTAAATGTAACAAAAACATCTGTCCTTGCCATTAGATCCTTTTAATTTTTTTTTGTACAAATATACTAGAAGGATATAGCATATTCCCCCAAAATAAAAATGGCTTATAATAGCAGTGACTTCTTTAATTGTGGATTTATTATTGTTGTTGTTACTATTATTATTATTAATACATTCAATTGCTATACAGCATTTAAACTGTAAAGAGATTTTACACAGCATGATACATATCTCAGTCCAGTGTCCTTTTTTTTTATTTTTTTGGAGAGGATTTTGCTATAGGGCACGTTTGCTCACCAGACAGACTGAGACAGAGAGACAGAAAGTGAGAACTCACCCCCCAGGGGGGATGACCACACCGCAATCCCTTCTCCTCCATTCTCCTCTTGGGATCTTGGGCACGCACGCACACACGCCCAGCGTGAGTTTAAGCCACCGGATCTGGGACGCGAACCGTGGTCGACTACGTGGAAGTCCAGCGACATAGCCATTACGCTAACTGCTGGTCCTAGAATACTATACATGTCCTTATCAACAGATAACAAATTATTTCTGTGTCCCACAAATATCTTATCTCTTATCTTTTTTCCCCTAATTTCCTTTCCTGTACTCTTCCACTCCCACACTCTCCTTCCACTTTGTCTCTAGTATCCATAACAATTATTTTAATGCTTTTATGTCCTCCAGTCTTTCAGTCTCTACCATAGAGTGCAGACAGTCTGTTTATGTTAAGAGGAGACATACAATGTCTCTTTTATAGCTTGACTTGCTTCACTCAGCAACAAATCTTCCATATTCGTCTATTTTCTATCAAATTCTAAGGCCTTGTTGCTTTTTATGGATTTTAGAATCTTTATTAACAGCTATATTGAGATACATCTAGTGCTATAAAACTCACTCTTTTTGAATGTGTAATTCAGTGGTTTTTAGTATATTCAGAATTGTACAGCTATTTCTTTATATAATTTTTAAAAATATATTTATTTGATTTTATGTGTTTGTTATTATTATTTTTAACTTTGCCATAGAGCACACACACTCAACAGAGAGAGAGAGCGAGAGAAAGAGAGTGAGAGAGAGACAAGAAAAGTGAGAAAACAAGCCACCAAAACCAGGACTTGAACTAGTTAGCCATGCGGGAGTCTAACACCTTAACCGTCATGCCACCTGCTGGCCTCTGCCTTATCTAATTTTAGAAATTCTCATCACCTCAAAAAGAAATACTGAACCCAAAAGAAGCCCCTTCTATTCCCCTCAGCCTCTATTTCCATGGATTCGCCTGCTGTGGACATTTCACGTGAATGGAATCATGCAGTGTGCGGTTCTTTGGGTCAGGCTTCTTTCACTTAGCACAATGTTTTCAAGTTTTATCTATGCCGTAGCATTTGTCAGTACGTCATTACTTTGTCTAACTGAATTGTTGGGAAAATCATGCTGCATTTTTGCATAGAAAAACATAGAAAAATATATCATGACTTTCCCAGTAGCCTTAGTAATATTCCACTGTATGAATATGTAACATTTTGTTTATCCATTTATCAGCTGATATACATTTAGGTTATTTCCACAGTTTGGCTGTTATAAATAATGCTGCTATGGGTACTTATGTATAAATTTTGGTGTGAGAATATGTGCTTTCAATTCTCTTGAGTGTGTGTGTGTGTGTGTGTGTGTGTATTTACGTATACATATATATTAATTGCTGGGCCACATGGTAACTTTGTTTCACATTTTGAGGAACTGCCAAACTATTTGTGACTGCCAGTGTACAATTCCACAGGTAATGTATAAGGATTCCAGTTTTCCCACATCCTCACACTACTGATAGTGGTGATTTTCAACAAAGAATATTCATCTCGAAGAGGAACAAATCAGAATCTAGTGAGTGTTTTGGAAAAATATTTGATTCTGTTGTGACCTTAAACCACCCCTAAAACACATGTGCACATGCACTTACACACATACACACAGCTCAAACACAGTGGTTAAAAAGATCCCAGTTACATGAGAACCAGCAGTTAGCGTAACGGCTATGACGCTGGACTCCCACTTAGTCAACCATGGTTCGCATCCCGGACCCGGTGGCTTAAAACTCACGCCGGGGGAACCAGCAGTTACTGTAATGGCTATGTCGCTGGACTCCCACGTAGTCGACCGCGGTTCGCGTCCTGGACCCGGTGGCTTAAAACTCACGCCGGGCACGTGTGCGTACGTGCCCAAGATCCCGAGAGGAGAATGGAGGAGAAGGGATTGCAGCGTGACCATCCCCCTGGGGGGTGATTTCTCGCTTTCTGTCTCTATGTCTCTCTCTGTCTGTCTGGCGAGCGCACGCGCCCTATAGCGAAAACCTCTCCAAAAAAAAAAAAAAAAAATCCCAGTTACAGATACATCACAGTTCAGAGCCAGGCTCCCATTTGTTTGACTTTGGGTATATTATTTACTTCTATTATCCTCTGTAAACTAGAGACAATAATAGTGCTTATCTTATTGGGGCTGTTGCTAGAATTTAGTGAAATAATACAACTAAACCCTTTGTACAGTCCCTAGTACATAATACTCAACAAGTTTTAGCTATTTCTCTATTGATAGTTCATTGATTTTTCCATTATATTAGTGCAGTATTTTATGCTTAGCAATTGTATTTGTGGACATTTGAATTGTTTCCTAAATCACCCTCTGGCTAAATATTGGCCTGTATTCTTGATTGTCTTCTTAGGATAAAATCTGTAAGGTATTTTTCCTTAGTGCATTAAAAAAGAGGTTTGAGGGAACCAGTAGTTAGTGTAATGGCTATGTCACTGGACTCCCACGTGGTCGACTGCGGTTCACGTCCCGGACCCGGTGGCTTAAAACTCAAGCCGGGTGCGTGTGCGTGTGTACCCAAGATCCCGAGAGGAGAATGGAGGAGAAGGGATTGCAGCGTGACCATCCCCCGTGGGGGTGATTTCTCGCTTTCTGTCTCTAATGTCTCTCTCTGTCTGTCTGGCGAGCGCACGCGCCCTATAGCAAAAATCTCTCTCAAAAAAAAAAAAGAGGTTTGAAAGGTATTTCTCGATATATATTTTTGTTTAAATCATATGAGAATGTTATTTTGAGCAATCTACTCAGGTTCGAGGTGATACTCCCAAGACTGTTACTACACTGGTTTTGGAACTCCTCATCTTGTGCCTAATAAATACCATGCAAATTAAAACTGTCTGGCGCAGGGACCCACAGGCGGTGTGGTGGTTGGGAGCACTGGCCTCCCACATAGCCCACCTGGTGTCTTGCCTTCTTACTCCCTCTGTCCCCCTCTCTTTTTTTTGGGGGGGAGAAGTTTTTTTTTTTGCTATAGGGCACGTGCGCTCGCCAGACAGACAGAGACAGAGAGACAGAAAGCGAGAAATCACTCCCCAGGGGGGATGGCCACCCCGCAATCCCTTCTCCTCCATTCTCCTCTTGGTATCTTGGGCACGCACGCACATGTGCCCGGCGTGAGTTTTAAGCCACTGGGTCCAGGATGCAAACCACGGTCGACTACATGGGAGTCCAGCGACATAACCATTATGCTAACTGCTGGTCTCCCCTCTGTCCCCCTCTCTTTCTCTCTGTCTCTATTGAGCACAAGTGCTCTATAGCAAATTTTAAAAACTAATAATAAATGAAATTCAATAATTCTTAAAAAGAAAAAACAAAAAAAAAAAAAAAAACAAAGAAAGAAAAGACCCTATCGGGTACAGGGCATCCCAAATTTAACTATAAGATCCCTGAATGACTAAAAGTATGCGATAATGTTTTCTCTCAGGCTCTCAGATCAGGGCTGTTGTGGTTCTGTAACTTTTCTCCCATCATATCATTGTCCTAACTAGACATCTCTGCGTTGATGAAATCAGACACACAGACTGTTTTTGTTTTTCAATGAGACAAAGCAAGGCAAGAGTAAGGCGACAGTGAAGCCTGCACTATAGAGAAGAGTGATTCCTAGAGAGTGGGCATGGCTTCACATTCCTTACGTTGTCAGGCCTAGAAGCCTTACAGAAGCACTCACAAATCTACCATGGCAATCTCATAACCATCCTGGAAGGGATCAGACAAAGGCAGCAGATTTGCTCTGATGGATATGAGAAAGCTTCACAGTAAAGGTAGAATGTTAAGAGTTACTTAACTTTATGGTAGAAGATTGGGTTGGGTGGTAGAATGTTCTAGAACCGACACAACTTGGGAGACTTAAGTGTCAAAAATTAAAGGGGGGAACCAGCAGTTAGCGTAATGGCTATGTCGCTGGACTCCCACGTAGTCGACCGCAGTTCGCGTCCCGGACCCGGTGGCTTAAAACTCATGCCGGGCGCGTGAGCGTGCGTGCCCAAGATCCCGAGAGGAGAATGGAGGAGAAGGGATTGCGGTGTGACCATCCCCCCTGGGGGGTGATTTCTCGCTTTCTGTCTCTATGTCTCTCTCTGTCTGTCTGGTGAGCGCACACGCCCTATAGCGAAAAACCTCTCCAAAAAAATTAATTAATTAATTAATTAAAGGGAACTTCTCACTCATGATAGGAATGGAAACATATCACCAAGTAATGTGTTCCTACCTGGGTGCTGGTAAGTGTTTAACAACTCTCTCTCAAAAAATGTTTTTCACTCTCAAAAAGAAGAAAAAGAAAAAAATAAAGGCTCAAAGCCCAGCCTCTATGGTATAGCTGGTAGTATACCAGACTGCAGAGCTGGAAGCCACATGCCTATTACGGTTCAAGTCTCCACCTGGTCAGCCTGAAAACACCCTGGGCACACACATATGCCTGCCCAGGATCTTGGTAGGGTAGAGGACTAGAGGAGGGAGATTGTAGTGTGACTGAGCCCCGTGGAAGGTACTGTCTCTTTTTCTCTCTCTTCCTACACATGCATATGCACTCTGTCATGAATTTTTTTTAAAAAAAGGAAAAAGAAACCTTTAGAAATTTACTAAAAATGATATTATAAGATAATAAATCAATATTCCTTGTAAACGTAGATACTAAAAAAAAGCCTAGGTGTAGATTTATCGTATATTTATGTGCCTATGTAGATTTATTTATTTCCATAATGTACCCTCCTGATAGATTTCAGACACCAACATCCTGTCATTTAAAGCAGAACTAGAAAGTGACGGACATAATCAGCAAAATTAGCTCTCAGTAGCCAGTGCATGCCAACCTCGGCCCATCACTGTGTGTTTTCATAAGTTTCCATACTTGAATAATTATGGGAACATTATATGTGTTGAAATCCATTAAGAATCCAGAGCCTAGATTAAATACAACACTTCAAGGGCAGGAGGTTTTGTTTTCTTTTCCCAAGTGAAATTCTACATTAAAGGAACACTCACGTGGTATTACATGTTGTAGCATGCATGAAAAGGAATTGCAAAATTGTTAGAAATTCAAGAGGTCATCCTCTGGGCAGTCAGCACATAAACCACCTCAGAGAGACAGTGTGCATTCAGGGCTTAGTGATCCTAGAGATTCCATGTGATTCCTCGATAGAGAAACGTGACTAGGTCTGCACACACGTAATGTGACAATCAAGACAGGCTAATCCTAATTCCTTCCACTTACCTTTATAAGCTGGTAAAATGTTGTGTACCTAGTTTCTAGTAGCTGTTAAGACAGGCTGTTAGGTGGCAAAACTCGCGTTTTTAGGTCACTTTTGTTCACATGAACGATCGATTTGTACCGCATCCCTCCCGCCTTTAGCAGATGGGGATCTCCATGCAGCACTGCTAGAAGGGAGAACTGTCATTTCACTGAGGCCTGGCCCTGAGCCAAGCCTGGACTAAGCACTTTCCTTACATTGTCTCTGAAGCCACCCAACAACTCTGTGAAGTAGCCACTATTGTTCTCTTCCACTTTGCAAATACAAAGGATCAGAGATGTTAAATTATTTGCCAAAGGTCATGAAATTCATAAATCCCTGAACTAGGACACACATAAACCAGGACTGTGTGACACTGAAGCCTATATTAAGAATCTCCAAACTGGCTTAGGTCAAAAGTTTTAATACATTGTAGGTAGTTCATGTGCTAATTGGATAGGATGACCTGGAAGTGTCTTATGTAGGAAGCAGTAGCCTTTCTGGGAGGGGGGTATATGTGAATGCTGGGGGGGAGGGGGAGGCATGACAAGGGTGATAAAAAAAGAATGTGTCCACATGCTGTCATGCTGAATTGGGTAACTTAAGAAGCCTGTGTACTTGTAATTGGCCTTTTCCACATAAAGCATGAGCCTGAAATAGGTCAGCCTTTCTGTTTCCTCTGTTGCCTCCTTTGCCGCCTGTGGCCCCCTTTACATCAACTGTAAATTAGACGCTAAGTTTCAGGATGGCAGAGATCCATTCTGTTTCAATGCTGAATTGCTAAGCCTCTCCCAGTGTCCAGCATAGTAACTGCTTAATTGTTTGTTGAATATGGATGTGGTGACAGATATAAATAAATACTCCTGTCAAAGTAATAGCAATTTTTTCCCACACATCATCTCACTTAATCTGTGCAAGAATTCGATGAACTAGATGCTATGTGTCTCCCTATTTTATAGATGAGAAAATCGTGACTTAGGGAGGTCTTGCAACTTGTTCCAAGACACAATAGCAAATAACAAAGAACAAGCTTTGTCCAATATCAGAGCCTTTGTATTTAACATTATGTTATAGTCTGTCGACTCATAATGCATTTGTTGTATTTCTAAAAGAAGCTCATGTTCTTATTAAAATTGGATGATCGAATTTAACTTCTGTGAAGAAAGGGACTCTACTTTGTCATACCTGGATCCCCAGTATGTAGAATGATTCTTGGCTAGTATTAAGTGCTCAGTAAACTTTTCTAATGTATGTACATACAGCAATGAATGGGAACAATTATTTCAACAGAAATCAGAGCAATGAGCTAGAAAATGTCATGGTCACAACAGATGACATTTTGCAAGAATTTAAAAAAGGGAAGAGCTATAAAAGCCGAAACATCACCAAACAAATTTAGTAATTTACTCATTCTTTCAAAAAATATAAACATCTACTACTCAGTGCCAGACACTCAATATTAGAGGTCTAGTGAAAATAGTAGATGATAATAAGTAAACAAATATTATGAAATGTAATGGGTCTTCAAAAGACAAAAAGAAATGTGGAGACAGGAAATACCAGAAACAGAAATGTGGTGTGAATGAAGACTGCCTCAGTAAAATAGGGACTGTTGAGATGCTGAAGAACGCCTAAAACATGAAGAAGGGGCGTAGAGAAACAGCATGCTGTGATGGTAAGAAGACGGCATAGCAGCGTTCCTCAGAAACTCACTAGCCTTCTTTCTGTTACTCCGTCATGTCAAGGCCTTCCCAAAAGCCTTCCCGCATGCTGTTTCTCTACGCTCCCTTCATCTTCCGGCCTCCTTCATTGCGCCTCATTGTGCTAAGAATCACAGCCAGCAGCTTCTTTCTCCCCTTGGCTTTTGATAGAGGGACTCATTCTTCATTCTTCATAACAGAAACAAGGAACCTACAAGACAGAAAAACTTAAGATTGACTTAATCAATAGAGAGCTATCTAACTCGCCTTCTCAGAACTTGTATCTTAGTAAAAAAACAACCAAACAAAGTGGTGTCGTTGAATCAATACAGGGGGAATTTTGCAACAAATGTAAAAGGGAAAATTTGGTAAGCTCAGATGCTCCATCTGTGGAGGGGCTGTTTCCCCTAGTGGTCACATAGGGAACAACGAACCTGAATCTTCCTGATGCACTGTGCAGCGCTATTCCTGTCTAGCCATGTTCTAGGAAGACAAGGGGGAGAATTCCCCAAATATTTTCTAACGCCTCCTATCACAACTTAAGGTCATTCCAACTGAAAACAGGATGCCCTTCTTATTTTGATAGACTGAGAGATGAATTTGGCTTTTTTCCCCTCTGTACCCCTCACACACCCTATCATGCTACTCTCCAAAGAAGTTGGGCTGTGGGACTACAAATGAACACCACACTGGAAATCTGGGATGGATGCAGCTCCTCACATGAAGGAACTAGCCAAGACAACTGCTACTGAAGAGGACTGAATCAACTCACACCTCTGTCTTCGTCTGCCACTGAAGGTTCATAGGTGGATTTTGAAGAAATAGACAAATATATAAGACTTAACCACCAGATGAGAATCAAATAGAATCTATGGAAAACTGACTTACCTCAAAAAATCATATTGAATATTTCTAGTCTTTCCTCCCAGGGATATACGGTCGCTCTCTGGAGACGGAAAATTGCCATTTTCCACCTGCTAGCAGCCTCTATTCTTCATGGGAATCTAATGGCAATTCCCAACCTCAGTTAAGGACTTGTTTTCCCATTTTTTGAACTTCAAATACTTCCTGAATTGTGTTAGCTGAAGCATTGTATGTATATAATTAACTCACAGATCCCTCTGGACTCATCTAGCTAAACTTGTGGAGCTTAACTGAGCAAGACATTTGCTGATGTCTCTCCCTCTGGTGGTGACACCCTTTGAAATGAATACCTTCTGCAAGAGGAAACCAAGGAAATTTCTTTTCCAAATTGGCTTTCTGGTGATTTGAGTTGCTTCATTAAATGATTTCGGATGTTTCATAACAACAGCAGGAACAATAAAGATCTCGTTTTCTTTCAAATGTGGAATTTGCAATTTGGGGAAACCTGGATGGAAGAGAGAATTCTGTATTTTTCTCCTGGTTGAAGTAGGAACGCAGGCCTCTTTTTTGGTGTTAATTGGATCCTGGAGAATTCCCCAGGGTAGTGAAAACTCTCCGTGGGCAGGGGCTCCCTTATGCTTCAACCGACCGTCCATGTTGGGAGCACGTGGAAAGCACCCCTGCACATGCAAAACCTAACAGAAGGGCGGAAGCAGTCCATTTTTTAAAAAAGAAGAAAAGCAAGGTAAAAGGATAGGAAGAGTGGACTTTTTTTTTTCCCCCCAGAGTGACTATGTTTACAAGATACATAACTCCGTCCTTCCCTTCCCTCTCTCCTGTGTAGACACGGACGCTTTTCTGAGCATCAGCCTCCTACTGTCAGATGCTCAGACTGTTTAGAATGGAGAAGTCAGATGGGACCGCAGTTGTAAAGTGCTCTCGCCTGCTTCCCCGTCTATCCCCTAGCATAAGGGATTTAGGCTAGGCTGTGAGCAGGTCTTTTTCCCATTTCCTCTTCTCTTCCTGAGGCTTCTAGCCTCGAGCCTCGCCCTTTAACTTCACGAAGGAACCCCATGCATCCTAACGGTGAGCAGGAGAGACTTGGATGTAGACACTCTGCCTATCCCAAGGAACCTACTTCTTGCTATTCTGAAGTGCAGGTGTCCGGAAAAAGGCAGTGAACTAGGGGCTCTGGGTGCTATCTTAGACTCGGCCCTTAGCGGCGTGGCACTGGCAGGGGGTGGTCGGAAGAGCGCGTCTACGCTTTCCACGTGAATCTGCAAGCTAGCTGCTTGCTGTCCAGGTGGCGGTTCGCGGCTGCGTGCACCCCACTGCAGCAGAGAGCAGCCGCAGCCTCTGCCTCGGCCACCACCGCTGCTGGGGAAGAGTCCTGGGGCTGCTGACGCGGTTGGGAGGAGCCTCGCCTTTAATGCACCAGCCGCCTCCAGCCTCCTGCAGCAACAGCAGCAGCAGCAGCAGCTGCGAGTGCGCGTGTGGGTGTGAGGGTGAGTGCGCTGGCGCCGGCCGCAGCGCCCTGCCCAGCTCCCCGTCGGCTTCCCTAACCCCCGCCTGCCGGAGCCGCCCTCCCGCGGGACCAGCACCCTCATCCGGCCCAGACGAGCCCGAATCCTGCCCCAGCCATCTCGCCACTGCAGCTCGGGTCCAGAAAGGAACCATTTTGTCGCGGCTGCCGGCTCTCCCGGGGGAGGAGGGATCTTTTTTGCATTTTGGAACCGCTGCCAACGAGGGGAACCTGTTGGGCATCTCCCCAGCCCCGCTTGTGAGTGCCGGGGCGGGCGGGCGGGACCAGACCCCTCGGGACACCGCGCATCTTGGCACCCGGAGGCAGCGGAGGCAGGCGCAGCATCCTCGCTGGGAATTGAAGCTGGAGTGAGCGCACCGCGCGGGAGGAGCCGCCGCAGCCTCGGAGAACCCGAGTGGAGGAGGTGACAGCTCCATTGCCGGGTTTTTATTTTTTTTCTCTCCGCCTCCCCATCTCCTCCTCAGGCTCGGACCATGGTGCAGTCCCACTGGCTCCCCTGCCCCCCTCTCCTGTGAGACTGGCTGCGGGGAGGGATCATGGATACTTGTCTGCCGGCTTCTGGTTCCCACGCAAGTAAGCCTGCTGTCAATGGAGGAGGACATTGATACCCGCAAAATCAACAACAGTTTCCTGCGCGACCACAGCTATGCGACCGAAGGTAACGCCAGCCCAGCCGCATTCCGCCGCTGGGGCCCGCCGCAAGTTGCGGATCGCTGTGCTTCGCGGGCCACCGGCGCGTAGTGGCGGAGACTCCTCCCGGCCCTGGGGCTGGGGTTGGGGCTCGGCTCGCAGGGGCAGCCGCCAGTGCGCCCCACATCCATCTGGGCTCCGCGAGGCGAGCCCAGCGTTCAGCAGCAGGTGGACCCGGCGCCCAAGGGAGTTAAAATGGCCCTCAGGGATTAGGCTTTTCAGGGTGGGGCTCTCTACCGGAAAGATGACCCCAGGAAGGCAGACGACCCCTCCCGCCAGATGCGCACAGGGGTCCTGTGGGGAGATGAGAAGGGAGGGGCCCAGAAGGACTGTGGTCCACCCTCCCTGAGCTGAACGAGGTTGTGTCTCTCAGAGGCTGCAGGGAGGGCATGGTTTCATTTCCTGCCCATTCATCTCTTCAGTCGGCCGGCCGGGTTACCTGCTCAGACAATCAAAACCCCAAAAGGCCCTTTGCCAAAGGGCCAACCCTTATCCCCTTGGAAGTGCATTAGCAAGAAATAAAAAAGGTGGCTGGGGAAATAGCGTTCCAGCGGCGAGCGAATAAGCCTGACACGTGGGGCGAGCAACGCGATCCGTGGGGCCTTTAAAAATCACCATTATGAATTCTGCAGCAGTAGTTTCTGCTGAATCAACAGCCAGCAGAAAGCAAGAGGGTTCAGCAAGCTGAGCTTTGCCAAGAGGTGAAATTGTCGTCTCTCTCTCTCTCTCTCTCCCTCTCCCAGCTTGCTCTGACATTAGCTCTAGTGCTGTCAGGCAGGAACTGGAAAGTCAGCAGGTGGAGTCTCCTGCTGCCTTTTGTGTGTGATAGAGAGTGGAGGCATTTTTTTTAATGCCAAAACTTTTGCATGTTTGATCCCTCACTTTCAACCTGTAGGCCTTTATTCCTAGCCACTTATATAAGCGTTGCATTATTGCACTGTAGTATCCATGTGAGAAAATGTATATGAAAGTGCTTTGGGAAAATGTTGCAAGATATATTGATTTGAGATTCTTCTTCTTGGATGCTAAAATTTCTGCAATATTTAATCAAATCCAATGACTGCTAGAGAAATGGGATGGCGGAAGAAAAAGAGTTCAAGGTCTGGAAAAAAAAAGACACAATCCCAGGGGGATGGGGTAAGGTGACATCTTTTATAAACATCCCTGGAAGTTTTAGGTAGGAGAAATGCCCAGTGCTGTTGAAAATACGGTCTTCATTCATCATCATGGGAAAACATCAAGCCCAGTTATGGCCATGGTGCTAGACAAATTGAGCAGAGGTTTAAGCTCTGGCTTCCAGGAGCTTAGAGATGGCTTTTCAGATGTGCAACCCATTTCATTCCTATACTGAGCCCCAGACTTACTGATTCCTTTTCTTTGTGTCATGAGAGCAGAATTGTAAGGTATTCTTCCTCATCTCAGTGTTTTGTCATGGACTCAGTACCCAGGCAGCATATGACTAACTAACTCTGTGTCTAAGTATGCCGTCTAAGACAGAAGTTGGCTTTGGGGCACATTTCTGTTTGTGACTACAAAGAAGGAGGGTTGCCGCCGTGTTTTCTACATTATGTTGTATGGGCAAAGGAAACTTACTGAGCTGAGAAGATGGCCACACCGGGGCCATGTGTAGGGGACTATCAGTTGTAGAGTGAAGAAACTAATTAAAAAGACATTCCTTATTTTCAGGGCCCTGGATATTTTGTTCCTATTTTATGACATTTTTGTACATTCTGATTAGAATAGCTGGATTCATACGGTCAAAAGGGGCATGCGTTTATAGCAAAGAGCTTTCTAAAATCTTTCTGGTACATAAGAATGAAACTTCCAGAGCTTGCGTGTGTTCTCTCTCTCTCTAACTTGATCTCAGTAAAGGTATGAGAAAGAAAAGAAAAATGGAACTTAGATGATCTAAATACCAGAAGCTAGAACAAGCAAGTTCTCTGTGTATTGACCTATTACTTTTAGGGGACACTTGACCTATTACTTTTAGGGAACATTCATTCAATTGTGCCATCAAGTGGGGAAAGAAATCCCTCTTCTTCTGATGAATACCTTAAGCGATCCTAGTGTATCTTAAAAGAGTGCCAGATCAAAATATTCTCTGTTGAAATTCTTTTCTTTGGGGGCTTGCCCCAAAAGTTCTCTTCCTTCTTAATATAAACTTAAACCCACTTACTGAGCAATTCGCCTCCAGATCCTGCAATAGACCTTGCTTTTCTGTTTCTTTAACATGTCTGCATTTTCCTCCTACTTAGATTATGACAGGTTGGTTTTTTCTCTCTAAAATCTCCTTCACATTTATCTCTGATTTTTACTTCCCTTTGCTCAGATCATTCCACACTGCAGTATTCTATTTAAAGCTGAATGGTTTTTGCTGTGTAGTTAGTGTGAAGGACTCTAAGCTCAATTTGCATCCTAAGTGGTAGCTGCAGGCAGGTTCATCCAGCTAAGAGCAGTGCAAGTGCCAAAGGACTTTCACCCAAGTCTCTTCACACCTGCTCCCCCTACCAAAAAAAGAAAAAAAAAATGTATGATGTTCATTTGCCAAATACATTTTCTGTGACTTCGTTGTGGGCATTTTTGGTGGGCATTACTGCCCTCCCCTGCCCTTCCCTATCATCCCTTCCTTTTTAACATCTTTGGCCATTTTCTCTGTTCCAAGCACTATGGTAAACTTTTCATATGTAGCCTGTCCCTGTACCCTAAACCCTGCTAACTTGGATATGGTCATTTCTATTTTTAAATTAGAAAACCGATGCAATTCAGGTTCAGAAATGTTACTAATTTGCCAAGGTCACACATTCAGTGGAAAAGCTAATCTTCGAACTCAAGACTGCGTCTGCGGCCCACGTTCTTCACTAGGAAATTCCACGCTGCCTCATTTTTCTTTAATTATCAACTCCTGTTAGGGAAAAGATCCCAATGGTTTTTATGTTTGTGAATAAGCTGTGTTTTTACCTGGGGTGACATATTTTGCAGGGATATTTGTGAAGTGTGCGTATGGGTTTATATATGAGGAAGGGCATCAAGTGGGATTGGGCTAACCACAAAAATAAAGTCAACGCAGTGACTCGATTGGCTGTCTTAGATTTGGAACTCCAGCTTACCTAACCAAGGGGTCAGCTCTCAGATCTCTCTGTTCTATGCGTCCCTGTATTTTTAGGCTTCTGTTGGAACCAACTAAAACCCTTCTTCATTATAGCAGTCCATGGGCTTCCTAGGTTAATTTTCCCACTTGTAAATTGGGCACAGACAGAGGGAATATTCTCATAGATAGAGCGTTTTAAAATGACTGCTCTGTTCTCAGTTTCCTTGGCTGTAAAATGGGATAACATCTACGTACCCATGCCACAGGGAAAATGACCTGATACAGAGAAAGCTCAGGATAGGCCTAATACAAAGCCAGCCCTCAATACATGCCAATATGTTACAGCAGTTGTGATCACTTAAACTGCATTTGCATAGCAAACATGCTCTTTTTCCTTGCATTGTGTGTTGCTTTGGAGTAGTCTCAGGGGAGGGGCTTTTGGAGGTGAAGAAGAGGTCACTGAAACCCATATAGTCTTCCCTTGGCCCAGCCCCTAGCCACAGTTCTTGCTGTTTAGTAAATTGTCTTAACGTGCTTGCTGGTTACAGTCTGGCAGCAAGTAAGTTCCATCTTCCATTTGATGCCTTTAAAAAAACTTTCTTCTTTGCATATATTAAAGAAAGAACAACTTCACTATTCCATATAGTACCTTCTAAATTATTGATTCATATAGTACCTTCTAAATTATTGATTCATTCTGCTTTTTTTTTTTTTTTGGAGAGGTTTTTTTTCACTATAGGGCGTGTGCGCTTGCCAGACAGACAGAGAGAGACAGAGAGACAGAAAGCGAGAAATCACACCCTAGAGGGGATGGTCACGCCGCAATCCCCTCTCCTCCATTCTCCTCTCGGGATCTTGGGCACGCACGCACACGCGCCCGGCGTGAGTTTTAAACCACCGGGTCCGGGTCGCGAACCGCGGTTGACTACATGGGAGTCCAGCGACATAGCCATTACGCTAACTGCTGGTTCCCTCATTCTGCTTTTAATCCCTTTAACAAATATTGACTTTCTGCAGAGGTAACACTGCATGTTCCAATACAGACATGGTCTCTGTCTTCATGGAGCTTTAGTCTAGTGGGGAAGATAGATATTCACAAAGAATTTTGCAAGTAAATATGTGGTTATACAGTGTGATAAAGCGATATTGAGGAAAGATACTAGGTGCCTTGGGATCATATATAAGGCAGAAAGGTAGATCTAGTTTATATTAGGGGGTTCTCCAACAGCCTTGGAGTCAGTTTAAGCTGAGAACTGAAGGATGGGTTCAGAATTAACAAGAGCCGTAGGCATTTTAGGTGTGTGTGTGTGTTGGGGGGGCAATAGATTCCAAAGCCCAGAGATGTAAAATAGTTAGATAGACTCAAGGAGTGGAAAGATGACTATAAGATGACTGTAGCTGGAGTGTAGGGAGCAAGAGGGAGAGTGATGAAAATGAGATTGAAGTCTGCAGTTCGTTATGGAACATACCAAAAACAGTACAGATTAGTTCTATGGATAGAGGGATGGAGAAATGGATAGAAGTATGATAAAGCATGTATGAAATGTTAATATCAAAATTCACATTGTGGGTCTATGGATATTCACTGTAAATTTTATTTCTACTTTGCTGTTTGGAAACTTTCTTATTAACATGTTGGAAAAAGGAGACTCAAGAGGTATTCAGGGACCAGATCACGTCAAGCTTTGTTGACCAGAAGGTTGGATGTTATCCAAGGATGGATCGAAGGCCATTAAAGGATTTTGATTGGGGAGGGGGAGGAAATATGATCAGGTTTGTTTTTCAAAAGCTCAGTCTGGCTGCTGTGTCGGGTGGGGTCAGAGAGCTGGGTATGAAATGAATAGGAGGAAGAATTGGGAGGCCATGGTTGTACACTAGGCTGGGACAGCAGCAGAGATAGATGTTTTTGAGATATATTATAGAGAAAAATACATAGGATACAATTGGTGTGGTAGATTGGGTGTTGATGGAAAAGGTGGTGTAGAGGACGACTCCCACAATTTTGCCATGAGAATGGAGCATCATGGGCTTCATCGCTGAAATAGTAAACAGACTTTGGAAATTGATTAGTTTAAGAGGCCTGTGAGCCATCACGATGAGACTCTCAAGTTAGCAGTTAGACATCTGGATCTAAAGCTCAGAAGAAGAAAAACCTGAACCAAATAAATATATATTACATCATTGGAAAAGTCATGATGCATTTTTGCATAAAAAAAAAAAAAGAAAAATACATCATGACTTTTCAGAAAACCCAATAAATTTAAGATTAAACATCATCAAATTGATGTTTTGAAAGTATTTAAAACCAGGTGAAATGCCTAAGAGAAGAACATTCCAGTGCAAAATTTGAGGTAATGAGTGAAAAATGACAAGAAAACTGATCTTAGTCTGATAAAAGAAATGGTAATAAAAAGTACTTTGCTATGGATGAAACCAAATGGTATCACAGGGATAAAATGCAACCCTCTGCAAGGCAGACCCACAGGGGAAGGTTGCCAGTTTGTATCCAGAGACCACTCTGAGTACACCTGGCAAGTGTGTGTCTATGATTCTGGCTGGTAGAAGCTGAGGGTGGTTCATGGCAGCAGGACCTTATTAGGGTGCGATATCTTTCTTTTCTCTCTCTCTCTCTCATAAATGGGATAGATAAACTAAATAAAAAGCAATTCACAATGGAATACGGGCCTTGGTAAACATAATTAACTACATGCTGAAATTATTCCAATAATGTTATATGGCCACTTCTTAGCATTGTTGAGCTGAGTTTAGAGGGTCACCAAACTTGAGATTCAAGAAATGCTATACCTAGTTGGGACCACAGGAATAAAAGAAAATAAAGATCCCTGCTTCCTTTCTCCACACCACAGGAGTTTAAGAAAAAGTATGAATAAAGCTGGAAGGTACATAAAAAAGGCTTTTGATAACAAAGATACTGGGAAGGCACTGGGAAAAAAGGAGGTGGTGTCATATAATGGAAAACCGCCTCTAATTCCTTAAGTTGCTTGGTATTTGTATGCAAATGGAAGATTGAATGGTATTTCCAATGCATATGGATGAATATTTGAGATCTGGGCTGTTCTCAGAAAAATCTGAAATGGAAGGTGGGAAGAAGTGGCTTTATACTATTGTAAATGACCTTTCTGAGGATGGGAAATGTTCTGCTACTAAACATAATAACCTGAGTGCACTGAAAATCACTAGCAAGTATGCATTATTAGCATCTAGGTCCCTAGGGGCAATCCCAAACCCTTTATGTTTATTGGTATGATTCTGACCATAGAATCATACCAGCAAACCTGGGTGAATAATATTAGGCTAGTCCTGTCTAAATATTGGTAATGCTCAATGAAAAGAGCACAACTACAGACTCACATTCCTAGATTCTGGCATTTGCATTGTTGAAGAAACTAAAGGTCCAATTTAGACACTTAAATTGGGGACAGAAATAAGGTATCATGAGTATTGTTTGTATTTCAGGCATTTTCCTATGTGTTTCTGATGTTTACTCATTTAATCTTCAATAACTCTTCATTTAATCTTTAGCAACTCTGAGAAAATGGTTATAGTAGCCCAATTTTTAAAATTGCTTCCCAAGTTTTAGGAAATTTCAAGGTTTAGACAACCAAAGAATGTGAGTAAGAAATAGACTTACTTGTAAGTGGCATAACCAGAGTGGAGTCTGAGACTGCCTGGACTTTAGGCATATGCCTTTGTCCACTACTGTGTACCCATGTCTTCTACTTGAAGGATTTTGGGTGGGGGTGGAATACAGGCTGTGTTCCATCTTCCACGTATCTCCCCTTGATTTCCATGCAATGCTGATGGTTCACTAAGTCTGTCCTTTCCCAGCACAGCAGTACCCATCTCTGGGCCTTCCCCATCATCCCACAGAGACAGGGTTGAATATCCCCATGCAGTACCAGGATTCTTCACTGATTTAATCCTGTTGATTTTTTTCTAGTCTATAGTAAGAAAAGAAGCAAACATTTATGGAATCGAGCAGTGAAAATGTGAGAACTAGATGGACTTTTAAAAATAATCTTTTTATGTTCCTCACGCCAACCTATTGAGTTGTCAGAAAAGTCATGATGCATTTTCCTGATTTGACCTAATAGAACATGAACAATGTGTTTCCCAGGTTGAAGTGAGAAGTCCCATGGGGTGGTGAAGGCACCAGTTGTCCAGGGCCCACTGCAACTCATGCAGTTGCCTGGACCACAGCAAAAGGAGTGGGACAGAGGCAGCTGTATGACGGAAGATGTCTTTTTGCACATAAATGTGCACAATTTGTTTTGACCACAGTGACACTCCAGCCTCTCTTCTTTTCCCTCATTAACAAGAAGATGACTTTGCTTTCACCCAACTTGTCATCCTAACCAAATTTCCTTCTTTTATCTTTCTAATAGAACTCTAGAATCAAGCAGAAAGTCAGCTCTGACTTAACTATTCTATTGAAAGCAAAGATTTTTTTTAAGGCTATATTAAGAACTTTGTCATAAATAACCCAGGAGCACTTGCATTCTTTTTTTAAAAATTATTTTATTTAACTTTATTTACTATTATT
Source organism: Tupaia tana (assembly GCA_026018925.1). Classification (NCBI taxonomy): domain Eukaryota; kingdom Metazoa; phylum Chordata; class Mammalia; order Scandentia; family Tupaiidae; genus Tupaia; species Tupaia tana. Next base: position 33,877,373 of record JAKSZU010000014.1, on the reverse strand, counting down.
ACTATTATTATTATTATTATTATTATTATTTTAACTTGACCAGAGAGAGAAGGAAAGTGAGAAAGCAAGCCACCAGGTTAGAGACTTGAACCATGGTCAGCCATGTGAGAGTCTAGCACCTTTAAACACCACACTACCTGCTGACCATAAAAATTCTTATGCTCCAAATTCTCTATGGAAAGAGTTAGGAGGGATGATGGTAGGATATGCATGTGTGAAATCCGTAGGAAACTAATTAGTACTCAGTTTCTATGAAGAAAGGGGTTATATAGAGAGGGAAGTCAGGCTCTCAGCTTTGTGCTTTAGAAGAAAATGACTTGATTGCTTACAAAAGATGAAAAGAAATGAAGGGGGTGAGCAGCTGCAGTGGTGCAGGGAGTAGAGCATTTTTGCACAACACTGGAACCACTTGGAAGACCTGGGTTTACATCCTAGGTCAACCTGAACTTGCCAGGTGTGCCCGCATACCTGTGACCTGACTAACTGGTTAGAAGTACCTTTCTCTCTTGGTACCAGCAGTTGGTCTAATGGCTGTGTCACTGGACTCCTACGTAGTCAACCATGGTTCGAGTCCTGGACCTGGTGGCTTAAACTCACACTGGGCTCGTGTGCGTGCGTGCCCAGGATCCTGAGAGGAGAATGGAGGAGAAGGGATTGCATCATGTCCATCCCCCCTAAGGGATGATTTCTCGCTTTCTGTTTCTGTCTTTCTGGCGAGCACACACACCTTATAGCAAAAACCTCTCCAAAACAAAAAAGAAAAGGAGAAAGGTCCAAAAAGAAGGGAGGGAGGTAAGAGGGAAACTTAGGAAAGGAAGAAAGAAATGAAGGGGGTGTTCCATGGGTAAGGGGCAAAAGATATGTGGAATTTAGGGACTTAGAGGGGCTTCTAAAATCAGGTTTTAACCAGAGAAAGATATGGTCTGCTAGATGGAATATGACAAACAGTACCGTATTTCAGCTGTACTGGGCTTATGTTGGCTGTATTAGTCAGCTTATGCCGCATAACAAAATACCACAGACCTGGTGGTTTAAACAACAGAAATTTTATTTCTTCATTCTAGAGGCTAGAAGTACAAGGTCAAGATTCCAGCAGGCTTGGTTTCTGCTAAGGCCTCCTTTCCTGCTGATGGCTTCTTTTGGGCTGTGTCCTCTGTGTCCTTTCATCTGTGTGTGCAAGTGTAGAGAAAAGAGAGTTCCCTGGCATTTCCTTCTCTGCTTATAAGGGCAGTAGTCCTATAAGGCCTTATTCTTATGACCTTAGTTAGCCTTTAATTATGTCTTTAAAGGCTCTATCTCCAAATATAGTCACATTGGGAGTTAGGGCTTCAACATAGGAATTTAAAGGGACACAATTCAGTCTTTAACACTGGCGAACTAACAGCATCCTCCATCAAGCATTGCTTACTTCTCTGCTGTGAATCCTATTAAGTAATGACCTGAATGTCACAGAATGTGTGCTGCCTCCTCTGTTTAATGTAAGAGGCTCAGCTCTGTGTCCCTCAATGGATACACGTGGGTCTAGAGGTTGGAAAAGCTCTACCAGCAAATATTGCAAAAAGATTCCAGGAGTTCCCAGGTGGTCTAAGCAGCAGAACTTGGATCCCTAAGAACAAAATACCATGTGGAAATGGTTTGTCAGAGAGGAGGGCTGTATAAAAACTCAGCAAGAGTCATATTGCTTGTATTACTTTGCAGAAGTCAGGTTATGGCTGGGACCAGCAGTTAGCGTAATGGCTATGTCACTGAACTCCCATATAGTCGACCACAGTTCGAGTCCCAGACCCAGTGGCTTAAACTCATGCCAGGGCATGGGGATAGGGGCGTGGCCATCCCCCCAGGGGGTGATTTCTTGCTTTCTGTCTCTCTGTCTTTCTGGCAAGCACATGCACCCTATAGCAAAAATCTTTCCAAAAAAAAAAGAAGTCAGGTTATGGCTAGGGACAGCCAAGTAAGGAGGTCTGTCAGTTAGTTCCAGCTGTATTACCGTCATTCACACATCCCTCTACCTTTATGTCTTTGTCTCTAAGGCGAGTAAAACATTGGGACCAGCAGTTAACGTAATGGCTATGTCACTGGACTCTCACGTTAGTCGACTGCGGTTCGAGTCCCGGGCCCGGTGGCTTAAACTCACGCCGGGTGCGTGTGCGTGTGTGCCCAAGATCCCTAGAGGAGAATAAAGGAGAAGGGATTGCGGCATGGCCACCCCCCTGGGGGGGTGATTTCTCACTTTCTGTCTCTCTGTCTCTGTCTGTCTGGCAAGCGCACGTGCCCTATAGCAACAAAAAAAACCTCTCCAACAAGAGAAAAAAAAAAAGTAATACATAAATGTTTTCTTCTTTGAAAGGACTCATAGAAGTTGGTAAAGCAAAGCATGAATTACCCTCTATCCCATGCCTAGGGTTAAGGTTAGGGTTACAGTTAGGGTTAGGTATGTTAGGTTATGGTTAGGTAATTCCCTACCCCAAAATTACCTTTATCGGTAGTTGGTGTGCTTCCTCAGAGCCATCTTTCCATGTGCTTTTATATTTTATACATTTATAGATACACGTACAGGTAAATCATGGGGGGAGGGGTTGCATAAACAAATGCACACTGCCTGGTTTATTTTCAGTTTGTGTTTTCTCCTACTCAGTCATGTCTTAAAAGATTTTTCATGTCAGAACACCTATGTTTACATTTGTAATTTTAATGGCTGCACAGTGCTCCATGGAAAGACTATAGCAGTTTGCCTAGTAATTCCCTGTGGAGGGAAAGAAAATTATTTCCAGCTTTTATATTACCTAAGATGCTACAATGATTTTATATATATTTTATTTTTGTATATGTTTTTGTTCGAATGTTCTTTCTGATTTTATCACCTTTTTCCATTTCTTAGCAACACAACAAGAAGGAATCTCTTGTACTCTGTTTATTCTCTATGTAACATTGACTCGGGCATTTAACTTCAAGAACCCTAGTTTTCTACCCTGCAAAATGGAAGTATCCAGAATACCTATTTATATGTGCACAGTAATGTGTCTTTTAAAACCATTATGGATCTCTGTGTTAGTAAAGAATAATGGGCCCAACCTGGTGGTGCATTTGGTAGCGAACTGAACTGCAGTGCTTGGAACCACATGGCCAACTGTGGGTTTGGATCCCCAGGTCATCCTGCAGGCATAGTGAGGGCTTATGTGTGTGCCCAGGATTCTGATAGGCTAGAGGACTGGGGAAAGGAGATTGACCCTGTGGAGGATGCTTTGCACTCTCCTTCTCTCTCTTCTGCATTCGTGCACATGCCCACTAACATGGATAAAATAAACTTTAAAATAAGGAAAGAATAATGGTTGTTAACAATTCCAGAAGGCTTTCTATGTGCCAGACTGGCCTTTATTTTTCTCCTTTCATCCTCTCAGTTCTGTAGGATAGTCCTGATCTGATACTCCGTTAAATGAAAAGTTGAAGCAGAGTGAGATCATTATTCTCTAAGGTTACCCAACTGTAAGAACAGAAGTCACATCCTCGTCTATCTGATTCTAAACTCCACTCTTAAACACTGTAATAGATCATCTCAGTGTCGTGTGTGGACACGCCTGTGTAAAACACAAGTCATGATGTAGGCACTGAGAAAAGATTACTTATTTTTCTAAAGAAATACTCTTTCGAACCAATGGACACAAAGTGTCTGATCTTTGTCAAGAATTTGAAACTGAGCTGAGGGAAAATGGAAAGAGTTCAGTGTTGTAAGCAGTGATAGGGAGTCAGAGACCCGAGTAGGACTCCCAACCCTGCCAAGGTAATTAGCAACTCAGGCTTTTCTGGGCTTGAGTTTCCTAATCTACTATAACGGGGTCGAAAGTTGGGGAGAGGAGGCATGCGCTCTACAGACTTTCCTGACTAAGTTTCTGTGGTACACTCTGCCTGTATTTGTGATCATCTGGGTCTATTTGGTACGTTCTGCCATTGTGCTCAGGGATGGGACTGGGGGAACACAGGCATAGATTACTGGCTGTACTTACTGATGGGTCAGATCATCCTTCTGGCAAGAAGGCTCTGGTGCAGCCAAGAGGCGGAGCCAGAAAGGAAAACTGTCTCTGCCAAAAGCTGCTACAGATGGAGGAGCCAGTCTGTCTGGACAGCCCATGACTTTGAGAGGAGCCATTTGGCAAAGTTGTTGGCAGGAACTGCCTTGCAGCATGAAAGCTGGAGACAGTCCTGGGCTGGAGTGAATCAGGGATGCAGCAAAGGTGGCTGGTGGAACAAATAACCATCTGGTGAGCAGGGTACTGCTCATCTTGCTGCACTGGCAGGGGAGAGCAAGTGCCAATCGGCGAGGCTAAGCTCTCAATGACATGATCTGACAGGCACAGTCGTCTCTCCCCTGAGATTGTGTACTTCGTGGAGCGGGTGTAATCTCCAAGGGAACCTTGTTTTTTCAGAAACCAGGAAGGCTCCAGTTTTTCCCACTGTCACAAAATATGAAAGAATATTCATCAATTCAGAACAAAAATTCTTTATTGTCAAGTGCTATGCAAGGGAGTAAGGGGAAGCATAAGTTGAGTTCTCAAAAATCTTTCCTTCTATTTGGAAAGATAACTATCTTCCATCTATCTTTCCATCTCTGTACCTCTCAAAATGTAATCAACCACATAAACTAGGTTGTGTGAGACTGTGGGATTTACCTGCCTTTTACCACACGGTAGCAGAGGTGGGGGAATCGGAGCCTGCCAGGCTCTAGACCTGTCTCTAGACCTAACTCTGCAACCTTGGGCAGGTTACTCTGTCTTGCTAAGTGTTTTCTTACCTACAAAAATATGGCAGGGAGTAAGGCAATATATTATTGCTTATATATGAGACTATTGTAAAATAAGTACAAAGGAATCCTTCTCCATGCATTGGAACCAATAGTTGACAGTGAACCCAAACAGTTAAGTCAAAGAGTCATAAAAAAAATGATACACCTCTTCACTCATTTTAATGATAGTCCTGATAAATATGGGTCTTTGAACTTGGGTCTGCTGATTGGACTAACATTCGAATATTTTTTTTTGTATGAAATACCAAAGACCACGCCTAATTTTGTTTTCCTTGAGGTTGAGTAACCACTTGGACATCTCAAAAGCAATCTGCCTAAAAATGTTCTTCTAGATTTTTATGACTACTCCCCCATTTTTAGCTTTTCTACATTTCATGCAACAAGTCTTTGTCAAGTCTTTGGAAAATATTCAGCTTATTTTTCACATGGAACAGCTACTCTCTCTTTTCATGTCATCCTTTTCATTACTTTCCATGATATTTCATTAAATAACAAGTAACACCATAACAAAGAGATTTGGGAACAAACACATCTGATTCACTGAACATGCAAGTCAGCTAACAGAAGCACGGTACACCTGCGTGCTGGAGGCTGGCCTACCAAATTAGCTGCGAGTGTAAAGCACACTGCAGGCCCATTTTACAGAGGTACAGAGGCCTATTTATGGAAGGTACTTTTTCCTCCAGTGAGTCAGCTACTTAGAGGTCTGTTGCCAGAGTGTCTGCTGTAATCATGGTGAGGAAAAGCCATGTAATGCTGAGTGCTTGGGATGCAGCAGGAATTGATTTAAGTACGTGGATATACTCTATGTGCTATTCTTGTATATATGTGTGCACGGTATATTATATAGGATATAGATATGAAGTAGATGTGTGTGTATATATAATTTAATCTGCCCAACAACCCTTCGAAGTGTGTACATAGGGACTTCAAAAAAGTCATAGAAAAATGGAATTCAAATATGAATTTATTTGGGTGCAAGTAACTTTTTAAGTCCAGCATAGTTTTCTTATCATGGGCATTTTCCCAGGAATTTGGTAAAGACCCCTTGTACAACTAAAACGGAATTAGGTGAGGCTTTTGGTCTTGAACCCTATTGTTTTTCCATCTCCTAGTAGAGTGCCTGACAAATAACACTCATTACACACTTATTGAGAGAAGGATGAAATAGATTTTCACTTACCGATGCTGAAAGGGAGGCCTAGAGAATTTGTGTATTCTGCCCAGTATCAATCAGCAGAATAATGACTTGCATGCAGATATGTCTGACGCAAAAACGTATGTTCCTAAGAATAAATTCAGATATGTTACAATGTCTTATTTGTACAAAGCTCTTGGACATATACTTTGGATTTCATCTTGCTCTGAGAATAATCTAATGGGATGAAAACTGGCATTATTGCCAATTTGTGCAAGTAAGAAAATATTCTAGAACAAGAGTGGGTAAACATTTCCCGTAAAGGGTCAGGTACTAAATGTTTTAGGCTTTGCTGATGCTCTGATCTCTGTCCCAGTCACTCAGCTCTTCCGTTGTATTAGGTCATCTGGAAAGTTATGATGTATTTTTCTGTTTCTCTATGCAAAAATGCGTCAGGACTTTCCCAACGACCCAATAGTTTCTGGGCATGGTTGTGTTCTAGTAAAACTTTATTGACAAAATCAGGTGCTAGCCAATGTACCATAGTTTGCTGACCCCCATTCTAAAAAAAAATACTAAGAACCCAATAGAAAGTTAGAAAATGTTGATCTTCCAAATAAGGGCTAGAGTATGCTTAACTGACCAGGAATGATTTAGTGGGGAAAGTAAACCCCTTGGTGGGATGCTGAAATGGGAGAGGGGTGGCAACAACTTTCCTTATTGGAGAATGGAGTCCTGTGTGATGTTAGGAGGCAAAAACAAGCAAGGAAAACAGCATGTTTTGAAAACAAATGAGCTAGAGACTAGATGTAACAGAATGTCTGATAGCTCATTTGAATCCCTGCAGCATATAGGGATTCTAAGTAGTATCCTTTCAATTGTTTATTCAGTGGTTATTTTATTTTATTTATTTATTTCTTTTAGAGAGATTTTAGCCATAGGGTACGTGTGCTCACCAGAGAGACAGAAAGCAAGAAATCACCCATGCCGCAATCCCTTTTTTTTCAGCCTCCTCTCAGGATTTTGGGCATTCGTGGACATGCGCCCGGAGTGAGTTTTTGTTTGCTTGTTTTGTTTTGTTTTGTTTTGTTTTTTAAGCTGCCAGGTCTGGGACTCAAACCACAGTTGACTATATGGGAGTCCAACGACATAACCATTACACTATCTGCTGGTCCCTCAGTGGTCATTTTTTTAAAAAAGTGTTTATTTATTTATTTATTTATTTATTTATTTTATTTTATTTTTTTGAGAGGTTTTAGCTATAGGGTGCATGCGCTCACCAGACAGAGAGAGACATAGAGACAGAAAGCGAGAAATCATCCCCCAGGGGAGATGGTCACGCCGCAATCCCTTCTCCTCCATTCTCCTCTCGGGATCTTGGGCACGCACGCACACGCCCCCAGCATGAGTTTTAAGCCACCGGGTCCAGCACGCAATCCGCGGTTGACTACGTGGGAGTCTAGCGACATAGCTGTTACACTAACTGCTGGTTCCCTAAAAAAGTATTTATTTTAAGGGAGACTAGGTGTGATGCTGAAAACAAACAAACAAAAAAACCTAGGCACACAATTTTTTATTTTATTTTTTTTTTAGAGAGGGATTTTTGCTGTAGAGCAGGTGAAGTCACCAGAGATGCAGAGAGAGAGAGAAAAAGTGAGAAATCTTTCCACAAGGGGGATGGCCACACCACAATCCCTTCTCCACTATTCTCTTCCTGGGACTTTGGGCATGCATGCACACATACCTGGCATGAGTTTCAAGCCACTGGTCCAGAACACAAACCATTGTCATCCATGTGGGAGTCCAGCGCCTTAACCACCACACCCCCTGCCAGCACTGGTATACAAGTTTTAAAACTCAGAGGTAAATCTTACTCTCATAGAACTAGCATTCTATTGGGAGGATATACATTCAATAAACACAAATATAAATTTGACTATAATCCGGTTAAATACTCTATAGGAAAAGAAAAGATGCTATGAGAAAACAAAATACATGCTTACTGATGAAAATTCGGACTTAGAAAAAATTCTTACAAAGAAAATAAAAATGTATAAAATTTCTTTCTAACTCCAGACATTATTGTTCATTATTGTGAACATTTTAAAGGTATTACCTTCCAGGGTATATGTGCACGTGTGTGTGTGTGTGTGTGTGTGTGAGAGAGAGAGAGAGAGAGAGAGAGAAAGAGAAACAGTGAGAGAAAAATAAAAGAATGGATGGAAAACTAGAATTGTACATAAAATGGTATCATATCTAGGGTTTATTTGTTAAGTTTTAGGCCAAATATAATAGTATGAGCGTTTTTCTAGAACGTTTTATAGTTTAATCCTATTTTATCAATCAACTAATGCTGGAAGTTTACATTATGTCCAATATTTATGTGATAAATTGTGTGGTAAATAATGGCAAGACTCTAAATCCTATCTTTAGTGATTCTTCAGAACAGATTTTCTAAAGCAGATTGCTGAGTTAAATGGTGTGGACAATTTAGTTACACTAATAAATGGCCTCTAGGCCCAGCCACAGTGGCACGAGTGGTATCACAATGCTGAGACCACATAACAATGGGAGCCCTGGGTTCAGATACTGTGTTTACCTGAACGTGGCACATGTCACCCATTTCTGTGATCCTGGCTGGCTGCCAGGCTGAGGGGAGAATCACACCATGCCAAAACACTGTCCACTGTACCTGGCTCTCTCTCTGTCTCCATTTCTCTCTCTCTTATGAAAACAATAAATGAAAATATTTTTAAATACAAAACTTAAAATAATAAAATAAAATAAATTGCTTCCAACATGGCTGAACCAAAGAATACCTTCATAATGGCTTTGGCCCTTTCTCACCTTTGTTCTATCTATAGCTTTCCTCCACCTCACACTGCCACAGGTTTCCAGGGTGTTTAAGTTCATCCCAGAGAACATATTACGGGGTGAGGATGAGAAGAAAGTTTTATAAAGATATAACTGTTGAATTTTAACTTGCTCCCATTGCCCTCCCTCCGCAAAGCTCCAGGTACTTTTCCGAAAGGAGGGGCAGGTTCCACTCTCAGCCTCTGCTATTAAATACATGGGTGAGTAGCTTGTTCCTGGGATTCAGTTGCCCACCTACATAAAATAAAATGACTTTCATGGTTCCAGGGCATTATTTGTAGATGAGTATATGGAACCTGGTGACCCAGAAATGTTAATTTTCTTCAAACTGGTGAGTAGATAGCTTCAAAGAATGATTGACCCAGTATGACAGCCAGCTTGGTGGTTTAATGAGCTAGCCTCTCATGGGGTACAGATTTTGCATTTCTGAAAGCTGTGCTTCTTTTGTTGTTGTTGTTTTTTGGTTAATGCTACCCGTGGTAGAATGCTATTCGAACCCAGGCAACTCTGAAAAAATGAGACTCTATCATTGGCTTGAGATTTCCAGATATTTCTAACTCTCCAAACTGGCACTATTACCTGATGTGAATGAAAAGTACAAATTTATAGATTACCACTGTGGTTGAATGCTTGGTGAAGTGGTTTTCAGTTCATTTTAAAGTATGTATATTGGCTGTCTGCATTTTAGCAATGTTTGGGGATTAGAGCTGGGAGTCTGTTTGAAACGAATGAACCCCAGTTGATTCGACGTAAGCATTTGGGACAGCTACCCCTCTAAAGTGTCTGTAGATCTTGAAAAAAGAACACTGAGTGATTTGTGTCAGTTTTTATAAACTTAGAAGTTTCTTTATAAAGTTAAAAAAAAAATTACAGAGTATGACCTAAAGTTTCAGTACACAAAATTTAAAGGATGAATGGACAGATGCACAGATGGTAGATAAACAAATGAATGGATGAATGAACATTTGAATAGGTAAATATTTGTGGTGGTTGATAGGTGACACAGTTGCTTTCTCAGAGGGCTAATTGTGTCAAAGCATCTTCTAGAAACACCCAAGTGTCAATGGAGATTTGTGGGGTATAATGTTAAAATATATTAAAATCTACCTTTTGATACTTTTCTTTCTGTCTTGGTGGTAAGGAAGGGTGGGATGATGTGAGAGAGTAGCACCAAGCATTGGGAGACACTTTCTGGAGTTCATCTGGGGGACTCACTTCTTGGAACACACTTCCGGTGGCTAGTTTAAAGACGATATGACAGAAGGGAGAAAAGCTGCCCTAGAATCCTGAGCTAACAGTACAGGTTGGGACCTTTCAGTGCTTCCAGATGACTTCTCCCACAATGGCTAATTTCTAATCCTTTTCCCCATTCATTCCAGGTCTGTAGGATTAGCCTGGGTGAAACTGACTTACTACACTATGGAAGTCAGAAGCCTCTGGTCACTAACTAGGCTAGAAAGGGAAAGACTGGTGCAATTCCATGTGTGAACACGATGTATTTCTCTGTAGGTTCTCTGACCCCTTGTGAGGTCAGAGATAATTAATTTACTAAGATCTCACCAGGACCAAGAACTCAGCGTACTATGGTGAAAAATGCAAAAGCAGTTTGATTATCATAGAGTACTTTTGCTGCCAGCGTGCTTACTCAGTCTCTAAGCTTTCTCAGCACAATTTAAGATGGAAATTTTTCAATCAGAATTTCTTCTTTACATCTTAGAAACTTGGATTTGAGCCAATTTTGCAAACCAAATTTGTTGAGTTTTTTTTTTTTTTTTTTTTTTGGGTTGGTTGGTTTTCTTTTTCCAGTTACTTTTTTTTTGTTTGTTTGTTTTTTCATGTAGTTCCTTTATTAGGGGGGTGGGCATCCCAGAGGCCATCCACTCCCCAAACCGGGGGCCAAAGGAGGTTGCCTTAGAGTCATTTATATAAATGGCCTTGATCTAGACACTGGCACATGTCAAAAGGCAAAAAAATATTATTTGACTTTTTTTAAAGGTTTTTGCCATTAAGTGTATGTGCTTGCCAGAGAGAGAGAGAGAGAGAGAGAGAATGAGAGAGACAGTAATAGGGAAAGTGAGAAATCACCACCCCAGGTAGGCAGGTGACCACACTGTAGTCCCCTTTCATCCATTCTCCTCCTGGGACTCTGGGTACTTACGCTCACAAGCCCAGCAAGATTTTTCAAGCCACCAGGTCCAGGACTTGAACCATAGTCAGCCATGTAGGAGTCTAGCACCTGGTTGCATCACACCACATACTAGCCCCTTGTCTGATTCTTTAAGAAAATTCATCTGGAGCCAGCAGGTGGCATGGTGGTTGTGGTGCTGGACTCCCTCATGGCTGACCATGGTTTAAGTCCCAGACCTGGTGGCTTGAAACTCACATGAGCATGTGTGCATGCATGCCCAAAATCCTGAGAGGAGAATGGAGGAGAAGGAATTGTGGCATGGCCATTGCCCCTCAGAGGGGTGATTTCTCACTTTGTCTCTCTGTCTCTGGCAAGTGCATAAGCCCTATAGCAAAAATCTCTCTCAAAAAAAAAATCATCTGTCGACAATTTTCCCCTGTGCTTATAAACCCTAACATCCCCTGCCTCTCCACTAGTCTTCTGAACCCCCTCCTAACAATCTTGAAACTATCAAGGCTAGCCTAGGCTGGATCTTCACTACCATGACCTTCACCCTTCCCTGCCTCTCTGTGTGCTGATTCTTCTTCCTGGGTACCTACAGGGCCTTTCTCCAGTTCACCTTTTCTCATGATGTTTTTTCTGAGTTCCTCAAGTTACTTAATCACCACATCATTCCTATGAGGTATAGGTATTATCCCCCTTGCACAAATGTGGACACTGAGGTCTAGCCAGAATGAGACAGATTCTGGATATTGTCTTCCTGACAAGACAGATACCCCCGGAAGGGTAGCCACATTTTCACTTTTTAGTTTACCGTAAAGAAGAGTACAGTTGTTGACATACAGATGCTTAGTAAATGGATTTTGGAGTTGATTTTAGTTTGAGAGCAGATCAATAATACCTCTGTAGTTAGGACAGTGGCCAGATACCTATTCTTTACTTGAGAGTTCAAATTTGTAGGTTCCTCTGAACATGTTGAAGTCTGGTTCCTCTACACCCACCAGAGCTTGAAGACATTTCAAAAGATGTGCTATTTGATTTTTGTAAACGCTCAGAAACTGTAGGAACCAAGTAATAGTGAAATCTGGAGCCAGCAGTGGGTGCGGTGGTTAAGGTGCTGAATTCCCACATGGCAGACCTCGGTTTGAGTCCCGGACCTGGCAGCTTGATTTCTCACTATTCCTCCTCTGCTCCTGTCTCTCTCTGGTGACAGCACATGCTGTATAGCAAATTAAATAATAATACTACTACATAAAATTAAATAAATGATAAAACGACCATAATCTATTACTTATCCTTTCATCTATTCTTTTATGTGTTTGTTCTTGTTCTAAACATTCAACTTATAAGTATTTATTGAGCAACCAAAACGTCATTCATATCATATGAGTTGGTACATGGTATCAATAAGAAAAACATATAAGGGGTTATTAACATTGGTTATGAAGAGGAGGAAAGAAGTAAACAGAATAAGGATGTGTTTTGAAGAAAATTAAAGGTAGCCATATCCATAATATAAAAAGGTATATAGATAGTATGGTTCCTCTTAGATAAACTGCGCATGTACATTAAAGAATTCCATGAAAAGAAGGGGACCAGCAGTTAGCATAATGGCTATGTCGCTGGACTCCCATATAGTCCACCGCGGTTCGAGTCCCGGACACGGTGGCTTAAACTCACGCCGGGCATGTGTGTGTGTGTGTGCCCAAGATCTCGAGAGGAGAACGGAGGAAAAGGGATTGTGGTGTGGCCATTTCCCCGGGGGGTGATTTCTCTCTTTCTGTCTCTCTGTCTCTGTCTTTCTGGCAAGCGCACGTGCCTTATAGCAAAAACCTCTCCAAGAAAGAAAAGAAAAAAAGAATTCCATGAAAAGAATGGCTACCAAATATTAAAGATGGTTATCTCAGGCCGAATGACATTTTAAGTAACTTCTGCTCTTTCTAAAACATATGACAGTTTTAAATAAGTAAATACATTATTTACAGGATAAAAACAATACAGCTGTCATGGTGAAAAACAATTTATGGAGTGTCAATTAGGGGATTTCAAAAAGTTTGGGGAGGGACCAGCAGTTAGCGTAATGGCTATGTCGCTGGACTCCCACGTAGTCGACCGCGGTTCGAGTCCCGGACCCGGCGGCTTAAACTCACGCCGGGCGCGTGTGTGTGCGTGCCCAAGATCCCGAGAGGAGAATGGAGGAGAAGGGATTGCGGCGTGGCCATCCCCCCTGGGGGGTGATTTCCTGCTTTCTGTCTCTCTGTCTCTCTCTGTCTGTCTGGCGAGCGCACGCGCCCTATAGCAAAAACCTCTCCAAAAAAAAAAAAAAAAAAAGAAGAAGAAAAAAAAAAAGTTTGGGGAGAAAATGGAATTCAAGTATAAGTTTATTATGGAGCAAAAGTCAATCCATGTGTAGTTTCTTCATCATATGCATTCTCTTTTTTTAAGAGTGATTTTTGCTATAGAGTGCATACGCTCACTGGAAAGACAGAGTGACAGAGAGACAGAAAGCAAGAAATCACTCCCCGGGTGGATGGCTGTGCCACAATCTTTTCTCCTCAGTTCTCTCAGGATCTTGGACACAAGCACACATGCGTCTGGAGTGAGTTTAAGCTGCCAGGTCTGGGATTCGAAATGCAGTCAACTATAGGAATCCAGCAATGTAACTACTATGTCATCTGCTGGTCCCCATCATATGCATTCTCAATGAACTTTTTGGAGACCCTGCACATGTACAAAGACCCAGTTTCTGTATATCAATGTATCATTCATTCAAGTTCTTCTTTTCACTTCAAAGACACATTAATAATTCTTCAAATGAAAATCAGGCTGAACCCTGGAAATGTACTGATAATGACACCAGTGACTGTCAAATTCAACAAGAATTCCTTTCAAGGTCTCTTACCTGAAGAATTGGGTGAAAGGGCCTGGCAATGAGTGTGGCCCTTAGGTTCAGAGTCCCACTGTCCTTGTACCTTGGCTGAAACAAGAGATATAAGATGATATCTTTGACCTCAGCCAATCTTTTCCATAAGGAGACTGGCCAAGGGACTGGATGAGTCAGTGCAAATCAATTGCAATGATGGAAAACCCATCTTAGAAAAAAATGTCAGCAGGTCAGAGCTAGCCCCTCTGCACATGAAAGATCTCACAGTCTGTGTTTATTGACACAGAAGGTGGTTTTAATTAGCCTGAAGGAATTTCTGGCATGTTTTGCCAAAGCCAGTCTTAAAATGTTTAGTCAATGGATTAGTGACAACCAGAGCGACTAGAGAGGTTGCACATGGGGGCAGCTGGTCAAGTGTAGAGCATTGCAACATGGCTGTTAGCGACAGAGTATGGATACGTTTTAGCAGAGAAACACAGATGAGAAAATACCACCATCTACTAAGGAGATGATCTTGGGTTTAGAAAGTATGGAGTATTCTCTGTCTGAGAAACCTTGCTTCTTTTCCTTGGCTTTATGATCTATACAGCCTCCATGAACTTTGTTTTATATTAAAAGTTTACTGAAAAGTAGACTTAGTAGGATGATCTGAAGCCAGAGTTTGAGTGATTAATCAAATAATTGGTTTGTTAGCACCACAACTAGTGACTGGAAAGAATGAATATGCTTTTTCAAATAAAGATTCAAAGGAAATGTATACATAGACTAGCACAATTTTCACTTTAGTTTTGCCTGTTTCTGTTGACCTACAGGGTTTTTAAATTTTGTATTATTATTATTTTTTTAATAAACTGTATTGCTGTACATCATTGGGCTTGCAAAGAGAATTTACCCAACATGAAATACACCTCAGACCAGTCCAGTTGAAAATACTATACACATTATCATCAGCAGATGATAAACCACTACTGTGTCCTACACATGTCTTGCCTCTCTATTTTTCCTCCCTAAATTCCTTCCCTATACTCTTCCCCTCTCCACCCCTTCCACACTGTCTCCAGTGGTCATAACTATTTTCAATGCTTTTTTGTGCTCCAATCTTTCCGTCTCTACCATAGAGTGCGGAGAGTTAGTATATATTAAGTGGAGACATAAAATATCCTTTCATAGCTTGACTTGCTTCACTCAGCAATAAATCTACCATACTCAACTGCTTTCTATCAAATGCCAGGGTCTTGTTTTGTATGGCTGAGTGGTAGTCCATAGAGTATATGTGCCACACTTTTTCAATCCATTCATTTGTTCGTGGACATTTGGGTTGGTTCCATGTTTCAGCAATCAGGAATAATGCTGCAATAAACATAGATGTATAACCTCTTTTCCAACTGAGCATTTTCCTATTCCTTTTTTTTTTTTTTTTTTTGAGAAGTTTTTGCTGTAGGGCCCGTGCGCTTGCCAGAAAGACAGAGATAGAGAGACAGAAAGCGAGAAATCACCCCCTGGGGGGATGGCCACACTGCAATCCCTTCTCCTCCATTCTCCTCTCGGGATCTTTGGCACGCACGCACACATGCCTGGCATGAGTTTAAGCCACTGGGTCTGGGACTCCAACCGCAGTTGGCTACATGGGAGTTCAGCGACATAGCCATTACACTAACTGCTTATCCCTTGTTTTCAGTATTTCTAGAAGATGTAAGTGGCCATAGGTATTACTTTTACTGAACCAAGTGTGTGCTAATACAAATTGTTGTGCTCCACACCTAGAGTCTCTAATATAATAGGTCTATGATGGGGCCTGAGAGTTTACTTCTTATAGCCTCCCAGGAAATACTGCTCTTTCTGCTGCTGGGACTGCTACTCCATACTTTCTGCCTTCCCAACCCTGAGGGTTCAGAATTATGCTAAAAATACTTACATGGTAAGAACACAGACTCTGAAGATTCTAGGTTTGTATCCTGGCTCCCCCACTTGCTAGTTCTATGCTCTTAGGCAAACTCTTCACATTCTCTAAGCACAGGTGCCTCATCTATAAAATGAGGATAACAATGCTTAATTTCACAAGGTTATTGAGAGTATTAAAAAGATAGTGCCTGTAACTAACAAACTCAGGACAGTCCCAGGAACATAGTATGTACTAACTGCTAAATATTAGACTGTGTTTTAAGTAACTTTAGTACATTATTATAGGTCCTAAAGTATAACATTACTGTTTGAAAGACAGTTTTTTTATTATAAAGCACAGGAGAAATACATCAACACCCCAGCTATAATAATCTTTGATATAGTCACAGTTCTAGCTGATGGTGATCAATACCTTTTAAATAATAATAATAATAATCTCTACTGTTGGAATCTTGTGAAAATCTCAGTCAACTGCTGCCCTTTTCTGAGTATGAGATACAATACTGAAAAAACTAAAATCCATTATCTATGCGCCATTCATAGATCATTTTTAAAGATATTACATTTAAGACACTAAAAATTTGAATGATAATATATCATTATATAATTATAATTATATAAACCTCTATTTCTATATTAGTGGTTTGTTGAAGCTTCACATGGGGCTTAGTTTTTGTTTAAGTCTTGAATCTTCATTTATTTTTAGTATTTCTTCTTGGGTTGCTTTGTTCCTAGCTTCTCATAGAGCACAACTTCATACCTCTGAATGTTTCTCGAAAAAGGCAGCCATTTCTAACCTGCTCCTGATTCTGGTTAGTTCCAGTGGCATAAAGGTGTTCTGCACCAGAACAGTTTCTCTGGTTTTCATTCATCACTCCTAGCCCTATTACACAGCCTTATCCCAAAAGCTTAGTATCCTGTCCGCCCGGCCCTTCTTAAGTTATATGAAAACAGCTTTTCTATACATTATAACCTCCTCAAAAATTGTTAGATGCCTTACAAGAGTTGTTTTCAAACTTATTGTGCATTACAAACACCTGACTTGTTTGTTAAATACTACGTGCTGTGCTCCACCCCTAGTGTCTCTGATATAATAGGTCTGTGATGGGGCGTGAGAGTTTCACGTCTCAAAGCCTCCCGGGAAATCCTGCTGCTGCTGCTTCTCCTTCCTCTCCTCCTCCAGCACAATGCTTTGGGAAACTCTGCTCTGTGTCTCTGGAGTCAGGAGTCAGTCCGCTTCCAGTTGAGGGGGCTGAAGTACAGAGTTTTGTCTGGATTTTCACAGGCCAGGAGCTATCTCATCCAGAGACTCTAGGGAATAAATGAGGGGTGCATATAATGCACCTATATGTTACCGAAAGTTGAAGCATCGCTTCCTTCTGGAGTCTGGATCTGAACCCCCATGTTTGTCACAGGAGCCAAGGGAGAGCCCAAGACAGAGACTAGTGGCACAATAATGAAGCATGAATTATCCAGATGAAAGCACCTATGGAAATAAAGGTATTAATGTTATTTACACCTTTTCTTGATAAAAATAGCAGTGTGGAAGTGTTGAATATTTGCAACTGCTTAAAAGTTGGTCCATGGCAGCTAAATAAACTCACATGAAAGTGGTATCATAGATATAAAACACCGTTTGATTTACAGTTTTAAGATCACATTTTGACCAAGTGTACATGGGAATGATAAATTATGATTGATTATAAAATTACCAGCAAAGTTTGGTTAAACAAGAGTAGAGCCTGCTTTATTGATGCTATAGAGGTATGGTGAATAGAATAGTGAACAGGACAGATACAGTAACTGCTTGAACAAAGAAAAGGGCTCGGGATCATGAGGAAAGAAAGGGAAAATATGGGCATCTTACTTTGTATATCATGAACGATGGAGGGTTTCCCTAAATGAGTAATTTTGAATAGAGCAGATCTAGAAATTACTGTGCGGTAACTTCTCACCTGAACTAACTAGCCAGTCGCTCCCTTATTATAACCTCTAATAGTTGCACTTGGTTTAGAGTAGGGAACATGAAGACCTCTATCAGCCTTTTTAATTCCCTTCATGAAATCACATGTGCTGAGGCAATTTACAGCTTTTACATTCGGCTGTAATTTTGGGTCCTAGAAAATAATGGAGAACTGGATTTCGATTTAAGAAAAAAGATTCAGAGGTTATCTTTTGAGGTGAAGTTAGTAACCGAGGTAGATGTGAACTCCAAGATAGATCAAAGAGTAAAACATTTCTTGGGCATTCACACACACGTGCCTGGCGTAAGTTGAAGCCAGGTCCTGGTTACGCCAGGCAGGCACATGCCCCCAAAATCTCAGGAGAAGAATGGAAGAGAAGGAACTGTGGAGTGACTATCCCCCCTGAGGTGTAATTCTTACTTTCCCTCTCACTGTCTGTCTCTCTCTGTTGAGCACACATACCCTATGGCAAAACCTTTAAAAAAAAAAAAAAAAAAAAAAAAGGCAGCAGCAGCATTTGGACATGATGAGGCAGAGTGAAAAGTACCTGACTTGAACCGCAGTCGACTACATGGGAGTTCAGCGACATAGCCATTACGCTAACTGCTGGTCCCAGGAGTAAAGCATTTCAAAGAGAAGAGTTCCCTTTAAGAAAAGGTATGAAGAAAGAAAACATTCCAAATAGTTATCATAGGAAAAATGAAATTTAAAAGATGGTTAAAGAAAAAAGGAGGGGGAACCAGCAGTTAGCGTAATGGCTATGTCGCTGGACTCCCACGTAGTCGACCGCGGTTCACGTCCCAGACCTGGTGGCTTAAAACTCACACCAGGCACGTGTGCGTGCGTGCCCAAGATCCCGAGAGGAGAATGGAGGGGAAGGGATTGCAGCGTGACCATCCGCCCTGGGGGGGTGATTTCTCGCTTTCTGTCTCTATGTCTCTCTCTGTCTGTCTGGCGAGCACACGTGCCCTATAGTGAAAACCTCTCCAAAAAAAAGAAAAAGAAAAAAGGGAAATAGAGCAGATGTATGTGTGAGTCTGCTGTGTATGTATGCATATACATACAGATGTGTCTGATATGTGTGTATATATAGCTATAAATGTCTATGTGTTTGAATGTGTGTGTGTGTGTGTGTGTGCGTGTCTGTGTGTATGCATTTCTATGTATATATTCTATAATGCGTTTGTGTGTGTGTGTATATATTCTGTCAGCCTATGGATAAACAGTGTCAGGTACCGGTGTCTCAAGGAAACTATGCCACCTTAGCTTTATGTATTTATATAAACTCAATTCAGATAATTTTATTTTTTCTTATATATATTTACATAAGGTGATAAGTGAGCAGAGTTTGTTTTAAAATACTGCCCTGAGTGTTTGTGGTGTGAGATGAAGTTCAGCTGTTTCCTTGCTCTAGAAAATTGACGTTTTTCTGTCTGACTTATTTTAATAAAAGGTCCATAACTGTTGTCATTTCACTGTGTCTTTTTTCATTCCTACCAACCAAGTAACATTTCCAGTGATTCTGAAATAATATTGATTGGGGTTGCGTTTTGTTTGATTTTTTTTTTCCCTCGATTAGGTAGTTTTAATGAGATGAAACTGGATACACTTTGGTAGATTTCTCTAAAGCTTCTGATTTAATGGTCTTATTCCTCCTCTAACAGGGAGAGAAAGAAAAAGGATTCAAATACTTTGTTATTTGAGGCTATTTTTCTGATCTGTGTCATGTAAGATTCAAAATTTCTGGGGGTGGGGACAAAAAAAAAACCCTCCCAAGTAAGAGACAGTTCAGAGTCAGAATTTTAAGAGCTTATTGTGAGGAAGTACAGCAAAGACCAATACCTGCTTTTCACTTCACTCTGCCTCATCAAGTCCAAATGCTGCTGCTGCTGCTTTTTTTTTTTTTTTTTTAAAGGTTTTGCCATAGGGTATATGTGCTCGACAGAGATAGAGAGACTGTGAGAGGGAAAGTAAGTAAGAATTACACCTCAGGGGAGATAGTCACTCCACAGTTCCTTCTCTTCCATTCTTCTCCTGGGATTTTGGGGGCATGTGCATACCTGGCATAATTTTCAAGCCACAGAGTCTAGAACTCAAACCATGGTCAACCATGTGGGAGTCCAGCACCTTAACCACCATGCCACCTGCTGGCCCCCAGTCCAAATGCTTCTAAAACAATCCTTTCAAAGTATGAAGATAGTGCCCTTTACAGAATGCTAAGGAGTTGTTTACTATGTAAGTATTGCACAAAGCTTAGTAAATGAGTGCAATATAAAATGAACTTGTGTGTTGAATGTAAGAATCGTGTCAAGATGGGACCAGCAGTTAGCATAATGGCTATGTCGCTGGACTCCCACGTAGTCGACCGCGATTCGAGTCCCGGACCCGGTGGCTTAAACTCATGCATGGGCGCGTGTGCGTGCGTGCCCAAGATCCCAAGAGGAGAATGGAGGAGAAGGGATTGCAGTGTGGCCATCCCCCCTGGGGGGTGATTTCTCGCTTTCTATCTCTCTGTCTCTCTCTGTCTGTCTGGTGAGCGCACGCGCCCTATAGCAAAAAAAAAAAAAAAAAAAAAAAAAAAGAATCGTGTCAAGGTGTCATTTTCACTAGCTTAGCTACTTTCTTCAGAAATAGAAGCCATTAGAATTTAGTTAAGATTGCCTTGGCTTTTCAACATGAGATTATGATGACTTAATAACAGTACAAGGACCAAGCCCCATGTGGCTATCTCTGACTTCCCATAATGTGCTCCAATAAGTAATAGTGCTTTAATATATGGCAGCAGATAAGTATGAAGACAGTCTGGTATCCATCCTTTCCCTTAGTCAGTGTTTGTTGTGTACTTGCTTTGTGTCTGGTGCTGGATTTTGCACTGGCGATGTGAAGGTGTAGTACATAGACCAAGTCACTTCTGTTAAGGACCTCGTGGCCTTGTGAAGGCCCGAACAGGTTAACAGGCAATTATAAAGCAGGATGAGAAGTTCTGTGATGGAAGAAGTCCAGGAGACTGTGAAATGATGTAGGAGGACTTAGAAAAGGGCTTATGAAGTAGGAGATGGCTAAGTTGAGACCTAAAGGTTGAAGTAGGGGGACTCGGGCACGGGAAAGGGGAATGGAAAGTGTTCCAAGCAGGGAGAATTTACAGCCTGATAATAGAACAGTCCTCTGTAAATTATTTAGCAGTTGGGTGACTTCAGAAAAAAATCTGTCTTAGGCATTTACTTTCCTTATCTTTCTGGGGGAGATGGCGATGATGGTGGTGACAGTCATGGTAGCAGAGATGGTGGGTGTTCCTCGAGTGAGGCTGCAGCTTCTGCTAAGGTTGGTGCTGGTTGCTGCTAGTGGCGGAAAAAGCAAAAGCAGTTGATAGTTCCTGAACACTTATTACGTGCCTTGACGTGTATCCTAAGCACTTGACATGCATTAATTACCTATCAGTGTTTTGTAATTACTTTATGAGGTAGTACCATTATTATCTGTTTTACAGATGAGAAAACTGAAGCTTAGATAGGTTAAGTAACTCAAGGTTGCTATAACGAAGAGGTAGCATTTGAAAACAGACAAGTTAACTTGTCGTCTGTATCTTTCACCATTACTATGTTGCTCGTAATCTAACTTTTCCATTTGGCTGATACAAAGATGAACACTATAATCTGAAAGGGCTTTTTTAAAGTGCATGGAACTTCATACTGTCATTGTGTATGCCGGGCTGAGGCAAGAGTCATGTGCTTAATATCTAGCTCAGAATGAAAAGAAAAAATGGTTGTAGCAACAGATAGGCTGCTGTTACTTGCCTTGTTAACAACTCCTCTAATTATATGGCTTGATCACATTAGTAGTCAAAAATGGAATTCCCCGGGGGATATTTTTTTGAAGCAACAGAACATTAGATGAGATGGACCATGGATTTGCTCCCAAATGGCAATTGCTGTTAGAAAGTCCTCAAACATTTCTAAAATTGTTAATCTTTGTTAATCAACCCATGCTCCTCTGTGAGTACTCAGCACAAAATGAAATGGAGGCTTGGCAATTATCCAGATCTTTTTGAGAATCTTGGCTCCTAATACGGATAATCCAAAGCTCCAATTAAACTTTTTAAAATTCTGGATTACCCATTTGACCCGTATGTGTGTATTACTCTGCTTCCACTTTTTTTTTTTTTTTTTTTTTGCCAAACACTTTTTTTCCTGTTACTTCTATGTTTCTGATAATCCTAACCATGCTTCCTGCATTTGTTTGGACTCTAATTGGTCATTGTGTTGTGAAGTGAAGACTGTACTAGTGTCACCTAGGCAGGCCGGAGTTTCTGGCCAGCACGTGAGACATCATTGGGGATTATTGAGGAATGGAGAGAGGTGGTCACATAAACTTTTGACAGAAAGAGGCTGTTCCCATTACAAGGCAAAAGATTGACTCTATAATAGGCTGAAGAACAATGAACCAAAATAATGAATTCTTCTGCATCAATTCCAGAGGCTAATTGTTAGTTTGTTTTAGTCTCACTTGAGGCCTGATAAGGAGGCTTTCCCTTTGGAAGCTTGACTGAGTTAGTGTGTAAGGCAAGGCTGTAATTCAGATATACTAGTGAAATGCAAACAGTTTCGTTATTAATGGTCACTAATGGCCTGTAATCAAGCTCTGATTTGTTAGATTTAAACAAAGACATAATTAGTTTATTTGTTCAGGAGTGTAAACCGAAGAATTTATCAATCTGCTGAGTGTTCTCTATTGGAGATGGAGGCTGAAGCATTGGTCTTGAGATGTGGCATGTGGGGGCCGTCATTGTCAGTCCTTGAAATTCTTCCAGCATCCTGACCATCATCAGCCTGTGACCTGAAATCAAAGGCATGAAGAGGATACTGCTCTTGGTCTTTTCTCTCTGGTTTTTCCCCTGATAAACAAGCTACTTCAATTTTAATTTTTCTCTCTCAGCTCCATTTTGGTCTCTGCTTCAACTGGTTAATTTTCTCAAAGCATTGCTATTCATTGAACAAACGTTTAACACATAATCACTGAGGGCACGTATGTTTGAAACATTATCTGAGGCCTCAAGTTTATAATGGTTGTTCAAAGAGTCCTGACTCAGTCTTTGCAAAATTTAGTTACTCCATGGGAGACTCTATGAGTTTTTGTACCATTAATTACCCCTCGTGTTACTTATCACTAAAATAAAATGCTAGATCTCTTGGCATGAAATAGATGCTCTGTTGAGATATTCATCTGAGAGAATAAGACACTGACTTTTTGGGGTGCATCGAAATTGGCAATAGGTCTAAGAAGGGCTATGATGATTCTTTAAAGAGGTATACCTTGTGTTTTATCTAGTCATTTATTAGATAAAATGAATATACTGAAATTCTTATGGAAAACCATGACCCTAAAATATAAAATTCTTTAATATTTCATCAAGTAGAAAGAAAACACTGTGGTCTACTTGGCACTATGTAGCAATAATGGGACAGGTTGCCCAGTGAGGCTTAGGATCACTTAAGATCCTGTTGAAGCAATGTGAATGAGCAGCCTCACACAGAATGGGGTTTCTCCCCGTGTTTGTACTGGAAGAGTCTGCAGTGGTTTTATTTATGTGTTAGTGTGTCGGTTATCTCCTCTGCTTGAAAGTAAGCGCTTGCTCAGTGTAGATCTTGGTCTCTGACACAGTGCCTGCCGTATAATAAATATGCTCAGTAAGTGTTCCTTGAATGTTGAATGAGACCCTGGCTCAGTGACTAGAGCTTAAAAACTTAATAGTAGCATTTGGTGGGAACCAGCAGTTAGCGTAATGGCTATGTCGCTGGACTCCCACATAGTCGATCGCAGTTCGCGTCCCGGACCCGGTGGCTTAAAACTCACGCCGGGCGCGTGTGCGTGCGTGCCCAAGATCCCGAGAGGAGAATGGAGGAGAAGGGATTGCGGCATGACCATTCCCCCTGGGGGGTGATTTCTCACTTTCTGTCTCTCTGTCTCTGTCTGTCTGGCGAGCTCACGCGCCCTATAGCAAAAATCTCTCCAAAGGAAAAAAAAAAACTTAATAATAGCATTTGGGATATGGTAAAATAAAGAAAGTTACTTGATAACAGTGATCTTAAGGGATAGGACTGGTAGATGGCCCACATCACAGCTGACCTCTTCTGGATGAGACTGTTTTTCTATGATGTACCCTAGAGTTCCATGTGACATTTATTTCAGTGTGTTATTGACCCATATAATAAAAAGGATCTCTTTTTTATTTGGAAACTACCAAAGCCTAGGAGAGTGATATATATATATATATTTTTTTTTTTTTTTAAGAGGGTTTTTTTTTTTTTTTTTTTTTTTTTTTTTTTTTTTTTTTTTTTTTTTTTGCTATAGGGCAGGTGTGCTCGCCAGACAGACAGACAGACAGAAAGTGAGAAATCAACCCCCAGGGCGGGTGGCCACGGATGGATTATGGTGTGGTCATTTTTTTATTCATTTGGTATATATTGATTAGGAACTTATGTGCCAGGCGTGGAACTAGGTGACAGGAATATGGAGTGGCAAGGAAATTCTAGGAAAAGACACTAAGTTAATCGAAGAATTACAAAATGTACAATTGCAGCTGTGGCAGACACTTTCAAAGAAGAGTCTGTGGTGTTATGAGAGTGTATAGTAGGAGAATTATTGGGCTCAAACAGGGAAGACTTCCCTGGTGAAGGAATAAAGATCCTGAAGACACAACAGGAGTGAGCTGTGTATTGAGGAGCACATGAGAAGATGATCCAGGCAGAAAGAACCATGAGTAGAAGGGCCTGTGGTAGTAGAGTGTTCAGAGAAGTGAAAGGTAGCTAGTATGGCTTGGGTTTTCACAGAGTAGGTGTTAGACAGAAACCACATCTTGCAAAGTCTTGAAGGGATATAAAGTCTTTTCGCCTTTTTTTTTTTAAGTAAAGAAAAAATTAAAATATGAGGAAGGTAGGTGATCAAATTTCTTTTTCTAAAAGAAATTATTCTGGTTGCAGTGCAAAAAATAGATTACACAGAAACCCAAATAGATTTAAGGAGGGAAATGATCTGTTCACGTGAAACGGATATAGAATGGACATGATCCATACCCCCGCGAGGCAGTCCCCATATGAAACACCCACACTTATAAGAGATTCAAGATGAGCTTCTCCAAGGTACAATGCAGACCTCTTCAAGTCTCCTCTATGTCATGCACACGCTCTTCCTCAGACATAAATTAGCATCATTAATGCAAAGTGTCACGATAGAGCCCCAGTCCCCTTCCAACTGATGCATCACTTCAGCACCTTTCCCTTTGTACTTTACCCTCCACCTTCAAAGGCTGTTCTCAGGTCGTCTTTTCCTCCTTAGAAGTGTGAGATTGGTTTTTCTGCTGTGCTATTAGTGTGATCCTCCACTTAGAGTCTAATCTGCCATGGCTTTGTGCCTGTTTGTCAGGAACTTCAAGAATGTATTAAGACATTATACAGGGTAGAAGCTCTATTTTGACAATGATTATGCCTATTATCTATTTTAATAAATGTAAATTGCTGTGGAGAAACAAACCATTTTATGCCACTTGAATCCTTTTCAGGGAAGCCTGAATCCTGAATCCTTTATGCGTGACTTAGATGTATTACTGTCATTTTCCCTTCACTGAGTTGAATAAAAACACTTAAATCAGACCTTTGTTAGTGCACCCTCTTGTACTGTTGCCCTAATAAATTGTTGTGATTTTAGTTCTTGAAATCCGTATTTCATAATATTTGCAAATGTATTTGTAGTCCATTCCAGAATGGAGATTATTGATAACAGCAAGCCTACATGTATGTTATTTATGCCAAGCACTATACCTGGGGTAGAGAGTGAATAAGGCACTCGTTCTGTCTCAAAGAAGCTTATGGTTGGTTCAACCTCTGTGGTGTGGCTGCTAGCATACCATGTTGCAAAGCTGGAAGCCACAGGCCAATTGTGGTTTGAGTTTCCCAAACAGTAAGCCTGAAGAAAACATTCCAGGCCCAGGGTTCTGGTGTAAAAGAGAACTGAAGGAAGGGGACTGCAATGTGACCTAGCCCTAGGGCCCTGTAGAGAGAGTGAGAGCGATTGAGTGAGAGTTCCACATGCCCACAATCATGAATTAAAAAACAAAACAAACAAACAAATGAAAAAAAAACAACAACTTGGTTATTCCTCACCATTGGGGTGGAAATTTACAGATAAGCAAAGAGAGAAAGTTAGAATGATCTATGTGATAATGAATTAGAGTTAGAGACATAACTAAGAACTTATGTTTAGCTTTCTGTAGATATATATCATTACATAAATATTTGTATATAGACCCACCCATGATAGCACAGGGGAAGCATGCTGCTCCATGATGCTGGAACCTTATGGAGATGGAGTTCAATTCCTAGGTTGACCTGTATGTGCCAGGCATATTCACAGTCACTCATGATTCTGTCTGGTTGAGAAGGCTGGAGGAGGATTGTATTGTGAGATCTTATTGTGAGATCTTATTGAGAGTGTTTGTTTTTCTCTCATGAAATAAAAAATAATTATGTGCTATAAAAATTGTGTGTGTGTGTGTATATATATATATATATATATATATGGATTTATTTATACACATATATTTCTTTGTGTGTCAGCTGAGAGGGCATAAGAGAAATTACATTCTAGTAGTGACAAGGAGCATTCAGATCTAGATTTCTAAAGCCTTTCTCCAATGAAAGGAACCAGGAATCCTTGGAGAAATATTTGATGCTACTTCTAGAAAAGAAAGTATAGAAGATGAACCTGAAACCTTTTATAGAATCAGAAAACAAAGAAGTGCTATAAAAAGGAAAGCCTTATATTGATGGGGATGTGTCAGAAGCCAGCTGAAAGAGCTCCCAATGACTGAAGTGGGACAATTTGAGCAATAAGGTAAACATTATGGTAGTACTAGATTATATCCCAAAGTATAAAATATCCAAGAGTTCATAAATGATTGAACAAATTAATGATTGGAAGAGAAAAGGGAAAAAATAACTCCATACAGAAGAACTCCAAATAAATTATGTAGATGATACACCCTCAAGAATCATAGCAGAAGTGGGGAGATTAATGTCTCTGTACTGACTGACATGCATGGCATTCCCTTTTGAAAAAGCAATGTAATACACTGTAAAGTTATATGTAATTCAATGTAATATAAAGAAGAATATGATGATAATAAAAAAAAAAAGAATCATAGCAGGAGGGCATAGCTCTTGACTTAAGTGTGGGCTGTACATACCGACTGCTTTTTCTTTATTTTTTTAAGAGAGATTTTTTGCTATAGGGTGCATTCATTCTCCAGAGAGAGACAGAGAGAAAGTGAGAAATCACCCCTGGGGGGATGGCCACACCGCAATCCCTTCTCCTCCATTCTCCTCTCAGGATCTTGGGCACACACGCACATGTGCCCGGTGTGAGTTTTAAGTCTCCAGGTTCAAGACTTGAACCAAAGTTGACTCCATGGGAGTCCAGTGACATAACCAATACACATCTCCTGGTCCCCATACTAACTGCTTTCTAAAGAGTACCGTATTGAGGAGGGAGTAACTTTCAGTATAGAAACCTGACAAACACTACTTCAGCCAGTTGATCAGAGTCAACATGAACAGAAGTCAGGTTGATAGTAGGCACCTTAAATGATAGGATGCAATGAAAATGGCATTTTATCTCTGTGGAATTCAATCTTGAGAAAAACAGTAAATAGGTTTCAATAGAGGGGCATCCTACAGTGTACCTGACTGGTTTTTCTCAAACTTGTCAAGATCAACAAAGGCAAAGAAAGTAAGAAACTGCCCCAGCCAAGGTGAGTCTAAGGAGCCATGACAACTAAGTGTAACGGGCATCCTAGTTGGGATCCTGGAACAGAAATAGGACATTAGAAAAAGAACCCAATTTGAGTAAGCTATTCACAGCATCATGTTTTACCATGGCACTACTGTCCATCCTCTTTATTTCCTAATCTTTTTCTCACATTGAGTCTTCAAAACCTGATGCATATTTTAGACTTATGGCACATTTGGTTCAAACCAGCTTCATTTCAAGTGCATAACGTCAATATGTGATTAGTAGCTACTGTATTGAGAAGTGCAGGGCTAGAGCTCCCATACTTCAGTCAGAAATGTATAGACCTATACTTGCTGGAGAAATCTTTTTAAAATAAGTTAATCAGCATTTCTACTTTAGCTCCATGCACGTGGAAAACAATTTCATATACATATAAAATAAATATTGAGCACTTGCTATATAATGGAGCACTTGCTCTATTACTTGCTACACACTGGGATTACTGTTGGGTTGTCAGATAAATCATGACATGTTTTTCCTTTTTCTATGCAAAAATGTATCATGACTTTTCCAACAACCTAATAGTTGTGAGCTGAACAAATATAGTGTCTATCCTTCTTGGAGCTCATAAGTTTGTGAAGTAGATATGCAAAACAAACAAACAAACAAAACAAAAAATGGGGCTGGCTCTCGTCAAACATCATGTATAGGGAGCTGGATCCCACGTGGCCGACCATAGTCTGAATTCCAGCCCTGAAGTTTGAAAAACACGATGTTCACCTGTGCATGCATGCCCGAAATTCTGAAGCAATGAAGAAGGGAAGAAAGAGGATTGCAGTGGCAGTGTAACCACAGCCCATTGGGGGTGCTCTCACTTGCATTTTCTTTTTGACAAAAAGAAAACCCAGACAATGAAATAATTACAAATTATACTGTGATGCAAAAAAATGAGTTGAGATACTAGATAACCATGGTGAGATGACTTTAGATAATTTTAGTAGAGATGACATAAGATGAGAGACGAAAGATGAAACCAAGTCAGAAACACAAAGAATTGGGAAAGAGATCAAGTCCAGGAAATAGCATATCTGAGAGCCTTGAAGTGCATGGCATATTGAAAAAATCAAAAAGTAGATATGACTGAAATTTGATGAAGAAAGGAGAAAACTACAATAAGTTAAGTCCATAGAGGTGGGTAGAAGCCAGATCTCATGAAACTTTGTAAGCCATGGTAAGGAATTGAAATAGTATTGTAAGTGCCCTGAAATCTACCCAAGGGCTCTAGGAGAAGGGACATGTAGATTAAGAAAACTGCCTTAACAACTCAAATCACTGTGTAGGCTAATGGTAAAAATTTAGTCAAGTGCAAGTTGAAAGAACTTTCTATACAGCAAGCAAGGTTCTGCCATACTTCACGAAATTATCAATGAAATTAAAGATGAAATAAAAGTGAAAGCTCTAGAAAACAATATAATCTAGGATACAAAGGGCTGAAAAGAAAGCAGGGTAGTTGCTAAGCACAGCTGGCCTTGTTGAGTTCCTCTTTGTAAGGGAATAGAATGATTTTGGTGTCCAGGGTACTTTCAGAATGTCATCTCAAATCTGCTTCCAAAAATGAAGCTGCACAGAATGGAGCTAGGCCTGAAGGTCTTTTGTCCCATCTGCGGTTTCTGGCTTTCCAGTTAAGCATCTGGCTGATCCTGAAATGAATGCTTGCAGATGCATAGTGGTATCTTGTTGGGGGTCTTGCCAACAGTGTATGTGTATGGAGAAAGAACAAGAACCCAAGAAGGCCAGGACAGAAGACAACCTTTTATATGTTTGGTGTTTGGGGACATTTCAATATATTTTTGAAATCATTATCTGGTGATCATGAATTCTCTGTAAGACAGCTGAAGCAAGCAGAGCCATCCCCTGATTACGGAAGAATAAACTGACACTTGGAGAAGTAGAGGGCTAGTTTGTGTCTAAAACATACAGTGAGGTTGTACCTTCTATCTTGTATTTTTTTTCTCTTGTGTGAGAAAACACCAGTGACTATTCCAATCTTACACAGTCTATTACAATTCGCCCCTTCTAAGAATATATAAAATAGGATCTGAGCTTATTGGGAATGCATTTGTCTTGGGAGTGTTGAACCCTAATCTCCTATACTCTATCACTACAGGAGAAAGA
Organism: Tupaia tana; assembly: GCA_026018925.1. Taxonomy (NCBI): domain Eukaryota; kingdom Metazoa; phylum Chordata; class Mammalia; order Scandentia; family Tupaiidae; genus Tupaia; species Tupaia tana. Next base: position 33,847,727 of record JAKSZU010000014.1, on the reverse strand, counting down.
GAAGACAAGGTGGTTTCATAATGTCCCTTATTGATAAAATAAATTGATTGCAGGCTCCAGAGTAACCAGGTTTATACACACACACACACACACACACACACACATATACACACATATATGTGTGTGTGTGTGTGTGTGTGTGTGTGTATATATATAGTGTGTATATATATATATATATGTATATATATATATGTATATATATGTGTGTGTATATATATATATATATATAAAAGCACATAGTAGACTGAAAAGTGTCATTAGATAGTGAATAAATAGTGGAATCAGGATCCAAGTTGATCATTATTCACCAATCCTCACACCTAGATAACTTTAAACATCAGGACAGAAAAAGATCTGCATTTAAGATTGTTTTTATATTTATTCATTGAGAATGTAAGACCCAAACCTTCTAACAGTTAGTACTTGGTTGTCATTAGCAAATAAGAAACATTAAAATATTTTTCAAGTGTGCAAATTTTTTTTTCTTCCCTTTGAATTGTGGTTGGAGCGTTGTAATTTGGAAATGTTATAAATAGAAAATTGACCCTGGTAGATTTAAGATATAGGTTCTTTAACTTTTGGGGGGATGGTAGGGCTGGGGAGACATCATGAAACCCTCTAAGAATTTGATAAAAAGCTATGGCTCCTCTCCACGGGGAAAACATGCAAAGAAATTCACAGACAGTAGTCATGTAATTTTGGAAAGATAGATAGATTTCCATAAAATTCGTCCCAGTGACTGATCAAACACCTCTATTCTTTTCTTTAAAAAATATTACTTAACTTTATTTATTTTAATTTGACAAGAGAGCAAGCCAGCAAGCCGCCAGGCCTGGGGCTCGAATTACAATTGGCCATGTGGGAGTCCAGCGCTCTTAACCACCATGCCACCTGCTGGCCCCCACACACCTCTAGTCTAAAAGACCAAAGAAGGTTGGTGTGCACAGATGTGCAGAATTTAACTAAAAATAAATGTGCTGTACCGTAAGGCAAGGATGTCGTATTTTAGGTCAAGAATGGAGTGTGGTGGTTATGATTTCCCAATTAAGGAATATAGACAGAACCCTGTCTCAGAGAACTCGCATCTGAAGCTTGCCCAGTCCAAATAGGATTTAGAGTTTTCAAAGCTTTCTGACATTAAGCTTCTTTATTACTAGCCTGATCTGATCCCATTTCTGGTAGTAGGAGGGGCTGCACCAGCTGTCTCTGTTGGATTGCCTCTTGCCCATAGGGAAGTTTAGGCGGTAGGAATGCAGAGAGTGCTTTTCCCTTTCTCCCTCCCTTCCTCACTTTGCCCTTTTCTTTCAAGTGATGGTAGTGGTTGGTGTGGGGCAGGGGGAAGTAGAGCCAGCAGGACAATAGAGCAATATAAAACAGTATCTTTTAGTATCTTTTAGCCAAGAATAGGTGTAATGCCACCTTTTGGTTAAGATATGCATAGGTAAAATTGGACTACTGAATAATAAAGGAGATCAGAGAGAATTATATACATTTAGAAAGACAAGGCACTTTTTACAGCTGGCTTCTGCTTTGAATTTTGGTGCATTTGATGTTTATGTACAGGAGAATATAAGACATTTTCTAGTTCTCTCCCTCTTTCAGAAGTCTTACCTCAAATCCCCACTTCTCCCCCCAGAAGCTTTCTTAACTGTATTATCTCTTTTGAATCCTTATATTAGAGTTCTGAGTTCATAATTGAATGCTTAGAATACAGTATATTGACCACTATTGTTTAATACATGCTTATCTTGGTTCTTTTATTTATTTATTTATTTATTTATTTATTTATTTATTTATTTATTGGAAAGAGACAGAGAGAGACAGACAGAAAGCAAGAAATCACCCCCCAGGGAAGATGGCCATGCCGCAAAACCTTCTCCTCCATTCTCCTCTTGGGATCTTGGGCACACATCACATGCACCTGGCATGAGTTTAAGCCACCAGGTCCGGGACTTGAACCACGATTGACTACATGGGAGTTAAGAGACATAGCCATTATGCTAACTGCTAGTCCCCTTATCTTGATTCTTCTAGGTTAGCCTCCCTGAGGAAAAATATTTCCCCCACTCCAGAGTAAACTCCATCAGATGGGGCTTTTAGTACTCCAATCTTATCACAATGTCTCACACATTACAGGCAATGAATAGATTATTTTGAATAAGCAATTCTGATACTTCAGCATCATTTATATCTCTGATTTCTATACTATGATTCCAATATTTGTTGACTGGTAATCAAAAAGAAAAACAGTTTATTTTTGTCTGCATGAAAACAAATTGAAGTTAAAGGAGTATTTAGAAGGGATAGTATCTGAAACTGATTTTTGAAGTCTGGCTGTTGTGACTGATGGACCTCCAAAAAGCACTTTGGGCATTTTAGGAGTGTCTAGATTTATGTTAGTCTTATTTTTAGTTACGTACTTAGAATTGTATTTTTAAATCACAAGTTGACTCAGAGGGGAGATTATTTTGGTTATTATGAAGACAAGGAAAAGAAAGTAAGATTTGTTAAGCAGTTATTATATGCTAGGCACCAGGCTTTGTAATTTTACATATATTCTCTCATTTGTTCTAAAAGCCCTAAAAATAGTAATTATTTTCTTCTTTCAGAGGTAAAATAGATTCTGAGAGATAACTAACTTGGACTATAAGCTCTGTGAGGGCAAAATGCCTGCAGAAAGGAGTCATTCTATTAAATGTTTGTCAAGTTTATCCAGGGATATTTAATCTACAGCAACTGACCAAGTTTGTGCCCAAAGCTCTTGGTACTTGAAACCCATCTTCTTTCCTCTCTCTTCTAAATAGAAACTCTTGTAGAGAAAAACAGAGGTGATGTTATTAACTTTTCATTTTAGCTATTTGCTGTTGCAGCTCAGGCTATGTAAGATTCAAGTTTTCAACATTTGGCCCCAAACATCATTTTCCCATCTGTACTATTTGCCCAGAGATGATGCTAAAGATAAACTTGACTTCCTGGCAACAACTCAGAACGATTGTGTTAGAACATGCTCTTCCTGGTACCCTAAGGAAGCAAAAATAAGTGTTTGGAAAGAAGGATGAATAAAGTTGCAGAAATAATGACACTCTTTGCATTCTGTTCTCTGCTTTCCCTCTGCAGGGGTCATAGTTGGTTAGTTGGAGTTTTCCAAATATGGCCAGGAAGTCAGAAAGTGAGAGTTTCATCATAGTTTTATTATTTTCGTTAGCAACTTGTTTTTAGTGTAATCCTGGCTCTCCAAGTTGCTAATGACTATTTAGCATGGTCAGCAGATTTAATAAATCTTTTTCTTAAGTACAAACAAAATATTAGATTTTAGAAGGACAAGTTCTGATTCTTTTTATCTCCAAGTTATCACAACTCCATGACTTTAAATTTTTTTAGAAATTGCTTCTATCAATACATTTTTAAGACTCAGTCTAAATATGTAGCTTTTTCTTTTTACTCGAGTACTGCATAAGAAATGTTTGCTTTTCTGCCACCCCCACCAGATTAAATAGAGTAGGCATGTGACAGCTATATGAAGAATATTCTGTAGGGAACAATTAGAACCAGCTGGTAACTAATTGGAAGTTATAGGGAGAGAGACTGGAGACCAATATGTGGAAGAATCTTCTGGTGTTCAGCCTATCAGAGTGTCCTGGGAGATATTTTTCTCACAGGGACGATGGACATTTACTCTTCAGAAACGTTAAAGTAACTGTAGTGGGAAGATGGGACTAAACCTTTAACGCCCCTCAGACTAGAGTTTCTCTGCTTCTCATTTGCCCAATTGCCCTTGACTTGGAAAGCTAGTAATTCATTTTTGTTTCTTATTTCAAGGTCATCTTGTCAGGAGACAGGATAGAGTCCAAGGGATGCTACATAAGGAACTATATAAGGGGCTGGTAGATAGCATAGGGGTTACATTGCTGGACTCCCACATGGCTGACCATGGTTTCAGTCCCAGACCCAGTAGCTTGAAAATCACACCAGGTACATGTGCACATGTGCCCAAGATCCCAGGAGAAGAATGGCAGAGAAGGAATTGTGACGTGGCCATCTCTCCTCGGAAGTCTTTTCTCGTTTTCCCTCTCACTGTCTCTCTCTCACCAGTAAGCACATACGCCCTATGGCAAAAACCTCTTTAAAAAAAAAAAAAAGATTCATTAAACAAGTTAGTATGTACTAGTCATAAATATTTTAGTATATGGCTTTCTTAACTCTGCTGTGGCTCACTCTTGTGTCAAGTCTACGCACATCCCTCCCTCTGTACATTCTCTCTGCCGTTCTGCATGTTTGTCTGTTATCCTGTCGCCTTTCTTCTTTCTGTGATGTGACCGTGAGAAATTAACTAGCCACTCTATGGTTTCCTTTCCTCTCCTATAAAATGGAGATGTTAGTGGCTCCTTGCAAATCCATTCTAAGCATTAGAATAGATGCAAAAATACCAACATAGGGGCTGGCAAGTGGTAAGTAACTATTTTCTTCCCTGTGTCTTCAGTGAACAAATAAAAACTTCGTTATTTGGACATAGGATCATAGGATAGGTGTATATTAGACTCACTACTAGAAATATGAGCACAGAGCCCACTTACCATGGGCTCATATAATACTGAGGGGGGATATGGTACCAGAGAGCACACAGCCCCTGGAAATCAGCTCAGGTACCCAGAACCCTCATAAACTAACTTCTCTGATAGCATTCCCCTCCACCTTTCTTAAATTTAGAAGCAATCATTTCCTCTTTTGAACTTACTAGAATTGTGCTATCCAATAAGGAAGAAGTCCATGTGGCTGTTGTGCACTTGAGCTGTTGTTTCATTTGAGATACGTGGGAAGAGTAAAATACGCCCCAGCTTGTAACTGGTGGAGCTGGGACTCCAACCCAGATCATTAGGCTCTGATAACGTGCAGGACACCTTTGCAGAATTAGCATGTTTTCTTTACAGAAATGTTTCTGGTTAACAGCTTTAAGAGGGAAGGACATTGTTGGCCTTGTTCATAGATGATTGCTCCTTTACCAATGATAGCTGTATAGATAAAGGTTGCCACCTTTCTGAACTTGTGTTTCTTCCTAGTTGGTTGCTAGATCTGGAATACACTGGGTTCTAAGATTTGGGGCAGTGTACTAATTCTCTAAGCCTTGGAAACTTGAGAAGGAGGGGTATGAAGCAGTGGTCATTCTACCCCATATTCAGTTGACTACCAAAGATGAAATGATTCCTAGAACTCAATGCGGCTTATGAAGGTGGGGCCCAAGCCTCCTGACCTTCAGAAGTGGTAGACTGAAATCAGTACACTCCTTGAAGTTCTAATTTAACCATAGTTTGTTTGCAACTTTTGGTGTGTTTAATTTTTTTAAAAAATCATGATAGAGCATGTGTGTGCACGCATGTAAGAAAGAAATACTTTCCACATCACTCAGGTTTGTCGTGATCCCCTTTCTCCAGGTCTCCCACCAGCAAGGGTTCTAGGCACTTGTGTTCCCACCTGGAGTGCTTCCAAGCCTGCCAGGATGGGGACTCAAACCACAGTCCACACGTGATCTCCAGCTCTGTAGTCTGGTATGCTACTTGTTGTACCACAGAGGCTGGGCCTGCACTTTATTTCTTGACACAATTTTTGAAGAGCATTTTAATATTATTTTCTCTCTAAATATAATGAATGAAAAAAAATCATATAAAACTAGGTAGGATTATTTTTAGTGATCAACATTTTTCTGCTATGGTATAACTACAAGTGGGAAAGCAGATCCTTACAAAATCTTTGAGCTCATCTTTTATTCATAATTTCAAAATTCAGTTTGGAAACCCAAAGACTTCAACCTTTCTGAAAATAATAAAGGTCTATGAATTTCCTTATGGCAAATGCAGTCAGCATTACTCCAAGCATGAAGTAGAATTCTTATCCTTGATAATAGAACCTACATAATAAAGATGGGTTGAGATGAGTGAAATATTTGCAGCCAAACCTAAACAAAAATGGTTTGGATAACTTATCAAAAGGGCAATGTAAAGAAATAGTTAAGACTTCTGACTCTTGATTCAGATAGAACATTTTGAAATTTTAACTCTGCCAAACTAGTTGTAACCTCAGTCAAATCACTGATTCTGTCAAAATGTCAGTGTCCTTATCTGCATAAAACATGAATAATAATAACTAGACTTCACTTCATGGAGCTTCTAGGATAATGAAATGGATGATATCCGGTAAGCACCTAGGACCTGGCCCAGTGCATTGCATGTCCTGGGTAAATGTCAGCTATTTCTATTATTAGAAGACAAGTCATTTATCATGGATAACAAGTATCCATTTTAGAATTTAAGCTTTCATAAAATGCTACATTTCTAAGGAAATCATTAAACTATAGATTAATGTAACTAGAGAAGTAGTAACAGCATCCTACCAAGAATGTTTCAGAGCCACAATAGCTAAAACCCTAGGATGTGTGTGAAAGTGGTAGTCATTTTTTAATTGTAAAGAGATCAACTGATTCATGTGATGAATCATCTCTAATTTCCCTGCAGCATCAGGTGAAAACAAATAGAGTTCTGCACGTTGAATATTACCTGGTTCTTTGGATGTCGACTATTGATCGTTAGGGGACAAGGGGATCAATATTAATAAATGTTTGAAGTTGTCAGCTGTGTGGCTCGGGGTGGTAGGAGGATGATGGGAAGGGAGGGGGGTGAAGAAAGACATGGCTCACCTGACAGAACATTCTGTGGTCCATTTCGTTACTTTCCACTCACCAGATCTTAATATTAAAATGCCTCAGTGAATGGAGACACTGTTTCAACATGTCATTCCCACAGTAGGTGAGGTGTCAAGATTTCATAACTGTTGAATGCCCTGAAGTTAGACACTGCCTTGTCACATCGAAGGCAGAATCTAGGTGGAAAATGCCATGTTTCTATTGCCAGTGTTCAAACTGATGGGGGGAATTTGGTATGATGGTGCAAGTGGGTTTTGTTTCAAGATAGCCTAAGTACTTTGTTTACTCAAGTCCTTGTAGGTGCTCTTGCTGTGACTAGTGAGAAATTTAAGGTTGACATGAATCAGTAGCTTGTTAGTAAACCTTCCATGAGAGGGGAAAATAGCACAGCCAAATCTCCCTGTACTTAGAGATGTAGATAAAAAAAATCCCTTTGTAGATGGTCCTTGTGCGTTCAGAGCCCTGCACACATGCATAAGGTGTTCTGTTTGAGGTGATAAGCTACTACTTTTTCTTTTCTTTTTTTTTTTTTTTTTTGAGAGGTTTTTGCTATAGGGCGCGTGCACTCGCCAGACAGACAGAAGCAGAAGAGACCCAGAGACAGAAAGCGAGAAATCACCCCCCAGGAGGGATGGCCACGCCGCAATCCCTTCTCCTCCATTCTCCTCTTGGGATCTTGGGCACTCATGCACATGCGCCCGGCGTGAGTTCAAGCCATCGGGTCCAGGACTCGAACCACAGTCGACTACGTGGGAGTCCAGCGACATAGCCATTACGCTAACTGCTGGTCCCATAAGCTACTACTTTGCATGTAGTAATGATAAGCAATAAAAGGAAGAGGAAAAGGAAACATCCATAGAGTGTGACCATGTGCCAGACCCTGTCATATATATGTAGCATAAAGTAGCTTGTAAAACCCTCACAATCCTGTGCTGTCTACTAGACCTTTTATCTATGAGAAAATTAAGACTTGAGTTAGAAACTTGCCCAGGTTTATGCCACTAGTAAGAGGCAGACAAAGATTTAACTCAATACAGTACAACTCTAGAACCTAAATGATTAACCATTTCCCTACAATAAACATAGATTATCATATTCAGGAATGTATTTTTAAATTCGTGGTAGAGTATGTGCACATGGATAAGAGAGAGAGTGAGAAACACCCTCTGCAAGACCAGCAGACAGTGTAATGATTACATTGCTGGACTCCAGTGTAGTCGACTGTGGTTCGAGTCCCAGACCCAGTGTCTTAAACTCACACCTGTCGCATGTGTGTGCATGCCAATGATCCTGAGAGGAAAATGAAGAAGGGATTGTGCCATGGACAGCCCTCCTGGGCGGGGGGGGGGGGGGGGGGGGGTGATTTCTTGCTTTCCATCTCTGTTTCTCTGGTGAGTGCATACACACTATAGCAAAAATCTCCCTTAAAAAGGGAGGGGGAGGGGCAACCTCCACAGGGCTCAGGCCTGCTGCAATGTCCTTTAGTCAGTTCTTTAGCCTGCCAGGATCCTGGGCACACACTCATGGTCCCAGTATATTTTCAGGTTAAATGGGCCGGGGACTGAAACCCCAACCTGCATGTGGCTTCCAGCTCCTCAATCCTGTATGCTACTGGCTATACCACAGTGACTAGGCCTAATTTTAGGAATATGTTTGACTAAAAAGAAGACCCTCCCTACAAAGTAAGAGTAGCTACACAGATGAGGGTTCAGAGAATAGAGTCTGGATTCTTTGGATAGTTTGAAACATTCTGGATTCCTTACCCATCCATATGAGCCTGTTGCCTTTGCTTCTTTTGTATAGGTCAGTTTTACTTCATGGTCAGTATTTTTTACATGGTGTCCTTACGAAAGAGGTCATAAGGCTTTAACAAATCATCCCTTGACTGGCTGGAAATTTCTTTAAAATGTAAACGAAGAGGGTTCCATTCCAGCCCCACATCCTGAGCCATACCTTGTGCTTTAAGCTGTGTCTGCCTTCAGGAGAACAATGCGATTGTACTTGTGTTCAGACCAGATAAGAAGCTTTGCTGACCCTCACCTAGTTCTATTTTCCATGGTGCACAGGCATTCTTGTTAATATTTCCAAGACTAGAAAATATAAAAGCCACATATTTTGCAACTTACAGATGCACTGCCACCGAGATAGAGTTTGGTCATTCGATTCAGTGGTGACTCACAAATCAAAAAGTAGTTTTTCTCCTTCCCCATTTAGTAGGGTGTTACAAACATTTCTAAAAGTAAAATAAGGGTTGGTGTTTAGAAAACTTGGCCCCTCCAGTCATTAATTAATAACATAATAGCATTAAGGATGGTAACTATGTCATTCTTGTCTTGCAGCATATTTGTCTTACTCTCATTACCATAAAGATGAACTAAGACTAATCACTTAACGTCATATTACACAGGCTTCTTATGGTCTTTTTCTTTTCTATAAAGAAATGTCTATATTATTTAGCATATTTTTATTCTACCTTTTCTCCATGTTAAGGAAAATATTTTTGATTCAGAAAAATGTCTCATATCAAAGTTTATTTTTTTCCTTTGAATAACGACCAAATTGTTTTCTTCCTGCTTTTCTGTGTGAATACTTGGTATCACTTTCCTGAATCAGGGCTGTTAACTCATCTGGATGTTTTCGTCTTTGTAACCTGTTTAAGGAGTTATTTGAACATCAGAAACAGTGATAAATCACTTATAGTTTAGAACCAGACCTGAGAATTCCAAAGGGGAGGGAAACCTCTTCAGAGAGTTTGGCTTGCAATAAAACAGGATTGTCATGTTTTTAGTGTTATCTGTTTTCTGTTGGTTAAAAAAAAATAGATCATCTTTTTCGTCTGTACAGTCACCCTGTGGTATTATCTCCATCTGGCTGTCTCTACAGCCCTGGGCCCCTTAGCTCTGAGTAAGTGTGTACCAGCAGCTATTAATAGGCGAATTCTACAACAGTCTGCTGTCACAGATGGAATCTGAGCTTCTGAAGGCTAAGACCATAAAAACTCATTACAAAGAAAGCAGTGCATTCTTTGATACTTAATGCAATTAAGCTATCTATAAATACAAAACATTTTTAAAGCACTAGGCCCGTCCTTGATTCTGGTTTGTAGATGTTACCAATGACTTGGTCATCGATATGTAAGTTTCTCCTTTGTCATGAGGAGTGGCTCTGAGGATTAATCTAAGGATTATAGGTAAGATTGCAAGAAAATGACTTTAAAAAAAAAATGATAAAAGTAATCATTAACTTGATGGTATAATAGAAAATACCTTTACAGCAAAGACAAAGGGAGAAAAGCCTTTGAACCAGAAATATGGATCATGGATCATAGAATCCACGGGGCTATGTCCATTCAGGAGCAGGGTGCTCCTTAACCTCCTTGAACCGTGACTATTGTGGGAAACAGAACACCCACCGAGAGCTAACAGAAAAAACATCTTAAGTGTTATGAACACACGCACACACAAATACATACATATGCATACACCCTAAATAGGCTATGGAGAGTCTCAGTTCTTTTTCCTTTTACCAAGACAGAGATTGCTCCCTCTCAAGGGAGTGTCTTAGTGCTTCTATTTAAGGATATAGAAACAAGATGGAAAAAGGGCTTAAAGTCTATTTCTGGGCTCTCTTTCTCCATGATCCCCTTTCTTTCCCAGTATTTACCAAGAGAATTAAAGGATTTATTAAATCAGATTAACTACTTGTGTCATCTGTTGTATACTCAGTAATAACAAAGATGCCACAAAGCCAGGAAAGTGAAAACCCAATACTGCACATGGAGATTTGATAGCAATACTTACTGTGTAGATAAATTAAAGAAATATCCCTTTTTTTTTTTAAAGTTTTGTCATAACTAGGGTTCTATGAGAGCAGAACCATATTGTTTTTATTCACATCTCTATCATCAGCATCTACCATAGAAATTATTATTTTAATTTTTTCTTTCTTCATGATAGCGTATGTGTGCATGTCAGAGAGAAAGAGAGAGAGAGAGTGTGTGCATGAATACCCATTACAAGATTTAATCATACTGCATCCTTCTTTCAGTCCTCTAGCCAATCATATGTGGGCACTTACACACATGCTCAGTACATTTCAGGTTCACTGGACTGAGGATTCCAACCATCATCACAAAGTAAGATCTGGCTTCCCCTGAGTAGCTCATTACCACTGTGCCACAGAGCTGGCCCCCCAAAAGTCTTATTGAATGAATATAAGTGTATGGCATGAAGGTAACTTGTGAGTTCGTGAGAGGATTTCTACACATTGCTTTGCTGCTCTGTGCAGAAGAACACTGTCTCAGTCTTCTCGATATGAGACATTTTTTTTTTGGAGAGATTTTCACTATAGGGCACGTGCACTCACCAGACAGAGAGAGACATAGAGACAGAAAGCAAGAAATCACCCCCCAGGGGGGATGGTCACACCACAATCCCTTCTCCTCCATTCTCCTCTCGGGATCTTGGGCACACATGCACATGCGCCCGGCGTGAGTTTTAAGCCACCGGGTTCAGGATGCGAACCGCGGTCGACTACGTGGGAGTCCAGCGACATAGCCATTACACTAACTGCTGGTTCCCTCGATATGAGACATTTTGAACATAATTAACAGATATAATCTTGGTGCGCTTTTCATTTTATTCACACTTCAGCTTCCTTTGTTTTAAGCTTTCATCTATGATCCATGCTATATGTTTTGTTATATCTTGGAACAGAATTTCCAATCCCAGATCTCCCTCAGGTACTTGAAAGTGATTCTCATAGCTAATAAATTTATTTAGGAACAGGTGTTAGTTTATTCTCTTGAACTAGACATTTTATATTTTCTGCCAGTAGCTGCTGGGTGGGGATTGGGAGTGTGGGTTTACAATGTAGGTCAATAATCTCTTTCAATTCAACTTTATTCTGTAGTTATTCCAGTTGTATAAGTTATATCTCTCAACCTGGCACCAAGGATACAATAGTGAGTATAAAAGAAAAAAAAATAGCCATGCCCTCATGGACTTGATGGGAGAAGAGAATGGGGAGGAAGCAGAAATTTAGCAAGTAATTTCAATAGACAGCAATCAACACCAATTTCACCTTAATATTTATTAAGCACCTACTAGGAGCCAGTGTTCCAGTAGGTTGAAGAAATAAGGTATAAATAGGAAATTAATATAAGTTAAATAGCAATGTGAGAAAACAGATATCCCAGAGCAATAGGTGATTTGTTGCCAACTGTATGGTGTAGGCAGAAGTGATATGAATACAGAGAAAGATTAAATTAGTATGAGTTGGAGCCATCTGTGCATATTCATGGAGGAAGGAGAGCATCAAGTGGATCTTAATAGGAAGGATTTAAATAGATGGTGAAGGAGTTGTACAATAAATGCAATTTTAAAATGACATCATTGTTGAAGTTGCTGAATTTTGAGTTCTAATAGAAAACAAAAACTCCACCAAAATACTTCCTATTTGAATCCATTTGAGCTGCAAGGAACTCACTTTTACTTGGTTTAGGAATACCAAATGTAAATTAGTCAGCCAATGTACTTGTGATTCGAGGGACTTGTTCCACCTCTGATTAGTTGCTGCATGGCATCTGGGGGGTTACCCTGGGTTAGCTTTCACAAAGCAAATCTCTCTCTCTCTCTCTCTCTCTCTCTCTCTCTCTCTTCTCTCTTTCTCTTTCTCTCTCTGCTCTTAAAAGAACTAATTTTTGAGATGACCTTTAATATACTTGATTTGGGGTCCCAGAAGTTCTTTTTTAGAATTAATGACCCAAGAAATTAATTCTTGTGTTAAGGACACATTCAGATATAGGGGTCTGTGGACATAATGGTTAAGAGTATGAGCTTTGGGGCCAGTAGGTGGCATGGTGATTAAGGTACTGTACTCCCATATGACTGACCGCAGTTCAAGTCCCAGACTTGGTAGCTTACTTTCTCACTTTTCCTCTCTTTCTCTGTCTCTCTCCCTGGTGAGCACATGTGCCTTATCTCAAACTTAAAATAATAATAGATTAAATAAATTTTAAAATATGAACTTTGATCTGACTTAAGATTTTAACTCTGCCACTTTTGTTATCTTGAATAAGTTGTTTAATCATTTCCAGATCAGTTATTCTATATTTAAAGTAGGAATGTTCAAATTAAATTATATAATCTCACACCCTTACATGCTGATTGGGGCATTTTTTTTTAAATACCAAGTGCTAGAAAAGTAGCAAAGATGATGAGCTTGGAGAAGACCGAGCTTGGGTGCTAAGCTCTGGATGGTTTAGCTCGACCTAAATTTTGCAGTTTCCAAATTTCTCTACCTTTTTCTGAGAAAATCTCTATGTCCATAATTCCTAAGACTCTCCTGGCATGAGAGGGGTCTATAATTCCTATAGGTCTGTACTAGACTGCGTGTCCCAAAGCTTTTAATGGTGAATACTCTGTCTAGAGTATCTTACTGTATCTGGTACTAACAGCAAAAAGTGACTACAATGTAATAAATGCTTGCAATTTTATAGCCTGTCACAGTTTGCAAAATAAGTTGGTAAATACCATTGCATTTAATGCTACCAAAAAGTAAGTGGGTGTTAATCACTTCTTTTTACCATTAAAGAAGCAAAGGCACTGAGTAACTTGACTCAGTTATTCCAATAAGGCCATGAGTATTTCCACAATCCTCAGATTTACAGTCTATTTGCAAAGATAGAGCACTGGTATTACATAGAAAAATAGAAACAAATACAAGTACCTCACTATGGCGACTAAATCTGAGGATAAAAGAGTAAAAGGAGATTTTATCAAGACAACAAAATCAAAACAAAGCTTTCTAGGAAGAAGAGTGCTAGGAGTTTCTATGTGGGCTCCCCCCACCAAAAAAAAAAAAAAAAAAAAAAAAAAAAAAGTGGAAATACAGGTCACTACACTGTGAGATAAAATACCATTTCTGAACGTGTGTTTTCTGGTGAACCAAAGGAGTCAGACGGCGGGCTTCCCAGCACCATGGACAGCTCAACACCCCTCTGAAGGGCGTTCCCTCTACAGCATGAAAGAAGTCCTGTCTATTTGATAGCATCAGCTCTGTGAAGCCCTTGGGGAACTGACCTGACCTTGTAATGTTCACTCAGTGAGAAACGTAAATTTAAAATAACAGTGGAGTTGCATTAAATGCTTATTCAGGAGGTTTCATTAGTGTCAATAAGCACGACACATTTAAAATTATTGATTTTCGTATTTTTCTCAATTTAAAACCAGGAGAGGCTCAATTAATTACTGTGAAGTGCCTTCATACAGCTTTCTATCTCTGTTAAAGACCATTTCAATAATTGCCAGTCTACCACAGTTGAGTTTCATAAATCTATTTTTTTAGTGCACAATCATCACCACCACTAGCCCCCCTTTTGCCCAGTGCTTTTCCTCTCAAACTCAACTATTCTATGTATGCTAACCCTCTTCTGTGATGCGGGAGACCAAATGGAAATCCATAGTTGCTAATCCTGTATCTATTGAAGAGGGGACCTGGGGAATCAGAGCTAGCTCATAAATTAGAAAGAGTAGAACATGGCTACTCTACTAGCAGTATCAGCCCTCATTAGCCTGAAAACTAGAGAAACAGTCACAGGAAACATAAACTCAGGCAACCTGAGCACTAATTTGGACCCCTTCTCTATTGTGTGTGTATGTGTGTGTGTGGAAGCAGGGGAAGAGGTGGAATCCCCATATGATTTTTAAGACTGGGTTGAGAGGATGAGCCTGACTCCATGTTCTAAGCTTTTGTAACAGAAATAGCCTCATATCCTGTAAGCTTTGTGATCTGCAGGAAATTATGCTGTTATCAGATTTGACATAATTACATATACTCAGTTCAAACCCTGCTTTGTGTAACTTCCTGTGGCATCTGATAAAGGGGAGTCTGTGGCTCAGCTGTTTTTAAATGAGAAAGAGGAAAATGGGAAGTTGTTGGGAGAGAGCGTGGTGTTGGTGCCAGAGTTTGCTTTCCATATATTGACACCTGAGTCACCAGACATCCAGGAAGGGATCTTTTTTGGGGGAGGGATTTTTGCTATAGGGCATGTGTACTCACCAGAGAGAGAGATAGAAAGTGAAAAATCACCCCCCCACACACACACCAGGGGGGATGGCCACACCACAATCCCTTCTCCTCCATTCTCCTCTGGGGATTTTGGGCACACATACAAACATGCTCAGCATGAGTTTTAAGCTGCTGGGTCTGGGACTCGAACTGGCTATTGACTACATGGGAGTCCAGCAATGTAGCCATTATGCCAACTGCTGGTCCTTTTTTTTCTTTTTTTTTTTCCTCCCCGTCCTACTCTTTCAGATGGTACTTGCTGACTTGTAAGGAAGGACCATTACAGCATAAGCTTGGTTTAGTCTTTTCCAACCTCCTTTTTAAAATTAACCTGAAATAAAGCAAAAGAGACTTCTGTTTTGCTGGTTTTTGTAAAATTGCTTTGTTAGATTACAAGTAGGCTGTTGGATGCTGCGTTTGGGTTTTGTTTTTTTGTTCCTGTGATATTAAAAGGAAACTTTAGGAAGGCAGAGAGAACTATCTCAGACTTCTCCATAAGAAGAACATGTATTGGGACCAGCAGATGGCATAATGGTTATGTCACTGGACTCCCACATGACTGAACGTGGTTTGAGCCCCAGACCTGGTGGCTTGGAACTCATGCGGGGTGCATTGTGTGTGCATGCCTAAGATCCTGAAGAAGAATGGGGAGGGGATTGCAGCATGGCCACCCCCCCCCAGGAGGTGATTTCTCACTTCCTATCTCTTTGTCTCTCTCTGTCTCTTCAATAAGCGCACATGCTCTATAGCAAAAATCCCTCTCTAAACAAACAAACAAAGAACATGTATTTGTTCTTTGTTATTTGTTGTGGATAATTGAGTTCATTTCCAAGATTTTTAACTTTACAGTAGACTAGGCACTATGACATTAGAAATGAACTTTCCAGATTATTTTGAAGTTAATTAAATTACTTTGAAGATCTTCTTGTCTCGGTGCATATTTTGCTCGTTACGTGGTGTGTTGTCTAAGTTACTGCTGGCAGCAGAGCAAGTCCACCATAGGCAGTGACACACAGGCTGTCAGATTGTCAGATAAAGGCTCCAGATTGAAAGCAGAACAGGGGACTGGGCTCCAAGTTGGAGGAGCATGTGTGACCTCTTGATTCAAATGGTGGGAGTGTCTCCCAACTGTCCCTTTTGCCAAAAAAGACTCAGCTTTCCTTAGATATAAATAAAAACAAGGATCTTTTGTTCTTGGAGATGTAAGAATGATGTTTAGAGTTGGCTCACTTCTTCCTACGAGTTCTAATTTTGGAGACGGCAAGATTTGCATTTTAAAGATGTTATGTCATCTAGATTGTAGAGGCATAGAAGGACTTATCTTGTGTCTCAGTAGTAATAAAAGGAGCCTCTTAATTCATCCTGTTCTAGGAGCTAAGCATAGATCAATGAGCTGGGTCAACAAGATTTCTCTCTGCTCTCATGATATTCTACAGGCGGAAGAATCCCAAAAGCGAATAAGAAGTTTATATGGTGATAAATGGTATGAAGAGATTAGGACAAGTAAAGGTTATGATACAAAGTGCAGGTTATATAGGGAACCAACATTGCTTAAAGTAGATAGGGATATCTTGACACCAAGACCTAAGTAATAAAATGAACCAAGGTGGGAAAAATCTGGAATGAGGACCCCCCCCCCCCCCCCGAAAGCAACAGCAAGTGCAAAGGCTCTGAGACAGTAATGAGCTTAGAAAAGATAAAAAACAAAAGGCCAGTGAGAATTGAGTATAACAAGTGAAAAACAGATAAAGTAAGGGCTGGAAGATGGCATAGTGGTTGGGGTATTGGGCTCCCACATGGCCAACCACAGTTTGAGTCCTAGACCTGGTGGCTCGCTTTATCAATTTTTGTCTCTCTCTTTGGCCAAATTTTAAAATACTAAATTTTTAAAAAATAATTCTAAAAAAGGGAGAGACAGTGTGGGAGAATTAGGCAGGATCGAGACAATGTAGATGCTTAGAGGCCTGAGTGACTTTATTCTGAGAGCAGGAGAGTCACTGGAGGGCTTAGAACAAGAGAATGATGTAATGTGATTTATGCTTTCCCAAAGATTGCTCTCAAATTTGTGTTCTCATTGTAAGACTCTGCTCTAAATTGGGGAGGCAGTCCATGTTCTGCCATCTTACTGGTTTTTTAAATTACAAATTTTCTTTCTTTTAAATAAGCATGTTTATTGAAAGTACTCAGCACAGTACAAATGATTGAATGGCTATATCGTCTTTAGGTGGACTCATTTCCTAAGTCTGTCTATGTCCTTCATGGTGTGACAGTGTTTTACGTATAAATAACTTTCTCAAGCTGAGCTCTAATCTTATCTGGTCTAGTTGGTCCCTGTGCATCGTGGGCAAAGTTATTTCTGTTCTCAATCTGTGTTTGGCCATTGGCAGAAATGGGAATATCAGAATTCCTTTGCTTGCTTTGCATAAATATTGGGAAATTTGGATATGATGATATACCTAGTCATAAAAAGACTAGGCTTTTTATTTTAATTTATTTATTAATTTTTTTGAAGAGGTTTTTGCTATAGGGTGCATGTGCTCTCCAGACAGACAGACAGAGACAGAGAGACAGAAAGCGAGAAATCACCCCCCAGGGGAGATGGCCAAGCCGCAATCCCTTCTCCTCCATTCTTCTCTTGGGATCTTGGGCATGCATGCACACACACCAGGCGTGAGTTTTAAGCCACCAGGTCCGGGATGTGAACCACGGTTGGCCACATGGGAGTCCAGCGACATAGCCATTACGCTAACTGCTGGTCCCGTAGACGAGGGTTTTTATGACATTGAAGAAGTTAAAAGTAAAATCCATTTATGTAATAGTTAAATATTTGTTGAACACTGGGTATAAGGAGTCTAAATAGTTTAAATAATAATGGTTGTCATTTTATCGAGTTTAAACTAGGTGTTAGGCATCATAAATTTTTTCTTTTTTTTTATTTCAACTCAAGTTCTGGTACTATCTGTTTTTTGTTTTAGTTTTGCTTTTTTTTTTTTTTTTTTTAAGACAAAGTCTTGCCTTATTACGATCCTTTAGCCTGACCTCTTGAGTATCTGAGACCGTGGGTGCACACACCATGCCTACCTTTTGGGGTTGGTCAAGAATCAAACCCAGGCTTCTCATGTGGCCTCAGCCCTGTGGAACAGCAGCATCTTAGCAATGCACGTCACCATGGTTGGGTCTATTTCTGTTCTCAAAGTTTTGAAATTAGAGAATTTATTTTCCCAAGCTAGTATAGTAAGAGAGGACAGGGATTTAACCACAGTCTGTTTGACCCCAAGGTCAGATGGTGAGGCTGGGCCAACTGACCTTCTTGGCACTTTGGGATATGCATGCACAAAGTGCTGTGACAGCTGAGAAGGGAGAGACAAGCTCAGCTGATTTCGTAGAGGAGGGGAGCTTTGAGCTTGATCTGGAAGGACAAGTAAGAGCTTCAAAGGGCACTAATGAGTGTTTGATGGTGAAAGAAGAATGTCTCAGGAGAAAAGTAGCCTAAACAGAGATCTAGAAATAAGAGTGAAGGGTATTGAATGGGGGAATGGCAGACAGTTGGTGTTACTTGAGTATGTTTGCTGTTGTGTGTGTTTATGTATGTGTGTCTATGTTTGTAGACATGTTTTGGCATGTGGGGAGGTCATGTGGTATGGGATATGGTGAGAAGTCAGGATGTGGCTGGTATATGTCACTGTTAAAGAGATGGAATGACAGAAGAGAGGGGCCTGTTAGGCAAGTGTACCAATCCACTCGTGGGCTAGAACTGAGGCAGTACAGAGGGTATGGAGCGAGGGGATTTGTGAGAGGGATATTATAGAATCAGTAGGACTTCTAGTTAGGCTGATGGTGTAGGTGAGAAAAGTGTTCAGAATGAATGCTGGACTTCTTTGTTGGTAATTGGGTAGGTGAAGTCGTAAGAAATTAGAAAAGAGGAAGCAGAAGCACAGTTGGAAAAAGGAGGTAGCAGAGATCAACAGTCGAACAGCCTGACTTCACATGAAGATGCCGGTGTGGGGTAGACTTGGAAAAGTAGTCTGGAACTCAGAAAAGGAATAGCCTAGAGGAAGAGTTGTGGAAGGGAACTGTCCCCAAGAAGTATGGCCTTTCTCATCTAATATTGCAGTAGTATGCGTCTGTGATCACACTGCTCTCTTGCATTTAAAAATCCCTGTGAACACAGGAGATTTCCTGAAGGAATGTTTTTTGCCCCTATGAAAGCTTTGGCCAATACTCATTATCCTCAAATGGGCATCCATGCCAATGGCTTTTGTTCTTTCTCTGGCTCTTCCATTCTACCTAGCATGTTTTTAGGAATGTCTCTATTATTTCCTCTCAGAAAGCAAACTGATTTCAATATACACTTTCCAAGGAAAATATTGGGTCGTGGGGAAAGTCATGATGCATTTTGGCATAGACTAACAGAAAAAGATGTCATGTCTCTCCCAACGACCTAACGATTTGCAAAGTAAATTCATATGGGGCAAAGTTACAAGCATTCCAGAGTTAGTTAGCTAGTCTTCAAATGTTACATTTTTCTGGAATGATCGTTTTTTTGCTTCCCTGTTCTCAGTTGGGACAATCAGGAGTTGATGATTTTGGAATCCCATTAAACAGAGGTGCCATGTTGCATTTCATTTCAGTCTTACTGTCCTGTGATTGTGTCTCTCTCTGCAAAGGTCATCTCACCACAGTGTTTTATTTACTTTGATTTATGTAATGAGACTCAGCCTACCCTTAGATTTTTAATCATTTACAAAGAATCGTGTCATGACAAGAGAACTCTCCACATAGCCTATGAGAAATTATTGGTGGAGATAAAATGTCTGTATTCGACAAAGCAGAAGAAACAGAAGAGCAACAGCTTGATGGCGAAAGTGATGAATCAGCTCCGATTTACAGATTTCTTGGCCCCAAAATAGTTCATTTGCAAAATATATTATTCAGAGCAAGGCCTGAGCAAGAAAAAGAATTAGAACTGATTTCCAGCTGGAGATTTTGTGCAGGAGAAGAAAGCCTGCTCTGATTTGTAGGCATCACTGACCTTGGTAGGAGTGTTTGATTTTCAGAGGGAGAGGAGGCCATCTGTTGGTTCTTGAAAGTAGTGGGAATGAAACAGGATAATCATCTCTACAGAATGCTGTACTTTATTCCTGTTGAGAAACTTTTGAGGGTCTGGTCTCAATTCATCTTCATTATATCATCCCAATATACAAGGAGTCAAACGCAGGAAATAAAAAATTGAATCAAGGTTACTCAAGGAAGCAGTGGCAAAGATGGACTGAAACTTACATCTGAATCCTAATGAAGCCCAGGGTTTGAGAATTTCTCCTGTTCCATTTCACATGGAGGCCTCACAGAAACAACCATCCAGTCAAGCTGCTGGAAGATTTCAGAGCCAGAATCCTTTCCATAGACCCTGTTAATCAATGTTAAATTCCTGCTATTACTTGCTCTATGATCTTGGCTAAGTCACTTATTCTCTCTGTGTCTGATTTCTCCTCTGTAACTAGAAATAATGAAGCAACTTCATGGGTCACTGAGAAAATGAAGTAATACATGGGGTGGCACCTGCACATAGTGAGGTCCTCAAAATGAGTTTCCTTTGAACAATGGGGCAGACACTGGCAGTGCTCATCCCATGCAGTTTCAAGAAAAGCTTAGTAGTTCATGAATCTCCGAGGTCTCACTGTGTAATGAGAATGAGAAGGAAGTGACTACTAAGTAAGTAGAGGGAGCAGAAACTGAGTTGGAGATATTGCAAAATTCCCCATGATTTTTCTACATATATTTTTTTGTTTAGCCCAGTTGCATGTCATTCATTCATTAAACAAATATTGTTAGATACCATCTTGAAGCTACATACTAGATAGAGGCTTAACAGTTAGCATGATAATTTTGTTTCTCGCCTCATGAAGTTTAAACCATAGTGAATGGGAAAGACAAATCTTGATAAAATAATCATAAAATAAACTTCTGAACTCCAAGTATGATGTCCCCTTTATAAAAGAGTCATCATAAGCTGTGGGATCATGGAAGGCTGCCTTGAGGAAGTGACATTTAAGCTATGGCATGGGAGTAGAGCCCTCGTGGCATCCAGAAGGAATAACATAGACAAAGGTGATAGGTGGAAAGAGAGCCATCACTTTTTTTTTTAATAGAGTTATTTTATTCAATTTTATTCATTATTATTTATTTACTTATTTTTTTGGAGAGATTTTTGCTATAGGGCATGTGTGCTCGCCAGACAAACAGAGACAGAGAGACAGAAAGTGAGAAATCACCCCCTAGGGGGGATGGCCACGCCGCAATCCCTTCTCCTCCATTCTCCTCTCGGGATCGTGGGCACGCACGCACACATGCCTGGTGTGAGTTTTAAGCCACCGGGTCCGGGACTCCAACTGTGGTTGACTACGTGGGAGTCCAGCGACATAGCCATTATGCTAACTGATGGTCCCTCATTATTACTTTTTAATTTGACCAGAGAAGGAGAGAGGGAAATTGAGAGAACAAGCTATCAGGTCCCAGACTTGAACCATAGTCAGCCATGTGGAAGTCCAGCACCCTTAATCACCATGCCACTTGCTGGTCCAGGACCCATCACTTTGGACCCATCACTCTGGTAACAAACCAGGCTATGCACACTGTAGGTTGGTAACTGCTACATTCATTCACTTCCAATATTTTCTTGGGATCCTGCTAATTCCCATATTTGCCCTCTTTTTGTGTGCTTATTTGTGGATTTGGTGTTATTTATCTAACATGCATTCATGAATTAACTTATAATTTGGTCAGAGATACAACATAATTAATAAGTTACAATGCAAGATGGAGATGAGTACCATGAAGTGTTTTTTAAAATGGAATAGAGATTTCAGAGGAAGAGATCACTTCAAAGTTGTTAAGAGGAGATGGGAGATAGTATTCAGGAAAGGTTTCATGGAGGAGGTGGCATTTGATGTGAGCCTTGAAGGATACAGAAATAAGTAGTCAGGTTTAGGGACTGCAGACCAGAAAAGGTACTAATGGAAATGGGGAAAGCGAACAGTGAGAGTGAAGGCAAGTATCGAATGCATGGAAAGACAAAGTCTGTCAGAATTTTAACTGTGGGAAGGGAAATTCTTAGAAGATGGAGAGGGTCAGCTGTGAGAAGCTGCAAAGGCCAAGCTAAAGAAAGCAGGGGTTTATGACGGTGGGGAGCTATGGGAGTTTTTCAACTGGAAAGCGGCTGTGACCAGCTGGGGCTTAATGACTAGGTACAAGATGGATGGTGCCAGACCATCAGGCCGATGGAATCAGCCTCTTTGGTCATATGTCTGAATCCACTGGGCCCAGATCTTGTGGTATTAGTACAGCCTAGACAATTCGCTAAGAACTTGTAGGAATTCTCCCTCAATCCTGGTATGCAAGAATCAGTGAGGAGCATATCTGAGAAGCTGTCTTTGAGAAGAGCTCCCCAGATGACCCTGAGGAAGCCCAACATCTGGGAATCACTCACGTCTTCCATTCCACACACAGCTTACCACAAACCATCCAGCTAAGTGGTAACTTGCTTTTTCTCTCATCGTTATGAAGGGAGTCTTTTTTAAATGATGTTTTCTGGAAGGAAGAGTCATAAGGTGAGTCGATCATTTAAAATTGGTACCAAAATAAATTCCTATTATGAAGTAGGCAGCAGAAACGTTTAGCTGTGGTCAAGGAAATGTGGTCTCTCTCTGGCAAGCACAAGTACCTCTGGCAAAATATAAAATAAAATTTAATCCATTATTCTATCTAAATGAAGAGGTAAAGTCTCACAGAGAATAACTATATGACATGATACATTAATTAGCTTGATTTAACAATTTTACAATGTATATATACATCAAAACATCTTGTTGTACTCCATAAATAATGCCCCCTTTTCAGCTCTACCTTAAAAATAAATGTCATTGGGAACCAGCAGTTAGCGTAATGGCTATGTCGCTGGACTCCCACGTAGTCGACCACGGTTCGCGTCGCGGACCCGGTGGCTTACAACTCACGCCGGGCGCGTGTGCGTGCCCAAGATCCCGAGAGGAGAATGGAGGAGGGATTGCGGCGTGACCATCCCCCCGGGGGGTGATTTCTCGCTTTCTGTCTCTATGTCTCTCTCTGTCTGTCTGGCGAGCGCACGCGCCCTATAGTGAAAAAACCTCTCCAAAAAAAAAAAAAATGTCATTAAAGTCTTAAAAAAAAAAAAAAAAAAAAAAAGAAAGAAAGGAAATATAGCTCCCCTCTGCTCTGTTGTCAGCAGCACCTGGGCCAGATGTGCAGGTCAACAGAGAAGAAAAAAAAAACACATTTTAAGCTTCTGGTTGGTGACACTGGGAAAATGTTTACCTTGAGAAAGCAGAGGTTTGCATAACTACCTGTGTCATTCAGATTGAGTTTTAGGATGACTCACAGCTGGGAGGAGGGGTCCAACCAGAAAGAGCTTGACAGGCTAGATGGATGGGCCAAATCTAATAACATGAATTGTGCGGGGATCAATGCCAATATCCTCCCTGAGGTCTTACCAGGCCACCTGCATGCACGCAGGGAGGGGAGTAGCCCTTAGGAGCAGTGCTCATCACAACAAGCCTCCAGGGTCCTAGTTAACTCCAGGAGTGAGTCAAAATAATAATACAGCTGCCAAGAAAAGGAATAAGTTTTTGGCAGCATTAAGAGAAATCTACAATTTTGTTTGAGTCTGAACCCAGTGGTATGCGTCAAAATCACCTGAGAATCGTGTTTTTTATGTTTTTTTTTTGTTTGTTTGTTTTTTTTTTTTTTTTTTTTTTTTAATATGCTGGTGCTCCACCCAATCTGAATTCAAGTCTGCTAAGAAGTGGGGTAAGCACTAAGCATGTGGGTTTTGGAAAGGCGGCCTCCACAGGGGCCTCTGATTTTATCATAAAAATTCGCCTGGATCAAGGGAGGGTCATGTAAAAACTAGGTTATATTGGAGGATCTACAACCTTAAATTGTTAATTTCTTTATAAATTTCTTTTTTCTTTTTGGAGAGGTTTTTGCTATAGAGCGCGTGCGCTTGCCAGACAGACAGAGAGAGACAGAGAGACAGAAAGCGAGAAATAACCCCCTGGGGGGATGGCCACAACGCAATCCCTTCTCCTCCATTCTCCTCTCGGGATCTTGGGCACGCACGCACACGCGCCCCGCATGAGTTTAAGCCACCGGGTCTGGGATTCAAACCAAGATCAACTACGTGGGAGTCCAGCGTCACAGCCATTACACTAACTGCTGGTCCCTAAATTGTTAATTTCTGAAACTGTTTAATAAAATCATAACCTGTGTTTTCATTTCTGATTATGGATGTAATTTGGGGACAAAGTACTTTTCAGTGTCATTTTTTTTCTCTTACTCAGATTGTTAGTAAATAAGAATGTTGTATGTTTCATTGTGAAATGGGATTTCTTCATTTAATATACAATATAAACATTTGCGGTGTTCTGTAACCTGCATAAGCTCTCCATTAGAAGAGAGATCAAAATTCTACAAAATTCTTGTGTATTTGGATCTTTTCTAAAATGTTGCATTATTATTCATTGTCCTGTATAGACCTGTGTGCTACTGCACTTTAAAGAGGCATATTGACACAGTGGAGTAGCCAGGATGGTGGACATTTCATAATCTTGACATAAGGAACCTCAAAAGAACTTTAATCGGGGGAGGATTTAGCAGGGTTAGAGGGGTGGTAAATGTCTTCAAATATTTGCAGAGAAATCAAACAGAAAAGAATTCAATTTGTTTTGCCAGCCTCTAAGGGGACAACTAGGACCAGTGGGGTACAAATAGCCAGAAAGGAGCTTTCAGCTCAAGGTAATGAATTTTTAAATAATGAAGAGTTTTGAAGGTCTTGCTTTCCTTATCTATCTTAGGCATGGTCTGGGGGTGCATTAGCCTTTGTAAAGGATGTAATTGAGAAGATTCAAATTCCTAACGGGAGGGTGGGTTAAAATGGAGTTCCAGACTCCAGTGACCCACAAGTTACCACCCAGCAGTAAAAAGGTTTGTCTAACTAATGGACTCTTCTAAAACAATTGGAAATAAAATACCTTTAGGCAAAAACATTTCTTCCTCAATTAGCCATAAGACACTCCTCTCCTCTTATATTTATTTTACCTTCCTGGGCTCCTGAAGACATTTACATTACTACCCCTAGCAGGTTTAAGTCCTTTGACTGCGTGACAATCATTCACACATTCATTCACATGCTTGTTGAGCACCTACTGTGTGTCAGGTGTTGCGAAAGTCCCTAGAGATAGCAATGAACCTGACAAAGCCTCTCTGCCCTCTAGAAACATGCAGTGAGAATTCATGTGGGAGTGCTGGATCAATATGGCTTGGAAGAGGGATTACTCTAACAGCCCAGAGTGCTTTGGCGTACAAGAGGAGAACTTGTCAAGTTCTCAAGGAAGAAATGGACCTTGCAGGAGAAGCTGGGCTCCCCTGAGCAGACTGGTGTAGGTTGCACATCTCGGGGGGGAGGGGTTCTGTGGAGGAGATTCAGCTGTGTAGAAGTGGTATAAATGACTTCTGTACCCCCTTCCTACTATAAGAAATTATCATCCCTATATTCCATTATATCCTAGAGCAGCTTTTAAAAAAAAAAAAAGAAAAGAAAGAAAAAGAAGAACACAGCATTTGAAAAAATTGGTACATGAGAAAACTAGCATTGTCCAAAAAAGGGGGGAAGGAGAACGAAGATGTACAATTTTTGTAACTATTTCCTTTTGTAATTATTTGGGGAGAAGGCTGTTTTACCCTATCCTATTGTCCATACTCTACCTTGAAGCATTGATTAAGTACTTACCGTGTACTGATGTGCTAAGTGGTCTGTGTACAGTGGCTTATTTCATCCTCATCTTACTCCGGACACTCCCGCTTTCTGGATGAGGAAACTGAGATTCTGGTGATAGAGCTCAGTTTCACTCACTGTATTACATGCCCTGGGCAAGGGTTTTAACTAGCACAACCTAGTGCTTTATGAATATCTGCAGAAGATAGAAGGTAGGAATTTCACTCCCCTTGTCTCCTCCTGCCTGTGGTGGTGTCTCTTCTCTGTCCAAAGAACCCCTGTCCCCATCTAAACTCTTGTGATCTTAGGAGGCCTCTCTTTTTGGCTTTCCCCATTTCTACTCCTATTTATTCCTGGATTCTGCTCCTCTTGCTACTGTAACCCTGCCTTTGTCCTGCCAGTTTTCCTTCCTGCTGCTTAAGCAAGTCTCCTCATCTTTTGATTATTCGGCTATTTGGGAGCCAAACTCATTCAGGCGGCAGGTTTTCTAATAACCCAAGTAGCAGCAGAGCAGAGCGGTGGAAAATGGGAGGTTTTGATTTAGAATTAGGGGATGGAGTTTTTTTTTTTAAAGGAAGTGCTTTATTGATGCTAGGAAGTTTAAGAAATTGTCTTCCATATGGCCTGTTTCAGCTCACTGAGGACTGGGGCAGCTACCAGTGCTCAGTTGTATTGTCCCCCATTGCACAGTGACACACCGATTCTGGCCTCTCCCTGCCTTCACTTGACTTCTACAAAGACAGGTATCTTGTTTTCCCAGTGACATATTATTTGGTATAAAGTTTATAGGAGAGTGCTTGAAGAAGTTGCTCTTGTGGTTGGATGTGACATAATAGTCATCTTTAGTGGCATTTTCAAAAATATATATAGTTTAGCTCCCAGAGTTGGTACAGAAGTTGAGCTGGTATGTGGGAGTGTGTGAGTGTGTGTAAAGGGAAAGTTTTTTAAAATAATGATAAAATGCGAAGATTTATTAGATGCTTCCTGTATACCAGGTACTGCTCTGCACTATAAACTATTGCTATTAGGTTTTCAGAAAAGTAGTGATGTGTTTTTGCATTGAAAAACAGAAAAATATGTCATGACTTTTATGATGACTCAATGTATCTTTATGTAGATATCTATATATCTTTATGGATATGAGTGTGTGTGTGTGTGTGTGTGTGAGTGTGTGTGTGTGTGTGTTGCTATAGCTAGAGCTCATTTAAATCCTATGAAATTAGAGCAATTATCCTCAGTTCAGTTCAGAGAAGATGACTTGGGCAAATATATCCAGTGAAGTAGTACAACCAGGACCTCGTAGATCTGCTAGGCTCCAGATCTTCATCTCTGGGCCATACTGAAGGGAGATTATGTTGTTCTGATGCTCTAACAAATGAGACACTATCCATCTGTAGAATTTTTAATCTCTTTCAAACTATTTCACATATACTAATTTGGATTTTAGTCTCACCCCCATGAGATCAGAGAGCCAAGTGTCATTCTCCTCTGTTTTGAGCTAAGAGGAAACTATCGTCCTGTGAAGACAAAGAACTTCCAAATATCACAGAACTAGTTAGTAACAAAAACCTACACTTAACCTAAAGCTCCTGAGTCCCTGTTCCCTGCAACCTACCAATGAGACCACTAAGCCAGGTTCCTGATCTCTTGGGTTGAACAAGTCTATCCCGACTTCATCAGTGACTAGGAATACACTTAACAAATATTCACTGAATTACTGTCCAGAATTGTGCAAGGCCTCAGGGGGCAGTGATGGATAATGTATATACGATCTTGGGATCTTGGAGCTGAGCGTCCATTGGGGAAATCAAATGATCAGACAAGAAATTGCTGTAAAGTTGGTACATTAAGGTAGCAAATGGCAAGAAGATGGAAACCAAGTCTAAGATTCTAAGGAATGAAAAGGAAAAGCCAGGTAGAGGCAGACAATGGGGGACAGAGTTTTCAAGACTAAGAATGCTTTGAGCAGAGTGATAAGCCAAGAAAAACTCTTAATATGGACCAATGAAAAACAGGCATCATAGAGACATGAAGCCAGTGACTGAGAAAATGCATTTGTGAGGCAATAAAGCCATGAAAAAGAGCACACAAGCTTTACAGATAGCCAAGGGTTCAAATTCTGGCTTGCCCATCTACAAGCTATGTGATTTGGGGCAAGTTACTTGATCTCGCTGAGTTTCCCCATCTATAAAGGAAGATGTTAATGACTGTCTCTGCTTTGCCAAGGTTAGGACTTACAAATAATGCATCAAAACGCCCTAGCAGTCCTGGCACACAGCAGACACAACTAGCCACCAGCTTTTTAAGCCTGAAACTTAGAAGTCACCCTTATTCTTGAGTTTCCATACTCCTCTCCCACACAGCAGGTTGGCAAGCAAGTCTTTTCTGTACTCCAAAATATCTTGCACATTTCTTCATTTATCTCTATCCCAGTACTGTAGTGTGAGTCCAAGCCACTACCATCTCCTGCCTTGACCATAGACAGAGCACCTATCCTTGCTCCCTTCTACCCTCTGCCCCTCTAATCTCCAATCCATTCTTCATACATCAGCTGGAGTGATCTTTTGAAACCATAAAGCACATGCCATCTTCCTGCTTTAAGCCCTCCAATCACCTCACATTGTTCTAAGTAGAAAACCCAAAGTCCTACTAAGGCTGTCCTTGAAAGAGTTGGTCTCTGTGCACCTGCTAGCCTCGTGGCCCACTCCGCTCACTAAGCGCTGGCTATGTTGGCTAACTGGTTCATCCTTCAGGTTTCAGCTGATAGGCCACATCCTCTCAGAGGCTCTTCTCTAAGCCCTGCCTCTAAATAAAGCCTCCTCAGTTAGTGTTACCCCAATGCCTTACTGTTTTTCATTCACAGCCACTATTACAACTAGTCAACAGAATTTGGGGATGTGCTTACTAGGTTACGTGTCTACCTTCCTCACAGGCTGTTTGCTCTGTTTGCTGTTTGTTCTAGGAGACCTAGAACTATTCTGTTAGGGTAACAGCGGATTGCCAAATTAGTAGGGAAATGAAAGCTGGGCCCTCAATAAATGATAGCTATTACTGTTTGTCAAATGTGTCAGAGAGACTGTTACCTTTGGTTATAAGCATTTGGTAACAGTGTCTTTCCATCCCCATTATTTGCCACAATTTCCAAAGCAGAAAGGCTGTCAGCTGAAGAAGGCTCTACACTGATGGAAGGGGAAGGTCATTTTGTGTCACGTGGGTCCTCTAGAGAGTGCTGGTCAGAGCACTGACTCCATATGATACATTATTTCTGGGCAAGTCCTTGGTATGTTTTTGTTGTTCTTGGAGACTCAGGGACCCAAGGACATTCATCACTGGGGAAGCGAGTGCTTATACACACTCTGGCGTTAGCAGCTGGCATTTCTGCCTCAAGGATTTTACATTTACAAGGTAATAATAAAAGTGGTATTAGAAACCTGCAGCTGGTCTGTCCGATAGAGATAAATGTTGATTGCAAGCCCCAACATGGAAGTGGGATTGACTAGAAGGGTTACTAGATAATTTAAGACCCCATAGCGAACATCCCTGGAGATACCTTGGCCAGTCAGTTCTATTTCATTTCAGGAAAGAAATAAAACTCTGCTGGATTGGACTTTCTTTCTCCTGACAGAAATGAGCAGTGTCAGAGTGAATCATAAGGGCCAAGGCTGGCAAAACTGGCAACACACACCAAAGCCCTCACTTCTCCTCTGCGGATATAGCCTTTGAACTTAAAGTCAGGGCCAAGTTTTAGGATGCCCATCTTGGACATTCAGGATCATTCAGTTCTTCCTCCCCAGAAAGAGTTTTCCTCTTAGTAGAAGTGCTGAGGTAGACTTTAAGTGTATGTATTTGAAAGGAGAATTGTCAATACTGAGAATTAGTAAAATAAGGAACAAGACCAGTGATGGAGTGGTCACTTTTAGCAATTTGATTCTCTAAACCACTATTCAATTGAACTTGCTCTGCTGATGAAAATATTCTATTGAGTTGTTGGAAAAGTCATAACACATTTTTGCATAGAAAAATAAATCATGACTTTTCCAACAACCCAATGTGTCTGTGCTGTTGAGGCACATGTGTCTACTGAGTGCTTGAAATGTTTTTAGTGCAAAGAAGAAGCTGAATTTTTACTTAATTTAGCTTCAGTAAATAGCTGCACATTGCTACTGATTACCCCATGAGGCAGTACAAGTCTAGACTAACAAGGATGATATGAGGATAAAAGGGTTGAGTGGAATACCTAGGTCAAGATACCCCAGAAGTTTTAACCAAGATGCTGGAGACGGAGTGTCCTTGGTGGTTAAACATAAACACTCTAGTGTGAGACAGATTTGGGTTCATTCCCCGCTCTGTTAAGTTCCAGCTTGGAACTAGTACAGGTTACTTAACTTCTCTAAGAGTCACATTTCTCATCTGTAAAATGAAGACAACAATGAAACTTACTTCCCAGGGCTGTTTTAAGTATGATACTATATTAAAGCACGTAACATTGTGCCAGGCACAAGTTCTGCATTTGGCACACTGTCTTTTAATATGAAATAGGATCCTCAGTATATGCAAAATCCACGACTGAACAGCGGTTTTGTGATCAGAGAAAAAGAGGGGAGGAAGAACAGAGACACTTTTCCTCTCAAAGAATTGACCTACTGGGACCAGCAGTTGGTGCAATGGCTGTCGCTGGACTCTCAGTCAGCTGCGGTTCAAGTCTTAGACCTGGACCTGTTGGCTTAAACTCACACCAGGTGCCTCTGTGTGTGTGTGTGTGTGTGTGTGTGTGTGTGTGTGTGTGTGTATGCGCATGCCTAAGATCCTGGGAGGAGAAGGGATTGTGGTGTCGCCATCTTCTAGGGGATGATTTCTCACTTTCTGTCTCTGTCTTTGTCTGTCTTTCTGGCGAGCACATGTGCCCTATAGCAAAAACCTCTCCAAAAAAAAAAAAAAAGAATTGACTTACCTCTTTTGACTATGCAAAATGATACTTGTAAACAACAAAATACTACCATGCCCCCTTAACCCCAGGTAGCAAGTTATGCCAGTGGCCCATGAGATGGATGACTGTAAGCACAATGCGCTGGCCATTGTAGAATCATAGAATATAAAACTGGAAAGGATCTTGTGACAATGCAAGTTCTGCTTCCAGGGCACGAGGTAGAGGCTAAGAGTCTACATTTCTACCAGGCTCCCAGGTGCTGCAGATGCTAGTGGCCCAGGGTCCACATGTGTCCCAAAGTCTACACATAGAGTACCAAAGTTGCAGGGCTCCTGAAATCTAGGACATAAGACCAACACTCCGTTTTTCAAATAGAGGAAGTGGGAGACCCAGAGGGAGAGGCCTGAGGTCATGAAATGATAAGAAATTGAGTCAAGGCTAAAATTAACCCCCCCCTTATGGCCCAGTCCACTGTCCTGGGCACTTGTGGACTTCTCAGAGGGCTGTAGTCTCTTACATGACACTGCAGTTGCAGAATGTCCTTCAGTCACATACTCCCTTTTCTATTTGAAAAACAAGGACGAGTAGTAGAGATTACTCCACTTACCCACACTGTTCTAGCTAGTGACTGCTGGTTATGCTGCAGCGAAAACTCAGATGTGCTGGCTCCTGTCCCAGGGTTACTGCTACTACACC
Organism: Tupaia tana; assembly: GCA_026018925.1. Lineage (NCBI taxonomy): Eukaryota > Metazoa > Chordata > Mammalia > Scandentia > Tupaiidae > Tupaia > Tupaia tana. The sequence goes on along the minus strand of JAKSZU010000014.1, from coordinate 33,816,533 downwards.
TGCCACTCCACAGCCCCTGTGTGTGGCTCCATTTTCTATTTCAGGAAAGCTCCAGTCTGGGTATGATGCTCCATTTTCTATTTCAGGAAAGCTCCAGTCTGGGTATGACCTAAGTCATTGTAGGGACTTGGGGGTCAGACTCTGCTTAAGACACCACCCAACAAAAAATGAAAGAGTGAAAAGAATCAGATGTCTCCTCTTTCTGGTTTGTTTGTTTGTTTGGTTTGTTTTGTTTTTCACAGGCATCAAATTCTAGAGCCAATTTTATAAGCCGAGTGGTAGCAATATGCTTAAAGCTTAGGCACAACCCTTTCCTAGAGTCACATGTTTTGTTCCCCGAGAGCCTAAAGTGAATGGCAGCTCCAAGTGGGAAAGGTGGAAATGCACCAAAATGTCAGGGAAAAGAAAATGTTCCCTTGTTAGGTATGACTGCACCATTTTTTAAAAAAAATAAGTTGGTGAAGTTGAAACAGAACAATCCTGAGCTCTGTCACCGACCCCGGGTGACCTCGCAAAGATGTCTGTTTATGAATACCTATGTGTGCATGAATCCATCTGACTTCACACATGGGTGATCAAGCTGTGCGAATTGCCACATACAAGATTCTAGAAAATTTTGTGAGATCTGACCTTTCTCTCAATTTTCTCTCTTCATCTGCTGTAGTGGCCATGGGACGGTTAAACAGTTTTCTAGGTTTTCTTTATTATATGATTTGGATTCCATAAAATCTATGTTGAGATCTAAGGACTCAGTCAACTAAGCTGCTAATTAAATGAATTTGTGGCTTCTGCTGGTTAGACCCAGGCCACAGGTAGAGATCCTGGCCTGGGTGAGCTGACAAAGAGCTTTCCCCTTGAGTTGTGTTCCCTGTACATAGTTTCAGCTCATTGGGATACCTGGTAAGCCAGTATACGGTATCGCTTAAGTAAAATACCACTTTCAAACTAATTCATTTTTTTCCCCAAGTTGTGCTTTATAGTCTAGGCATATCTGATTTGCCATGTTGCATTGTTATCAATGAATTCCTTCACAGGGCTAACACCAATACAGCACTGACTGAGGAGGCTAATGCAGAAACCGAAGCATATTAGATGATGTCACTCCGTCTTCTGCTCACATGTCTTCTTAGATAAATGGGAAATGATCTATCTGCTTTCCATTTTCAAAATCATTGATTTTTGTTGCAATTAGAAAATGAAGAGCTAAACCATGCTGGATTCTTTCCCCCACTTTGTAAAACAACTTTCATCCATCCTGGATGTTCTATTGGCTTTGTCTAATTCCAAGGGTAGGGGATGCATGTTCCCTGAGTCAGCAGGCTATTATCGTAGGGTAAAGGAAAGAGCACATCTGCCATCTAGGGAAGAGTTTGCAAATCACTTCCTGTGCAAATGATGCAGGATCCTCCCAATGGTCTCCCTGTCCTCAACTTGCCATGTAATAAGAACTGTGGCTATTTCAGAGTACAGTTTGACCTGCATTCTATTGATCTAAGCATTTGGCTAATCACTCTCTGCAATTAAACCTTCTCCTTGTAATAAAGTTAATCTCCTCCCAGCACATAACATCTGACCCCACAACTGAAGGAAGAGAATTGCTGTTGTGTTTTTGCTGCTATCTTGGGACCCAGCAGCTTTATTCTGAAGGCTGAGACAACTCTGTGGCCTGAGAAGTTGCACCTCCTTCAAATTAACATGTTAGAATACTTTACTTCATGTGAAGCCCTGACCTTGAATGCCTTGTTCTTCCTCAGCTTTGTTTCTTCCCTAGCATCCATCATAAAGTCCTTTGAACTTTTCCTTAAGCAACCCATCTTAATAAAAAAAAAAAAAAATTCAAGGCCATTTGTATGCATTTTGCAATTCAGTTTACTAGTTTTCATTCTAATTTTTAAAAATTAACTAGTTTTTGTTCTAGTTTTAAAAGATTAGTATTTGGTGCATACATAAATAATATCAGAAAAAGCCACAATCTCTGTCCTGCTTTCAGGTTGAACTTTCTAAGGAGCTTCTCATTGCTTCTAAACAGAACTTGCTCTTGTCTTTCTAAACATAAAATGATGCATTCATTCATTTGGCAAATACAGTTATCCTCAATATCTGGTCCAGGACCCCTACAGATACCAAAATACTCAAATGCTTGAGTCCCTTATATAAAATAGCACAGTGTTTGTGTATTAGTCTGGTAATATGTTGATAATCATAAATACCTGAGACTGGTTGATTTATAACAAGTAGAGGTTTATTTGATTCATGATTCTGGTGACTGAAAAGTCTAAGAGTTTGAGGATGGCCTCTGACAGGCTTCTAGTAATCTGTCACAAAAGGATTAAGAGAAACAGACAGGTCAGTAGACACATGAGAGAGAGGAAAGGAGGGAGCAAAAGAGGAGGTAGAGGGAACAAACTTTTCCACTTCCTCTATTTGTCCCTCTCACACTCCCAACTAACTTAGATGGTACATTTCTATTGGGCCCCACTTCTTAAAGGTCTCATTACCTCCCAAAGCCATTACACCACATAAGGGCCTAAAATCTAAAACACAAACCCTTGAGGGGATAAACCATCATCTAAACCATAGCAGTTTGCGTATAAACTAAATACATCCTCCCATATATTTTAAAATCAGCTCTAGATTACTTATAATACCTGATACAGTATAAATGCTATGAAAATAGTTATACTGTATTTTTATTTGTATTTCTGTGTGTGTGTGTGTGTGTATGTGTGTGTGTGTGTGTGTGTTTGGTTTTTTTGTTTTCTTTAAGTTTTTGGCCCATAGTTGGTCGAATCTGCATATGTGAGACCAGATAGAAGACCAACTGTATGTATTAAGTGGCAAATGGAAAGTCACAGTCTTGGGACCAGCAGTTAGCAAAATGGCTATGTCACTGAACTCCCATGTAGCCAACCGCAGTTCGAATCCCAGACCTGGTGGCTTAAACCTACCCTGGATGCATGTGCATACGTGCCCAAGATCCCGAGAGGAGAAGGGATTGCAGAGTGGCCATCCCCCCTGGGGGGTGATTCCTCGCTCTCTGTCTCTCTCTGTCTTTCTGGCGAGCGCATGCACTCTATAGCAAAAACCTCTCCAAAAAGAAAAGAAAGTCACAGCCTCACTCTCAGGGTATTTATAGTATAACTGAGAAAAGCATTAATGTAAAAGGCGCTGATGAAGAGAGGGCTAGAGAACACTGTCTGAACAGGGGCTGGAGAGGAGAGAGCAGGCAGCAGAACGGTCAATTTTTTTTTTTAAAGAATTATTTTATTTCTTTATTTTCATTTGACCAGAGAGGGACAGAATGAAAGAGAGTGAGAGAGGTGAGAAAGTGAGCCACCAGGTCCAGGACTCAAACCATGGTCGGCCATGTGGGAGTCTAGCGCCCTTAACCAACACACCAATTGCTGATCCCCAGTCAACTTTGTTTTGTTTGTTTTTGCTGGAGGGCATGTGTGCATGCAAAGGGAGGCGGCTACCTCCCAAGGGAGCATGGTCATTCTGAAATTCTTTTCCCTCTCTTTCTCCATCCTGTCAGGATTTTGGGGACACATGCATAAGTGCCAGGCATATTTTTCAAGCCACCAAGGCTAAGATTCAAACCATGATTGGCCATCTGGGTTGGGCTCCCATTGCTGAGTGCTTAAGCACAGCACTCAACTGCTGCACCATGGGTCCGGCTCAGAACAGTCAGCTTTGTACACAGATGGACTTGGGTTCCATTCCCAGGCCGACCAAATGTAAGTGTAATGCCTGGAGCACGTCACTGATCTCCAAGCCTGTTTCCTCATTTTAATTTTAATTTAATTTAATTTATTTATTAAGAGGTTTTTACCATAGGGTGCGTGCACTTGCCAGCGAGAGAAACAGAGACAGAGAGAATGAGAACTCACCGCCCCCCCCAGGGGGAAATGGCCATGCTACAATCCCTTCTCCTCCATTCTCCTCCTGGGATCTTGGAAACACACACACAGATGTGCCTGGTATGATTTTTCAAGTCAGTGGGTTTGGGACTCAAGCCTCCATCAGTCATTGGAAAAGTCATGATGTATTTTTCTGTTTTTCTAGGTAAAAATGTGTCACGACTTTTCCAACGATCCAATATCTTAACATGCCCACACCAATGCCTGGTATGGAGCTAATGTTCAGTAAATGTGGGCTTTAAATAGACCATGATTTATCCCTTACAACTGTATGAAGAATGCACTGTTATTTGTTCCTCATTTTGCAGATGGGAAAACTGAGGCCTAGAGAGGCAAAATAATTTGCCAAAATCACATACTCAGTAAGTGGCACCCTCAATCCCACAGGTGCCCAACTTAGGTATTCCATTCCCTATCATGACCACAGGCTGACTGAGCGAAGCTTTTCTTGTATTTTCAGGAGATAAAAATGCCATAGGGTTTTGAGGAACTTGATTTACTAGCTCTTCTAATAATGACTCAAATTAGGCCACATGATTTGGCTGGAATACAGTATTTTTCAAACATCCATTTCAGTGTGGCTTTTTTCCTCCCGACATCCAGTGAGTATTATTTCTTCCTGTAGAGAATTTTTATTAAATGTCTAATTAAAACTGGTTCTCACTTATAACAGTTCTGAGTTCTGAATTTAAATTTAACGATGTGTTGAAATATTAATGACCTTTATCTTTAAAAGTGTCTCAATTGTCCTAAAGTGAACACATGAGGCTGATAATACCCAGCATTATCTGGAACATTCTCCCACACAAGGCATTTGCTTAGGCTTACATAGTTCTAATGGTGGGTTTTATACAGCATTGAGAACTACACAATGTAAGAAAATTTTGCATCATGATTTGCCTGGGGATTTGGTTTTCTGATAAATACCTTCCAAGTGCTCTAATTCAGGATAAATAATAGTAGCTATAAAACCTTTAGAAGAACTGACAGTGTTAGGCATGTGCTCTTTAGAGTAAACATGTTTCTGAGAGAAGTAGCATTTGGAGCAGATGAAGGGAGCAATCCATAAGCTGAATTCACTCCTCCTCTCCCCGTGTATCCTGCCTTCAATGACATGAACATTCCTTATGGCTCTGCTTGCAGCTCCTTGAGCATCTTATTAATGTTGGTAGTGAAGAAAGGGATAAAATTTATCTGAAGCTTAATTCTAATAGCTAGGTTGGACTCCTTCCAATTCCCCAGAAGTCCTTTGGGTTCAAACCACTTACATTAACTGGTTCAGGTGTCTGAGCCTTGGCACATACCAGGAAGGTTAAATCTCTTTTTGTAGTGTGTCATTTGGGGTAAGAACTCCCTAAATCCTTGCCTCACCCCCTCCCTGATTTGGAGTGTCCAAACAAGGAAAACTGTTTATCAGCCTGCTGAAAAGCCCTACTTGTAGGAAATCTCATGTCTTACCTGATTAAGTAACTCGGACCATCTGTTCAGGTCCCAGCACTTGGGATTTTTAAGAATGAGTTCAAATGTGCCTATTTGCATCACCTGGGGATTTTGCAATTCCAAGCACAAGTTCATTTTCACATAACTCATTATACTTCGTTGGATTTGGTACTTACAGTGAACTTTGGCAACAGATGGAATGAGATGATGTTTCAGGAGCATTTACTGATTCTTTTGTGCTCACACACACACACACAAATAGTGATAATTTGCACTCAAATGAAACTTCCAGAGCCAGGCAGTGCCCTCAGGTATTCATTTGCCACCCCCTGTTGAGCTCTTGGGTAAAATTTAATTATCCAACAAATTTGGGGCTAGCTGTGCCAGATGTTGGGTACTGACCCAGACATTTCCAATGGAAGGAACTGATGCATTCCAGAGAGAGCAGGGGAAGCAATTTTGGGAAATGGGATTCTGGAATGAGAGAAAAGGAGGTATGAAATTCTGCCCAAGGCTTGACATCTGTGATGAGTCCCTCAGTCAACTGTTACTCCTAAACCTCTGAGAAACAGCAGGTATTTATGACGGTCACTTAAGAAGGTCTGGGAGCATTTCCCACCTCACCCCACCTTCTACTCTTATTAGACACAAAGAATCTTATTGTGTGGAACCAGTTGAGGACCCAGCTTTTGTTTGTTCATGATAAAAAGAGAATTGCCCAGTTGACTGGCCTCTGTAGCTTCCCCTTCCTCTTGTTCTGCCATGTTTCAGTGGGGCCACTTGGAGCACTAATTTATCTTCAAAATCGGGATTATCTATGGAGAGACTATTGCATGTAGACTTCGTTATTAATAAAAAGTAATAATAGGATTATAATAGCTAGCATTTATTAAGTGTGAATTCTGTGCCAGGCACTGGGCTAAGCACTTGTACATCATAAGACCATCATGAAGTAGGTAATGATGATAATCCCACTTTATGGATGAGAGAATAAACAGTCTTTCAGCACTACTGCCCAAGGTCCTATAGTTAATAAAATGCAAAGGCTGGCCAGCTGTGGTGGCACAGTAGTAATGCAATGCTCCGTGGTGCTGAAGACACATGGGAAGGGTCTGGTTCACATCCCAAGGTCTCCTGTGCACACTGGGTACACAAGGGCTCGTGATCCTGGCCAGCTGTGATTGGAATGGATCTCAGGATGAGGACCCTCTCTTTGTCAATAAACTTTAAAAATTTAAAAAAAAAAAAACAAATTGGGGACCAGCAGTTGGCATAGTAGCTATGTTGTTGGACTCCCATGTAGTCGACTGCAGTTTGAGTCCCGGACCTGGTGGCTTAAACTCATGCTCGGTTTGTGTGCATGTGTGCCCAAGATCCTGAGAGGAGAATTGAGGAGAAGGGACTGCAGCGTGGCCGTCTCCCCTAGAGGGTGATTTTTCGTTTTCTGTCTTTCTGTCCCTCTCTGTTTTTCTGGCGAGCACACATGCCCTATCGCAAATACCTCTCCAAAAAATAAAAAGTTAAAAAAAATTTAAAAAGAGGCAAAGGCAGATGTCCTGACCCTACTGATGTGGCCTGTGCCCTTCCCTACTACACTTAATGTGAACTAGACTTCTGGTGAAGTCCTCATCTAGGGAATCTGCTTTGCTCAGGTCTCCACTCCAAGGGTTATAGAGGGGCCCTATTTTTTGTCCAGCTGGGTCATATAGTTGACAACTAAAAATTTGTATACTTAAAATATACCACTTCATGATTTGACATGTGTATACAGTGTGAAATACAATGTAAGAAGAGTTTGCATTATAATTTGCCTGGGGATTAGTCAAACTAATGAACATATCTATCAGCTCAAAGAGTTATCATTTTTATTTTGTATATGTAAGAACACTTAACAGCTACTCTCAGAAAATTTCAAATACACATTATGATAGTGTTAACTATATCACATTACTGTACATTAAATCTCCAGAATGTATTTAACTTGCATAAGTGAACTTTTTTTTTTTAAGAGATTTTTGCTATAGGGCACATGCACTCACTGGAGAGAAAGAGAAGGACAGAAACAGAGAAATCATCCCCCAGGGGAGATGGCCACACCGCAATCCCTTTTCCAGTCTCCTCTTGGGATTTTGGGCACACACACACACGCACACACACATGAGTTTTAAACCACTGGTTCTGAGACTCAAACCATGGTCAACTATGTGGGAGTCCAGTGACATAACCATTATGCCATCTGCTGGTCCTGCATAACTGAACTTTATATCTCTTGATCAACATCTCCCTATTCCCTGTCCCCTGCCCCAAATCCCTGGTAACTATCCTTCTACTCTGTTTCTATCCATAGATTTCACATATTAGTGAAATCATGCAGCATTTGTCTTTTGGCATCTGGCTTATTTCACTTAAGATTCATCCATGGTGTTGCAATTTCCTTTTTTAAAGTTAATTTACTCATTTCTTCTATGAGTGAGTGAGAGACAGACAGACAGCATTCCCAATGAGGTCTCTGCAGCTGCCGTAATCCAACCCTAGCCTCAGCCTTTTCCAGATCACAGCTGCATGTGCACCCAGTGTCCTCAGAGAAGTCCCTGGCCCAAACTAAGAACCTTCCCATATGGGTCAGCCTTGCAGAGCAAGGTTTTTCCCACACAACCACCATCCAGCCCCTTCCTTTTTAAAAAGTCTGAGTAATAATTAATTGTGTACGTATACATTTTCTTTACCCATTCATCTCATGGCAGACATGGAAGTTGTTCCCATACCTGACTACTGTGTGTAGTGCTCTAGTGTACACAGGAGTGCAAGTATCTCTTGGAAATCCTGGTTTCATCTCCTTGGAGAGGGCCTCTACATTATACCCTGTGTCATCCCCACCCCCTGCAATTATAACTGATTGGGCTGGAAGAGAAAGACTACAGAAAGGCATCCAAGCAATAGGCTGGCTTGGACCACTTCTGTGGTCTAGTACCTACCGAAATAAATGAGCAAACAAACAACTAACTAACTAGTTAGGCTGAGCTATATCGGAGTCTATCTTTGGGGAATTTAGAACATAACACCACTAAGGTACTTAGTTTTGAAAACTTAAGATCAAACGAAATTATGAGGTCAACTTGGGGCTGCGAAGTAATGCAGCAGCAGTGAATATGAGTATACAGACATTTGTTTGGTAGAGAGAATGTTACGGAGTGCACACTGAGAAGTGAAAGGGTCATGACAAACACGTCGTCAGCAGCCTGAGATGTCCTAAGCTTGCCGTTGTGGTTCTAGTCCATGGAGAGTCTTACCCTATACAGTTGTGAGGATGAAGCGAGATGATGTATATAAATCCCCCAGCAGAATAGCCAGTGCATTGTCATGTGATCAATACAAGTCAACACTGTTATTATGTTTATTTTTTGAACAGTTTAATGTAATTTGCCTTTTGTTTAGAAAATACAGAACATCTTCTCATTCCCACCTTATCAAGGTGCATACATCTAGGGTTATGAAAAGCCGTATTCTTTCTTTTATCATTGAATTGGTTCCCTTAATTGTTGCAATAATTCAAACGTTAGCTTATGATTATCTTAGTTTTCTTTTGAATTGATTCCACACCCACTAATGAACTATCATGTCGAGCAATGGGGGAGCTATTCCCATAATCTGTTTTCCTCCAATCCCCCTTCTGATGCAAATGAGAAGTACCATGGAGACATCAGCCATTAGTATACATGGGCTGGTATAAATCATGGACTATGGATCATTGAGCATCTTTGTTGTAAAACAAATGGCCTGTGGTCAGTTAATCATACAAAGAAACATCTCCAGGGCCTCCTGGCTTTATTCATAACCCCTGAATCTGTTTGCAGTTTTATAAACAGAACATCTGTTAAAATATGCAGAAATTACAGTCACAGTCATTAGCAGAAAGCTATATAGCCTCGGCAAATTTTTTTCCTTAAGATTTTGATGGTAATCTCCTCTATCTTTGATGTGTGCCTCATTCCCACTCTTGCTGAAGCTCTTTTGTTCACTTCAGTTCTTTTGGGTGGCAACACTTTTAACCCACGACTGAAAAGTGGATGTTTGATTTCCTAAGCTAGGTTGGCCCCACCCTCCTGTGCTGCATGGCAGAGGAACTACAGCTTACCAATGCTTCTTTGCAAGACCATGTCTTGTGGGTGTGCAACCTATATAGCCTCCAGCAGCCAGAGCTGAGAAACCCTCATTGGTTTCACACCCTTTGTATTGACCTTGGACTCTTACAGTATTGACATTGAACTGAGACTAAACAGAATCCCCCACTAATACCACCACTAGCCCAAATATCTCTCATTTCTTTCCCTCACCCTCTGTTAACAGTTTTCGTGTGCCTGTGCTCCTATTTAAATTAGTCTGGTGCAATTCACCTCTAAAACAAAGACCAAGAGAAAGGTTGTCATTGCCAGAACATAGGATTTGGTATAAGAACGTGAATCATTCCCCTCACTGTGTAATAAAGACCAGTATTCCACCTAAGAATTAGGGAGTGCGTAGACTTTCTTTGACCATGGCTTTGTTCTGCCTTCCCTGGAATAGGAATCAGCAGACATTCCCTGCAGGAATTGGAAAGTCACCTCTGAGTGCTCAGTGCGCCCATAACCAATCCTTGTATATAAGGTTTTATAAAGTCTCCGAGCCAGCCTAATAGATTCTGCTAAACAGGCCCTCTAGGAAGAAGTGGATGTTGCCATAAAGTGGCCGAGAGAACAAACTCTCAGATCGGATGCCGACCTGCAGCCTGACCTGCCACTCGTGAGGTGTATACTCTAGAGAAAGCTAACAGAAAAAGCTGTAGTTTCTCATTTATAGTTTTAGTTCCTGCCTCATAAAATTCTTGCTAGGGTTTAAAGAGATATGCCAGGGCCAGCTCCATGGCTTGGTGGTTAGGCAGCCAGATTCCACATGTCCTACGCTGGAGCATGAGTCCTGGACCTGGCAGCTTGAAAAACACACTGGGTGCCTAAGTATGCATGCCCCAAATCCTGAAATGAGGGAGACTCGGAAAAGGGACTGGGGTGTCACCATTCCCCATTGAGACAGACCGTTCCTTCTATCTCTCTTTGGTAAGAGCATGCACCCTCTAGCGAAAAAAAGGAGAGAAAGAATCCAAGCAAAGCACCTAGCCATGTGTCTAAAGCATTGTTTTTCTTGCTGTTCGTTTCACTACTGATAGAACACAGAAACAAAGAGGGACCAGCAGATGGCATAATGCTTATGTCACTGGACTCCCATGTAGTTGACCGTGGTTCAAGCCCAGACCCTGTGGCTTAAAACTCATTCCTGGCAAGAATGTATACATGCCCAAAGTCCTGAGGGGTGGGGAGAGAAGAGGAGAAGGGATCACAGCACGGCCATCCCCCCAGGGGCTGATTTCTCTCTGTCTCTCAGGCGAGCGCAGCACATGCCCTATAGCAAAAATTTCTCTCAAAAACAAAACAAAGCAAAAAAGAACACAGAAACAAAGATACCAATGCCCCTACAGGATCTTGACGTAGACCCCCTCCAAGCTTCAGCCTGCTCAGATCATGGGTATCCATGTGCCCAGTGTACTCAGGGAGGTCACAGGTGCCACGCTTTGCCACTGCACCACTGTCCAGCCCCTGCCCAACATTTTTTTAAGCGCTGACTACATATTGCCACTGTTATTTCTTTATTATTTTTTTCATTACCAAGTCATGATTAGATTATATTAGATGCTGATTCTAACATCAGCGGAACGTTGTAATTAAAGCACTTACATCATTTAAAATAGAGCATTAATTTGTCCAAGAATATTGCCTAAGCACCAGCCCTAGGCTCAATATTCTGAGGAATGTTGTATAGCGTATGAAAACTTATGCTCTGGCTCCTCCTATCTATAGGGAGTTCACAGGTTTGAATCCTCATGGGATGTACTATAGAGAAGCTCCAAACCAAGGGCTGTGGAAGCTATGGATAAAAGAAATCAGTTGCTGGGACCAGCAGGTGGCATAGTGATTAAGGCGCTGGACACTTCCATGTGGCCAACCACAGTTCGAGTCCTGGACCTGGTGACTTGCTTTCTCTCTCTCTCTCTCTCTCTCTCTCTCTCTCTCTCTCTCTCTCTCTCTCTCTGTCCCCCTCCCTCTCTCTCAGTTGTTACTGGGGAAGGCTTGGTTACTGCAGACTTGACAGATTCCTCCAGTGATACCTGAGGGGGAAGAGGAGAGTAAAGCTCATTACATGATCAAAAACAAAATGAGGCTACAGAGTTATAAAAGTTAAGATAAAGTAGGCAAGGAAAGGGCCAATTTGCCTTCCGGGGGAATCAAAAAGAATTCAAGGGTAAAAGCTAATTAGAGGATCAAAACCAGCCTCATCAAGCCCCTGAAGAAACTAGGGGATGAAAATAGAAAGCTCTTGAGAAGGAGACTAAAAATAAGACAAATGCCTGTCTAGGATAGAGTAGCTACGGGAAGGATGCCGCTGGAAGAAGATTAATGGCTTGTTTGTCCATTTCCCAGCCTGCACCTGAGACGGGCTCCGGCTTCCTTCCACATTCGTGGCATTTACTGGCACTTGTGGCTGCACAGCTCCGGGTCAACCTCTGAACTCCCGGAGCTAAGCCAGGCATCTTTAAGCAGCAGCTTTCTAAAGCTTTCACAAGGAAAATTGCAGTTGTGCGTTGGAGTCCTGAGCTCCAATTAAAGTGTCAGGCTTTGAAACAAACAAATACAGATAACAAAGAGGGGGATAATGTTTTAAAATTAGGTTCTTGGGAGTCCCCCATTAATTTAGAGCTCACAAGACAGTTACTGCATGTTCAATAAATACCATTTGATGACAGTAACGTGCTTAGCTGCTGGTAGCCAGAGATGCCTGTCGATAGATCTCTTTATGCATGAGGTTACAAATATATCTTGTAGCATATTCGGCATGGATGCAAGCAGCATCTTTCGGCTTTATAGTTCTTATGAACATTAATCCCTCCAGAGGCCAGAAAGACGGGTGTTATTGTCCTCGGGCTAAAAATAGAGAAAAGAAACAAAGCAAGAGAGTTGGCTTGGAAAATCAGATGGTGAATTCAGTATACACAGACTTGCTTTGTAATGCTCAGTACACACAAAAGCATTGCATAAGCAAATAAACTGTGTAAATACCCAGAGGTTGGTAGGGGGTTAGCTGGTGGAAATGAAAAAATTAGCAATAGTGGCACAGATATTTTAAAAAGCAATTATTTGTTTTATGTGATGACAGGAATCCACAGATGGTGCTTCCTCAAGTTCTTTTTTTTTTAAGAATTAATTTAATTTTATTTCTATATGTTAATGTGACCAGGGAGAGACAAAGAGAGAGGGGGAAAGTGTGAAAGCAAGCCACCAGATCCAGGACTCCAACCGTGGCTGGCCATGTAGGGGTCCAATGCCTCAACCACCATACCACCTACCGGCCCTCACCTTCAGGTTCTTGAATATCTTGAAAGCTACAGCACAATTGCAGTCATTGGAAATAGTAGCTGATGGGATGGTCTTGAGATTTTTCGTCTATTAGTTGCAATGAAACAGAGGCTGCTATTGTATTTCTCATGTTGAGAGATGTTGAGAGCCAACAAAGAGTTAAGTCCCAATATTTTGGAAAAGTTTAGTCGATTTCCTACCTCCCCCTTGAACTATGGAGATCCTAGGGGTGGGAACAGGGGAACTAGTAGAGTTATGCTGATGTTTCCTATTGTCATTTTTGCCTTATCAAGTCAATCTCTGTTGCAAAAGATTAGAGTGGACCTTAGTTAATAACAGTAATGATAGGATGATTTCATTCACTAGGAGTCAATAGCCTACCTAAGTAAACACTTTTGTTTCTTGGCCAGGTTGAGTTGCTGCAAAACAAAGAAGGCCTTTTAGCAATGGTAACTGGGGAGAGAGGTTTCCTAAATTCTACCCTGGACTTAAAGATGGGACTGCCAAAATTGTACATTTGTTTATTCATTTATTAATTGTCAGTTATGGGCCAGTCCTCTGCTAGGTATTTGTTAGAGAAAGAGTGTGTTCTGTGGTTGATCATTGATTCCCAAGACCTGTTATTTGCCTGTTTCCACCAAGGCATTTGGTGCACCAAGTGTAACACATTGTACGTATTACATAAATATAAGTGAAAAGAGTGTTTTGCTACTTGGAGCTACCAGAGCAGCCAGCTACCAAGGAAGTGGCATTCTATCTCATAATAATCTAAACCTATCCCTTAATAAATATTGCAGTGCATGCAGTGAGGCTAGCTGGGCACTCTCAAGTTCTGCTCATTCCACTCTTTATGATGGCTCTGTCTTTGAGGATGACTCATCTGAGGGACAGATATGACTTGATTTGGAAGGGTGAGAGCAAATCACTTGAGTGCCCTCACCTCAGCACTTGTGAAGAAGCTCTTGGCTTTTTTCATCCGCTATTTGAATAAGATGATGATGCCACTGAATTTTTGAAATCCTCTTCAGATGTCAGATCATTACAATGCTGTTTTTATGTGGGTGTTATCATCCCTGGTGTACCATCATTTGAGTCAGCAGCGAAACACTGAATGAATGGCTACAGTGGGTGAGGTGAGACAGAGATGCTTATTAGGCAGTAACTGGGCAGCTGAGTGCAATAACAAAATGCAAAGCGGCAAAAAGTAGGATAACCTGTGTCTATGCATGTTGATACCCAGTTGAGCATATGCATAGATAAGAGTGACAATCACTAAGAATGGCAGAGCATTCATTATGTACCAGGTACAGTGCTAGTATTTTGTGTGCATTATCCTATCCAATCTTTTTCTCTAGTGCAAATCAGCTTTATTGAGGTAGAGCTGATGAACAACAATTACATATGCTGATTTTTAAAATAATTATTGAATTTTTGTTGTTATTTAATTCACTGGGGGGAATCCAGCACCTTAACCGCCACACCACCTGCTGACCCCTAACTGATGTTTTCAAGTCCTACATATTGTAAAATGATTATCACAGTTAAGCTAATTAATATATCTGTCCCTCACATGGTTATGTTCTAGACTTTTTGGGTTGTTTATGTTTGTTTTGGTTGGTTAGTTTTTTTGTGATGAGAATATTTATATGTACTCTTAGCAAATGTCAAATATACAAGACAGTGTTAGCTGTAGTCATGACATTGTACATTAGGCCTTCAGAACTTATTTATCCAATAACCAAGATTTTGTACCCTTAGGCCAACATCTCCTTATTCCCCAACCCTCAACAGCCCTGGTAACTACCTCTCTACTGTCTGTTTCTATGAGTTTGACTTTTTCATGCTCCACCTATAAGTAAGATCATGTAGTATTTTTCTTATTTCACTTACAGCAATGTCTTCTAGGTTCAAGAAGACTGAATAATATTCCAGTGTTTGTATGTATGTGTTTGTATGTGCAGCTGACCCTTCAATACCATGGGAACGAGGGGTGCCAACCCCTTGTGCAGTTAAAACCTGAGTGTAACTTTTGACTTCCCAAAATCTTTACTAGTATTTTATTGTTGACTAGAAGGCTTACCAGTAGCAGAAGCAATCAGTTAACACATACTTCATATGTTGTATGTATTACATACTGTATTACAATAAAGTAAGCTAGAGAAAAGAAAATGTTATTGGGACCAGCAGATGGCTTACGTCGCTGGATTCCCACATAGTCAATCACCATTCAAGTCCCAGATCCAGTAGCTTAAAAACTCAAGCCAGGTGTGTTGTGTGTGCATGCATGCCCAAGACCCCAAGAGGAGAATGGAGGAGAAAGAATTGCAGCGTGGCTATCCCCCCAGGGGGGTAATTTCTTGCTTTCTGTCTCTCTCTCTCTCTGAAGAACACATATGCCCTATAGCAAAAATCTCTCTTAAAAAAAAAGAAAATATTATTAAAATCATAAGAGAAAATACATTTATAGTACTGTACTATAATTTGCAATAAATTCATTGAAAAATGTTTACATATAAGTGGAGCCATGCAATCCCTATTGCTGCTGTTATAAGGGTCAACTCTGTGTATGTGTGTATGACATTTTCTTTGCAGATTCATCCATTGGCAGATATTTAGATTGTTTCCATATCCTAACTATTAAGAAGAATTCTATAAGAAAGATGGCCATGCACGTATCTCTTTGAGATAGTAATTTTATTTCCATTCAACAAATGCCCAGAAATGGAAATCCCATCTAATATTCACAGTCCTTAAGAAGTGGATACTTTCATTAACCCCATTTTGCAGATAAAGAAATATAACTTGCTAGTGATCATGCCACTAAGTAGGCCATGGTCTTAATCACTAAATTATATTGCTATTTAAATGTTTATTACAATATAATTAAAAGAATGGATGTCAAAAGACGGTTGGATAAGAAATTATTTTTGCCCCCATGTTTTCTTTTGCACAAAGAAGAACAGAGAGAGAAGAAAGATTCAGAAACCACTATGGTCTTGGTATTTTCTGCTTTAGAAATTAGTTCAATCCCACTTGATTGCCCCCTGATGAAACCAGTAAATTGGATGAATCAGTAGTTCTAAAAAATTTCTTAAAATAAAATTACACCATATTAATATGGTAGTTAGTCATATCACAAAAATAGAGACAATTTGTAGGATTGTTTTCAAAATCCTAAGTAGAAACAGAAAGCAATAGGATGTGCAAACATTTGGTAATGGCATTTGGTATTGGAGGAAATTATTTGTGCAATTACTTTTAGATTTTAACCAAATTGGAAATAAACATTAGCTATTTTTCTCATGTTTTTCTGGGCTTACTCAACTGTCAAATTATTGGAATTATAATATGTGCAATTCTGAGAAGCTCAGTACTTGTCTATTTGATCAGAGCGAAAAAGGAAGTGGGCATTCACACTAACCCACTTTATTTATAGTTCTGCTTTGGCAGTTGATTATAAAGCTTGCTAGCTTAAGTTTAATTTGCTATTACACTTTGCAGCTGTCATTAGCTAATGCTCTGACTAAGCTTGGGTCTCCAGACAATTGCAAGACAAATTCCTCACACACCTTCTTTTTGATGAGTTTTTAGTGAAGACCCACCATTTGTTGTGTACACTTCAAGACCATTTTATTTACTAATACAAATAAACAAAAGAATAAGATCAATTTTAGTTCAGGAAGGAAGTTGGTATGGGTAACAAAAGACTAAAGATCTTTATAATATCCAACTATTTTTTTCTGGGTAAACTGTAGTCATTAGCCATGCATAGATATATTACTTCTGTTACGACTCCATCTGAAAAACTAAAATTAATTATATCCAATTTTACTAGTCCTATGGTGTGGAGAGTTATTGGACAGAGGCAAACCAAAGTAGATTTCCTATAGTAGCATTTCTCAAAAAGGTGTTCAGAATTTCCTGAAACATGTCAAAATGAAATTCCCAAGCTCTCCTCAGTATCTGCTGACACAGTGTCTAACAGTAGCCCCCTAGGAATCTGTCCCAAGTGGATCTGAGTAAGTTTGAGAACCACTGAGCACATGATCTCCTTGTGTTTGGATGTCATGACCTCAACCCTTACCTTTGTCTTGGCATTGTCCAGCACAAGAGACAGGGAGATGAATTATTTTAGTCAGTCACTCTTAGGTCCTGCACGTAATCTATCACTGATTAAACAATCCTATTTGGGAATAGACAGTCATATTCAGTTAGGAAATCTTAAATATTAATAGCTAGGCACACAGGCTGTGAAGTCAGACTGCCTCGGTTTCAGTCCCAGCTTGGCTACTTATATGTTTATACCCAGTTAAGCACATATGCTCTTGGACAAGTAGCTGTGTCATCTTAATATTTCTAGCCTTCATTTATTCCATTGTAGATGTAGAATGAAAATAATAACTAATTTCATAAGGTTATTGTAGGGATTAAATGAGTTAATTAAATGATTTAGTACTTGGATCCTCTCTTTTCATCTATAATTACTCTCTCATTATTCCATCCACATTTGTGACTTGAAATACTCTGTGTATGTCAACAACTCCCAAATTCTTTAAGTCCTAGCCATTCTTCTGATTCCAGACATCTATTCACTGTTTTTTTAGAATCTCTATGTGGATTTCCAGGAAAACATCTCAGACTTAGTATTTCCAAATAGAACTCTTAATTGTCTCCTAAATAAACCTTTTCCACCTGCAACTGTTGCTTTCTCAATGGATATCAGCTCTCATCTTTATAGCTTCTCAAACCAGAAACCTTGGAGTCTTTCTTGATTCATACTCTTTGAACAGTGCATCAGGAAATCCTATTGGCCCTACTTTTAAAATCCAGAATCCAGTATCTTTTTATTATTCCTGCTGCTACCCTGCTGATGTAAGCCCCTATCTAACAAGCATTATTGAGCAATCTCCTGCTTCTACTTTTGCCTGACCCCAAAATCTGTTCTGCACAGAGTAACCATAATGATTCCTCTAAAAATTTAGGTCATGACCTAGCTACGGTAGTACGCATTGCTAAGACACTGTACCCCACAGCTTGAGATCACAGGAAAGGACCAAATTTGATTCCTGGTTCAACCTAAAGGCCAGGTGATGTCGTATGTGCCTATAAAATTTGGGAGATTGAGGCAGAACGTCACAAGTTCAAGACTGGCCTAGGGAATGAAGCAAGATCTTGTCTTAGAGAAAAAAAGTCAAAGGGTGGTGGTGTGTGATTATAGGCTTACCTGGGAGGTTAAGGCAGAAGGATCGTGATATGGTGAGACATCATCTTCTTTACAACATTTAATTGTGATTTCTGGTTTACATATAATCCTTGCACATCTTTTTGAGGTACAGTACAGTCTTTCAAAACCATATAATAATCAAATCAAGGATATAAACATAGTTCTTGTACTCGACATTGAATATCATATAATACACATTCAATAATAGTTCTAGTTTTGGGGGGGCTAGTATATATTGAATTGTCAATGACATTTTTTACTCTGATGTGGTACACTGTCTATAACCTAAACCATTTGTTTACATGTATTCTTGTGTCTGTTAATCGTTTTCTCCCGAAACTCTCATCCACCCACCCCTGTGCAGCTTCTAATATTTATTCTCTCTACTTGTATCCCATCAGATCCTTTGGTTTCCACCACAGAATGTGAACATTCAGTATATGTTAAGTGGGGACATAACATTGTGTAAAATGACAAGATAATTTGTTAATGATTAAGTAGTATTCCATTGTGTATATGTGCCACAATGTTCTTAATCCATTCATCAGTTGTTGGACACATACATTGATTTCATGTCTTAGCTATTGTATAATGTTGCAATAAACATGAATATGCAAATATCTCTCTGATAGTGTGATTCCCTATCCTTTGTGTGAATACCCCAGAGTCGTAATACTGAGTCACATGGTAGATCTAGTTTTTGATTTTTGAGGAACCTCCATATTATTTCCCACAATGGCTATACTAATTAACATTCCCACCACAGTTCTTTATTGCAACCTTCTTAGCAGTTGTCCTTTTTCATTTGATCATTGTCATTCTGATTGGACTAGGCACTAGTCATTGTGGTTTTGTTTTGTCTTTCCTTTATAACAAGAGATGTTGAACAGTTTTTCATATGCCTTTAGCCATTTGTATGTCTTCCTTTGAGAGTTGCCTATTCAGATCAATTGTCCATTTCTTAAACTAGATTACTAGTTTTTTTGTAGAAGAGCTATTTGAGTTCTTTATATATTCTGGTTATTAATTTCTTCTCTGAAGTATAGTTTACAAATATTTTCTCCCATTTTATGGGCTTTTTATTTATTGTTTCCTTCATTGCGCAGAAGCTTTTTAGTTTGATATAATCCCAGTTGTCTGTTTCTAGTGCCTGTGCTTTAGGGGTCTTATTTAAGAAATCTTTGCCTACTTCAGTATCTTGAAGTGTTTCTCCTGCATTTTCCTCAAGTAATTTTATAGTTTTGGATTTCATGTTTAGCTCTGCAAAACATTTTTAATTAGTTAATTTTTATAACCATTTAGATCTGCAATACATTTTTAGTTAGCTAATTTTTGTAAATGGCAAGAGATGGAGGTACGGTTTTCTTTCTCTGCTGCCAGATACCTAGTTTTCTGGCACCATTTGTTGGAAAGATTGTTTTCTCTGGAACCAGCATGACTGACTTCAGTTCAAATCCCAGACCAGACCCAGAGGCTTGAAACTCATGTTGGGTACATGTGTGTGTGTGTGTGTGTGTGTGTGTGTGTATGCCTAATATCTTGATAGGAGAAGAAAGGAGTAGGGATTATGGCATGGCCATCCTCCCTGTGGGGTGACTTCTTGCTTCTTGCTTTCTGTCTGTCTGTCAGTCTGTATCTCTCTCTCTCTTTGTCGAGCACAGATGCCCTATAGCAAAAACTCTCTATTAAAAAAAAAAAAAAAAAAAAAAAAAAAAAAAAAAAAGACTGTCCTTTCATGATTGAATAGTCTCATGACCTTTTTCAAAAATAAATTGGCCACATGTTGCATTTATTTCTGGATTCTCTGTTCCATTGGTCTATATGTCTGTTCTTGTGCTAGTAGTATGTTGTTCTGGTTATTAAGGCTTTGTATTATAATACATTTTGAAATGCCTTCCATTTTATTTATTTTTTAGGTTTTTGCAATAGGGTGCGTTTTTTCTCTGGAGACAGAGAAAGAAAGAGGAAAAGTGAAAAATCACCCCCCCCCCCATACCCCAGTAGGGGATGGCCATACCACAATCCCTTCTCCTCCATTCTCCTCTAGGGCCTTTGGGTACACATACACACATACCCAATGTGATTTTCAAGCTGCCAGGTCCAGGATACAAACCAAAATTAGCTATATGGGGGTCCAGCACCTTTACCACTATGCCACCTGCTGGACCCCAACTTTATTCTTTTTGTACAATATTGCTTTGGTGATATTCATGTCTTTTAGGATTCCAATTTCTTTTTTCCTGTGTCTGTAAAAAAGTTTGCTGTTATTTGGGTAGGAATTGCATTGAATTTGTTCATCATTTAAAAAGTATTGGCATTTTAACTATTAGTATATTGATTATTCTAATCCACAACTAAGGGGTATCTTTTATCTTTTTCAATTCCTTTATTCAGTTTTAAAAATAATTTTCATAGTAGAGATCTTTTACTTTGACGATTAAACTTATTTCTATTTGTGTGTGTGGGGGGGGGGCTATTATAAATGGGATTACTTTATTTCTGTCTCAGTCCATCTAAAAAAGAGGAGGAAGCAGCCAGTGGTTTGGTGTTGAAGGGGGCTGAATTCCACCTGGCTGATTACTTGATTCGAATCCCAGATCTAGCAGCTTGAAAAATATACTGGGCATGCATGTATGCATGCATGTCCAATGTCCCAAAAGGAGAAATGGAGGGAAACTTATTGCAACATGACTATCTCCCATGGGGGGTGCTTTTGCACATTCTCCCTTTCTCATTCTCTGTCTGTCTCTTTCATAAGCATACATGCCCTCTAGCAAATTAAAAAAAAAAAAGATAGGTATGGAGGTGCATGCCTATAATCCCAGCTGGGAGTCTGAGTGGGGAAGATCATGACATGGTGCTACCCAGTCTTAAAAAAAGGGGGAGAATGGATTATGTCTCTCTTCTCTTCAGAATCTTTCAACAACTCCTCATCTCATTCAGGATAAAAGAGCCCTTATAGTGGTCTGCAAAGCCCTACATGATCAGTCCTTCAATCTGCTCTCTGACCTCAGCTTCTGCTTTTTCTGGCATTCAGAAGTCTTCTTACTGCCGTGCAAACTCACCAAAGCTTAGCACTTGCCATTTCTTCTACCTATACGGCTCTTCTCCCAGACATCTGCCTAGTAAATATTTCTAATTGCCTCAAGTCTTTGTTCAAATGTTTTCTTTTCAATGGAGCCTATGTTGGCTGCCTATTTGAAATAGCAATAACCTTCTACCTTTGGTCTTTCTCATCTGCCTTAACCTATTCTACTGCTTTCTCATAGTAACCTTCTAACTAACGTAAGATATACTCTACTTACATATCATAGATTACATATCTCCCTCCACTAGAATTTACATGTTGAAAGGATATTTGTCTTATTTATTGCTGTACTCCCAATATCCTAGAATAGTACCTGACGTTTAGTAAGTGGTTAAATATATATTGAACAGCTGAATGCATGAACTATCTGGAGTCAACTTAGAACAGAGGTTATCATTTCAAACAGGTTACTGGCTTGGCTCTTGAACTGTTTAACATGTTTTGTCTCTGTATTAACCAGGCCTCTTTAAGTAGAAAGGGCTGAAAAAACATCTTACTAGAATTTTGTTTAATCGAAAATTTGATACAACATGAAAGTTTAAAAGCATTCTAGTTTCAGGTAAGATTTGATCCAGTGCTTAACTATGTCATTCTGTGTCAATAGTTACTTCTCTGCTTTCTGCATAAATCTAACAACTCTTCCACACTGGTTGTGATAGAAAATTGACTGCCATAGTGCAAGGCTTCACATCTGCTTAAATCCTGAGAAAATATTTTCTAACACCTCATTAGCTCAATTTAGATTCTGTGCCCATTCCAAAAATCTAGTTCTTAGACTCAGAAGAAAACTCAATGGACTTAGGCCAGTCAGGGCCAAACTCTGATGTTAAGGAACACTCAACATTTTATGTGAGGATGAGAAAGGGGAAAGACAGGAACTTTTGGCAGAAGAGTAGAAGAATTGTTGCTGGAGAGACAACTAACGGTCTGGTAGACTAGTAGTGAGTGATTATTAAGTTATATATGGTAGCATAACGTTTGGAGAATCAAGCCAAAATAACATATGGAAGAACTGATGGATTTCTTCATTCATTCAAGAAGTGGAATAGCATCTGCAAAAGCACAGAGGTATGAAAATGTTTGACATGTTTGGAGAGCTTTGAGGATTGGGTGTGAAGGCAGTGAAAATAATATGTTAGAATATTCTCAATATCGCAGTAAAGTCTGGACCTAACCCTCATTGATCCAAGCTAGATTGTTTTTAATGCCTGAACCAGTCGCTGGTGCCTGGGGCATGAAGTATGCTGATTAGCTTAGGCCTTTAAGACAAACATACAGAAAAAGAAAGGGAAGAGGGAGAAAGAAGAGGAAAGAGAATGTACATTATACTGAGAAAAAGGAAAACTGGGATTTTCTTAGTAAAAGAAGGGAGAATTGATACCAAAGAGGTTATCAGAAACAGAAAAAGTTCAGCAAATCATCTCAGAATTGACCAATGGACCGAGAAATATAACATTATGTTGACACAATTTTAAAGGTCTATGACATTGGACACGGTGATGTCAACATACAGTATGAGACTTGTAAAATTCCCTGCTACTACTTTTCAGAAAGACCTACACCATTCTCCTGATCACTGTTTGAGTTATGTTTGTGTCTCTCTAAAGGACACAGCAAAGAAGTAAGTTTAGAAAGGCAGGTGACTGGGCATGGCTGAATCTTCACATTGCAGGTAGTCTATTATTCCTTTTCTTCTTTTATATCTTTCTTTGAGGTTTTTTTTTTTGAGTTGAGGGAGGAAAACAAGACTAACTATTAATTAATTTGAAACATGGGTTGTAACTTAGTCCTACTTTGTGAATCTAATCTAGTGTTTCACAATTAAAATTTGAAGGCCTGACCTTTTCTCAAGAATTCATTTTATTCTGTCCTCAAAACATGACCCCACTTGTTTCTTTTTTTTCTTTTTTTTTTTTTAAAGAGAAGTTTTTGCTATAGAGCTCATGCACTGGTCAAAATACAGACACAGAAATCACCCCCCAGGGGTGATGACGGTCACAGGACAATCTCTTCTCCTTCATTCTCCTCTTGAGATCTTGGGCACCCACGCACATGCACCTGGCGTAAATTTAAGCCACTGGATCCAGGACTTGAACCGCAGTTGACTACATGGGAGTCCACTCCACTTGTTTCTTTCTTTTTTATTTTTATTTTTTAAAAAGTGAAATACATCTATTTTATACAATATTTTATTTGGAAAAAGAAAAGTTTCTTTTCTAGAATACACTTTCACATTAGAGATTCCCATAGTGGAAAAATAACAACTTATTTCTTATAATTTTACATTTGTGGGCAGATTATTTTAGGATAAGTATAATGTATTTAAACATTACATTTGGGTTCAGAATTAGTAAAACTTTGACACATCTACAGGGTGGACCTCTTTCCTAAATGAACTTCTCTTTATTCAGAAGCTAAGATTTTCTTCCTAGTATGAAAAAATTCTTCACGTGTAATATTAGCATTCCCTCATTTTAAAGTTTCCCTAAGATATGTAACCATCAGTAGCTGATATAAAGAGAGGAGAAGGGGAAGTTGTCAAAAATTAAACATTTGTGTAATTTCTAGCAGTCTTTCCTCATGACTTAATAATCTTTCCCTTGGTCTACTATTCCCACTTTCCTACCTTTTCCACTATTCCCAGGACAAATGTAGAACTTTGATCATGTATTGATAGTAATAAAGCTGAATTTTCTTCAAGAGACTGATCAGTTAAATAGTAAAGCTCTTATATTTAATTGCACTGTGAGTCTTATGAGAAGTATGGAGACAACCCCATTAACTCACCAGATACAAAACTTGGTCTCACAATTTCTGGATACCTTTCAAACCTTCTCATCAATAATTCAATTCTGAAAATAACCATATGATTAGGAGAAGAGCCCTGTCTACCAATGAACTTATCTGTTAGTTCCTCCTTATTGTGACCCGAATAGCATGACAGAGCAAGGCAAAGAGGTACACGATCAATTCTTAAGGTATTACATCGAAAAGGTCAGAGCTTCCACAGCATGGCAACAACTTTGCAAATGCCCACATCATGATAGTTGAAATAACAAAGCCCAGCAAAGGTTAGAGCTGAGAGTGCCAAAAGGCCTGCCTTGGCAGCTTTCTGTGATGCATCTCCCATGAACATAGTCAGTAACAACTTGTCCAAGGCCCCAGTGACTATGGAGAGTGAGAGCTGCAGCCAGAGAGTAGTCATCACAGAGCAAGAATTCAGATAAGCAGCTGGAAGCAGGCCCAGGAGCAAAACACTGACAACTCTCTCACTAGTCCAGTGGAGAGATGGCAGCCTTGGAACCAGAGTGGTAGTTTGGTGACAGGTGAATGTGCTGGACTCTGTGTGCTCTACACCATCCTGGGGTAGGCTGGTCCTGGAGAAATGCGGAGACCCAAGTTGCTCCGATCATTGGGGTTCACAGGAATAGGGCTCAGCCTCCTTGGGCATTGCAGAGGACACTCGGGCTGCAGAGAAGCGCCATCTCGTTCCTCAGGGCTCTACCACTTGTTCCTTTCTATCATCAGTGCTAAGTGGAACACAGTTGTAATACTAAAGTATTTTACTCTTCTTGGTATCGCTGGATGTTTGAGAAAGAAAATGCGGGTGTCTGAGGCAAGAGGAGTGAGGACTGTGAGGTTTAACACTAAGAACTTTGTACTTGGGAGCAACATGCAGGACATGCTGCCTTAGGGCTCTCAGTGCCTGTGTGGTCATGAGTGACGGTGGTTTTGAGTGAAGGTGGACGATGGGGTGCCTTTCTGTGTGTTCCACGGCTCCCTCATGCACTGGTCCCGCCTTGTGCACTCATCTCAGTTGCCATGCTGGCGTAATTAAGCAGTCCCAATGCTACTGCCCCAGTTTCTAGTTTGTGGGTAGAGAGAGCTGCCCTCACCCGTGCCAGCCCTTCAGCATGTTCCCTAGTTAAATCATGCATATGCTAATGAAGTGTGAAAATCAGCCAAATAACAATCTTTCTAATCACTTAGGGTCCCAAGAGCAAAGGGCTTTTTTTCCCCCTGTTCTCTTAATTTTGGGGTGGTAGTTACGATTTCCAAGCCAATCGGAAGCGCAATTCTCTGGTGTTTCTCCTCTCCCAGTTCCCTTCCACTGAAATGAGAATAATTGGCATTTTCACTTCTACCTCAAGTGAGAAGAGTCCTCGGGAAAACCAGTGACCCACTGTGCCCTTTCATTTGCATCTGGGGTTGGATAATCCCTAGTTTTACATTCATACACAGAGCAGTCCCAAAGGGCAATTAACTAGACTACATTATTTCCTGCCCCCTGGAGAGCTAGTGTTTGAGAACATCCCCCCAGAGATGGTACATGTCAAGGCCCTTGTGTTGTGATTACACTTTACCTTGGCATTTCAGTCAACATCCCTGTGTTTTACCAGTCCACCCGTTATCCCTGCAGGCTTAGCAATGTTCTCTCTTCCTGATCTGGTGCTTGCCTGCCTCTGACAATATACTCCACCGTCTTCTCCATCACTTACCCTTCTACCATACATCACATAACCTTCTACCATACATACAGTACAGTTGGGCCATTTCTGTATAATCTTTCCCTCTTCTTGGAATGCTTTATCCACAGATCATCTTTTTTTTTTGAAGGTTCACATTTTTAAAAAAATTAATTTTATTTATTCATTCAATTATTTTTAATTTGACAGAGAGAGATACACAGAGAAAGTGAGAAAGCAAACCACCAGGTCCAGGTCTTGAACTATGGCCAGCCATGTGGGAATGTCCAGTGCCCTAACCACCATGGCACCTGCTGATCCCTCCACAGATCTTAAGGGTGGCCTTTTTCCATCCTTCAGGCTCAGATCAATCGTCACTATTCAGAGAGGCCAAATGTTAAATTGCATACATTATTATCTTAGATCACCTTCTCATTGTTCCCTTCAAAGCCCCCATGACTAATATCCCATACCTTAGATGCATTGTTCCCCCTTTAAAGGCAGGTGTTTGAGTTTGGATAATGGTTTGTCCCCCAGAGGTTCATGTTGGGTTTTTTTGTTGTTCATTTGTTTGTTTTTAATTTGGATGTTCCCTAAAATTTCATGGTTTGGGACTTGATTGTATTATTAGGGAATTATGTGAAAACTTAATTACTTCATTGTGTACTAGGGTGGGGCCTTCAAGCATAATAATGTCTTTACAGCAGAGTGTCTATGATTTGAGTTCTGGTGAGATATGTAGGTAGAAAAAATAAGACCAGAATGACACACAGAAACTTATGAATAGTTGCTCTGCTCAAAATCCTGCCTTCCACCATGTCATAACTTCACCAGAAGTCAGATCCTGGATCTCCAAGCCATGAGCTGAATAAACCCATATTTCTGTATAAAATCACCCTTTCTGAGGTATTTCTGTTAATAATGCAGTAAGGAACTAAAACAACCAAGGAGTTTGACTGTCTTGTTCGCAATGTCACCAAGGCCCAGCATGTGCCTGGTACGTAGTAAATGTTCAATAAGTGTTTATATAAATCGAGTTTTCTGTTAGTTCCTTTAAGCAGTTTTCATGTTGGAGTATAAAGTTTTATTTCTCTGGCTGCTTCACCCCAGACTGCTTCTCCCAGGTAGAGACTTTGTCATGTCCATAATCACTTTTCCATGTCACGCATGCATGATACTGTTAAAAGAAAAAACTTCCTATCATTTTAATTTAGTAGAGTTTAATTAAGTACATTTTAATGTGATTCTAATCGGGCAGTTTTCCAGGCTGATTTCAGAGCAACTCCTGGTAACCTTGTGGTCACATAGTATTTAAGTTTGGGAAAGGAAAAGTGACGTGATGTATAAAAACGAAAGTGAAAGAATGAGGCAGAAAAATAGTTGATTGATTACATTCTGAAATCTGTCTGGATTAACACAGTTTAACAGGCAGGATGCCTTTGATTGACTGAAGCCTAGCTGCTATGGTTGGTTGTAACCTAGCAACCAGCCAAAAAAGCAGCCCTCTAAATGAGGCCACAGTTTGCTTATGGAAACCAAAGCAGGAGTAGGGAGGCTTTTCTGATATTCTTTAACAATAGTTATACTGTTAATACTGTGTTATATAATTCCAAATTAATTGATAATAGTGAATTTTAAAAAAAAATTTACCAGAGGGCGTTTTCATTTGCCAGAGAGAGAGAATGAGGGAGAAGCAGGAAAGCACCCTCAAAGACCACAATCCCTCCTCCTATATTTCTCCTCTCTTTCGAGATTTTGGGCATGCACACACACATGCCCAGTGTGGTTTTTTTGGAGAGGATTTTGCTATAGGGCGCGTGGGCTTGACAGACAGACAGAGACAGAGAGACAGAAAGCGAGAAATCACCCCCCAGGGGGGATGGCCACGCCGCAATCCCTTCTCCTCCATTCTCCTCTTGGGATCTTGGGTATGTACGCATACACTCCCAACGTGAATTTTAAGCCACCAGGTCCGGGACTCGAACAGCAGTCCACTACATGGGAGTCCAGCGACATAGCCATTACACTAACTGCTGGTCCCCCAGTGTGTTTTTAAAGCCCCAGTGTGTTTTTAAAACCACCAGTCTGAGATGCAAGCTGTGCTGTCAGCCATGTGTGATCCAGCTGTCTTGCCCATCACACCCTTGGCCAGCCCAATGATAGTGCATATTTTACTGAAAATGTATTGAGCGACCAGACAGAGAGTTATAGTTATGTCACACACTCCACCTCTTGCTCTCTTACATTTCTTGCCCTTTTGGCTCCCAAGTTTCAGCTCTTTTCTCCCTCTTTTTGACCACTCAGAAATCCTTCCCCCCGCTTTGTCCAGACAAAATCAGCTGTTGCCCTCAGATTCCACCCTACACAGCAAAACAAGAGCCTCATGGAGATCTGAACAGTGGCTACCTTTTGTTCCTCAAGCACACTCTGTAGGGACTTGAGTTCCTTCCAACATATTTGAATGAATAAATCACTGCATGGATGTTATCTTGGTCCCAACTGATCTGAGCTTTTCTTTCATTTTATTCATTTATTCAACAAATATTTATTAATGTTTGTGCCAGGTGCTGGAGATACAACAGTGAGCAAGATTGACTTGCTGATGTTAGGTCTCTGGGCAAAATCCGAGGGCTGTATGAATGCAGAGGGTTGTATGAGTCAAAACCCCAGAGCACTGAGGCTTGCTTCTGTTGTTGCTGGAGATCTCATTGTGAACCAAAGAATTGTCTTGAACAAGTATCCTTCACCATAGATTTTTAAATGTTCTTCCAAAGTACCTAATGGTAGGTAGGTATGTGGTTGTGCTCAACCCCAACCTCCCTGCTTTGGAAAGCAAACTCCCCCTCTTTTTAAACCAAGATCTACTAAGAAAAATAGGGTTGGTGAGTGTGGAATTTGCTATGATTTCTAAAATTTGAGCAGAGAAGGTGGAGTTAAACAGTACTTTTTAAATTCTGAAAGGACTTTTTTCCTTTCTCCTCTAAGATAAAAATATAGCTAGACTCTATGGAAGCCAGTATGTAGCTAACCTATATGAAAAAATCAAAGGCAAGTTCAGGTATGCTAACACACTGTTCTGGAGGGAAGGAAAGATGGATTCTCATCACCAGCTAGAAAGGCAGGCTTTTGACCAAGCTGTTCAGTTTGGACTTTGTCTCTCAGAGTAGAGATGGGAACAACAGCTTGCCTCTCCACTCCTTCCACAGCAGATAGAAGAGAGAAAGAAAGGTAAAGGCCAAAGATGTTTTTATTTGGATCTTAGTTCTCCAGAATGACTGCCATATTGATATGAAAACATTGTTCGTAGAGTCAGGAGGTGGTGTGATAGTAATGCTAAAAAGCAGCATGTCAAAGCAGCATGTCAAGGTTTGAGCCTAAAGAAAGAAAATTCAGGGTTTTGAAATTGGTAGCCCATAAGCTGAATTTTGTCTACAGGTGGCTTTTGTTCAGTCAATACATTTGGCCCTCAGTAGTTAAATATTTTTCCAAATGAGTTTCCAACACTTACAAATCAGGTGCTTTTTTAATGTAAAAAATTCATATTTTTTAGACTAGCAGATGCTGTAATGGTTACATCACTGAACTCCCACGTAGTTGACCGCAGTTTGATTCCCAGACCCAGAGGTTTAGAACTCATGCTGGGTGCATGAGTATACATGCCCACAGTCCTGAGAAGAGAATGGAGGAGAAAGGACTGTGGTATGGCCATCCCCCTAGGGGGTGATTTCTTTCTGTCTCTCCCTGTCT
The DNA here is from genome assembly GCA_026018925.1 of Tupaia tana. Classification (NCBI taxonomy): domain Eukaryota; kingdom Metazoa; phylum Chordata; class Mammalia; order Scandentia; family Tupaiidae; genus Tupaia; species Tupaia tana. Next base: position 33,787,206 of record JAKSZU010000014.1, on the reverse strand, counting down.
CTCTAGCAAGTGCACGTGCCCAATAGCAAAAATCTCTCTGGAAAAAAAATCCATATTTCCATCTTTAAAATCGTCTGATTTTGGGGACCAGCAGGTGGCATGTTGGTTAAGGGCACTAGACTCCCACATGGCCAACCATAGTTCGAATCCTGGACCTGGTGGGCTGTTCAGGATTATCCTGGGACATGAACCCAGGGCCCTTCTATATGGATCCAGTAGCATTACTATCACAACACCTCCTGACTCCACGAACAATGTTTTCATATCAATATGGCAGTCATTCTGGAGAACTAAGATCCAAATAAAAAGAAATTGTGTTAATATGTTTGTCAATTTGACCTAGCACTTTTAATAGTAATTTTGATGCCAGCATATAGATTGTATATATTTAACATTCTAATTCTAATTGACATCGGTTCTGATTTGCTATTACCAAAAGTTAGGATATTTACTAAAGATGAGAGCACGATAAATAAGAATATAGTGGAAAGAAATACCTAATATTCCCAAGGAGTGTTGTCTTGAATCAACTTTCCCACTAGTATTACAAGTACTAATGTATTTCTTAACTAAAATAGGTCTAGGTCAACCCCAGAGTAAAGTGGTTTAGTGCTGTGCAGAGGAAGCTGGATCCCACATGGCCAACCAGGATACAAGTCTCAGCTCTGGTGGCTTATGCATGTATGTGCGTGCCCAGGATCGCTATAGTATGTAGAACTGAAATGAAAGAAAAAGGATTGACCAGGCTATGTGGGGAGGGTGGGTGCTTTCTCTCCTTTTCCTTTTTCCCTCTCTTTCTCTCCCTTTATCTCATGGATGCACGTTCATCTAAAAAAAATATTTTTCTGTTTAAAAAAAAAAAAGAAATTCTGGCTTACTGAGACAGAAGCATAGCCTTTCTTCTCCTGCTATCTGCCATCTAGACTCTGACAAACTTTCTGCAGTGTCCTTGGGTGGAATTGGCATTACTTATTAAAGTCTTCGCTCCTCAGAGGCTTTGTTTCCTGTTCACAGAAACCTTCATACCTGCTGTGGGGATCTTGCAGGTGCATTGTCTGTTAACAGTTTCAAAGAAAGGCCCCCACCTCCAAGAAGTTCCATTTAGGTGCTTTGTGTTAAAGGAGTGTATTGTTGGTTTAAAAAAAATTACAGCCTCTGACATGACTTTTTAAATAATAGAATATTTAACATTTCTATGAATAAAAATTAAATAGAATTGGGGGAAAATGCAAAAAATAGGTAGAAATTGTAGCATTATTTATGCTATTTATGCAATTGAAGAGATAAGGTCCAAAACAAGAGATGCTTATAGCACCCCAAGGTATGTATGTTCTCTGAACACTATTGTAGACATCTTTCCTTTTATCCTGCACAAATATGTTTTCAGTGAAACCAGGGCTTATACCATACTACTCTGTGACTTTTGCAGAGCCCGTAATGTTTCCAACAGTAACATCTTTCGTCTAGCTGAATATGCGGTGTAACCTGAATCATAAACTAAACCTGGGGACGAGACTATTCCCATCTATGCTTCTGTAATAGAAACCGATTGTGGATATGTCACTAAATATTCTTCCATCATATGACTTTCAGTAGCTTATAAAGCCCATGATACAAACGTACTTTAATTCATTAAACCTAGCCTCTATTCTTAGATATTTGTGCATTTTCCTTCAGTTTTTTTTTGTTTTGTTTTCAATTTTTTTTGTTTTTATTTATTTATTTATTTATTTTTTGCCAGAGGACATGTGCACTAGCTGGAGAGAGACAGAGAAAGAGAGGGAAAATGAGAAAGCACCACCCCTGTGGGGGATAGTCCGACTGCCACCCTTTCTCTTCCATTTGTCCCACCTTTTGGGATTCTGGGCAAGCATACACATGCACCTGGCATGTTTTTTAAGCTTTGGGGTCCAGGATTTGAACTACAGCCAGCTATCTGGAATCCAGCCACCTTCGCCACTAAGTTGACAGCTAGTCCTCAATATTCTTAAGAACCCTTATTATAGCTAATGATTTTTTAAATGTGGTTGTGGAGAAATTTTCTAAAAGCAGAATTTGAATCCAAATATGACAGCAGGCTTAAGGAATTTTTTCCATAATGATAAATTAGCCTGAGATACTTTTATATCCACATTTCAGTCCACACTCCCTCTTCTTATTCTCCATCTCAGTCTATCTCTCTCGCAAGTGTGCATGCACACAGACACACACCCCTCAATTAAGTTCAGGCATTTTTGCATAGTGAAATAACCAAGGAGAGTTCAGAAACCAGAATAGTCAGCATACATGAAACATAGATGGAAGAACTATGGATCCACTCTAAAAAAAAAAAAGAAAAAGAAAAAACTGGGCAAAGAAGAAAACGAATATCGGGTATTGAGTCATTAGGTCTGAAGGATAACATGTTCTCTGCTATGGTGTGATTTCTGCAAGGAGGGAAAACAAAAAAAGCTAATAACAGGAGTAAGCAGCCATCAATAAGTCAGCAAGCAGTCATCAATAAGTATTACTGAATTGCCATAAGCCATCTCTTTGGACTTTGTAGCTTTATGAATTGGTGGACATGCCATAGGGGTAGCTACTTGATGGAAGTTTTTGGATCCTGGCCTACCTGGATTAATATAGAACCTGAGATATTCTAAATGAAAAGAGGATTCAGGATGGTATCTTTACTTTGATTTGAAGCAAGAGTGTTAAATTCCTCAATGTCAATAGGAGAGTTCTGGTTTTACTATGGCCGCAGTTGGTGAAGAATATTGACTGATTCATAATTCATTTCATTCACAGGATTGTCTCTCTCCCTTTATTTGAATCTTTATTCCAGTTGTAATATCCTCCAATTACCTGTTTTCGGAAAGTATTACATTAGAACAATTCTGATTCTGTGGGATGTTGTGGTAGGTTAAAGGAATATTTTTCCTCTGGCAGTGATTAAATGAGATATACTTTTATTTTTCTTGCTGTAGGGCACATGTACTCACTGGAGAGAGACAGGAAAAGATAAAAGTGAGAAATCACCTCCTGGGGGGAGGTTAACTATGCTGCAATCACTTCTCCTCCATTCTCCTCTCAGGATTTTAGGCACACCTAAAATCATGCATGTACACCCAGCATGAATTTCTTTTCTTTTTCCCCTCCATTAAAAAAATATATATTTTATACATTCAATCACTGTATATCATTACAACATGCAAAATAAATTTTCCTAGCATTAATATACTGTCTTAGTACAGTAAACAATATACACTTTATCGTCAATAGATAATTTTCCATTTTTGTGCGCCTCAAATGTTTTCCTTCTTGCCTTTTCCCCTGATTCCCTTCCTTTCACCCTCCCCTATTTCCCACTCTCCTACCCCATTGTCTCTAATATCCACATTGTTCTCCATGCTTTTATATCTTCCGGTCTTTCAGTTTCCACCATAGAGAACAGACATTCAATAATTGACATACAATGCCTTTCTTTCATAGTTTGGCTTGCTTTGCTTAGCAGTAAATCTTCCAATTTGACTACTTTCTATCAAAGGCAGCATCTCATTTTTTATGGCTGAGTAGTATTCCATAGTGTATATGGGCCACTCTTTTTCAATCCATTCATTTGTGAACATTTGGGTTAGATCCATGTCTTAGCAATTGTGAATAATGCCACAATAAATATGGATATGCAAGTGTTTTTTTTTTTTTTTTTTTTTTTTTGGAGAGATTTTCGCTATAGGGCGCGTGCACTCACCAGACAGACAGAGAGAGACATAGCGACAGAAAGCAAGAAATCACCCCCCAGGGGGGATGGTCACGCCGCAATCCTTTCTCCTCCATTTTCCTCTCGGGATCTTGGGCACGCACGCACATGCGCCCAGCGTGAGTTTTAAGCCACTGGGTCCGGGACACGAACCACGGTTGACTACGTGGGAGTCCAGCAACATAGCCATTACGCTAACTGCTGGTTCCCAATATGCAAGTGGTTTTCTGACTGAGTGTTTGCCTATTGTTTGGGTAGATACCCAGGAGTGGAATTGCTGGATCATATGGTAGCTCTATTTGTAAGTCTTTGAGGAACCTCCACACTGTTTTTCACATTGACTATACTAATTTACATTGCTGCCAATAGTGTATGGGAGTTCCCTTATCACCACAGTCTCACCAGCATTTATCATTTTTAATTTTTTTTTAATCTTAGCCATTCTGACTGGGGTTAGGTGGTATCTCATTGTGGTTTTGATTTGCAGCTCCCTTATGATTAGGGATGTCAAGCATTTTTTAATATGTGTTTTGGCTGCTTGTATTTCTTCCTTAGAAGGCTGTCTGTTAAATTCATTTCTCCATTTTTAATTGGGTTGCTTTTTATGTGTTTTTTTTTTTTTTTTTTTCAGGTAAGCTGCTTGAGTTCCCCATATATTCTGGTTATCACTCGTCAGTGTGATTTTTAAGTTGCCAGGTCTGGGACTCAAGCCACATAGTTGGCCTTGTGGGATCCAGTTGCCTTACCTCCAAGTCACCTGTTGGCCCAATATATACTTTTTTGTCTAGAACTGTTGTCTTATTTTTCAGCTCAGCTCTCATATATTCTGTTTTCATACAAAATGCTTTATCTGGGGATATTATATGGAGCCAGGCATGCAGATAAGATCTGAAATGCTTGCTTGAGCATCACAGTTTTTCAACTATCTAGATATTTTGTGTTCATGGAGACAAATCTAGGTAGTGAAGCAACCATACCAATATGAATAGTAGATATCAGATAGGCAAATGGAGTTCCTAAGCTGTCTTCTTCAAGGCTGTCACCCAGTAGATACACTTTCACATCAATTTATAATAAGTTGAGATTCATGAGAGAGGTAGGATAACACAGTGGCCAAGAACAAAGATTCAGCCTTAGACCTGGGTTGATCGACTCACACTACATTTGCTAATTGTCTTTGTAATTTGAGGGCTGGTTTACTTAGTGTGTCTGTTTTAGTTTTCCTGCTCGTAATATGGGGAGAATAATATGTGTATAATGAGGTTTATGTGTGATTGAAGTAATTATACTGAAGAGGTTAGTACAGCCCAGAGTAAATAATAAGTGTTTTGTCAATAGTGTTAATAGGTCTTAATGATCATATCTAGGCTGTGGATGAATATTGGAAGGAAGGTGGCTTGTTTGGCATGAAGACTATTTCCTCGTGAAGCCATAGATAGTTCCATCTCCAAGGCTATTCAACCAACATATGTGATGCTTTAACTATTTTAGAATGAGGTGAGATAAGAATGAACGAATGAATGAATGAACAAACGAGTAAAATTGACACCAAAAATGTGCTACAATGTTCTAAGTGTTATTTGAAGTAGATCCTGAAGAACATGCAAAAGGGTAAAATTTTAATGGAGCAGTATTGGGGAAGAATGTCTAGCTAGAGAGAAAGCTAACAGCAAAAGGCATAGTGACTAACTCTTTTTTATGTTAGACATTAAAATGGTGTTCGAGACTCAAATCTGACTTTTGCTATGGGACAGTCAACCTTTAAAGTCTGAATCAGTACTTGCTGTCACATCCTGTGTATTCCTGATACCCTAGAGCCTGGCAGGAGACATTCAGCAAACATTAGTTCTCAATTTTAGGAAGAAGGAGGTGCTCATTTTCAATCGAATCTATTGTTGTTTTTCTGACTACATATACCTTTTCCATAATTCACAATGTAACATAGTTCACAATCAATTTATTTGATTTATGCATTTAAGATATTTATTAAACACATACTATTTCTCAGATATTGAGGCACCGATACCAGGGATAATTAAGAGTTTTGTTTTCCCCCATAGCGCTACAAAATGTTGAGAACATACAGGTCCAAATAAATCATAGCTCCATATTAAAGGAATAAGTGTTTTAGTGTAGCAGAGAAAAATCTACCCCCATATTACATGGTACCTTGTGATTTTGTGTTTCTAAAAACAATTAGATTGAGCCACTCTGTGAAATAAAAAAACAAAAGTAAAACTACCTTATTTAGTGTCCAGACTCTCTAATGCTAACAAAAACAAAATTGTATTTCCTCTAGCTCAGAAGCAGACTTTACCTTCATCCCTACCTTTGTCTGTAATGCATATTATTTATCCAAGAAATTACACTGTTTATTCTGGGCATTGGACTGAACAGCAGGAGGGAGGCACACACCTACCTTATGCAGAGCCTGTAATGTTTCTAGCATCTGAAAATCTTCATTTTAGTCTAGCTAATTATGCAGCAACCTGGGCCATAAATTAAACCTGGGGATGAGACTATGACCAAGCGCACATCTATAATGTTTATGAGCTATAAGGTCATTGCAGAAAACAGCAAGGAACATAGTTGTAATAGACTGTTGGCCTCTAAGGAAATTATTAATTAAATTTTATCTTCTCTTCGGCATGCTTCAGTGGCACCACTATGAGACTGTAGACCTGGGGAAACTACACCTCGGTAATAACCAGCCTTATCATCGGGCCGGCAGTCATTTAATACACTCCTTTGTCTGACACCAATCATGAACCGCAGTGTGGGATGTCAAGGTTTCTGCAAATGCCAATAGCACGCCTCACTGTACATCAGGCCCAGGGTTCAGATCTCATGATAGGAAATCCATGAGTCAACCACTAGCAGAGTAATCCATTTTCTAGAAACAAGGTGGGCACAATCCCTTTTCTAGCCCTCAGCCCCTTAAGTCTTCTATGTTATCTCCAAAAGAGCTAAAATCACTCTCAAAGGACCAGTGTGAACAGACGCAAGTGTCACTGTGTTGACACCATCCAGAGTGCTATTTTTGAGTCTCTGGCTTACTGTACAGACTTGACTAGGAAAAGCAGAGCTGAAATGTCATTTCTAGCTACTTTTTTTTTTTTTTTGAAAGATTTCCCAGATGGGTTGGCTCAGCCCACGAATCAAATGGCATCTTTGTGGTTGTTGGTCCTGACTGCTTGCTGTGTCAGCCAGCCGTGTTCCTCTACCCCACACTGGATGCCCCACACTGAGTGTGTTCCGATCAGCTGGCAGCTGTTCCGAAGACCCACAAAGCAGACTGGAGTCCAGCTCTGTTTTTCCATAGATAGGTGGCCTTGCCCCACTAATGGGGATTTAAGCATCATCTTTTCAGGCAAGACAGCAGGTAGAGACTATAAGGCACAGATGTGTTTGATTAGATTTTGAGTTTTCCAGATTGTTATTTAAACGTGCCTTCTGTGGCCCAGCTATGGGTCCTGATGACTGTGCCATTTGTCCCTGCTTGATAAGTTTGAGCTGCTGAGCCATCTCCTCTCCTGACAGTCTCCTTTGTTATAAGAAAGTCACGATATGGGAAGTCTAGAAAGAGTGAGAATTCAACTCAAGAAATAGGGACCGAATGCCTCAGAGGGATGATGCTGTGGACCAGCAGTAAGACCAAGAATGAATAAGACGCAGTCCCTAGGAGGACAGGAAATCAAAAAGTGACAACACTGACAATAGCCGTGATGATTTTTACTCAAATTGCCTTCGAGTAGGCTGCATATTCACAATGGCAGCATGTGTGGGAATCAGGTCCACATCTTTATTATGGTTTTCTCTATCATGTTGTATCCCTGGATATTCTCCTCAGAAGCATTCTAGTGGAGACCATTAGGATCAGGAACACTTTCTTTTCTTTCTTTTTTTTAAAAGAATTCTTTAACTTCATTTTACTTATTTTAAATTTTGACTGGAGAGGAACAGAGTGAAAGAGAGAGAAAATGAGAAGGCAAGCCGCCAGGTCCAGGACTCGAACCATGGTCAGCCATGTAGGAGTCCAGTGCTCTTAACCCCCACACCACCTGCAGGCCCCAGGAACGCTTTATTTTCTATATTACAATTTTATTAACAATGCATTCTAGAATTTTAGAAATTAAGGCAATCTGCTTTATGAAAACTGATAAGCTCTATGGAAATTTCAGCCAGGAGATTTATAATAGAGAATATTTTCAGATGAGACTTTATCAAACCAGGATAGTAAATTGTTATCAGGAAAGCTAGAACACAATAGTGTGCCATTGTCTCAGGAAAAAAGGAACTTGTTTAACCTTGAGAAGGTTTATGGCTGTGTAAGACCTTCACAGAAGCTTATATTATTTTTCTTTTTTTTTTTTCCTTTCACCATAGGGTGCATGTAGATCAAGAGAGAAAGAGAGCGAGAGAGAGATCATCTCCTAGGGGGAAGGCCATATAGCAATGCCTTCTCCTCCATTTCCCTTGGGATTTTGGGGAGAGAGGGAGAGAGGAAGAGAGAGAAAGAGAGAGAGAGAGAGAGAGACAACAACCACCACCACCACCCTCCCTCCCCCGCATGTTTTTCAGGCCACTGAGTACAGGACTAGAACTGTGGAGTCAGCCACATAGGATCTAGCACCTTAATTACCATACTGCCTGCAATCCTGAAGCTTAGAGTCTTAAAAAGTGGAAGGCATTTTTGGAACCTCGTCTTGTCCAGGATCCTGCCATTTGCTGCAATTTCTTGCAGGACCTCCCTACTGGATGATCATTCAATTTTTCAAGAGCATCCTAAGTGCTGGGGAGTTCACAACTTCATAGCAGTGCTTTCCATTTTTGGACATTTATATATTGTGCTTTAGTTTATTTTATATATATATATATATATATATATATATATATATATATATATATATATATATGTTTTTGAGAGGTTTTCGCTATAGGGCGCATGCGCTCGCCAGACAGACAGTGAGAGACAGAGAGACAGAAAGCGAGAAACCACCCCCCAGGGGGATGGTCACACCGCAATCCCTTCTCCTCCATTCTCCTCTCGGGATCTTGGGCACACACACACACGCGCCCAGCGTGGGTTTTAAGCCACCGGGTCCGGGACATGAACCGCGGTCGACTACGTGGGAGTCCAGCGACATAGCCATTATGCTAACTGCTGGTTCCCTAGTTAATATATTTAAACAGAACTGATACAGACAATTTAATCAATTGGATTTTGTCTATTTTAACTTTATTAGCCAAAGTTATATTTGAATTCTAGTATATAAAGGTCACTCTTTCTTTCTCGCTTAGCCATAGAAAAATTGAGAGCTGATGGGGAAGGCCAAAAAGAAAAAACTGTAGATGTAGCATTGTGCTATCAACAAATAACAGTGAGAATACCGATAGACCTTTTTATTTACCTTTTTAGAAAATATAAAATTTCCTATTTATTTATTTTTTTTATTTTTGCTGTAGGGTATGTGCTCTCCCCATAGAGAGAAAGTGAGAAATCACTCCCCCAGTGGGTATGGCCATGCCACAGTTCCTTCTCCTCCGGTTTCCTCTCAGGATTTTGGATACACACACACACGCACACACACACACATGCCCAGTGTGATTTTTCAAGCTGCTGGGTCTGAGACCACAGTTAGCCATGTGAGATCCAGCCCCCTTAACCTCCACACCACATGCTGACCGAAAGGTTTGCCTTTTTAACCATTATTTTTAAGTTTCTTTCTTCCAAGAGTGAGGGAGGCAAAGAGATAGGCATCCCTACTAGGTTCTCTCCTACTGTAACCCACCCCAGCTTTATCCTGCCACAGATCATGGGCATGCATGTGCCCAGTGTATTCAGGGAGTCTCCTGATAGGAACCCAGGCCTCTCCCATGTGGGCCAGCCTCAGAGAACATTGTGTTATAACTACACCACCATCGAGCCCCTGACCACGTGTCAGTGTACAATTCAGTGGCATCAGTCACACTCACAGTGCTTTGCATCTGTCACCACTATTCAGAAAATTTCATGACCTAAAATAGAAACATTCCTCATCTCTCTCTCTCTCTCTCTCTCTCTCTCTCTCTCTCTCTCTCTCTCTCTCTCTCCTTAGTCCCTGGTAACTTTTAATATACCCATCTCTCTGATTTTGCCTATGCTAGATATTTCATGTGAATGGGACCATACAATTACTGTCCTTTTGTTCCTGACTTTATTCACTTAGAAAGTTTTGTATGTTTTGTTTTTGTTTTTTGTTTTTGTTTTGTTTTGTTTTGTTTTGTTTTCCAGAAGGGATGTGTGCTTGACAGAGAGGGAGAAGAGAAAGCACTCCTGCTCCCCCCATGGAGCATAGTCACGCCCCAATCCCTTCTACATTTTTCCATTCTTTTCGGTGATTTTGGACATACATGCACATGCATCCCTGTGTTTCTCTAGCCATTGTGTCTGGGACTTGAACTGTGTCCATGTGGGAACTGGCTGCCTCATCCACCGGGCCACGGAGCAGGCCCAACAATGTTTTTCTTACGTGTTGTAGCATGTATCGGAACTTTATTCCTTTTTATGTCGGAAGAGTATTCTATTGTGTATATACTATTTTTTTAACCCATTTATCTGCTGATAGATACTGTCTTGTTTCACTTTTGGTTACTGTGAATAATGCTACATGGACATGTGTGATAAGTACCTACTTGAATTCATATTTTAATTCTTCAGGGTGTATACTTAGTAGTAAAGTTGCTGATCCCTATGTTTAATTTTTTGAGAATCTAAAAAATTGTTTTCTACAGAGTCTATGCCATTTTACAGTCCCACTAGGATTGTATGAAGATTCCAGTTTATCCACATCCTAGCCAATACTTGTTTTCTTTTTTCTTAATTATAGCCATGTAGTAGATCTTAAGTGGCATCTCATTTCTTTTTAAGATAGATTTTTACTATTGGCCTCAGTGAAGAGACAGAGACAGAAAGCAAGAAAGCACCCCCTGGGAGGGGACGGCCACACTGCAATCTCTTCTCCTCCATTCTCCTCTCTGGATTTTGGACACACACACACATGCACACAGCATGAGTTTTAAGCTGCCAGATACGAGACTCAAACCATGGTCAACTACATGGGAGTCCAACAATGTAACTATTACACCATCTGCTAGTCCCTCTTCTCATTTCTAATTGCATTTTTAGTTCAATCAATTGATTTTGTCTGTAACTATTCTTATGTCAGTATAACATCATTTTGATTTATAAAGCTTTGATAGAAGTTTTGGAATCAGGAAATATGAATCCTCTGACTCTGGGTTTTTTTGTTTTGAATATTCTCAATCCCTTGAAATTTCATGTGAGCTTTTACATTTTTACAAAAAGAAATGTGATAAGGGTTACATTGAATTTATATGTCACTCTGAGAAGGTATATCACATTTAGGCAATATTATTATCTTAAGAATATTAAGTCTGCCCATAAACACTGAATGTCTTCCTGTTTATTTCCTGTTTAATTTCTTCAAGCAATGTTTTTCTAGTTTTCATTTTATAAATTTTGTACCTCCTTGGGTCAATAGATTCCTAAGTATTCTTTTGAGAATTAAAAATATTCTGTCAAAAACCTAATGTTAAATATTTTATCCTTTTTTATGTTATTGTGAATGAATTTGCTTTTTTGGGCGAGTATTCATTGCTAATGTATAAAAATACAAGTTCTTTTGTGTTGACTTGCATTCTGAAACTTTGCTGAGTCTATTAGCTAAAGTATATTTTTGTGAATATATATATTCTTTAGAATTTTTAGATAAAAGATTATATTATCTGCAGATGGAGATAGTTTTAATTCTTTCCTTTTCATTTGGATGCCTATTATTTATTTTTCTTCCCTAATTGCATAGGCTACAACTTTAAGTATTATGTTGCTTAGAAGTGATGAAAACTGGCATCTTTGTCTAATTCCTGATCTCAGGAAAAAGGCTTTTAGTTTTTTCCATTGAGTATGATGTTAACTGTGGTTTTTTATATATGGCTTTCTCATACTGAGGAATTCTCTTCTAATTTACTGAGTGTTATTTTTATCATAAAAGTGTGTTAGGTTTTGTCATGCTTTTTCTGTATCAATTGAAATGATTGTGTGGGTTTTTAAAATTCTATCAATATGGTAAATTAATTGATTTTCATATATTGAACCACCTCTGCAGTCTTGGGAGAAATCCTACTCAGAGTGTGTATAATCCTTTGATGTGCTGCCAAATTTGACATCCTAGTTTTAATATTCATAAGAGATATTGGTCTGTGATTTTCTTTTTTCTTTGTCTGGCTTTAGTAATGCTAGCCTCATAGAGTGAATAAGGAAATGTTCCCTCTTCAATTTTTTTAAGCATTTTTAAAAATTAATGTGAATTCTCCAAAAGTTTGGTAGAAATCACCAATGAAGACATCTCTTCTAGACTTTTCTTGGGAAGGTTTTTGATTACTGATTTAATCTCCCTACTTGTTTTAGGTCTATTCAGATTTTCTGTTTCTTCTTGAGTCAGTTTTGGTAATTTGTGTGTTTCTAGGAATTTGTCCAGCTCATCTAGGTTTTCTAACTCACTGGCATATAGTTCATTGTAGTTCTTATATTGCTTTTATTTTTGAAAAGTTAGTAAAATGTTAGTGAACTCATTTTATTTATATCTACCATCATTAGGAAGTTTTTTCCTTGATTTATCTTTTCTCCTAAAATCTTGATCCAGAAATTTTTCTAGCATTTGGTCCTAGTACTCAGACTTTATTTTCTTTTGTTCAGTTTAAGATAAAACGACAACAAAAACGTGTTTCTGGTAATGATAAAAATAACAGCAATAAAACTACCATTTAATAAATTATTTCCACATGCCAGCCATTATATGTAGAATAGCTTACATATATCATCTTACTTAACTCTTATGACAACCCTCTCTTAACCTATCAGTTTTCAAAACTGAAATAATAAAAAAATTGTTATTCACCAAATTAAAAGATCCTGAGACTCAATGAGATTTTATTTTGTTTATAATTAACCCAGTGTTTACAAGTGCACAGAATCCACCAATCCTACAAAATGTAATTTCTCTCTTATTTTGTCTACAAATACTAAGGTATTTTATTTTACATCTTTACATCACTCATTACCAAAGGTTACCACAAGAATGCTTTGGGGTAGAACAAAGGAGAATGTGAAAGGACTAAATATTTTAGAGAAGAGATAGTCTATGTAAGTAAGCTGTCAGTAAGGGCTAAGAAAGACATTATTTGGGTAATTAAAAAAAAGAAAAAAGAAAAACTGGCAGCAATTAAAATGGGCCTCTATAGTTAAAATCTTTCAGAAAATGCTGGATCCATGGGAAGACAATTTGACATACATATATATATATATATATATATATATATATATATATATATATATATGTTTTATTTTGTTTATTTGAAACAAAACTTAGAAGAGATTCCCCAGACCTTAGAGTCCATGGAAACAAGCTGAAAGGGAAGGAGAAAGAAGAAAGGAATGAACTTGTCCTACCTCTGGGCTCTGTGTGACATGCAGTCCACTCACCCTTTATCCTGACAGATGACGTTTGGTGTTGTAGTTAGGCCATAATTCATTCTTTTGGTAAAAATTCCAATAAAGGGAGAAGATGCTCTCTTTTCCCAAGTCAACCTCTTATAGAGGAATGATAGAAATGTGAGATCATTTCCACTGCTTTAATTCAAATCTGGATCATAATAAAGCACAGTCTGAAGAGTATAAAGCCTGACTCTGCTTTGTGCAGGTATTTTGAAAGGATGAAATGAAAAGTTAAAGAAGAAAAGACACCAGCTCCCTAGAATTATATCAGACATATTAATCATGGAAGGGCCAAAGGTCCTAGAACACAAATGATCATGCACATGACGGCGGTTTTCCACACTCTCTCGTGTTTTCCGAGTCTTTCCCCATCAGCTGGATAATACTGTTTAATCCCTTACCCTGATTTAAAATTCCATCAGAGGGAAGTAATGCATTTCTGTTCTGGAGGTTTACTATGGTAAATGCCTTACTGGATTAACTTTATCTTCACTATTACAGGGGTCTTTTAGGTGCTAACACAATTTAAAAATAAAGTAAAACAAAAACTCTTCTATTTCAAAATGCATTTTCCACATGGAACTCGTTTGTGATGTTTATTGAGTGCTATTTGACATCTGAAAAGTTGAAATCTTGTCCTTTACAGGCAGATGAGCCTTAGTAACGAAAAGGCTGGACAATCAAAACCCCTAAATGATCTGGGATTAGTCTGATATAATGCCTCAGTGACATTTCATCCTTATTCATCTGTGTATTTTAATTTACTGATTATGAGCAAGATTGGTTGTTCTTAAACTTGTGTTGCCACAGAAACCTTTGATCACAGGAAATCTCATTTACTGATTATAAAATAATAAAGCAGATAAAGGCAGCAGTTGAGGAAGGGGTAGAAAAGCCTCCCCCTTCTTCTACGGTAATAGCTATTGAGAGGGTTCATGATTAGGCCTCCAAAGAGTAGGTCTTTGGTTCCCTTACTGGAATACATTCCAAAAAAATGAATTCAAATGCATTCCCACAAGATAAATCCAAGCAACACAGAAGGAAGACCACAACATTACTATCCCCCCTTCAACCTCACTTCCCTCTCTAGAAGTCATCACAGTGAACAGTTTGATGGGTGTCATTCTAGATTTTCTTCCTGCATTTATAGATAAATTATTATATAGTTTTAGGATTTTTAAATATATGTTTCATGTGCATGCATGTTCCTTAAGGGCAAATTGTATGTTCCCTATTTTATCCTCGGGGCCTATGACAATAGCTGATATACAAATACACTTTTAAAAGTTCATGGAAAGGGGCTGGCAGGTGGCACAGTGGTTAAGGGTGCTGGATTCCCACATGGCCAACCACAGTTCAAGTCTCAGACCTGGTAGCTTGCTTTCTCACTTTCCTTCTCTCTCACTCTGTCCGTCTCTGGTCAAATAATAAATAAATAAATAAATAAAATAAAGTTTAAAAAAAAGTGTTCATGGAAAAATGAAAGTATGAGTTTATTTGGAAGCCAAGAAAAAAAAATTGAAATGAATGCATAATTTTTCATAATATGCATTTTCCACGAACTTACTGAAATGAGCGTAAATGTTTGCTGTGTTAAGGAAGGAATTTTTGTGCAATTTGTTTTTTTATGTTCAACAGTAGATCCTGAAATCTTGACATGTCAGCATGTGTAAAGTCTTTTTATTCTTTTAAAAAGTTGCACTGCATTTTATAGCATGGGTGTTTTGGAATTTATTTAACCACTTTCCTCTAGGTGTGATTCCAGTGGTTTCCAGTTTTCTACTGTGATAAACAATGCTGCAACAAATGATGGTATACCTGTCTCTGTGTTATGTGCTTGTTCTCCCTAGGATGACTTCCTTGAAGCCAAACTTGTGGGTCAGAGGGTACACACATTCTGACCTCCTGTAGGTCCTTAGATTTTTTTTTTTCCCTCTTCTTTTGGCAAGGGGGAATGAAGAGCATTTAGCTTGGAAGTTTTTTATGGACTAGGTCAGGGGGTTGTATCATGCCACTCACAGGCATTGGCCAGAACCCAGTTACCTAGCCTCTCTTAATTGCAAGGGAGACTGGGAAATATAGATTAACTGCCTAAGAAAAAAAGAAAAATAGTTTGATATATTTCTAGCATGTCTACCACAGCAAGAGAAGGTAGGAAATGTTTCTATTAGTTGTGAGCCCGGCTAAAACCTGATTCCTGCTGAAGAAAGTAAGAACTGATTTGTTGAAAACAACTGCCATGGCATTATTGACATTTGAGTTTGCAACCCCAATATAAATGATCTCTAGGAAAATTGCCCGTGTTTGAACCATTGTACCCTTCCTAAATTTATATTTGACTGAATTTGAGCTAAATACATGAATGCCTCAGGTCAATAGGCTCACGTGTAATTGACCTGAAAATGATGGACAGCACGAGATGGGTCTTTAAAAAAAAAAAAAAAATTGTAGTACCTGTTCACAAGGGATTTATTGTGTTTAGTGATCAGAAGCTGAGACCTTATCATCTGTCTCCAGGTTGTCAAGCCACTTATCATGGCCTTTGAAATTGCTGTATTGGTGCTGAGCGATGAACAAGCATCAAAGAGGTATTTTACTGCTCATTCAGTCTTCTTGGCCACTGACGATGGCCAGACCATCAGATTAGGCTTGCTTCTAGAATTCTGGCACTGGGACTTTTAGGTCTAAGACAGAAGGATGTCCTTCTTTGCATGTCCTTCTTCCTTTTTCATCTGATGTTATCTCCTATTAATCCAGCTGGAGCAAAACCTTGTTATTTTAACTTTCTACATATTTACATTTTCCTTCACACAACAGGAAAGCTGTCTGTGGCTTTTCAAAACTCTGAGAAAAAGCTCACTGGAGCAAGGATGGCCCATCATGCAATAAGTAAATTCTAGTTTTTTTGAGTAAGAATGCCACTGTCTACATGGGGCCTTGTTTTCTTTGTAGAAGGTAAACAAATAGATTGCCCTCTCTAAGCCAAAGTCGATGGAGAGCTACAAATCTCCCTACAACTGAGTTAATCTCATTGAGCTATTCCTTGTCCTCCAACACACCCTGCACTTTCCTGAATCCTGTTTTTGCTGACACCTCTTCCTGACACCAGCTCTTGTACATTCCCCCCATGCCAATTCAAGTGACACCTCCTCTGTGTTGATACCCTCAATCCACATAGCAGATTTTCTTGCTCCTTCAACCCTAACCTCTCTTGCCTTTGACATTTGTATCTAACTATAATAATACATTGTCGAAAATTTGGAAATACAGAGGCATAAAATGAGAAAAATTGCTTGCTATCACACTACCCAGCAACTTGAGTTGATATTTTGGTTTGTACTTTTCCAATCTATTTTCATATATTTCTATTAAAACTAAAAGCTAGATTACATAGTTTTGGGTTTTTGTTTTTTTTTTTTTCATTTAACAGTTATTGTGAATTCATGTCATTAAGTACTGTTAAATTTCAGTAAGTTCTTAAATTTCAGTAAGTTCTTTTTTTTTTTTACCTTATATCTAGGATAGTTTTTGAATTACTCTTCTTTCTTTTATATCTAGGTTATTTCTGTCTTTGGAGGGAGGGCTAGTAAAAATACTGCTGACAAACATCCTTTTGATAAATCTGTGTGCACATCCCTAGTTATTTTCTTAGAATTAATTTTTAGAACTGGAATAACTAGGTCAAAGATAAGCGCATGTGTATTTTTAAAGTCTTTGATAGTTTTTTTAAGTTTATTTCCTCCTTGAGTGAGAGACATACACCCCAAAGGTTCTTGTCCCCACGATTCACCCTCCAGCTCCTTCCAGCCTCGGGTCATGGACATGCTTGTGCCCAGCATACTCAAGGAGGTCTCCACATGGAAACTTGGAACTTTCTTACGAGGGTCAGTCTAGCAAAGTATCTCATTTTACCACCTTATCACGATCCAGCCCTCTGCCTTTGATAGGTTTTGCTGTGATTTATTATAATGTTTATCAGAATCAAATAATTGTGTTTTTATATCCCATTTGTCCATAAATTCTTTGAGAATAAGAACTCGATCATGGTAGTATTTATAGTGTGTGTGTATGTATGTATGTGTGTGTGTGTGTGTATATATATATATATATATATATATACACACATATATATATGTATATATATATGTGTATATATATATATATACTGACAAATGAAGGCAAATATTGGTAACGTGGCTGAAGACATTTGAAGTTTAGTCATAAGCTGATACAAGTTCTATTTAAAGCAGTATTTTCCGAAGCTCCAGGCCTTTGCCTGCTCAGCAAATTATGATTGGCCTGAGCTGTGACCTTAGGCCACAGTAATGATTGTTGACATAGGAAACTGTCCATACAGCACTGATGAGTCTGGTGAGAGAGTTAGACGGATAGGTTATATAGAAAGGAAATCACTACAATTTGTGATAAACATGTAGGAAACAATAGGATATTGCCCAGATACGTGCAAAGTTTAGTGAATTCTAGGATCACCTGGAAAACTTGTTAATACAGATTCCTGGGACATCCACCGAGTTTGATTCAGTAGGTCTATGGTAGAGCCTGAGAGGAACTTACCTTTCTAATAAATTCTGACGGGTTGTTGATGGTATTGTCTGGGGACCACATTTTCTAAACCACTGTGACAGGGAATAACAGATTGAGAAAAGCAAGGGGGAGAGGATTGTTGTTTTAGATATTTATGAAAGCTTTGTGTAAAGAGAGGAGGCAACCCCACATGTCCAGAAACTGGAAAAGTTCGGCTTGTTTGGGCGTTGGGAGGAAGATAGTGAGACTGGAAGATACTGAAAAAAAGAAGTATAAAAGTCAAAGTCAGAAAGGTGGGCTCTATAATGTTGGCCTTATAGACCATGGGAAGGAGTTTGAATTTAACCACCATGCAGTAGAAATACAAGGATGATGAACAGAGATGGGATGACATGCAGTTTAAAAAGATCCCTGTGTGTGTTGAGAGGAGAAAGCAAGCAGGAGTTGTGTGGAGAGACCACAGTTAGAGGCCACAGCAGGGATTTGGATGAGAGATGAGGTCAGCATGAATTGGAAGTGACTGTGAGATGGGGAGAAGGGAAGAGAATGAAGCTATCATTGTTTCACCAACCGCCCCCACAAAGGGTTGGGCGTCATTGGCTACAACACAGAACCCCTTTTTTAACTGTTGGGCTTTTCAGAGCCTTGAAAGTAGTAATGTTCATTGTGAATCTTAAGATGTTTCCCCCCAGAGCACCTCAGGTAATTAATGTTTCAAAAAAGATTTAGCTCTGGAAAAGGCAAAACTATGGAGACAATAAAATATCAGTGATTCCAGTGGTTAGAGAGTATGTAAGAAGTGGTGACTAGGTAGAACACAGAGGACTTTTAGGGCATACCCACTTCATTGGTGGATACATGTCATTACACAGGCCTATAAACACATAGAATGTACACCAAGAGTGAATCCTGAGGTAAACTAGATGACAACATGTCGATATAGGTTTAGACACAGGATATATGGGAAATCTAGCTTCTCCATTTTTCTGTGACTTAAAAATGTTCTGAAAAATAGTGTTGAGTGTGTTCAGATACTCTGTTAAATACTTGTTTAAACCTAAAAATTCCAGAAGGAATTTTGAGGGAAAAGAATGGCATTTGATTCTTTATCAGCAGCAAAATATTGGGTTACCTACATATATATGTTTATATATATTAGACATATATATATTATATATACACACACGTATATATATATATACACACACACACACACATATACATATACTATATGTGTGTCTATATATCTCTATCTATGTAGACACATACACATATGAATGTGTGTAGGTATTTACTGGAGTCATGGTTTATAAATTTCTGTTGGCCTCGGCAGTAGGGGGATTTGTTAGGTTACTTTCTACTGAAGGATTCCCTCTGTCCCTTGTAAGAACGAGTTTTCCACCACTTATTTACTTAGAGCTGAAGACAGTCTTAGGCGCATGGTACCAGAAGCATTTCTGACTATGGTCTGCTAACCTCAGGCAAAGTATGAGTTGAATGAGATGCAGTTATAGATTAAGTGACTGATGTGTCTGTGAATTCTTTGAATTCCTTGAAGAGCTATATCATACAAGGGGGGCATAAGGGTTCAACTTGGACATGAGACACGCCCATACCTACTCAACTTGAAGGACATGAGACACATCCTTACTCTTTCAAATATGCCTGTTTTATGGTTTCTTCTTCTACCTAAACATTTAGAGAAGTCTATACATAGATAAGGAGAAACTGAAGAACACTTTCTGAGACATTCTATGCTGTTACTGCCTCTGCTAAGTTTTTTCACGGTCTTGTGGCCCAAGGAAAGGACCAGTAGTTTTCACTGTTGTGAAAAGTTAAGACTGAAACTGTCTTTGTGACTTGAAGAATTAGCCTCACCAAGCCTAAGTTTACTCACCTCAGGAAGTGCTTATGAAGATTAATAGAATAGTTGAGGTAAAGTACTTAGCATAACATTAGCTATAATAATAGCTACCATTGTTATTAGTTGGAATTGTTTTCTACCTCAGCTTTGGTCCAATGTTAGTTCTACTCAGCTACCTGAAGGGGTCTCCTCTCCCAACCTGCTCCATGTTTAGGAATTTAGTGACAGTTTTTGCTACTGTTGCTTTGGGATGGAATGTTACATGGCGTGACATCTCTGGAAAATAGTTATTATACTCAAATGTTCATTTAGAAAAATGTTCTCTTGCCCTTTTCCCCCTGACATCTTGTTTAAACCTAAAAATACCAGAAAACATTTCAGGAGAAAGGAATGGCATCCGATTCTTTATCAGCAGCAACATAGTAGGTTGTCTGAAAAGTCACAGGCATTTTTGCATTTAAAAAAATACATATGTCATGACTTTTCCGACAACCCAATACATCAAAGACAACTAAGTATGTGGTACAACAACTTTCCATGAGCTGATAGAATTAGCAAAGGTAACTATATGTGTTTAAGCTAGGAACACGTTATGAAAAGTACACCGAGGACTTTTTAAGAGTCACTATTGGCCCTTCCTTTTTTCTTCAGTTTTTAATGATTTAGTAATATTCATTTTCCTTAAAAAGAACATGTTTAGGTACTATCATTTTAAATGGATTCTTTAATCACCAGATCGTGACAAATGGAGAGTCTAAAAAGATCCGTCCAAAACAGCTGGTCTAAACATTTTTCCAAGGTGACTCTCTGCTGGATTTGAAAGTTACTGACATGAGAAATGACACTCCAATTGAAGACATTCTGTGTGTAAGGGTGACTTAATTAAAGTCTCTTTGATGGCTATTTGGGAGAGCTAATGGGTTCCTTTGTCTAAATTCAAAAATCTCTTATAATATCAAGTTTATTCCAAGCACTTCCTGGGATATAAAACACGAATTAACTATCTGCTCTATAAATCTGATGAGGAAACCAAGTTCTAAAAATAATGTACGCAGTGCTAGAAGAATCTGCAGCCTAAGAGCCAGCATAGTGGTTGTGAAGGGAGAATATATAGCCTTGCTATTCCCAAGTCGGGCTCGATTTAACTACTTTTTATAATGCAGGGTACAGTTCAGATGTCGTCAGTCAGAAGTCAGATGACAACCTAGAGGATTTTGGTTGCTTCTCATGGCACGTGGTTTATGTTGATCCTTCCATGTTGTGGATACTATTCTCCACAAGCACGCTTGACCTCAGGGCTCAGAAGAATAAGGGATAAGGGATGTATTTGCCTTATTTCTCTCATGCTGTTCAAAGCATTCTTACATAAAGGACGGGAACACTGAAAACTATCCTAGCACAGTGTAAGAACGCACATGCAATTGCTAGACATGGGTTCCCTATGCTGAATCTGAAAGCATTCAGATGGCATGTGAAAACTATGTCTTCTGGGAACCAGCAATTAGCATAATGGCTATGTCGCTGGACTCCCACGTAGTCAACTGCAGTTTGCGTCCCGGACCCGGTGGCTTAAAACTCACGCCAGGCGTGTGTGCGTGTGTGCCCAAGATCCCGAGAGGAGAATGGAGGAGAAGGGATTGCGCCGTGACCATCCCCTCTGGGGGGTGATTTCTCACTTTCTGTCTCTATGTCTCTCTCTGTCTGGCGAGCGCACACGCCCTATAGCAAAAAACCTCTCAAAAAAAAAAAAAAAACTATGTCTTCTAACGGGTAAATGAAAATTGTTACTATTTACAACTGTGTTTCTGAATCACCCTTTAAAATTTTATATTAAATTTTCTACAACACATAAAAAATTCTCATCGATTTGGAACTTAGGAAGAGACAAATTTTGTTATAAAATAGGATATATAGCACTTTTAACCAAATCTACTTATTCCTCTGAAACCTCTCTATTCACAACTATGCAATTTTTTATTTTTTATTTTTTAAAGATTTTTCCATAGGATGTGTGCACTCGCTGGAGAGACACAGAAAGACAGACAGAAAGTGAGAAATCACCCACTGGGGGGGGATGGCCACACTGCAGTCCCTTCTCCTCTATTCTCCTCTTGGGATTTTGAGCACACACACATACACACACACGTGTGTTTTAAGCCACCAGGTCCTGGACTCAAACTGTTGTTGACAATGTGGGAGTCCAGCAACGTAACCATTATGCCATCTGCTGGTCCCTTACTATGCACTAATCACTTGCCTCATTAACTCTTCCTGTATCAGAAAAAAGTTAAATCTTAATTATACCACAATAAAACGTGTGATTACAGTAGTTTATTATTTTAGTAAAAACTGGGAAGATCTAGGATGGTTTAGATAAGATACAGTATGAATATATATTTATATATACACTCTCCACAGACATACACACACATTTTTTTGAGAGAGATGGGAATGGTCTTCAAAGACAGACACCTTTGACTAACACGGTTGCGCACTCCTTGAGAATCAGAGGGACTTTAGTTACCTTAACTGCAGCAGACTCTGACATGGTTAGGCCTGCGATATTCTTATTGCAGTTGCTTATGGCTGAGTGGAGATGTATAATGGAGAGTAATGGACTCGATTTTGCAGGCATAGTGGAATGAA
This sequence comes from Tupaia tana, assembly GCA_026018925.1. Taxonomy (NCBI): domain Eukaryota; kingdom Metazoa; phylum Chordata; class Mammalia; order Scandentia; family Tupaiidae; genus Tupaia; species Tupaia tana. Next base: position 33,764,856 of record JAKSZU010000014.1, on the reverse strand, counting down.
CAAGTATGTGATCAAGGGATAGGGATTCAGGAACAAAAAAGCTAAGGGGTACCTGCCTGAAGCAATCTGTCCAGTAAGGCGTGATTAGAGAATTATTGGGAGTCCAGAAAGCTGTACAATTACTGATCGGAGCACCTAGAGTAGACTGTAGGCTTACATATTTGGCCTGGATTGGAAAGGAATGAAGAAATAGCCCCCTGTATATCCTTAGGGGATGATACCTTTTCCCATTCTACCCTAGAGTGAAAGTCCTATATCCTAACGCAAATCTGTGCCTACTGTAAAACCTTCAGTGGTCCCTTCTGCTTAAGGTAAATTCCCTTGGAAGTGGGCCCCCAAGATTTCTGTCATCTTGCACTGGGCCATCGCCCTATCCTCAAGTCCCTAGAACCCACACCTGGATGACTCTCCTTATTCTTCAGTCTCAGCTCACCTTCTATCTTCTCCATATTGTGCTTCTTACCCCTCTTCATGTATCCTGCACTTTATATATTCTTTTCTGTGACGCTCTTTTAAGAATTACGTTTAAATGGCTTATGTTCTTAGAAGGAAGGGCTTTTGTCTTACTTTGTGTGTTCCCATCCCTTAATACAATATGTGTCCTGTGATAGGTGTTTAGTGTTCTTTGAACAGAACTGTGGGAAACCTAAATTGTTGTAGCAGCATTCATTTGTGGCTAGTAAATACTTTCCATTGCATTTGGTCTTAGCTCCCCGTAAACTGCAGAAAAGCTATTGTAATAAGCTGCCATTTGTTAAGCATCAGCCAAGAGTCTGTGCACACTGCATGCATCAAGGCTCACCAAATCGCCATAGCAATCTTACCACGCCTGGGTAAGATGACTGTTACTATTATCCTTTCCAAATAAGAAGCCCCAGACTCAGAGAGGTTGAGAAACATACCCAAAGATCCTCAGCTGGTATTTGCACAGGCTGAGTTCTTTCTATCCCACCACACTGGCAAGCAGTCCCTCTGTGTGTTCCCATTTACAGTGTAGCAAATTTCCATGCCAGTGCCCTGGGGCCATTTCCATTTCCTCCTTCATGTTTGCTTACTAGACTCTGAGAAGGGCAGGAGCAAAAGCACTTTGGATGTCAGTGACAAGGGTGTGATTCTGAGTTGAAGGCTGACGTTTTAAGTGTGCGTTCAGTTCAGGTTGTATTGATTTCTCCCCTTTCTACTTTGTTACGGCCAAGTGCTTCAGGCAGAAATCTAACAAAACAGGCTCACGGAGCTGCATCTGGGGCCTAGTGGGTCACAGGTCACTCCACTGACGAGTGGGGCACATTAGCCAAATGACAGGGGCTCAGCTAGAGAACTCTAAGTGACTACAGTCAGACAGTGGTGATATTCCACACATGCTACTTATTACCTGCCAGCCTACACCAGGGCAGACCTGGATTATGTCTGGTTTGCTTCCAAGACAGTAATGCTAGTCACCCAGATGTTATGTAAGCCCAGAGCCCCTTGACCATGACAATTGCACTGCATTGTAGTTATTTGTATGTCTCTCTTCCCTCCTATGAGTTTGTTAAACACAAGGATTGTGTCTTGTGCATTCATTTGTTCAATTAAGTCACAACTCTAAGTTCATCCTGTGCCTGACTTGAGATATATGGAGGTGAATGCAATGTATTAGACCAGAACTTTGTCCCAAAGAATGTGTAGACATGTAAGAAACAATGATTGAAAACTGTTAGGAGAATACAAGGTATGTTATTCATCTCTGTAATCCAAAGACTTAGCATAGCACCCGGAATAATAAGAGTGGTGAACATCAACTGAGTGTCACTATGTGCCTGGCATTGTGATCAGTGCTTTATAATCACTATCTCATTTAATCCTCATGACCTCCTTGCATGGAGCCATCGTTACTGTTTTTATCCCCATTTACTAGATGAGGAAACTGAGACTTCTAGGAAATGTTTGAGTGAATTCAGGAATGGTCTTACCATGGAGCCCACATTGTTCACATCTGTTTCTTGTCTTAAAGTTACTCATGTGAAAAATTATTCTATATCTTACAGTAGAGTACTCTTGTGTTTTAGCCAACATCAGTCATTTTTTTTTCTTTAATGTTTTATCCATTCAAGGAATTCTCCCAGTCTCAAGAGCATGTTGTATGAACTCATATCATTCCATTATGTTTAAGTGGCCATTTGGAGTCAGAGCTGTTTAAGAAATACTATCAGACTAAGATGTCTTTATGTTGGAAGGCTTAGGTCCCAAGGTACATTGGAGATGCTCTGTTCATGAACTCTTCCTCCACCCCTTCCCTGCCACAGTTCCAGCACAAACTCTGCAGAGAGCTCAGAGCAGTCTGTCTGACCTTTGTCTTAGATCAGTAATTTCCCACCTTTTTTCTCCCTCCTCAAGCTAGAGAAACACAACTAACATCAACTATCATGTACTGGACACTTGTTATATACCAGGCACCATGCGAGGGACTTTACAGATATCTTCTCATTGCTGTAATTATTATTTCCCATTTTATTGATAGAAAGGCTAAGTTTCAAAGAAAGATTGGACATGACCAAAATCTGAACCCAGGCATGCCCTCTAATATTTTGTCAATACCCATGGCAGACTTCAATTCTCCAAGGATGTGTGTTAACGGTGAGAGGAGTAAAGTCTGAGAAAGCCCCCTTGCCAAGGTATTTTCAATATGTCCTTCACCCACAAAATCACAGCAGAATCAGCAGACTGTAAAAATAGTTCCAGGTGCAGTTGAATTTCTTTTTCTTTTTTAAAATTTGTTTTATACATTCAATCACTATACATCACTGCAGCTTAGAGTGAATTTACCCAACATGAATACACTTCACACCAGTTGAAGATACCGTGCACATTATCATCATGTCTTGCCTCGCTATGTTTCTCCTTGAGTCCCTTCCGCTCACTCTCCCCAGGTGCAGCTGAATTTCTGAGGTCTCTCCTTACTATTCCAGCCCTGAGTCTCTTTCTCCTTTAAATCCAGAGCATATTTGGTCTAAATGGTTTAGCTGACAACCTGTCGTGTACTGGCTTATCACTTCTCATCTTCTACTTGGGTATGTCTCCTGTCTTTTCCAGTCTGGCTGAGTTGCTGGAGAGCAAAGAATTCATTTCATCCCTTACAGCAGCTCCCTAGTACACTGCAGGGCACAAATACTTAATAAGTGTTGCTTGTTTGCTTAGAGAGAGGCAATATAGCTTATGAACTCCAGAGGCAGGCAGACTCAGCTCTCTCCTTACTAGCTAGACAATCCAGTAAAAATTACATAAATTTCATATACTTAAGTTCCTCCATCTGCAAAATAAGGATTGGAACAATACCTTATTGGGTTGTAGGGAATATTAAAATGGTATGTGTAAGACACTTGGCATAGTTCCTGGCACATAATAAGCACTCAATAAATAGTAATTATGGATGTTGTTATTACACAAGAGCTGAATTTATTGGGTGTTGGCTGTGTGTTAACATGCTGTGCTAAATGCTTTGTATGTAATTATCTCATTTAATTTTTCACTTAAGAGAGAAAGGATTTGTCAGTTTAAAAAAAAAAAAAATACCTTTTCTACTGCCCTAAAGTTATTTAAGAATATTGGCTGCTTGGTGTTTTGGGGGTTATGCTTTAAAACAGGGAGACACAAATATGATATAATTAGTACACTTCTGATACATCACCATAACTGTTAGACATATCATAATTTCCTACTAACAACAGTGAAAGAATTCACAAGTATTTTGCTTTTATATATAAATGAAAAGGGATTCAAAATATTATGGTATCATCATTCCCTGTCAATTCTGTCCCTATGCCCACTTTCAAAAGAAAAAAGAAATCCAGACAGAAATAGATTTGCCAGTCAGAATATCCCATATGGGGGCCAGCAGGGAGTGTGGTGGTTAAAGTGCTGGACTTCCACGTGGTTGACTAATGTTTGAGTCCTGAACCTTGTGACTTGAAAATCATGCTGGGCATGGGTGTGCGCGTGTCCAAAATCTCAAGAGGAGAATCGAGAATAAGGGATTGCAGCATGGCCATGCCCTCGTAGGGGGTGATTTCTCCCTTTCCCTCCCTCTGTCTTTTTTAGTCTTTCTCCAACAAGTTCATGTGCCCTGTGGCAAAAACCTAAAGAATAAAATGTTTTTTTTTTTTAATTCCATGTGGACACTTCATTAATTTATGTTGCTATTCAGAATAGGGGAAGAGTCACTGTAGGCCCTCTGTCACATTAACTCTCATAGGACCTTGAAATACCTGTAAAGCAAACACAGTAGAAGCTTTTCTATTTAGTGTAACCTGGACCAGTACTAGCATGTGTTCTTCAGCAGACCAGCCCATATGCTTTAGTGAGAAATTAGATCAGACTGATTTGAGAAAGCCTTGCCCTATAATTTTTTTGAAAATTGATTTGATACTAGATTATAAACTTAAGTTCCTGTTTATACCCTAAGAAGAGTGCCTTGATGACTAAAGAAGGAATTCTACCTAGTTAACAAACATGTGTTGAACATCTGTTACATGCCAGACTATGGAATAAAGATAATTCATTTGTGCATATCCTTAGTAAGAATCTCCTCAGTGAAAAAACTAAGTGCACGTCCTTAGTGAACTGAAATGTAGGAAAGAAGATAAGACTACAAACTGCAATCATTTTAACCAAGGGCTTTATGAAGAGGATGTTGGGAGTGAAAGAAAGGAATGAACCTAATTCAAGCTGGAAGGTAGTTAAGGGAAGCTTTTTAGAGGGGATGCCTGAGCAGGGTTTTGTAGGATGAGTAAAAGTTTCCCAAGCCCACAGGGAAGGTAGGTGAAAATGAGGACAGTTGTGTGATAGAATAATCAGAATTCTCTTGCTGACTGATTGAGTCCAAATTTATCACTAATGTGCCTTTAAATTCAGTTTTAGTTTTCTGCCATGGATAATTCCTTTTTTCCTGGAGTGTTATGAGGTTGGCTTAATTGATGTTTGTAAAGCTTTCAGTAATCTTCAGATAAAAGGTGAAGTAGAAGGGAAGTATATTACTTATTATCATAGCTTTACCAGCATCTGATCACATAAGGAAAATTCCCTGAAAGGTCATTTCTAAGAAGCAGTATTAGTCTGGTGGCTCTTAAGCCTTATGTAACTTCCTGGAACAATGCAATAGCAAGGGAAAAGAAAATGACATCAATGTGGAGATAATAATGAATTTAAATCATAAGCTTTATTGCCTTACTGCAGCTGCTGAGTATGAGACAAGCTTAAAGCTTCTAAACTTAACTCAGCCACTGCCTGGAAGCATCTAATTAAAAGTTTTCAAATAAAATCAATAAGTTTTGGCAGATAAAAGAGCAGATGGCTTAAGGAAGAGCACTGAAAGACTGCATTAGGAAAGCATTAGACTTTAATTCCATTTGGACAAAAAAAAAAATCATTTCATGTAGGAGAAGGCAGGGATAGGAAGTAGACCAACAGGAAGCTAGAAAGTTAGAATTAGGCCCTGTTCTATCACAAAGGTAGCAAAAAATCTCAGTTTTGTGATACAACTAAATTGTCCCATCGCTCAGAATCTATACCTATGACATGAGAGTAATGATCTCCATCTTCCATAAAGCAGTCCATTCATTCTCTAGAGAGTTTTCTGTTCATTCTTCCTTTCTTTCATTCAACACATAGGAGTCGCACTTGTACCGGGTATTCGTACCTTTCTAGTTGTGGGATATTCAGAATGAGCAATACTTACACATATTTTTTGTTTTGTTTTGTTTTGTTTTTGCCTTCCAAGGAGCCAACTTAGTGGGGAATGCATTAATTAACTGAATAGTAAAATGAAGCAAATGAAAATATGTAAATTTAGAAATGTCTTGTAAGCATCTAACATCATTTGATAATAGTGCCATATTGTATTTTATTCATTTAATAAAATAATTTGATATACATCATAATCAATCCTTCTAATAAACCTTTAAAGTAGATGTTAGTAACATTTAACCAACAGGAAACTGAAATTCAAAATAGGGGTTATTGCCCCAAACTGCAAAGTTCATTAATCACTGAGTTAGGATTGAATTCCAGCCCCTCCAGTACTAGTTCAGGTTTTGTTTTTGGGGGGGTTTTTTTGATGCTATAGCTTCAACCTTTGGGGACAGTCATTTGGAATTTCAGTCATCTGACAGTTGTAAGCCTCTAATCCAAAGAAAATGTTTGTGTGAATAATTCCAGAGGGAGCAGATATCACTGATGTTAAAATTGAAAGGTGGGGGTGGCCAAGAGGACTCTCCCTTAGCCATCTATAGAAATATTAAGTAAAACCATGATGTGAGCAGACAAGCCGAAGAATGGTGTTACAATGCCAGACTGCATGGAACAGCTAGATGGAGTGATTGCTGAGTTTCATGTCCTTCCTTGGCCGTTTTCATTTGGGCATCTACCTGAGTCTACTCCGCTTCAGTTTAGTCGTGTGAACCTTTAGGGCACATGGAAGGGTTCTGCTTTGGTCTTAATGACTGGTGGAAGATAGAAGGTGGGCTCCGTAGGTTGCCTTGGCCTTCAAAATGCAAAGTGACATCAGAGCGAAGGGTTGCCCTGGGGTACAGATCTATGGTTATTTCAGATTATTCTAAGTCATGGTTATTTGTAGTTGGTTCTTCAGGCAGTCTTAAGTACCAGTGTAATTTGGGATACAAGAGATACTCTCACACCCTTTCTCGCCTCCATATCACACACATATGTAGATTTCAGAAACTCATACATTAATTTGGGGACACTCCAGGGAAGACCCCTCTGGCTTCTGTACGACATACATGGCAATTACTGAAGTTGTCTGGGTGTTCCAGAGAAGCCTACGTGTTGGAAATCAATGCCCTCTTCGAGGTCTCCTCAAATGGTGCTCCCTTTCCTGATTCTCCCCGTCTTTTCCTATAAACCCCAATGACACCTTGAAGTTCTCTGCTGACGTGTCTCTTCTGTTTTCCTATTCTGGTCATTCCTTTCCACAAGCCTTAACCCACATGACAGCCAGCACTATCTTCATGTATGTATGTGTGTGTGTGCAGTGTATTGTGTAATAGATATTTTTATCGGAGGTCCTCAAAATGTTTATGGAAAAATGCATCTTATGAAAGAACTATCCATAGATTTCAAAATAGTTTGCACCAAAATAAAGCCATTCTTTAATTCGATACAAACTCTATATGAGGTACCCTGGTGTATCATGAAACTGTAGATATAATGTTTGAACTAAATGTCATACGTTTATATAATTTATATAAAACTACATTACCCCTCTCTTTATAACCTTCTGTGGCTTCCCTTTACACATGAGACAAATCCATAACTTCTAACCACGGCCAACCTGTCCTGCCTGCCTCTCTCCTCCTCAATTCAGGCTCCAGTTCTCAAACCTGCCAAGCTCTCTCCTCCTTGATAGCTCTTACTCGTGCCATTCCTTCTACTGGGACTGTTCATCTCAATGCACTTTTGAAAGGATGGCGTTTTGCATCCTAAAATAAAAGAATATACCCACTCCCATTCAGCCTATCATTAGCCTTTAATTTTGTTTTTATCTGCCTTTCCCATCAGTGTGTGAGTATTCTGAAGACAGGAACTACATTTGCCATAACCTCGGAGCTTGTGGCTGCGCCTGCAGAGGGCTGCTCAGTGCACTGAGTGAACGATGGCTGTGTCTCGTCACTCATCCAGCCTGAAATGCAGCTCATTGTACGAAACAACGGCAGCTGCAGCTAACAGCCCCTGAATGCTGACTATGCTCCAGATACTCTCCTAAACACTCTACTATAAGCCACTCATTTAATTCTTACGAATACCCCCTTGATCCTGCACTGTTAGAATCAACCCATTTTTCAGATGAGAAAACTTAAATGTTTATTTTATTGGTAAGTATGTAACAGACATATCATTTGCTCAAACTGTACAACTAGAAAATGTCAGAGCCAGGATTCAAATACAGGCATCCTTAGAGACACTGCATTACTTTCCAACCTTGCTGTCTTCCTGTAGCAAATACTCGGTAGACATTTGTGTTCATCCAAAAAAAAACTTGGAACATACACTGCAGCTTGGGGAAAAAATGAATAAATCTTACAGCTGCTACAGTGTACTCTTTTCTAGGCTGGGGGAGCTAGTGCACAGCATCATTATCCCTTTACTGCGTCCATAAGAAAGGAAAGCCAGCGTAATCTCTGCAGATGCTGGGAATCGAAAGAATCATTGTCTCCTCATCAGAAAGTGTAATTAAGAGCCTCTCTGCCCATTAAGTGAGGCAATGAATGCTAACACACTTTATAGTGTGTAAAATGCCCTATAAATGTTAGTTATTCTTATTCCCAAGCTCTATGGGATAGTGGCTTATGTTAGGGAATTACTGGTTCGGAATCTTGCAGAGGTACTAAATCTACCCAGTACTTGGGGAAGAAAAATGCCTCCAGTTTGTTCCTTTCCATCATCTTGAAAACTAAGCAGAAATCCATTCTTCTCCTGCATTTCCAAAATCCAGGGTCAGAGATATGCAAATTTAAGTATGCAGGCTGCTTTTAAATGATACATGAAAGAGATTTTTGAAACGAATGTGCTGTGATTGAATTTCTGGTCAGTCACCCAGAAGGCATTTTGCTGCTAAGCTCTGGACCCAATTCCACTGAAAATGCATAAGCTTTGGTGCCTGCAGTCAGCCTAGCCTCAGTCAGGGACCAGGGTCCTTGCCTCAGAACTTCCATTAAATGATACAGGCCCCGAGGCTCACAGTTGAAAAACAAATTAGCAGAAGCCTAAAATAAATCCAATACAAAGTTACTTTTAAAATATCTGTTTCTTAACCCTATCTGACAACAAAACCTCTTTGATTCTAAACCTGATGAAATTAACCATGTTAATATATAACTTGGCTTTTTCAGTAGAGATAGCTTTGTCACTTTCAAAAGAATTCAGATGTTCTTTGGGAATAAGAATATTGCTAACCATTATCCAAATAAGGATCTCTTTGACCTGCTTTAACAATAGATAAGAAATATGAATGAAAATAACCATTTACTGTAGCTATGCTAAGGTGGTTTTTAAGAGTTACTGACAAGAGTTGGCTTTCTTAAATAGTTGTAGAACTCCACTGATAACCTTGTTTATTATTAAACAAGTTTGCTGAGCAACCGCTTTTCTTGGAGATGATCAAAGCAAAGTCTCAGCTTTATTTGACTTACCATAAAATTCCAAAGTAGTAGAATTTTAAATTGTATTTCCTCCCTTTGGTATTTTCTAAAATTACATCAATAATACATGTATAAAATCATGTACAACAAAAACAGAGACAGAACAGGTAAAGCTAATTTCATTCCCATTCTCCCAGTTCCTCTCCTTTCCACTCCTCAAAATTAACCAGTATCAGGAACCAGCAGTTAGCATAATGGCTATGTCGCTGGACTCCCACGTAGTCGACCGCGGTTCGCGTCCCGGACCCGGTGTCTTAAAACTCACGCCGGGCGCGTGTGCGTGCGTGCCCAAGATCCCGAGAGGAGAATGGAGGAGAAGGGATTGCGGCGTGACCATCCCCCCTGGGGGTGATTTCTCACTTTCTGTCTCTATGTCTCTCTCTCTGTCTGGCGAGCGCACGCGCCCTATAGCGAAAAAACCTCTCAAAAAAAAACAAAAAAATTAACCAGTATCATCACTTTGGTATATATCCTTCAAGACCTTTCTCTACCCATTTGTCTTTGTGGATGTGTTATTTATACACACACACGCACACACACACACACACACGTATATACACAAAAACAGATGTGTATTTATATAAATGGCATGTTAGTTATCAAGTCCTGCCATAAAACTTAATATCTTGAAAGAGCAAATATTTGTCATCTTACACATTTTCCAAGAGTGAGACATTCAATTGCAACTAAGTTCTGGGCGGTTCTAGTTCATGGTCTCTCATGAAGTGATAGCTGGCTTTACGCCAGGTCTGCTGTCATTCGAGAGCTTGACTGGGGCTGGAGGATGTGCTTCCAACGGCTCACAGATGTAACTGTTGGCTGGAGTCTTCACTTAACTAGCTATTGGCAGGAAGTAACTACATGGGCCTTTCTACAGGGCTCCTTGAATATTCTTCACACGCAGAAGTTGGCTTCAGCTAGAGCAAGTGCTGAGAGAACAAGTGAGATGATGGAGGAAGCCTTTCTATGACCTAATGGCACAGTGTCACTTATGCCGTGTTCTATGTGTTAAGAATGAGTCACAAGATCTAGCCTACACTCAAGGGGAGGCCAAGGAAGCCCCTCTCCTAAAGAAAAAGTATCAAAGAATTTCTAGCCATATTTTAAAGCCTGCACGTGCGGCATACTCTACATACGGTTCCGCAGTTTGCTTTATTCACTTAATAATCTGTCTTAGCTTTCTTTGACAATACATATAGGTCAACTGCATTCTTTTTTTTTTTTTTTTTTTTTCTAAGAGGTTTTACCATAAAGCGTGTACACTTGCTGGAGAAACAGAAAGCAAGAAATTACCCCTCGGGGGGGATGTCCTTACCGCAATCCCTTCTCCACGCTCCTCTTGCAATTTTGGACATGCGCACACATTCACCCAGCATAAGTTTCAAGGTGCCAGGTTCAGGACTCAAACTGCAGTCAACTACGTGGGAGCCCAGCAACTTAATCAATATGCCACCTGCCGGTCCCTCAACCTCATCCTTTTTAACTAATGCGTATGATTCCGCTTCGTACTTCATCCATCTCTTGATGTATGCACCTTGAGATTGCGCTCATGTTTTCATTCCAACAGAAAACACAGCAGTAGGGACACTTGCTCATGCCTCATTAGTGCATGTACAGAATTTCTCTAGTAAAAATGCACTGAAGTGGAATTGCTGAGTTGAATGCCTGTTTATTAATGGTTACTGATGAATTGCCCTCCAATGTGGCTGTGTTCATTTCTAATCTGACAAATTCTGATCATTTGTTCATCCCTGAGCTGACACCTGGAGGGACTTGTGGTAGAACCCTGTAAGGGAAAATAGCTTGGGAACTTACAACTTAGTTCGGCCTTTTCACCCCTGGGCTTGTGAGAGGCCTGAAAATGATCCCATCTGACACCCACTTTACTCATGATTGCAGCCTTTTTCCTATAACTCTGCTCGATTTAAGCAAAAATCGAGGAGCTTGTTCCTCAGGAGCCAGGGAGGCGTAAGTGTTGTTTACAAAGGCCTTGGAGGGTCTCAGGTCCAAGGTGCCCCTGGAGAGTCAGGTTGACTAGTGCTAATTCAAACCCACTTCCCTTATTATGGTAGTAGCTGAGACATCACATGGACATCAAGCATGTGGATTTCAATGCACAGAAAAATGTCATTTTCGTAGCAGCTATTTCTGGACTTGGGCTGTGCCTTCCTATTGCAGGTACTATTGATGTGTAAAATCACTGAGTCCTCTGGGCTCTCCTGACTTATCACTTATCATTACTTTAAAACCAAGGACCAGCACATGATCAGTTACATCGCTGGACTCCCACATGGCTGTCGCAGTTCTAGTCCCGGACCTGGCAGCTTGAAATTCATGCCGAGCACATGTGTGTGCATGCCCAAAATCCCAGGAGGAGAATGGGAGAGAAAGGATTGAGACATGGCCATTCCGCCAGGAGTTGATTTTTCACTTTCTGTCTCTCTTTCTGTCTCTTTCCCACTAGCACACATGCCCTATAGCAAAATTTCTTAAAAAAAAAAAAAAAAAAAAAAAAAAAACAGCCAAGGACCAGGGCCTACCAGGTGGCATGGTGGTTGAGGCAGCTGAGTCTCCCTTGGCCAACTGCATGGTTGAAGTCCCAACCCAGTGGCTTGAAAAACACACAGGGCATGTGTGCGTACATGCACAAAATCCTAAGAGGAGAAGGGGTTTTGGTGTTCATTCCTCCTAGTGGTGTTCTCTCTCTCTCTCTTACACACTTATTCACACACTCACATACTCTATAGTAAATTATTGGATAGTTGTAAAAGTCATGAAACACTTTTGCATAGAAAAACAGAAAAATACATCATAACTTTTCCGACAACACAATTAAAAAAAAAAAAAAAAAAAACCCAGAGGCCAGACTAATTTCCTTACATTCTAGCTGCCAAGTATCTTTGGCTGGGAAGACTCTCACTCCACATAATATCAGTAATTAATAGCAGCTACCAATCTTGAGAAAGCTGAACCACAAAAAAGGATTGAGCTTAGTTTATTTCTTTATGTTTATTAGGATCATGTCTGGTGAAAATGGCTGGTCAAATCCAAAACAGTGTGTCATTGAGGCAACCATCATTCATTCATTGAACATGTATTTATTGAGGTCCTACTGTGTGTAAAGTACTGTGATTTTTGCTTTCTGTGTGCATTACTTTCTGTGTATATGTGTGAGTGCGTAGCTGGACTATTAGCATGATAAATATGCTTAAGACTGAAATCTAATGATAATTCATACTAGGTATTGAGCACGTCTGTGCATCAGATACTATGCTAAGTAATTTGTGGTCCTAAAACCTTTCAAGGGCCAGATAGAGCTTCAGTGGTAATGCAACTGTATTCACATGAGAAGGTCACCAGTTCAGCTCCCATGGCCTCCCTCCACAGTCAAGCATGCATGCACAGGCCTATGATCCAGGGTCTTCACTCCTGTTGGGGGTATCTGTCTCTCTTTTGTAGAATAATTGAATAAATAACTTTAAAATACTCATCAAAAGCCACAACCCTTCATTCTCACAGTAGCCATGGTGGGTAGGTAGCATTCCCAGTTTACAGGTGAGTTGTGATAAATGCAGAACCCTAGCTCCATCATTGCCCAGCCTCTCACCTTCATCCAAGTCCTTAACCCAGTCAAGCCACAGTGCAGTTCATCTTTTGCCAAAATGTCTTTCTTTTCACAAGAGGCTTTGTGAAAATTGAGATTCATAGCCCCAGTATGTACCCTTCTTGGAGATCCCTGAGGACCACAGTGATTCCGCCTATGGATCTCAGCACTGAGAAGCTTTGGCTATGCTCCCCGATGTGGCTGGATCCCTAGAACAGATGCACTGTCATTGCTCCACATACCTTCTCTTCAGAACTCCTAGCACAGGGTCCAGCCAGTGGAGCAATGGTGATGTAACTAGACACCCACAAGAAGTCCTGGGTTCATACGCAGGGCCTCCATGGACATGCCAGGCAGACACGTGCCCCTGATCCAGGCTGGCTAAGGATAGGGGTGGATTGCAATGTGGGGACCTTGTTGGGGGCACACCTCTCTCTCTCTCTCTCTCTCTCTCTCTCTCTCTCTCTCTCTCTCGGAAGAAATATATTTAAAAAAATAAGCTTAAAACAGTAATTCTCAGCACAGTACAAATCCATCCTTGTGAGATTATTAGTGGACCTCCCACAGGGTACTGTAAGCTCTGTGAGGGTGTGGATGGGGCTTTTCCTGTCCACTTGTATTTCCTTGGAGCCTGGCACAGTGCCTGCCGCAGATAATCAATATTGCTAAGTCTTTGAAAAGAACTGTATAAAAGAAGCCTGGAGATCTGCTTAGCTTGTCCCATACTTGACACCTCATTCCACAAATATCTATTGAAAATTTGCCAAGATTCAGGCACTGGGAATTAGGTACCCTCAAAATAATCTAAACTAAGCAGACATGGTCCTTATCCTTGGGGTTTTCACTCTAGTAGAGGACCCAGATAATACATGAGTCAAATAACATGAATAAGAATTTGAGGTACTTGTAGATACTGAGAAATGAAGTAAAGCTGAACACTGATGTGAGAATAGGGGGTGCTCAGGGAAGACCTCTCCAAAGAGGAGACATTGCACTGAGACCTGATTCCCAATAAAGAGCCAGCCTGGGAACATGAGAGGCACAGGCTTTTCTCATCTCAGTAAATATATGAATCCTTCGGGGAAAAACCCATGGTGTCCTCCTTGATTCCTTCCTCTTTTCTCACATTCCACATCCAGTCCAAAGGCAGCCCTGCCACCTCTGCCTTCAGCCGGATTGAAATTTTTTGGCTTCTCCCACCCCGCCCCCCATCTGCCGTGCTAGTCCAAGCCACCACTGTCTCTCTCTTGGACTGTTGTAATGCCCTCTTACCAGATTCTCTCCACCACTGTCTGCCCTCTGTACGTCAAATCGTGCCACTGCCCTGCTCAGCGTCCTTCAAAGGCTTGTCCTGACCTTGAGGTTGAAATGCACAGTGCTAGCCAAGGCCGGCAGTCTCACCTCTCATCCCTAACCCCACTTCTGCCCCTCTCCTGCTCTAGCACACCACCCATCTGGCTCTCCGCAGTGGACCACACACTCTCACTTCGGGCTCTTTACACTTGTGGTTACCTCTTTCTGGAAAGCTCTTCCCCATGTGCTAGTATGGTTTGTGTCATCACTTCCTTCAAGTTCTGCTCATGTGTTAACCAGAAGCCTTTCCCACCCACAAACCACCATTATGCCCTAGGCCTTAATACTGTTTCATGTTTCCTAACAGACCTCTTAACACCAGGCGTAATGTTACGTATGTGTGCCTGTCTCTACCATTAGGATATGAACTCCACCAGGGTAGGAACTGGGTAGGAGCCAGCTTTGCTCACTGCCATATCCCCATGACCTGGCACAGTGGTCGCCTCAGTCAGTACTTCTTGAATGAACAGATGAGTGAATGAGGGACAAAATGCATAGACCTTGTGTCTTGGTATGTTGGAAAGACAGAAGACAAGAGTGGGGAGAGAAAGAGGAGGCTTAAAAGGCAGGAAAAGATCAGACCACATGAGGCCTTGTAAGTAATTATAAGGAGTTTAGATTTTATTCTAAAATCAGGGTATAGTTCACATCTGGAAAGTTCTTGTTCTGTACACTAACAGGTGATGCAACCTTGGAGAAACACTAAACTAATGACCTCTTCCCACTTACTCCATAAAGCCCAGAGCTTTGCATTGATCGTTGGTCCTATCAGTGTTTTCTTCAGATGGTATGAATTAAATAGTACAGTGATCAACTGAATTAATCTTCCTGGGATTATCTCATGCCATAATTTGAATTCCCTAGAAAGTATCTCTTACTCTTTCCTGGTGTGTTTACAGCTAGGCTCAAAGGATCTCTCCTTGAAGTTGTTTTATAAATGCCCTTCTCTGGGGAGCCACCCCGACCTTTAGGGCAGAGTTCAGGCTCCCCTTACCGCCTTCTACAACTCCCAACGACACCAGGGCATGTCACACTCCTTTGCAGCATTTATATGATGCTCCACCTGGTGTATAAATCCCTTGAGGCTGGGGACCTTATCGTGGTCCCTCCAGGGACCACAAGGAGACTGCCAGTCATCTGGACCCAGCCCACTAAGGCACATATTGGGTCATCAGGAAAGTAACAGTACATTTTTTTTTCCATAGGAAAACAGAAAAATACATCATGACTCTCCCAACAACCTAATATTTGACCTCTTTTATTTCACATTAGTCAGAGTAGCTGCCAACGTTTTAGATTTAATGATACAAAAAGATTTCTGACTTCTGGAAAAAAGTTATAAACCATAATAATGCTATGCCCACGTTCATAGCAACAAGAGGAGCTAAGCAGCAACTGCCTATTCGTAGGGGATATGATTTCTTCCAGCAAGCCACAGTCCCCAATTTCAAGAATCCTATAGAAATAGAGAACACATTGTGGTTTCCAGGGATTCAGGAGAGAGTGAAGTCGAGTGTAGTGGTGAAGATTGTCTGCATCTTTACTGTATCAGTTTCAGTGACTTGGTTGTCATATACAAGGGGTCTTTTTTAAATGTGTATTACAAACCTATGCATGTATTTCAAATTTTTTTGCACCACAAAAAATTTGAGCTCAAACTTTTACTTTCCATGAACTTTTTGAAAGATGTTATCTTTGAAAGGAACTGGGTGAAGGGCACATAGAAACAAACTCTTTTTTTTTTTTTTTTTTTTTTTTTTTTGAGAGAGATTTTTGCTACAGGGCGCATGCGCTCACCAGACAGAGACATAGAGACAGAAAGCGAGAAATCACCCCCCGGGGGGGGGATGGCCACACCACAATCCCTTTCTCCATTCTCCTCTCGGGATCTTGGGGGCGCACGCACACGTGCCTGGCGTGAGTTTTAAGCCACCGGGTCCGGGACACGAACCGCGGTCGACTATGTGGGAGTCCAGCGACATAGCCATTACACTAACTGCTGGTTCCCGACATAGAAACAAACTCTTTAGGGATGGGCTTGTGGACTTGTGGTTAAGGGAATCAGATAGCACATGGCCAACTATATGGTTCAAGTACGGGCCCCAGTGGCTTGAAAGCCATGTGGGGCACATGTGTGTTCATGTCCACAATCTTGACAAGATGAAGAAATGGAGGAGGTATCAGTGTGTGACTATGCTCCACTGTTGGATTTTACTCCTTTTTCCTCTCTTTTTCTCTGGCGAGCACACATGCCCTTGCAACATTTTCTTAAAGGAAAAAGGAATAAACATAGAAACTTTATTTCTTACAACTGCATGTGAATCTATAGTTAACTCAAAATTAACTTTTGAAAATAAATGAACAATTTTTAAAATCTGGTCTTAGAAATTAGACAACTTGGTTTTAAATCCCTGCTCTGCCACTCATTAGCTAAATGTCCCCGTTTCGTTTGTTAGGCTCTCTGAGCCACTATTACCTTGTTTGAAAAATGGGGGCCATAAGAGTCCTAGGTTCACATTATTTTGGAGATAGATGAGGCTGCGCAGTTACAATGCACAGCTAGCCTGTGTTCAGCCTGTGGTTAAAAGCACAGTAGATGGGAGCTGCTTCAGCTGCAGTTGCTATAGCAAGTGGAGAATCCAGAGGCAGGGTAAACACTGATACAACTCAGGGTAAGGCAGGATTGGTAGAGAGCAGAGGTTCCAAACTACCTCAGTTCACAACACCCTATGGATTGCAGTCATTTTTTTCACGTTGCTCCTGGCCTAAAAGAAATTCTTAATAGTTCTGTTTATTTACTAGTTACATCTAAACTACTCAATATAATATGTGTGTCCTGACAATTTAGTAACTGCGTGGAAGAATGCACACGTAAATTGAAGAAGTTATATTTGTATTTAATTCCCTTAATTGAAAAAATAACGTTCATTTTTGTCTTCCATGAAAGTGAGAGAGACGGAAAGAAAGGCTTCCCCAACAGTGTCTTCACATCACAATCTACCCCTGGTCTCAGCTGGCCAAGATCATGGTACATGTCTATACTCGGCACAATCAGGGAGGTCCCAGGACACAAACTCAAGACTTTTCTCATATGCATTCAGTTGTGTTACCGCCAAACCACCAACTGGCCCCATATTTTTATTTTATTCTTAACTACAATTACTTACAATGAAATATGTGTCCCATTAGACTCTACATAGCTTCTTAAACCTTGGGATCAGATTGGACATGGACACTCTCATTATCTGTTCTACACTGATTTCGATGTAGCACTTTGTTTGCAATTATGTTAATTGCTGGAAATTTGGTTTTGCACAGATATACTGTAACTAAAGGGAATATACTACACATTAGCATTGAAGCAGTGAAGTGCCTTGTGCTTGTAGTTCTCACAGTATTAGACATAGGTCAAATATCACTATTTTTCCCTTGAAATTAAAAATGTCTTGCACCATCCTGTGAGTTTTGTTTGCCATGATCCCCCAGGGTACTTAGATCAGAAACTGCAGGTACAATGATTCATTTTGGCCTCTTCCAGAAAAGAACAAAGTAGACTCCAACCAAACCCTACTCTACTGGGATCTTCCCAATCAAAACAGTCTGCCTGCTGCAGTCTACCCCCTGGTCACCAGAGTCTGGTCTCACAGCCAAACTGCACACTTTCAGAGAACAAGAGCCATGTCTTCTGTCAGAGATAGCAGAGAAAAAGATTAGGAATACTGGATCTTTTAGTTTCTGGTATCCTAAAGCTATCAAGCAATTTGGAAAGCTCAAAATTAATTTCTACAGGGACCAGCACATGGCATGATGGCTATATCTCTGGACTCCCATGTAGTCTACCACAGTTCAAGTCCCGGATCCGGTGGCTTAAACTCACGCTGGTGCATGCACAAGATCCTGAGAGGAGAATGGAGAAGGGATTGCAGCATGGCCATCCCCACTGGGGAGGCGGGGGGTGATTTCTCACTTTCTGTCTTTCTGTCTCTCTCTCTTTCTGGTGAGTGCATGTGTCCTATAGCAAAAACCTCTCAAGAAAATTAATTTCTACAATAAATATCTAGAGGGCAACAAGCACTGTGATAAATTCTGGGATTATAGATATGAATCAGGCCTGGTCTATCGCCCTTGAGTAATGGGGCTCTTCCACAGATGACAGATAGTATAATGTTTCAAAAATGACTTGAAGTTAAGAGACCTGAGTTCAAATCCAGACTCTGCCATATGAACTTGTTAGTCCTCTGGAGTTTCAGTTTCTGTAATCTACACAGTGGGAGTTAAAATATACCCAAAGCACCTTTATCTGACAGGATTTAGATCCTTCTTGGAAAAGATGAGCATATCAGGGGATGGGACAAGGAAGAAAATTCCATAGGACTTTCTAATTTCAGGGAGAAGCTTGAAGCAAACAGAGTTGTATTGTCTCAAAGGCCTCGTTCTCGTCCTTGTGCAGAGATGGAGAAAAAATACTTAGAAAGCTAAACTGAAATGATCATCCTTCTGTTCCTTTTCTCTCTAGAATATGCCACATAAATGAGATCATTCTTACCCCTGATCTGGCTGTCACCTGGGGCTGTTTTATCCAGGTGATTGCCACATACAATAGTTAGGGGTTTCGGTTTTTTATTCCCAGCTCAAAGTCCCTAAAGTCAAAGTTAATATTTCCTCACAGATGTTATGTCATTGCAGGTACCAGTGATAGATGTTGTTTAGTTGAAGAGGATTTGATGGGAACCTTTCTCCAAGAAAGTGAGAATATATGAGAGACCATAGAGCAGCTGTTAATATCCCTCTCAAAGTGGGGAGGATTATGCACCGTGGTGGAAAAGCCGTTCTCTGGGTCCCCAACCTAATTGTCTTGATTAACGCGCTGCATGGCTATCACAGGTGTAGCACATAATAGCTCTGTATGGTTTTCATAGCCAGGCCAATTAAAATCTGTCATAGAGCCAAGAACTCAGTGTGTGCATCATAATGCCAAAAGTCAGAATGAGTTCTGTAAATAATAATTGCTTGCATTTCTAGGACAATTTGTGGTTTAAAAGCATAGCTCCACCTCCTTTCCCTCGTTTTCTCCTCATCAAGAAGGCAGGCAGTTTAAGTGAGGAAACCAAAGGTCAAAGAGATTCAGGGACCTACCAGGGTAGAGGACTCTGAAAGCTGTGCCAGGTCTTTAAAGAATGTTCTCCTGTCCATTGGCATGAACTAACATTTATCTATCACTTAACCACTTAAAAAATACTATTATATTTATGTTCTTTCACACTAGTCTTTGTGAATCAGGTCTTTTTTAAAAAATAAATTATTTAATTTTGTTTAATAATAAATTATTTAATTTCATTTATTATTCTATTTTATTTGCCATAGGGAACATGTGCTCACCAGAGAAAGACAGACAGACAAAGAAAGCAAACTGCCAGGTCCAGGACTTGAACCATAATCAGCCATGTGGGACTCCAGCACCTTAACCATCACACCACCTGCTGGCCTCATGAATCCAGTCTTTATTATCCCATTTCCATGGAGAAACAAAGCTTAGAATCATGGAATGGTAGTTGAAATCCTCTCTCTCCCTCCCTCCTTCCCTCCCTGTCTCTCTCACTAGAAGACACTTGTGCTTACCAGAGAGAGGCAAAGAGACAGAGGAGAAAGGGCCCTCCCCCCTGTAGGGTGTGGTCACACCACAATCCACTCTCCTCCTCCTCTACCTTTTCTTCAGGATTTGGGGCATACAGGCACGCACACATGCCTAGTGTGTTTCTCAAGCCCTCAGATCCAGGACTTAAACATATAGTCAGCCATGTAGAATCCAGCTGTCTGAACCACCCAGCCACAGAGCCAGCCCCCTACTTCTCATTGTATAATCATGGAAGCCACAGTTTGGGTGAGGTCCTGTCACTTGTTCACAGACATAGGGTTGCTAAGTGGTAGAACTAGGAGAAGAACTTGGGCTTGCTGGCTTTGATCCAGGATTTTTTACAACATCATTTCATGCTTATTTTACCTCTCTCTCTCTCTCAGCACGTTTTACATTTTACATCTTATGTGGGCGAATGAGGCAGGTCAATTAAAACAGTGCGGCAGACACAGATGTCTCCTGTTGTCACGGGGCCCACCTTTGAGCAACTGAAGGGTTTTGGTCAATGCTTTGTTTCCATTGAATTGGAAATGGACAGTTTATATTCTAAACTGAATATAAATTTGACCTTCAATCTCTTAATTGGCTAATCTCTGTGGTGCTGCCCAAGAGTGTTTCAGAAGGATATGTTTGTTGGTTTACAAGACACCCACCAGAGACCCAGCAAAAGCATTTAGGAAACCTGAGTGGCTGTGAATGACCATGAAGGTGGAGGATAAATGTCTTGGTGGGCGAGGCAGGCTCAGAAGTCAATAGTTTCGGAACCTAAAGGGAAAACAAGCTCCAAGCTGTTCTCCATGAGAACTACAAATAATTTCTTGCAGTCGAGTGTGTGTTGTTCTTTGTTTCTTAGAGATGAAGAGTGAGGAGGAGCCTCTCTTTGGCTCTTCTGATGATTTTTTTAAGTTAGGGCTGAGCCCCCGAGTACAAATGCTTGCCTGGCTCATGTCCCACTCCTGATGGAGCACACAGAATGGTTCCCCGGTGACACATGTGAGTCAAGGAGTGGAATTTCATATTTCTCACTGCTGGAAGGCCAGTGTTTTCCACCCATTGTGCAAGCTCAAAGCTCTCTTCAGCCCCAGCCCGTGTGCTTTTCCTGGAGGAGGGAAGAGAATGTCTTCCCCATGCTGCATTGAAGCCTAAGGGCTGGGTTCCTTTCATCTCAAAAGCCAAAAATGATGATTCCCTAAGGAGCAAATGGCTTCCATTGCTTCTTTGGCTGCAGAGATGTGCCTGTGTCACTCTCTGCCCTGTCACTCCATCCAGAGACCCGGGCTGTGGCCGAAGTTACCAGGTTAACACTACCTCAACATCACCTTTTATTTTAAGAAAACAAAACTTAGGGTGAGAGGAAATGCTAGGAGCAGCCTTAAGTTCTATTCCATTTTATATCTGACACTTAAATGTTCAAAAAAGGAAGAAGAAGCAGGTACTTGTTTACATAAATACCTAAGTATAAACTAGTCTGACTATATGTAATTGAATGTATTTTTTGCCACTTTATAATTTTCAGCCATGATATGAATAAATCTACACTCAGCTTAACTTAATGCAGTTGAATTGATTTCTGCCTGCTAACCTGTGATTCTCTCTCGGTGGGGAAGAATCAATAAGGTCAGCTGGGCCCACTTTTGCATGTCATCGGTCCTGGTTTTAATCTTGGTAATCCTGGCTGTAAACCACTCACCATGGTGGCAGATTGATTGGCAGCGATGTTCGCTCAATGCTTTTGTGACCATATTTGAGACACGTTTTAGCTGAGGCCTTGGCGTCACAGCTCCTTCTCCTTTTGGCTTTATTTACTGGAGTGCCTATTTGCTTCCTTAGATGCAAAGGAAGCAAATTGGAAGGAAGGCAGCTTAGGGAAAATTCACTGGACAGGGTGAGGAATTGAAGTAAGTTTGAAACAGAATCTAAAAGGGAAATAATAATTTTAAAAAATTAAAACATTGTGGAGTCTTAATGCTTAGAAATTTCAATTGGGTTAGATTTCTGATTGCAGGCAGCATTAGGTCTGGAAGGAAAATAATGCCATCAAAGTCACTGAGCTAAAACGAATACTGTTTCCCTCTTAGGTATATAGGAGCCCCTCACGTTTTGGTCTTCTTGAAAAGGTATCTTACATGAGTCACCCTGGGGTGGGGGCGGGAGGAGTCAGAAACATGATGCCTTCCTTTAGCCTCATATGATAGTTTCATAAATTTTCATAAATATATATAAATAAAATCCTGTGTCATTGTCCAAGTCCTTCTGGTTCAGTACACACTGAAAACCCAATTAGAACTGACTGTTGGCAGTAAAAAGAGAAGAAAAGAAATTCTTCCCCCACTTGCCCATCATTCATTTTCCACCAATTAATTATTCATACCAGTCCTCAAGCAAAAGGCTAGCGACCAGCAGATGGTATAATGATTCCATCGTTGGATTCCCATGTAGTTCACTGCAGTTTGAGTCCCGGACCCAGCGGCTTAAAACTCACACAGGCATGTGTGTGTGCATGCCCCAAATCCTGAGAGGAGAATGGAAGAGGAGGGCTGTGACATGGCCATCCCCTCTGGGGAGTGATTTCTCGCTTTCTGTCTCTCTGCCTCTCTCTGACCGTCTGGTGAATGTACACACTCTATAGCAAAAATCTCTCTTAATAAATAAATAAAGCTAAAGGGTAAAGAGGATTAAGTTACATAAGAAAAAATGCTTAGCTTAGAGCCTAGTTGGTGTATTCCTGTATTACTTTGCTAGAACTGTAGTAACAGTATCAGGAACTGGGTGGCACAAACAACAGAAACGTATTGTCTCACAGCTCTGGAAGCGCCAGCAGAAGTCTGAGGTTGAAATGTAGGCAGAGTTGTTTCCTCCCCTGGGCCTGGTGGAGAAACTGTCCCATGCCTCTCTCCTGGCTTCTGGTGGCTTGCTGGCAGTCTTTGGCTTTCTTGGCTAGCAATTGCATTGCCCCATCTCCACCTCCATGTTCACATGGCCTTCTCCTGGGTGCATGTCTGTCCCTTTGTCCCAATTTCTCTGCTTCATAAGGACACTAGTTTCATTATATAGATTAGGGTCATCTTAACCAATTTCTTCTGTAATGAAATTTATTGTCTCCCAGCTTTGTCTAAATGAGATTATATTCAGAGGTATTCAGGATTAGGACTTTATCATATACATTTTAGGAGGACACAATTCAGCCCATAATAATTACCATTTATTATTATGTTTTCATCATTAATTCTTAACTTTTTTGGTGATTCCCCTTTCACTATAAATCCACTCTCTCTACCCTGCACCTTAAAATGTTTGCAAATAAGTGAAATGAAAATACCATTACATAGTGTAAATATCTTCACGTAGGAATGACTGGGTATTTGCCATATATGTCTGCAACATCAAGGCATTAATGGTGCAGGTCAGAGGAGTCAGGACAGTTGGCCAGCCCCATCCAGCAAGATGCAATTGGTTACACCCAAAGCCATCCAGAGCTGTGACAGTCTCTCCACCCCTAAGTTCCTGGTATCCTCCCACACACTGAGCAGGCAGGCAGCAGCCTGCCTAACCCACCAGATGGTATGGAGTCCCCTGCGCCACTGGCGTCATGTGCATTTTAGATTTATTAAAAAGCCCATGAAAAAAGAAATGCCCTTTGGAGCAATAAAGTCCCAAATCCAACAATTTCCTGCAGTATCACTGCAGAGTCCCCCTGGCTGTTGTTGAGATGGTTAGCCAGTAATTCTTCAGAATGATTTTCTTCTGACACATACACACCATTTTCCTTTGTAAAGACATGAATGTTTGATTCCTCCAGAGCTCATTACATAGACAGATTGGCCCCTGAGATAATTATAAGAAGATAGTCTAATGGGCTCAATTAAGGAAATTCCATAACCTCCATGGAGAATCACCAGTGAGGTGTGTACCCAGGCAAGCACCCTCCACAAAAAAAAGAAGAAATTACCTAGAAGCATAGAAACAGCATTTGGCCTCCCTGTCTATATATATGATCTGTATATCTATGATACCGATATTGATCTGTCAAGATAGAATTGTTGAGCCAGAGTATTTTTTACTCTACTCTGTTTCAAAGAATTTAGGATAACATACAAAAGTGTAGCAAATCCAGCTTGTCAGCATGGCAGGTGGGACAGCTCCGACAAACCTGATGGACGGCAACCCAGTCCTCCTTGATCTGACGCAGCTCTCAGAGCTCTGAAACTGCTCGGCACCTCCTGTGAGGCAGCCCCTTGCACTGCTGCTCTTATTTTACCACCAGATATTTATTCTAACCTGCCCTCTGGAAGGGTAAGAGAGCAAAAAGTAAGTGTCCAAAAGGCAGAGTGCCATCTTCAGAGATAGACACCATGAATGGGTTTACCCTCTACTACCCGGAAGGTGGGATTTGTGCAGCTTGCTAGGCAACACCAAATTTGTTCCCTTTCCTTGCCACCATCATCTCCAACTTCAGATTATAAGTAGGTTTTATCAAATGTATCAAAAAATATTTCAGAAAGGGCCCAGTCCTGTGGCCTAGTGGTCAAAGGAACCTAATCCCTTGTGTCCAGCTACAGGTTTGAATCCTGGCCCCAGCAGTTTGAACAACACGCAGGGCACGAGGGTATGCATGTCCTAAATCCTGACAGAATAGAGAAATGAAGAAGGGATTGAGGACTGACCATCCCCCCACGGAGTGATCACTCTCTCTCTCTCTCTCTCTGTCTCTCTCCTGTCTTTCTCTGGTGAGCACATGTGCTCTATAACAAAACTTTAAAAAAAGATCATAAAATCTGACTCCTAATTATTCAGTATATGTGGAAGCAAAGATGGAGTTGAGGCCAGTTAACTAAGAGATGTTCAACTGCCATTTGCTTGGCATTGTGCAGAATACTTGGGAGAGTATAGATGTGTGAGTTTTCTCTTTCAAGAACCTGTTGTTTTGGGAACACAGGGGTTCCCAGTATGAAACCTAGATGATGTATAATTTGGTGCCAAATTATGTAGTACAGATGATGACATTAAAACGCTTCCAGCTCAGACTTTCTATGAATCTAAAGTTTGCCATAGCACCTAACTGTGTTAAATACTCTATGGCATGTCTTCTAAATCAGACTGATAATAGGTATCTTATCTTGATGCTCTTTGCACCTCCAAGGTTGAGGTATTAGGTAGATATCAACTATTTGTTAAGCAAATTCAGTCAAAGAAAATGAAGACCCCAATAAATATAACAACTGAATGAAGAGTTCCCATCTATAAATTATGTGCCTGAGATAAAAGGCATGAATGTTTAATAGACATTGGGGAATCATTGTATTACATTAGGACCTATTATAGACCTACAAATTTAAAATGGCAAAACAAAATATTAAAATGGCACAGGTGAACGTATAAGCTTTAAAATCAGGTGTCATGATGTTGGGTTGTCAGAAAACATACTATGCGTGTACCTAGGACAAGAGGCAATTCCAGAGGCAGAGGGAAGCTGGCAGAGACATCTTTACTTCTCGCAATGGTTGCCAAGATTCAGCTCCTCCCTAGGAAGCTCTGGAAAGTAGATGGACTTTTTTTGTTTTTTTAAAGAATTATTTAATTTTATTCATTCATTCACTTACTTTTCATTTGACCAGAGAGAGACACAGACAGAGCAAGAGAAGGAAAGTGAGAAAGCAAGCCACCAGGTCTAGGACTCGAACCATGGTCGGCCATGTGGGAATGTCCAGCGCCTTAACCACCACGCCACCTGCTGGTCCCTGGCAGATGGACTTTAGACAGATGGGGTTTGAATGCCAA
This sequence comes from Tupaia tana, assembly GCA_026018925.1. Taxonomy (NCBI): domain Eukaryota; kingdom Metazoa; phylum Chordata; class Mammalia; order Scandentia; family Tupaiidae; genus Tupaia; species Tupaia tana. The sequence goes on along the minus strand of JAKSZU010000014.1, from coordinate 33,739,295 downwards.
CACTATTCCTTCCTGCATGACCTTGAACACATTACTTAATCTCTCTGAACCTCAGTTTATTCATTAATGAGAGTGATAATACTGTCTCATGCAATCGTTGTGAGGATTCAAGGAACAAATGCATCGAAAACATGTGACACAGTATAAACACTCCATTGTTAGTTACTGTCACCATCATAGTCTGTTTTATGTAGCGGTGTCTTAACTCCAGAACAATGCCTGATGCATATTTGGTATCAATAAATGCTTGTTGACTGAATGATATAATTCATCATTATTAAATCAAGCAGTGGATAATGATTCAGATTCCTAGGATTCAGTGTTAGGAGGGATCCTGTGTCCTCTAGGCCATGTCTGAATGTGGGTGTGGGTCTTGTCAGAACATCACAGGTACTGACAGTGAACCAGTCTGATGACTAAATTGTCTCTTGTCTTGGCAAGTATCCCTCAACATTGACTGCTTTTGGACTTCTCCATGGCCATCCCAACAGTGTTCATGGTTTTATGTTTCCCTAATCCTTTCCAATTTTCCCTTATCCCTAGCTGTGAGACTCTTTTTTTTAACCCCCATCCAATTTAATAGTATAAAACCTGCTCTGACTTAGAATCTCTTTCGCAGCTAATCGAACCTTGCAGCATGCTATTAGCTTTTTGTATTTGCTCTAAGCCCAAGCTGAGGCATCTGGGATTATTATGTAATAACTTGGGCTCATTTCTGGTCAGTATATACCATCCCTTTTCATTCTGGAATCCCCTCAGGGTTCTCTTTCTGTTTGCAAGGGGTGAGAGAAGGGGATAGAAGGGTTATGGTGAGGGGGTTTGGTGGGAGGGGACTATTTGCTAAGAGTTATTATCCCACACTTATCAGTATTAAGCTGGATTTGACAACTCATAGCCTAGGATTTAAATGATCTAAATCCTTCTTCATTTGGCAGCCTGGTTTTACCCATTATTTATTGTGCTACCCAATTTATTATCATCGGCATACTCGAAGACTTGGCCTGTGGTATCTTCATAGCCAAGTGATTTATACAAATAATAAAAAGATGGGGGTTTCCTAGCAATGGAATCCAAGGCAATTCCCCCTCTCATTTTCTTCTCATCTGCTCAGTTCATCTTTTACACATTAACCCTTGGCCCTCTTAGTTCTTTTCCTAGGGAAATTCATCCTCGGCTTCCTTCTGGGTCCTGGAGGGAAATACTGTTGGCAGGGAGAAGGTAGGGTGATAAGAGCAATGATTTAATTCCAGTCATGAGTAGTAGGTTTTTATATGGGAGGCACCATGCAAACCCTTGCCATGCATCATAGGATTTTAGTCATTACACCAGCACTTTGAGGTAGACCTTGTTTGTACCCCATTTGGTAAAGAAACAGACATGCTGGATTTCAGCCTCACTAAGACAGGGTAGGAGAAAGGATTCTGGGAGGTGTCTGGGACACGGCCAGCATGAGGGGGAACATCGATACCAGAAGTGTCAGGTGGCCTGGCAGAACATAAGCTTTGTAAGCAAAAACCTGGATGTGAATTCTAGTTCCTTAACCTAGTAAGTGTGGGGCTGTGAGCTAGTGACCAATTTGTACATCTATTTCCTCATGCGTAAAGTGGAAGTAATAAAGTGCATGGTGAGGCCTGAACAAGATATTCTATACAGGGCGTTTAACACCGTTCCCCAGTCTGTGAAAAGAGGATAGTGATCATGCCTAACTCATTCTGCCTTCCCCCAGTGCTAGGAGGTAATGTGTGTAAAGTGCTTAATATGGGTAGTACCCGGAAGTGCTCAGCCGAGGTCATCCAGTGTTGCTCAGTCTATACTACCACTTCCACCGCCGCCGCCATTACAGCTGCTGTTATTTTCATGAGTCTAATTCAAATTCAGTACAGGAGATCAGTACTGTCCAACCTAGTATTTTGCAAAGCCCTTGAGATAGAGGTCTGGAAACCAGAATTTTACCCATAAGAACCATTACAGTCTATGCTAATGAACTAATAACACAAGTGCGTGTGAATGTGTATGACTGCATGTTTACTTTCCCTGCCCCAATTCTCCTCATGCACTTCTCAAACCAGGTGCCAATTTTAGGCTTTCCTGAGGGAGTTATGATCAAAAGCTCTAAACTAAGCTTAGAACAGCCTTAAAATGAAAATTGACAGGCCTGCAGGTGGCATGGTGATTAAGGGCATTGGACTCCCACATGGTTGATGAAGATTCTAGTCCCAGACCTGGAGGCTTGCTTTCTCACTTTCCCTCTCTCTCTCACTCTGTCCCTCTCTGGTGAAATTAAAAATCAATCAATAAATCAAGTTAAATAAAAATATTTTTTTTAAAAAAAAAAAAGGAATTCATGAGGCCAGCAGGTGGCATAGTGGTTGGGGAGCTGAATTCCCATATGGCCGACTGTGGTTTGAATCCTGGACATGGCAGCTTGCTTTCTCACTGTCTATCACTCTTTCTCTCTTTCTTTCTCACTAGTAAGCACACATACCCTATACAAATTAAAGGATAATAATAAATTCTTTTAAAAAATGGGGATTTCAGTATTCTGTCATCTTATCACTCTAGTCTCAAGTGTTGGTAAATATGTTTTTATTACTCTACATGGTTCTCGTTGAAAACCAAATGTTTATGCTAGGCCCTTATTCATTTGTTTAGAACACATTTAGAATTCATTTATTTAGAATTATGAATCTTATTTATTTAAAATACAAGCATCTACTGCACTAAAACTAGACTTAAGTCCCTCCCACCATGGCCCCATTAATTTAATAGATTGTAAAAATATTTCTAATTGACAGTGACTTCAAGTAACCCATTAATGCCCTTATTTTCTTGACCATTCAGTCCCAGTCTTTGGAAATACTGTCCACACATAACTTGCACCAAGTGTGCTGTTTGAGGGTTTGCAGCTTGGTGGAGGACTGAGTAGATTGTGGAGACAGAACCCCCACTGAGTTACATTTGTCAAAAATTGCTGAGAGTTCACCATGGTCCAAATTTGGCCCAGTTTTCCCCAAATCTTGTATACAGAGCCTCACATAATTTTTACAGTGAATGTGTGTCAATCACTCACAGGCGATGGATAGCAATGTTTTTTAGCACAAATATGCCAAGAGCAAGAGATGGGCTTCAGAATTGGTCTACTTAGCTGACTCTGTAGCCTTGTGCAAATTACTGAAACTCTGTAAGCCTATAGTTTCCCAGCTGCAGACTATATGTAGAAGTAGGACCAATTTCATAGTATTATTTAGGGATTACATGAGAAAATGCACTTGGCATTTGTATTGGGTTGTCAGAAAAATCATTACATATTTTTCTATGTTTTTCTGTGCAAAAGTGTGTCATGACTTCTGACAACCCAGTAACTCAGTTCTTGACACAAAATATTCAGATAATTGTTAGCTACTAGTTCCTCTTTCATTGGTTTGCATGTTCCTAAATTTCCTACATTCAGTACATTAAATTGATGTTATATTTGGTGGTGATTACAGTGTGATAGTAATGGTTATTATTGGTGGGGATAATGGTATGTTTTATTTTCATTATTTTATGAAATCTTTTCTATTTCCTCTTAGACATTTGCAAAGTTGCCCTTTATTTCTCTCTAATTTCAAGACCAGAGTCTTGGCAATTCCAAATTATGCCTCCTTTCTATTTCTGTTCATCTCCCCTTTCCATCAACTGTCACTTGGCTTTCACTTGCTCCACAGAGAAATAGTAGTTTCTGTGTGATGGGAGCTGAAAGCCTGAGCCATCAGACAGAATGTTGTCATTTGGCAATGCTGTGGCTCTTATATTAAGGAGGACTTTGCAAACATTTTTATGAATGTATATTTGTGAGAAATTCTTATTTCTTTTCCTCTTTTGGTCAAAAAGAAGTATCGAAATTTGAGTTCTTATACTGGGCCCTAGGCTGACTAGTGACCTTTGACCTTTTGCCATATCTGTGAAGTAAAGTAAATGAATGATGGCTTCTGCTGCCGCCTCCTCTCTCAGGGGAACAAATGAGTCAGCATCAGAGACTTTGTCTGAAGGCCTGAGTCATAAATATCCCTGCAAGCAATCAGAAATCTCCACAAAAGGTTGTTTTCATTTTTGAAAAAAGTTTATTTAATGACTAAGAGACCTACAGAGAGAGAGAGCACCCCCAATGGGTCCCAACTCCATGATCCACTCCCAGTTTTAGTGGATCATGAGTGCACATGTGCCTGGCATACTCAGGGAGGTCTCTAAACGTGGACCAAGAACCTTCCTATGTGGGATTGCCTCACAGAGCATCATGCTTTACCATGTGCCACCATTTGGCCCCCTAAAAGGTTGTTTTTAAATAGCGAATGAGCAAAGAATCTCATTCATCAAGTCAGTAGAGATACTTATGCTTCTAAATTTCAGACCAAAGAGAAAAACTATAACCAAGAGAAAAATTAGGTTGACCCCACTGTGAAATGATAAACTGATAGAGAAAAGACCAAAAAAAAAAAAAAAATTCAGTGGTCATACCCACTCTGCCCCTAAATTCTTGTCAATCATGTCAGATTGTTTTGTTTTGTTTTTTCCTCTAACATTAAGGACTTATCAGGTGCCAGGCAGTGTGCCAGCTCCTTTAGTTATCTCATTTCATCCTCACACCTGCTCTATGAAAATGAAAAAGACCTTCCTGACTGTTTTTACAGAGGAGGAAATTGAGAATGAGGGTGACTGTCTCTCCCAAGATCTTATAGCTAATAAATAGCCGGACTGTGCTTTGACCCCCCCCCCCCAGATCCTTTTGACTTCCAAGCCTGAGCTCTTAATTACTCAAACTCTCCAGGAAGCCAGGGAAAATGAAGGAGAGGAGAAGAAAATAAAGAAAGGCAAGGTGGCCTTCTCTGCCATATACAATGCTAATTATCTAACACTGAAGGTCCTGCATTATAGTTAAGTTTTTTTGTAAAATGACTGTTACTTTTCAGCCCAGTGCTGTAAACAGAGAGCCAGCAAACACCATAAGACCTTGAGAAAGTCTCCCCAACACAGTTGTATTCTTGTGACTACACCAAACATCAAGGACTTAGCAGTACTTTGGATTTGCAGACATTTTAAATGCTGTTAAACACCCATTTTGGTCTTTATTCACTCTAGCTTGCTTGAAATACAGTCTGCTATTAGGGATATCTTCAGGATATGATATTTTATTTATGAGAGATTAACAGAATATGATTGTTGGATTAGCAAATAAAGAGGCAATTGGAAAAGGAGCCAGCTGGTGTGATGTGTGTAGCTTAGCTTTGGCAGGAAGACATGTCTAATCTGTGCTTTTCTTTCCAAACTCATACCTTGTAGATGCCTAGAGCTTTCCCTCCCCCTTTCCACTGAGAGTCGCAAAGGCTCGTAGGTTTCTTCTAAAAATGCAGAGACTATCTCTGGCTGCATTTCCTGCTCGGAGTTCCCATGGCTCTTCAGGCTGCCTTGACCACCCCTTTTTATAATGATAAAAGTATAATCTTCTCAGATGTTGGAGCATGGCTTTGTTTAGATGGAAAGGGAAGGAGAGCTAAATGTTAACCAACAGGCTCTGGAGTCCAAGAGACCCCCAGAGACCAGTTAACTCTGTGACCCTGAGTATGTAAAGAACATAATCTCTAAGCTGCATTCTCTCCTCTGGGAGGAAAAAAATAAACAAACTTATTTTATGTTTTTGCTGCTTAGTAAGTAATAATTCCTCTTATGAGAAAACAGGATGGGTCTCATTTTAAAATAGTCCATTTATAGGAATCATGTGATAGAGTGGATAATATTGGAGGTAAAACCTTTTTTTCCCCCTTTCTAATTCTGAGCTTTTATAGATAAGTCAGTAAACCAGTATCTCCCTGTTTCCTATCTTTGCTTTCCTTTCAATAGGGAATCATTGACTCTTAAAAATTGGGGCTGGCAGGTGGTATGGTGGTTAAGGATGCTGGACTCCCACATGGCTGACTGTGGTTTGAGTCCCAGACCAGACAGCTTGCTTTCCCACTTTCCCTTTCTCTCTCTCTCTCACTCTGTCCCTCTTGGGTCAAATTAAAATAAATAAATAAATAAATAAATAAATAAAGTTAAATAAAATAATTATTTTTTCTTTTTTTTAAAGAATTATTTAACTTTATTTATTTTATTTGCTTATTTATTTTAATTTGGCGAGAGAGAGAAAAAGAGAGAGAAAGTGAGAAAGCAAGCCACCAGGTCTGGGACTCGAACTGTGGTCGCCCAAGTGGGAGTCCAGCGCCCTTAACCACCACGCCCCAAAATAAAATAATTATTGGGACCAGCAGTTAGCGTAATGGCTATGTCGCAGGACTCCCACGTAGTCGACCATGGTTCAAGTCCCGGACCCGGTGGCTTAAACTCACGCTGGGCGTGTGTGCGTGCATGCCCAAGATCGCAAGAGGAGAATGGAGGAGAAGGGATTGTGGCGTGGCCATACCCCCTGGGGGGTGATTTCTCACTTTCTGTCTCTGTTTCTCTCTGTCTGGCGAGCACACGCGCCTTATAGCAAAAACCTCTCCAAAATAAATAATTAATTAATTAATTAATTATTTTTAAAAAATAATAATAAATGAATTCTGTGACATTTAAAATTATTCATGTTTCTTACGGAAAACTGAGAATTTTCTCAAATAAACAAAAGTAAAATTAGAAACCTCATCCAGGCACAGAAAGACAAATTACTGCATGATCTCACTTATATGTAGAATCAGAAAATCAAACTCAGGCCAGCAGGTGACACAAAGGTTAAAGTGACTGGATCCCAACTGAGCAATTCAAGTCCTGGACCTGGCAGCTTGAAAAATACACTGAACATATATGCATGCATGCAATTCAAGTCCTGGACCTGGCAGCTTGAAAAATACACAGAACGTATATGCATGCATGCGTACCTAAAATCCCCAGAGGAGAACAGAGGAGAGACGTGGTCATCTCCCTGGAGTAGGGTGTGTGGGAATGATTTCTTGTGCGCGCACGCTCTCTCTCTCTCTCTCATGAGCAAACACACCCTGTAGCAAACAAATAAATAAATAAATAGTCATAGTCATAGCAACATCAAACTCAAAGTAATAGCGAGTGAAATTGTAGTTACCAGGGGCTAGGGAAGGGGAGAGGGAAATGAGATGTTCTTTAAGGAATCCGAAGTTTCACTTAGGAGGAATAAGTTTTAGAAACATTGCACAGCATGGTGACTATAATTAAATAATAACGTATGTATTGCATATTTCAAATTTTCTAAAGAGTAGATTTTAAATATTTCCACCCCAAAAAATGATAAACATGTAAAGTAATGAATATGCTAGTTAGTTTGATTTTAGTCATGTCACAATGGAAATATATAACAAAACATCATATTGTACTCTATAAATATGTACAAATTATTGTCAATTAAAAATAAAGTTTAAAAATAAGCAAAAATATCTCTTCAAATGTCTGACTTTTAAGATTTAACACCCTTCTTTCCTCTCCTTTTTTGAATGCCTATGTTTGACATAGTCGAGGGGATCCGCACTCTAGAATGAAAGGAAGTGTCCTTGAACTTGAACACAGAAACTGTTTTTCTACTGTTTTCTATGTAATGAAATTTATATAACTGACCAATTTTGAATTTCCTGCAAGGAGGTTTATAAAATGAGGTTCCAAAAGAACCCCTTTGGAGAGCTACCCCAAAGCTGGAGTATGTTAGTTCTATAAGAAAAAAGCACTCCATAATACTCCAATTGTTTCTTCTCATGGAAACTCCTTCATGTCCCAGGAGTTTGGCCATAGTGCACACTCTAGTTCTGAGAACACAGAAGTCCAGCATTTACATAGCCACAGCACTGCCTTTTTTAAAATTTGGAATTTTATATGGCCCTCTATACATCCTGTTGCTTGCCCAGAGGCATTTATGGACCTTGAGTAACTAGACAATGAAGGAGATTAGGAATGCTTTGTATGAGCCATGAGCCTGAGATTCAAAACTATATGGTTGTGAAGAAACTGACTGACTTTAACGCCTGACTCTGTGGGTTTGAATCTTGGTTCCATTACCAACTGACTTTGGGATGTTAGGCAAGTTACCTAGCCCAAGTCTCAGATTCTTTATAGTTCAAATGAAAGTGGTAGTACCAACGCATAGATTTGTTATGAGAATGGAGTGAGTTTTTACATACGTAGTGCTAAGAAGAGTACCTAACAGATTGGTTAATCACTATTAGTTATCACTATTATTAAGAATCAGGATGTATCTGTTCATACTGAGCCAGATTCCCTTCTGCATGATCCCAAAAGAATTTCTCTTAGACGATAAACTTCCTGGGCTCTTGTCCTGAGAAACACTTTGGACAATTGTGCCTATTCAGATACAGATGCTCAATACATACTAGTTAGTTCAGATTGGCTAAAGATTTCAGTTTCTTCCTTACTATTTGGTGCCTAGTTACTTGGCTCCTGGTTATGGGGGTGGGTTACAGGATGCTGGTGAAGGAGGCTTCACTGGACGGCACTTGCTTTTGCTCCACCCTTCCCATACAGATTCTTCCCTTAAACTCCTGTTGCCTCCAAGATAAACACAGAGCAGGGCTCCAGGCAGGAGAGCCATGAAAACCAGTAACTTGCTGAGATTTGAGCATTTCTTTTGTTGTTGTTAATTTGGTAAAGGGCATGTGCACTCACCAGAGAGAGAGAAAGTGAGAAAGCACCTCCAGGGATGGGGGGTGGGGGGGTCTGGAATAGCCACATTACAATCCCTTCTCCATTCTCCTCTCAGGATTTTGGGCATGCACATGTGCTTAGTGCATTTTTCAAGTTGCCTAGTCTGGGACATGAACTGTACAGTTGGTCAGGTGGGATCCAGCTGCTTCAACCACCATGCCACCAGCCGGCCCTGGGCATTATTTTTCACTTATAATTTCATCTCCATCTAATGGATGGAGCACACTGATGCTTTCCACAGTTCTCTCATTACAACGTTTAGTTTCCCTGTGTACTGTGTTAGGCATAAGGGTACAGTGGTGAACAGGACAGACAAAAGTCCTGCCCTTTTAGAGTCAGTGGTGAAGTTGAACAGGTGGATGGCAAGTGTTTATGTAATAAGTTCCATGTCAGGCAATTCAGAGTGCTATGGGAGTTTTCAAAGGGTCACGTAACTATTTGAGAAGGGAGGCAAGTTATTTAGCTTTAGTAGAAGACAAAACTTTCCCAGATAAAACAAAAATTAGTTATGCTATTGTGGTTGGAAGATTTCCTAGTTCTGTATGGTTTATGTTTTCTGTAGTGAGGCTAGAACAGTCTACTAAAAATTAGAGTATTTCTTGTGAGTCAGTATTTTATGGTCAACTTAAACTACCTTTAACATATGGAGGAATTAAGATCATTTCTTCCTGAGGCACGCCCCCAACATTGAGATGCATGTATGCATATCCTAGCTTCCAGATCCCTCCATTTATTTCCCAATGGCTGGTTATTCTTTTCCGAAATGATTTTTTTTTTACTCCCTTTTTGATAGTGCAGTGGCAGAAAGATATAGTTTCTTCATGCTGTGTTTTTACTTTTCATTTTCTTGATGAAACTGTATCACTGCAGAGGAAATCAAATCTAATCTTCAGTATATTTAGCATGAAAGCAATAAGAAGCATTAATTCACTCCAGAAAGAGCGAAATACAGTCAGGTACTCAAAGGAAGAATCACCATGGAAACTGTTTTCTTGAGATTCTCTACTCTCCAGGCTCCAGGCATGACTAAGTGAAGAAAGAAAGGCAAGGGAGAGAGAAGAAATAGCTTGTCCTTTCTGTTGTCACTAAAAATGCTGCAGAGGAATTGCTATGAATTATTGATTGCGTGAATAGAAGTATATATGAATTAGAATTATTAAACTGTTCTCTTTTAAATGAGTGTGTAGGAACACAGTGAGAACTTGTTTCTCAGTGTTCTCCTTTCCTAACTGTCAAAATCCTATTGAGCAATCAAAGCACTATCCTAAGGTCAAAAGTTTGAAGGGAAGCACCAGGAATTGTGATGATTAAAGAATTATGTGAGCTAGAACTAATGTAGAATGCATTTGCATTTAACTCCCAGCTACACTTGCATTTGTATACCATTTGGAGATTATTACAGTTTGAGAATTTTTTCAAAGATATGAAATATGTAAAGATCAGAGGCCAGTTCTTGCCTTTGGGACCATGTTAATGGGATGCGATAGAATTTCCCTAAGGAATTTCTTATGGATTAAAACTACTGTGTGTTTCTGTGCACATGTATATCTCATAACAAACCCATTCTTTTTGCTTTCAGTGTTTTTACTTCTGCTTCATAGGTTTCTCTCACGGAAACTCTACATTTTTATTTAATAGCTTTGATAACATCTACCATATTCTTTGTGAGTCAATCATTGTACTAAACTCTTTGTATGATAATATTAGGAGCATGAGTTGGTTTTTCTTTGTTTTTGTTTATTGTTTTGTGAGAGAGATTTTTGCTATAAGGCACATGTGCTCACTGGAAAGACAAAGAGACAGAAAGCGAGAAATCACCCCATGGTGAGGATGGCCACACCACAATCCCTTCTCCTCCACTCTCCTCTTAGGATTTGGGGCACATAGCCACATGTGCCTGGCATGAGTTTCTAGCCACCAGGTCCAGGACTTGAACTGTAATCAGCCATGTAGGAGTCCAGCAACGTAACCATTATACCATCTGCTGGCCCCAGGAGCATGAGCTTTTATTTGAGTACGATTGTGTTTTACTTAGCAAAATGATAGCTCAATACATACTCACTTATAAAATACACATTTGTATTCTGTAATCCTTACAAGAGCCCTAGGAGCAAGTCCTCATTTTCCAGACAAGTTTTGGTGATGGCAGTTGATTGCATTAGATCACAGAGCAATGAGTGGCAAAACCTGAATTTAAGACCACATGTGAATCCCAAGTCAATGGTATTAACAACAGCACTGAATTTTCATTCTACGGGACATAGACAACATGTCTTATTTATCTCTATACATACTCATGGCTGCCAATGTTCTAGCAACTCGGTACATTCACAGCAAATACATACTGAGAATCGACCATTGTACCAGGCTCTGTTCTAAAGACGAATGTTGGAAATAAGATGAAGTCCTTGTCTTTAAGGAACTTACAATCTACAGGAAATGTTGGAATGAACAAATGAACCAGACAAAATAGTCAAGGATTCAGAGAAAAGAGAAGTTAATTGTGGAAGATGGAGTTTTCCTGGGAGAAATAATGACAGGAGCTTCTGAACAGAAACAAACATTTAGAAAAAGACAGCATGAATTTAAGCACAGAGTGAGGGAATGAGTGAGATGAATTCAAGGACCTAGGAGAAGATTAGAATTTGTGTTTTAGAAAGTAAACAGTTGGGCCAATTAGTGAAGTATCTCGAACACTGAACAAGAGGGTTTAAATTTTAGCCTGTGAACACACAAGATTCAAATGACTTCTTTTACTATAATATTAATTACTTACATTAAAACACATTATATTTTCATAATTGGCTTAATGATATTTTACACATATACATACCCATGTCTCCCTTACTAGATCAAAGTATAGGACCTTGTAGGACTCCGCAAAATTTTCTTCTGTTTCTTCTCACTTAATTCTCCCAGAATTTACTGCCAATCTAACTTCCATGTACAAAGGAAAGTGACTAAAATGTAAAATGACATGATGGAAGTTTAAAGGGAAGTTGTAGAGACTGGTGTGAAAGTGAGAGGTTTCAAACAGGGAGACCAGCCAAGAGGATATTTTGAGGTTCACATTAAATACTAAATATGGCTAGGACCAGTAGATGGTATAATGGCTACATTGCTGGACTCCCATGTAGTCAACCACAGTTCGAGTCCTGGACCCAGTGGCTTAAATTCACACTGGGCATGTGTACATGCATGCCCAAGATTCCAAGAGAAGATTGGAGGAGAAGGGATTGTGGAATGGCCATTGCCCATGGGGGGGAGGGTGATTTCTTGCTTTCTGTCTCTCTGTCTCTATCTTTCTTGCAAGCGCACACACCCTATAGCAGAAACCTCTACCCACCATCAAAAATATATGAATGTATGTGTGTGTGTGTGTGTGTGTGTGTGTGTGTGTATTAAATATGACTACTTACTATGTATCAGACCTACCATTAGGGATACAGTGATAACCAAATAAATACTCTCAAAGAAATCAACAAATAAACATTTACTTTACAGTATAAAGTACCATAATAGGTGGAAATACAGGTTACACTTAAAATGGGTACCTAACCTATTGGGTTGTCAGCAAAGTCATGATGTATTTTTCTATGCAAACATGCATCATGACTTTTCTGACTACTCAATGAAATAGGGAAAAGTCAAGGAAAGATTCTTCGAGGAAAAGATGTCCATCCTGAAGATCGAGGATGAATAAGGGTTAGCCAGACCAAGGGGAGGATTGCGATATGAGGATGGCTCCAGTGGGGTGTGTACAAAGACCCAGAGAAGTAGAGGACTTGTCCGTGTTGAGAAGAGAGGAGGGAAAGGAAATAAGTTTTAAAAACAACAGAAATGACCAGGCTTAGCAGGTTTATAGTCCATCACAGGAACCGTGTGACAGAATATAACCAGCCTTCTTTAACACCAGTATCTAACTGTGACAGCCGGATTGTGCGACAGTCTGTATCCATTGTTGAGAAAATTTCAGAGATTCAGTCTTATGGCTTATTATTGTTTCTATTATGGGCAGCCCACCTGGGTGGCAGTAATTTTTCTTTGACCTTGAGCCAGAAAAACCAGTCAGGCAATGAGATTTCCAATCCAACATTTTTCACCGACCTCTGTAAGACGAAGTGTTTGCTTGTTCTTTGTATATTCTTTGACTTCTGTTTTTCTGAAGTAGGCTGGACTGTGCAAAGCAGCCAGGCTACCTCCTCTTCTCACTCGTCCAACCGGTTTGTTTCCAGGTGCAGCTCTGAGAAAACTATTGCATGACATTCTCAACTCCCCTTTTTCTCTCATCTATCAGCAGATAACTCAGTAAGCAGAAGTGGCTTTGATGACCCTACAGACCTGAGTGAAACCCTTCCCTTGTTGAGATCAGAAGTTAGCTAACATTTCTAGTCTTCAGCTTCTTTGTCTGGGAAGAATAATACCCACCCTATAAGTTGCGAATGTAGATTAAAATACGGTGCAGTCAAGCTAACACTAACACCTAGTAGGTCATCAGTAAATGACATCTGGAAGATAATAAAACAGTATGGTGAAGAGCAAAGGCTCTCGGGACTGACTGGATTTCTCTGTACAAGTCATATAAGTGCCCAGAGCCTCAGTACACTTCTCTGTAGGTCGGAGGTGATAATGGTATCTACCTCATGACCTAGTTATGAGGGTGAATTAAAGAATGTCAGATGCTACTTATAGAGCCCAGTGAGTGTATGTATGTGTAGGTCTATTTCCTTTATTAGTAGGCACATATTGACCTTAATCATCATCATTATTTCTGTATGCTCCCCTGTCCTATCTATGAGCATGAGGGAACCCTACCTGGCCATCCGGCAGTTGTTGCCAAGAGCAGCTAATGAAGAGGTGCATGTGGCTCAGTGCCAGGCACCGTGAGCCCCCAATAAATGGTTTTTGAACAAATGAGGTGCTTTTCTCTCAATGTTTTCTGTAAATGTTTCATCCTAATGATAGGTGGGAGCTTCCACACAAAAGGAAGTGCCAAAGAAGTTCACAGGGTGGCACCCCAAGCCTGGGCCTGATGGATTCTGATTCTGTTGAACAAAATAGATTCAGATCAGTCTATTCAGTGCCACTGAAACTGTGCCAATGAACAGCAAAATGTGATTACATGCTGGGGGCTTGCCAGAACCCAGATTAGCAAATCAAAGCGAGCTCGACCTGTTTCTAGCACTCTCTCTTTCGCCTCTTGATAGTCCATGTGGGTTTTCTTACCTCTGAAAGAGCTTCTAGATGTTTCACAAAATCAGGCCCCAGATGTTTGAAAGACTTTTGTAGACAAGGTAATCAATCCATTTGGTGGCCAGATGCTGTCTGAAAATTTTCCTGCTCCAGCACTGTGAGTTTCTAAATTCATTAGAAACATAAATTAATTAAATCTAATCAACAGTGGGTGATGCAGAAGATTAAACAGTGAAAAACAAATACATTTCCAACTGGGTCATGTTTGAGGCAGAAAAAAACAGCTTCACTTTGGAGGCGAAAATCAAGTTAACCCTTCATGTGATAGTCTCGGAAAACTTTGTCAAATCCGAGGACCCCGGTGAGGCTGTGGTTCTTCCCAAATTAAGGTTGACCTCATAGGTTTATTAGCCTTTCAAGGAATAACTTGGGGGACCAGTAGTTAGCGTAATGGCTATGTCGCTGGACTCCCACGTACTCGACCACAGTTCGAGTCCTGGACCCGGTGGCTTAAAACTCACGCCAGGCGCGTGTGCGTGCGTTCCCAAGATCCCGAGAAGAGAATGGAGGCGAAGGGATTGCAGCGTGGCCACCCCCTTGGGGGGTGATTTCTCGCTTTCTGTCTCTCGATCTCTCTCTGTCTGGCGAGCACACGCGCCCTATAGCAAAAAACTCCATAAAATAAAATAACTTTGGTGTTTCTCTGAGTAAGAAATGTTCTAGAGTGGTTTTCTCTTCTTTATCATGAAAGGCCTCGAGATAGGATCTGCAAGGGTTCATGCAATATGCATAAAGCGAGATTTCCCAGGTGTATTTAGTAGTCAGATAAATTTGGAAAGAGTGAATGATCCTCCTTTCTTCTGCATATTAGAGTAAGTTTTCTGAGTTAGGGATATTGTCCGTCAGTGCTGAATCCCCACATGGTAGGTGCTCAGTAAACAAGCTGTTAGATGTATGAATTGTGGGTAAATTTCTTTCTTATACAACTTGTGAATGGGGGGATAATGTATGAGCTATTGCTCAAAAGTGTTTGACGTCCCCCTCCCATCCCACGAACAAATTCATTGTGAGGAACTGCTAATCTATAGATAGGTTTTAGAAAACAAAAGCATTGTTGTATAGCACTCCTATCTTTTGTTGCGTATCCTCTCCCTTCAGTCTAAATGGAACTGGAAAAAACTTGGTGTGAGAAAATTCTGGGTTGTTGAAAAAGTCATGACTGACTTTTTCTGTACAAAAATGCATCATGACTTTTCTGACAACCCAATACTGAGTTTATAGGGTAACTTCTGGGAAGAAGCTGTTCTCTAGAGATGTGCTTAGCTCATTGGAGAGGCAGGCAGTAGCTGTGGAATCGGCTGCTCTGTCTTTCTGCACTGTCACCTGCCAGTGCAGACAGGTGGCCTTAGGCTGGTGGATAAGGGCGTGTTGCTGTCTCAGACGCAGCTTGTAGGGGTATCAGTGGACAGTCAAGACCAGCAGCCGCTGACTCAGATGATTAGGGAGGCCAAGTCCTATCAAAGATGAAAGTAGAAAGGTAGAGGAAAACCTCAGGAGGATAAATGGAAGCTGACATTTGGCCTGAAGCTGTGGGCACATGAGGGAGTCGAAGAAGATGCAGCAAATTCAAGACCATGTGCCTTTCTAAAGAAAGCAGTGCTTCCCAGGTCAGGCCAGGAGTGGCCCTAGGGAAATGCCAGCACAGTGGTGCCAATCTTTCCGTTGTCTAAAGAAACTGAAAATCTGGATTTTTATCATTTTCTGAGTCTGATGCCTTAACTATTCAGTCATCGCAATTGTGCTGAACCATTACAATTTTTAAAATGCTGACAGCTCATTGAAAAAATGGTCAAAGTTTGCATGGGCTACATTGCGGTCAAAATAAATAAAACAAACCAAAATGGCACAACTCTTCTGGTCAGAAATGCCCCATCCACCATGACTAGTGTCCTCTAGGTTATTTAGTTGTATGATATGGAACTGTGGAGCCCTACTCTGCCTTTTCTGGGGTCTAAGGGAGGGATTCTCTAGGAGGAATAACAGCAAATTATCATATTTATTGAGTATCTACAATGTGCCAGGCACCATGCTAAGCTTCTTACCTCTTTATCTCATTTAATATTCATAATTTCCCTACCAATATTATCCTTAGTTTACAGATAAAGAAACCAAGGTTCATAGATCTTAAGTAACTTGCCCAAAGGCACATGACTTATAAATAGAATGAATGGCATCTTTCTGACATCTAAAGTCATCCTGTTAACCATTCACTATATTACCCCTAGGAAAAGAATTAGTCTAACATCTAGTTCTTATGTGTGCCAGGTACCATTCTAAGTGCTTTGTGTGAATTTATTCACATGATTCCCAGTATAATATTTTGTAGATCAGTTAACTGAGCAGGAGAGAGAGGTTAAGTAATGTAACCAAGACTAGTCAGCTAGTCAATGTCAAAGCTGTCATTTAAACTGGGGATAGGGGACTGCTGTTGACCACCTCTTATTCCTAAGGAGTAAGTCCCAGATTAGGCACGTAGAACATACTCAGTAAATAATTGACAACAAACCTCGTTTTCTACTGTGTTCAGGCGTGGGATCCTGAGCCTAGGAGTGTGGTTGGTGCCTCTGGGTAGCTGCTATTTCAGCCTTTATTCCATGTGACTGACTGGCAGCTGTCACTCAGGCAGCCTTCACTGTGTTACTGTGCTAACTCCAGGCATGCAGAGCAAGGACCAACAGGCCCTAAAATCCAACTCGGCCACTAATGAACTGTCTAATCCAGAAATCCCTTCTCAGCCACCAGGCAGTCCATTTCAAACTGTGTCTGACTGAAATAGTTCACTGGGTCACACTTCTTGGCATGTCAAGATCTTCCTACCCAGTCTCTGGTGTTCTCTTGTTTTTCTTCCTAAAAATTGAAAGGGTGGAGATTGTTTTAGGCAAGGGTTAGAGTGTAAGCTTCAGAAGGGTGTATATACATGTTATAGTGTGTGTTTTCATGTATATGATTAGCTCAGACTTTATCCTATTAAGGAGAATGAGACAAATGTAGATTGAACTAATTTTTAAATTTTCATAATCCCAAAGGTCTTCCACACTCGCTTCAACTGAAAACCAAATTTGTGTGTGTGTGTGTGTGTGTGTGCACGCGCGTGTGTAAGAACAGTATTAGAGAATACGAACCCAAGTGATCAGGCAACAACTATTAATAAATACTCTAGAAAACCATACTTTCGTTGATTATATATCTATTGTTTGTCAAACATTGGGCTGGGGACCAGGAATACCAGGGTTAGAAAAAAAAAATCAGCTCGGGGACTCGTAAGTGGTGTGATGATTAAGGTGCTGGACTGCATGGTTGACTGCAGTTTGAGACCTGGACCTGGAGGCTTGAAGATCATGCTGGGCATGTATCTGTGCATGCCTAAAGCCCCAGAAGGACAATGAAGGAAAAGGGATTGTGGATCCCCCCTGGGTGGGGTAGGGGGTGGTTTAAAAAAAGAGAGGAGGACTAGCAGATGGCATAATGGTTACATCGCTGTAAATCCATGTAGCTGTCAGTGGTTCGCATCCTGGACCCAGAAGCTTCAAACTCATTCCAGGCACATGTGAATGTATCCCTAAGATCCCGACAGAATGAAGAAGGAATTGTGGTGTGACCATCCCCCTGGGGGGTGATTTCTCGTTTTCTATCTGTCTGGTGAGCACATATAGCAAAAATCTCTCAAAAAAAATTACAAGGAAGAAAAGTCAGCTCTGATCCCAGCCCTGGCAAATTAAAATACAACCATATAAAGGGAGACAGATATTAATAATAGATTCCCAGACAAATGTATAATGATGAATTCTGGTAGATGTTTTAAAGGAAAAAAAAAAATAGGGTCCTATAAAGAGCAACACAGAGAGACTTTAAAAGAGGCAGTCGGGAGCCAGCAGGTAGCATGGTGGTTAAGGCACTGGACTCTCATGTGGCTGACCATGGTTCAAGCTGCTGAACCCAGCAGCTTGAAAATCACACAGGGCACATGTGTATGCATGCCCAAAATTCCAAAAGGGGAATGGAGGAAAAGGATTACAGGTGACCATCCCCTTAAGAGGAGGAGGAGGGGTGAGTTTTCTCCCCCTCTCCTCCTTTCCCCCCCCTCCTCCCCCTCCTCCAAGCACATGGAGCTCTAAGGAAAAAAAAAAAAAAACCTTAAAAAAAAAAAAAGGAAAAAGAAAAAAGACTGCCAGAAAAGACCTTTTCTCAGTACTATTTAAGCTGAACTTCTTAAAGATAAAGAGATAGTAACCCAAAAAAGGGAGAAAGAGGAGCAGTTTAGGCAAAGAGAAAATATGTGTTTGCAAGACCCCACAGTGGGGGAAAGTGGGGCATTTAAGAGATCTGAAAAGTAAGAGTGGGGCTAGGCTGTAGCCAGAAAGGGGATAAGGTAGTCAGAAGACGGGTTAAGATGAAGTCTGAGAGGTAGAAAACTCACTTTGTGAGGTTTCCTTAGTAATAAATCATCGAACGTTTGTATTATTCCAAAGCTTCCCCAGAATGACTTCTGGTACATTAGCCTGTTGATTTACGTGCAATTGAAGAAACAAGAGAGGTACATCTAAGATTGTGGCCAGTGTTTAATCCATACCTTCAGTGTGTAACAGTTTGATTCCTCCCATTTATTGCCTGATGAAATATTGGCATTTTCTTTTTTCCCAAAAACTTTGCAGAAAACAACCAATGCATCAAAATCAAGAACCTGTGCATGTAGGAGAAGAAGGAATTTTGCTATCACGTTAAATAATTATTGGCTTTTCAAGTTCTAAGCTTTTCTGTACTCTCCAAGGGTGGTATTAACTGAGGCTATTGGAATCAGCACTTGAAATATCCCCCAAAAGCAGGATCCTTGGAGATATCGAAATATGAGCTGACTTCCACTCCTCTCCCACCTGCTAGCTTGGAGGAAGTGCTTCTGAAAATGCCCTTAGTACACGATTTCTCAAGTACTGGTTTTATTTCAAAGGTGTTGGAGGCTATGAGCCTGTAACAACGAACCAATATAATAATAATAAGGTCTGACTCCCTGGTGCATTAGTAGTAAGCTGTTCAAAAGAAGCTGGAGGGACCAGCAGTGAGCATAATGGCTATGTTGCTGAATTCTCATGTAGTCAACCACGGTTTGAGTCCTGGACCTGATGGCTTAAACTCATGCCGGGTGCATGTGCGTGCATGCCCAAGAGAGGAGAATGGAGGAGAAGGGATTGCGACGTGGCCATCCCCCCGGGGGGTGATTTCTCGCTTTCTGTCTCTCTCTGTATGTCTGGCGAGCGCACGCACCCTTATAGCAAAAACCTCTCCAAAAAACAAAACAACACACACACACACACACACACAAAGAAGCTGGATTCCACATGGGGTGTACAGTTCAAATCCTCAGCCTGGTCAACTTAAAACATGCCGGGCATGTGTGTAAGTGGCTAAGACCTGACAAGCTAGAAGGCCAGGGGAAGGGGATCATGGTGTGGAGGGTGCTCATTTCCTTTTCTATCACTCTCACTCTCTCTTTCCCTGTGGAGCACATGTGCTCTATCATGAATAAAGAAAAAAAAGTTTTTAAAGGCTGTAGTAAAATATGAAGCATATATGATTTCAAGTTTAGCGGGGAGCTGTCATGTGTATTATACAAGCCAACAATCACTTGTCCCCACGAGAATCCTAAATCTCCAGTTGTGGACCATTCATGTCATGTGTGAGATACTAGGTTCTGAGAGAGGTGCTGTCTACTGGAGAAATAAATATGATTCTGTCTTCAGGAAACTTGTAATCTAGTTAGACAGCCATCTATCCACATTTGTACCATGATGCAATATAAATGAGTCATGCTGATAAAAAAGATGCCATCTACTGGGTTGTCAGAAAAGTCATGATGCATTTTTGCATAGAAAATAGATTAGTGAAATTTTAAGTGGAAACTACTCTTCCTTGGTTTCTAGAAAAGGCTAATTTTTAATTGGGTCTTACAAAGGAGGAGAAAGAGAATAAATTCCAGACTAAGGAATTGCATAGGTAGAGATCTGAGAGCAGAGTGGTGTTGAGTGATGGTTTCAGATCCCACTAGAGTTTGATATCTTTACTTGGGTTCCAGAAGGCCTCTGAAAACAGGATGCAGAATTTATGGGGAAAAAACACTGGTAGCTTTTTTTCTTCTTCTTTTTAAAGAACTATTTATTTATTTAGTATTAGCTTTTTTTCTTTTAAAGAATTATTTAACTTTATTTTTCATCATTTTTAAATTTTCTGTAGGGCATGTGTGTTCACGAGAGAGAGAGAGAGAAAAGAAAAGTGAGAAAGCAAGCCACCAGGTCCAGGACTTGAACTGTGATTAACCATGTAGGAGTCCGGCACCTTAGTCACCATGCCATTGCTGGTCCAACACTTACTTATAGCTTTTATGAGATTTCCTTTTTTTTTTTTCAAAAAAAGAATTTATTTAATTTTATTTATTATTATTTCTTAATTTGACCAGAGAGAGACAGAGAGAGGGAAGGTGAGAAGAGCTAGAGTAAGTGGTATCATTAGAGAAGAGTTCAGGATTGCATTCCTTCATTCATTAAACACCAGTTATGCTTGATAGAGTGTAACATGAGTAAAGCAGGTACTCTGCCCTTAGTAAAATACATTTCGATAAAGACAATAGAACAAATACACACAGCAGTGAGAACATCATGGATAGCATGTGAAAGGTACAAAGAAGCGGTGAGGAGAAGAGAATTATTTTCCTATCGGGGAGACTACAGAAATCTTCATGGGATAGGGGCATTTGAGCTGGCCTTGAAAGATTCATGTATTCATATTTTTATTCAGCCAGTCAATAGGTGTGTTTTGCAAACTTCCTAGGTGCCAGTCCCTGTGCGAGGTCCCTGGATGACAATCATGGAAAAGATCCTGCCCTCAAGGGACCTACTGTCTGGGAGAATAAGATGTCAGCAGGCACAAGTAATGAAAGGAATGAAATGGCATGAAAGTTGTCATAAAACATTACATTTGCTTAGGGACCTGAAATGGTAAACTTGGCTTTGTTTCCCAGCATGAGTGACAGGATAGAAAAGTCAAGGTTGAGCCTAGAGGACACACACTCTGTGGTGCTAAGAAGTGAGACCTAAAACAAATGAAAGATTAAGAATTTTTTTTTAAAAAAAAAAAAAAAGAAAGTAAGAAAGGATGAGAGAACAGACAAAAGGGAGTAGGGACAAGAAATCATAGAAATGCAAGTAAAATGGAACAGGCGGGTTAAGAACGTAGAATTCAGAACTACACTTGGGTTCAAATCCCAGCTCCACTGTTAGTCTCCAAATCTGAGCAAGTTACCAGATCGTCAGAAGAGTCTTGACTGTGTTTTTCTATGCAAAAATGTGTCATGACTTCTCCAGCAACCTAATATTTATCTCTCTGAGTCACTATTTCCCCATCTGAAAAATGGGAGAACACACTTAAATCGTGTCTGAGTGACTAAATGATGTAATGTAAAGCACAAATCTTGGCTAAAATAGATATTCAGTAAATGAGAATGATGACAGAGGTTCAGGAAGGGAGTGTTTGTAGAAGGTCTGTACTTTGCCTGGCATGCAGTAAGCCAACTCAGTAAAAACTGCTTTTCTAAACTGTGCAAAACTGGTGTTTTCCTTAGACTAAAATATTTGGAGGCCAGTTCATTTCAGTGAGTCTTCTGCTTGACGGTTGGAATCCTCTTCCTGTAGTCATACTATATGAAAGGAATGTGCAGCTACAAGTTTTCCATTAAAGACTGACTTCCTGGAAGGGAGATCTACAAATCATTTGGAAAGTTCCTGGCATGGTTACCTGGGTCTGGCCATTTGCAAAGTGTCTATAAATCTTCCACAGGGCAAGAATGAGATGAGTGTGTGGGCTTTTACTTTACCCCTCTGACAGACTTGTTTCTGTAAGATATTAGGAACAGTGGGGAAAGTTAAGAAAGGCCATAAGGAGGTCAGACTACCCAGGGGGAAGTGATCTCGTAGATTTCTCATCCCTGTAAAATATATACAGGTGATAGCCTCTGCCTGGCTGGCAGATAGGAGGTGGCTGAAGAAATAGTCATTTCTGGGAACCAGCAGTTAGCTGGTTCAGAATATAGCTGGTTCAGCTATGTCGCTGGACTCCCACGTAGTCGACTGCAGTTCGTGTCCCGGACCCAGTGGCTTAAAACTCACGCCAGGCGCGTGTGCGTGCGTGCCCAAGATCCCAAGAGGAGAACGGAGGAGAAAGGATTGCAGCGTGACCATCCCCCCTGGGGGGGTGATTTCTCGCTTTCTGTCTCTATGTCTCTCTCTGTCTGTCTGGAGAGCGCACGTGCCCTATAGCAAAAACCTCTCCAAAAAAAAGAAAAGAAATAGTCATTTCTGCTCTCAGCTACAAAATGAAAAGGTAGGAGGGGGAGAGAGAGAGGGACAGTCAGAGAGAGGAAAAAAGACAGGGTGTTATGGGGAGAAGGAAAGAAATGAGGAAGGAAGAAACAAAAAACTAAGACATTGCTTTACATTCATAGCAATCACATACATCTCTGATGTATGGGAGGGACTCTTAAAATACTCAATGTCCTAAGCATCTTAATAAATCTTCTTAAGAAGATAGGGTTGCAATAGCATTTTTCTTACTGTTCATCTTTTGGCTAGGGGTAAGAATCGAACCTGTATGAATTTTATTTTAACTGTCAGTGGCAACTAGTTTGTTCCTTCATACATTATTTATTTAGCAATCCCACTACCTTTCTTCTTCACCTTTATTTGTTTTTGACTGTTGCAACTTTCTCATCTGCATGTAAACATGCTGTTATTTCTATAATATGAGAAAAATGCTCTCTTCACTCCACTTCCTTTACCATCTTCCACCTCATTATTTCGCTAGTCTTGACACCAAAACTTCTTGAAAGAGTTGTCCATAGTCGCAGTCTTCTGAAACTGACTCCAGTTAATTTCATTCCCACCATTCCACAGAAATTATACTTGTTAAAGTCAAAAGTCACCTCCTCAACAGTAAACCCAAAGGTCAACTCTAACCCTTTACTTGACCTATCAGCAACATTTGACAGGTTGGCCACTCCTAAATGCTTCACTTGACACTCAGGATACTAAGCCTTCTTAATTTTTCTCACTGACACCATTCCTCTTTTGTTGGTTTGTTTTTTTTCCCTGAGTTTTTAAATGCTGGAGTACCTCAAGGTTTAGCTCTTCGTCCTCCTCTTTCCTTTTAATATATTTGTTCCCATTCAGCTTCAGGGCTTTAAATACCATCTCAGTGATAGTTACTCCCAAATTTATATCACCTGCTCACACCTCGCTCCTGAACTTGACTCTTATTTCCAATGATCTCCGCATCTCATAAATCTCTCACGTTTTGCATGCATAAAATTGAACATCTGTCCTCCTCCCAAGAAAGCCTGCTTTACCCACAAAATTTCCACTCTCAGTGAACTCCAACATGTCAATTGCTAAGGGCAAAAACCTTGGCCTCTCTTTTTCCCATACCCTGTAATCAATCCATCAGCAAATCCTGACACATCTACTCTCAATATACATCCAGAATCTTCTCTCCACCTCCACAGCCATCAGCTTGGTCTAATCCATCATCATTTCTCACCTGGATTATCTCTATATGCTGCCTGATTCTATTGGGTTGTCAGAAAAGTCATGACTCATTTTTGCATAGAAAAACATGAAAAAATACATCATGACTTTTCTGATGACCCAATACCTCAATTCTCTACAGTCTATTCCCAACACTATAGCCGAATTGATTCTTGTAAAACTCTATCATTCTTCTATTTATTGCCTTCCAGCAGCCTTCCATTTCCCTTTTTTTTTAATTGTGGTAAAATGTACTTAACATAGGGACCAGTGGATGGTGTAATGATTATGTTTTGGTTAGTCGACCACAGTTGGAGTCCTGGACCCTGGCAGCTGAAAACTCAGACTGGGCACATATGTGTGTGTGCCCAAAATCCCAAGAGGAGAATGAAGAAGGGTTTTCAGCCTGGCCATCTTCTCCCCCACCCCAGGAGGATGATTTCTTGCTTTCTGTCTCTCTGGAGAGTGCACGTGCCCTATAGCAAAAATCTTTCAGTCAATCAGTCAATAAACAAATAAACAAACTTGGTGTAAAATTTGCCATTTTAACCATTTTTAGGTGTAGAGTTTCAAGTATATTCACATTGTGAAGTATATTCTCATCATGGTGACCCTTTCACTTTAGGTGAACAGAGCACTACAGACATGCACTATCATGGCCAACTCCTTTTCAGATAAGGTCTTACTATGTTACCCAGGCTGCCTTTAAGCTCAATATCCTCCTGCCTCAGCTTCCCTATTAGCTGGGGCCATAGGCACACACCACCTTCAGAATCAAAATGAGTCCTTCCATGTTATCTCAGACCATGGAGCCCAATGTCTTAGTAGCATGTACCACAGTAGCGGGGCCCATTTCACTGTTAGTAAAAGCCAAAGTGTTTTCTGAAGTCTACCGGACTACATTATCTGACCCTCATTTCTCAACTTTGTTTTCTCATTAGCCACTCTGCACTGGCCGTTCTGACCCTTGATACATGCATGGTTCCCTTGTAGGGTCTTTCCACTGTCTGTTCACTCTGACTAGAACATTCTTCCCAGACACTTAAGTAGCAAACTCCTTCACCTCCTTCAAGTCTGCTCAGTGAGGCCTGTCTCAACTCACCTGTGTAAATCACAACTTACCTCCAACCCCCAACCCTGTTAATCTCCTTTACTTAGCTCTATTCATTTCCCAAAGTAGTTAGTACATAATGTAATTTATTATGTACACTGCCTATTGGCTTTTCTCCACAGATGAATATAAGTTCCAAGGAGAGAGATTTTACCTATTTGAATTGATGTATCTCCAGTACCTGTTATAGTACTTGATGGATGGTTGGTACACCCAACCAATATTTGTTGAATGAATAAATGGAACAATTAATGAATCTATCAAAATTGAACCTTTCCTGATTTTTCTACATTTAGTATTATTTATGAATATATAAACTGCTATATAACCATAATGTCAAATATAATGGATTTTCTAAATATCCAGCTTTCAGTGAATTGAAAAAAATCAGGCATTATAATGCCTTTGCCTGATGTATATTTATTTAAGGTTGAGTACTGCTGCTGATGAACACTATTTATTCTTTCTGTCCTTTATTGTATATCTGCTGTGTATCTAGTATTCAGTGCTTTACAAGAAGGATATTATCCAAAATAAAATAATATTTTATAATATTCCTCAAAATACAACTCCTAGCCAGAGAGTGAAAAATGCTAAATGATTCATAGAATTGTTATTGACACACTTGGTTACCATGCTTTCATTTCTTTGCTAAGATGATTGATAACCATAATAGCAAAATACCTTGTGAACTATTAGCAGTATTTTTACTTTGCAAGACCATAGAGGCCTCATGTTTTTTTTGTTTTGTTTTGTTTTTTGTTTTTTGGAGAGGTTTTTGCTATAGGGCGCATACGCTCGCCAGACAGAGAGAGACCTAGAGACAGAAAGCGAGAAATCACCCCCTAGGGGGGACGGTCATGCCGCAATCCCTTCTCCTCGATTCTCCTTTCGGGATCTTGGGCACGCACGCACACGCACCCGGCGTGAATTTTAAGCCACCGGGTCCGGGACGCGAACCGCGGTCAACTATGTGGGAGTCCAGCGACGTAGCCATTATGCTAACTGCTGGTTCCCAAGGCCTCATGTTTTTGTGCTTGTTTTGTTTTGTGAGATTTTTGCTATTAGAATGTGGGCACTTATCAGAGAGATAAACAGAGAGACAGAAAGTGAAAAATCACCCCCCCAAAGGAAATGGCCACACCACAATTCTTTCTCCTCCATTCTCCTCTCAAGATTTTGTGCACACACACAAATGCGCCCGGCATTAGTTTCAAGCCATTGGGTTCAGTATTCAAACTGGGGTCGACCACATGGGAGTCCAGCACCTTAACCACTACGGACAGCACTTGCTTGACCCAAAATCTCATGTTTTAGGAGAGAAAAAAATTCAAAACTTTTCCTATCATATTCTTTATTTCTTTAGGCTCATGTAGAGTGTAACAAAGGAATATTCTTGCATTTAGTGCTCAATTTGTCCTTTAGAGAAATTAGAGAGATTTATTGAATCTAGGGATATGAATGAGATGTGTTATTTAAGTCTGGTAGAGACTTCCTACTGCGCTCTAAGTAAAAAACAAGATTCTTATTCTGTGGGTCAAAGACCTCACTTATTATAATTAAATTTTTGAACATCCTCTCCTCCAACATTTTCTTCTATTGGGTTGTCAGGAAAGTCATGACTCATTTTTGCGTAGAAAAAAATATGTCATAACTAGTTTTGTTTTGTTTATTATTGTATTTCTGGTACATAGCCCGGTGACATACACAAAATAGATAGATGTTTGTTAAAAAGACCCATTTGCTCAAAATCTACTTTGGCTGTCTTAATGTTATTTCCAGGCCCTCACTAAAACAGCACCATCAAGGCCCCTCTTTTTACCCATCCGCTTTCTCTTCCTGTGATTCATAGGACCCCTAAATCCCTGCCTATAGTACAAAGACTTTCTTGTATAAAATCTATTCCTTACTGATCAATCTGTCTGGTTCTAAAATCACCAAAGAACTTTAAATAACTTCTCTTGCCTCACAGTCTTTTTTTTTTCTTTTTTCTTTTTTTAGAGAGAGATGGAGGGATTTTTCTATAGGTCACATGTGCTCGCCAGAGAGACAGAAAGTGAGAAATTACCTCCCAGGAAAGATGGCCACACCACAACCCCTTATCCTCTATTTTCCACTCAGGATTTTGGGTACGCACGCACATGTGCCCCAGCATGAGTTTTAAGCCACCGGGCCTGAGACTCAAACCACAGTTGACTACATGGGAGTCCAGCAACTTGACCATTACACCACCTGCTAGTCCCCACCTCACAACCATTAAGAAAGTGTTTTCTACATGCAACTAGCATAAATATTTTGTTTGTTGATACTGTATTTAGGGTTATTCATTCTCTCCACTTTGATGTGGCTCTTTGTGGCTCTCATTCAGTGATCTGTTGAAGAAGAAAAAAAAGAAAGAAGCATCTGTTATATGCTAAGATACTCAGCTATGCTCTGAGGGTTCAATGGGAAGAAGTTCCTTGTGGGGTTTACAACTTAGAGACTGAGGTGGGCATTTTAAAATGATTGCTATGCCTTGTGATAATTGCTAATGGTATAAGTAGGAATAACTTATGATGGAGAACTATGAGGAGCTCCAAGGCTACATGGTAAAGGGAGCTGTCCTGGGCTTGGGAGAAGTTATACAAAGCTTCCCCAAAGAAGTGATGTTTGCACTAACCCACAAAACAGGGAGTTCTAGCTTCTACAAAGTAGATACTGTGTCTTACTGACTGCAAAATATCTGATACAACAGAATTTCTGACCAAACATGTGCCAGAAAGATGCCGTATTAAGCATGTTTGGTGACCCAGTGCCTGTGCCAGAACTCTTATTCCCCCACAGATTGAGTACATTTTGGGTGTGGAGTCTCGTTGACTTTGGGGTTAGCCATAGATGTTCCGTGTTGTACAGATAATAGATCTGAATGATTGACAGAGTTTGTATCACCTGGGCAGTTAATTATGCTTCTGCTTTTTGAAAGAGAAGGTGACAGATGGGAGACACCTTGACTGCAGACTTCACTGTAAACTACATGGGTGTGTAGGCAAGTCTGGACTGCTCTCAGTTACCCATTAGATTTTTCTATATTCTGAGACTTACAATTTTAAGACTCCTTTGCCCTTTAGGTAAGTTGTTTTGTTTTTCCCCAGCTACAGGAAAATTCTGTCATCTAGGTTTCTATGTTGTAGAAACTTGTTTTGAATAAAAGGCAATCTCTATCAACCTGCACATCCCTGGGCTGTCTCCAGTCCGGTTAGTGCTGGAGATTTGGTCAGCACAGGGAAGCTGTATGCATTTTAATGGGAACAGCATGGCATTCATTACTCACCTGCTTCCTACCATCTGGATTTTCACAGCTCAGCAAGCATGGTGGACTTCCTTCATATTAGCAAGGAGAGCTCAGCTCCTAAGAAGGGCATGGTTAGGTCCCTTTGAGGTCATAATTTTTTAACGGACACCATGAATAAATTGGAGTGGGCATTCTGTCCCAGTAAGCCGTTTTCACATCTCAATGGTTGAGAAATAATGCACAGTCATCACAGCAGGAGAAGGAAAAACAAACCACCTCAATTCTGGGAACCAAGCAAGTGGGAATGAAAACAGGTTGCATGGTAGAGTGAAATGAAAATGTGCATGTGTGAGTATATATACAAGGAGGTGCAGGATAAAGGGCCATTTTTTTCCCTCATTCAACGTTCATTAGGAAAACAAAGATGGAAGGCATGTCTGTTATCATACATCTAGATGCAAGTAACAAAATATCTAATAATGGCATAAATCACAGGTATCTAGTCTTTAACAAGTCCAGACACAGGCTGATTTAAGGTAGGTTTTAGTTGTTCAATGAAGTCATCAAAGACATTGTCCCATTCTTGCATCTGTCATCTCCTAACTTTTCAAAGTCCTGGGTCTTGTTACCTCGTGGTTCACATGATGGCTGCCACAGCTCTACATATCATAAACATATACCAATACGGAAAACAAGAAGTAGTCGGTCGAGTCAGAAGCCTCTCATCACTTGCTTCACTTTATTCAGGAAAGAAAATTTGTCATCAGAGTCTTTTTCTCCCCTGCACATTTCCAGAAAACTTTCCTCTACTCATCATTGACCAGATCTGGGTCAAATGACCACCCCTTGCCACGGGGGGACTAAGAAGCACGTACTATATTTGAGTTTTCCAGATTCTACAGTAGGACAGTGGGAAGCAGGCAAGGAAGAAAGGCACTTTGTAGAAGTAGCCAACCTAGAGTGTCTGCCACAGCACATACCTGCTGTTACCAAGCCTGGTCCACAGGGACAGACTGACATTTAAACAATGCCATCTTCCAGCACTGTACTGATGGTTCAGTAGGAAGCAGCAGTTGTGATAAGATCTTAGGACTTGGAGTATTGAAATCTTCTCCAGGCATTCGTTGCTAGGAGAGAAATACCAACACCAGGTAGAAGTTAAAGCCAGTATGCATAGAATTGATTATGTTCAAATGACAGGAAGAGGAATTGGTATCCAAAGAGCACACACTGGTTGCATGATAAAGGAATCCACTTCGGATCAGATAAGAGGTATGTATTTCATGCGACAGGTCAGGGATAGCAAGCTTGTGGCATTTGTGTTGTCTTTTGCTGTGGCAAATAAGACTAATTGATCATAGCACTTTCATCCAAGTCCAGGAATGACCTCAAAATTCTTCTCGATGGGCAGCTTCTGCCAAAACACTGAAATTGGCAAGCAAGATTAGGTCTACATTTTGTTACTAAGCAGAACTGTTGGGTTGTCAGGAAAGTTATGATGCAATTTTGCATAGAAAAACACGGGACTTTCCCAATGACCTACTATAAGTTTACTACTTGTCACTGGGACCAAACTAATGATTGTGAGATGTCATACCAAGTTAATGCTACTGAGCCAAAAACTCAAACATAGTCCCATGTAAAGACAAAAGATAGAGACCAGCAGTTGGTGTAATGGTTACATCACTGGACTCCCACATGGATGACCACAGTTTGAGTCCCTGATCTAGAGTTTTGAAACTCACATTGGGCGTGTGTGTGCATGCCCAAAATCCCAAGAGGAGATTGGAGGGGAAGGGATTATGGTGTGGTCATGCCCTCTGAGGGGTGATTCTTGCTTTCTGTCTCTCTATCTCTCCAGTGAGTGCACGTGCCGTATAGCAAAAATCTCTTCTCTTTAAAAATAAGGGGGGGGGGGGGGAGTAATAAATGAAGGAGTGAAAAACCTCATATAAAACCTTGCTTGTGATGCAGCTTAATAAGGGTATATGAATTTTTTGAGCTTCCTGTCCCTTGAAAAATCAAATTAGTGACATCTAAACAGATGAAAGGGCAAAATCCTTTGACTCTGCATAGTGAGGAAATGATTATTGGCTCCATGTGGAGTCGAATCATATTTATAGCAACCAGTACTCTTAAGCCTCTGTATTTGCACTTGTTTAAGGTTTAGGAGCTCTTAAACATAACAGCTTGTTTTACTCCCATAACTTTATTCACTGAAAAGCGACTATCTGCAGAAGCTTTGCGGGGAGGGGCATGGAATTGTTCTACATCATAATGGTATTCATGGACACATGTCTTCATGCCTTTGTCAGAACCTATAGAGATGCATGCCACAAAAAGTGGATTTGGTGGCCAGCAGGTGATGTGGTAGTTAAGGCACTGAATGCCCACACAGTTGTCCGCAATTTGAGTCCCGGACCTGGTAGCTTGCTTTCTCACTTTCTCTTTCTCTCTCTTTCTCATGCATGCCCTACAGCAAACTTTAAAATAATAATAAATAAGTAAATAATTTTTTAAACAGTGGATTTTACTATATGTGAATTGAAAAATAAATTTTACGAAAGCTTAAAACATCACTGAGCTAAGTGCTGAAAAATCTTTCATTCAGTTTGGAAAGGTAATTAAAACAATTCACAAATTAGAAAGTATTCAAATATTTATCATCATAGCAAAAGAAAAGCAGAAAATGCTGGAAAAATTTTAAAAGGCTACAAGAAAATAAATTTTCTACATTCTATACCTAACAGCACCATTTTGGACTTTCCTCATCAGATCATTCTCTATGATTGTGTGTATGTGTCTGTGTGCATGCGCGTACATATTTGTAGACATTTCTGGAGAGATAAGAAAATTTTCATTTTGTATTTTAACTGTCACCTTGTCATTAATGGAAGCTTTAATATATATATTGCTTTATCTGCTAGGAAATGTCTATTTCAAAATGAAAACATTTTAACAAAATTGTAATCATTGGACACATACTGTTTTATTGCCTGATTTCTTTTTTAAATTTTATGACCTATTGACATCTTTTAATGAGGTCATCTCGGCATAATCCCAGTGGTAGTAGTTGGGTTTATCTTACTTGGCTATAACCAGATTCCCTTCACTCCCACCCATTTTGATGAAAAATATGTTCCAAGACACCATTTCAGTTATCAAAATTTGCCAGAAAAAAACTTATCAGCAAATAGATACTGCCTTTGGACTGTGAACCTGGACCCAAGAAGGAGACCACTGTTTTATGAAGGTGGGCGGGGTAATTGAAATTCCACTGGAGAGCCTAGGAATCCCCTGTGTGTTTAATGATCCACAAAGTCATTGTCAATCTAGCTAGAAGCCCTGATGTGGGGATGACAAAGAATAATACCATTGCTACCTCCCCACCCCACCCCTACCATAACTGGTGCCAATTAAACATGGCACCTTAGCCTAGAAGTGACCCACCCTCCTCTCAGTCCTCCATACAAACCTCTGAACACTTCCACCCTTTCACTCTGTTACCCGCCATGAACCTGTTTTCCATCTTTGCTGATAACCCTGTCCTAACGGAAGACACAGAAAACTGCCCAGAGCAGACCGTCCTCGGGAATAAAGGCAAGATGTGATTGAGCAGGGCAGGTCAGCTGGTACAAGGAGGGTAACCTGCTGTATATTGTCATCTGCCAAATGATTCTTGGATAAAAGATAAAACACTTCATGAACTCTGAAAGCAAAATTGCATTATCCCTTCATTTCCATCCCTAGGACTGATGTTGAGAGGCCAAGGCTAGTGGCTTGGTCAGTAGTGTATGGTTTCATCTGTAGACTCTGGGTTTTGGTACTCCCTAAATTCAAATGGAGTCATCATTTTATCAGAACAGTAACCAAGCTATGCGTCTGTCACCTAATTACCCAAGCACCTGCTTCCACTCAGTTCTGTGCTAGGGCATGGACTCTAGTCTAACGTGGTACCATAGGAGGCTTGGTTGTGTACGTTTCCTAGTTTAAATGGTTCTACCAAAGGGCATGCCGCAAACACACAAGTGTTTGTATCACAAGTTTTGGTATCTTGAAATGTGGAGTGATTCATGAGTTTTGAATCAATTATTAAACAGTCCTAGCTGAAGCTCTGCAGAGATGGATGAGGCAGTAACGTATTCCCGGCTACACCTACTGACTGAGCAATGATAAATGAGTCAGGAAACCCGGAAGTTCAAAACAAGCATTAACTGGAGCTATAATGGCTTAGGCCCTAATGGGAGGTAGACAATAGCTTGGTATAAACCACCTCCAACACATAACAGCTAGCTGGTGGGATTAAAATAATGGTAAAATTTTTGCAAGAGAACTAAGGAATCCGTCACCCTGTGCCAATCACCCTTTCTCTTACAAGGTTCCTGAGGAAGACATAGCACTGAAGAATGATAGCACTTGGAAAACAAAGGGGACATTTTCATTAGCTGGTACCCTGCCTAATACCCCATCATGTGGAATTCTAATAATACTGGCTTAGATGATGTGTCTTAGATTTGCATTTGAATCCTACCAGGCTTGGGCTTGTGTAGATCTTAAAGGGAGAGAAAAGACACTTTCAAAAGGTCCAGGCAGAAGGACCATGTATATGTCATCCCTGGGAAAGCAAGTTTTGTTGCCCTTAGAGTGGCATTTTTTTTGGCATGGGCAAGCCAAGGGTTCACATTGGGAAAAGCCACCTCACTCTTTCTTCTGATATCCAGTTTCACAAAAAAGAAAAGCACATCCTTTAGTTCTCAGTATGAGGGCCCCCAGCCCACCCCAACTCCAGGGCTCTACATTAATATTGCTGTCCAGGACCAGTTCAGATCCTGGCTGGATCTCACGTAGCCAATTGTGCAGTTTGAGTCTTGGACCCACCATTCTTGAAAACCATACCAGGCACGTGTATGCCCAAAATCCTGAGAGGATACTAGAGAAGTGATTGTGGTCATCCTCCCTGTGGGAGAGGGGGAGTGATTTCTCATTTGTGCGCTCTCTCTCTCGCTCTCTCGCTCTCTCGCTCTCCCGCTCTCTCGCTCTCGCTCTCTCTCTCTCGTAAGTGCACACGCTCTTTAGCAATTTTTTTTTTTTCAAAGTAAAGAACATTGTCCAGAGGATGAGTATAAACTGCAAGTAAGCAGAACTAGTTAAGCCCTAAGACCTGAGCATTGTTAAC
Organism: Tupaia tana; assembly: GCA_026018925.1. Taxonomy (NCBI): domain Eukaryota; kingdom Metazoa; phylum Chordata; class Mammalia; order Scandentia; family Tupaiidae; genus Tupaia; species Tupaia tana. Next base: position 33,706,221 of record JAKSZU010000014.1, on the reverse strand, counting down.
CCCAGGCCTGGTCTCCCTAACATCCTTTCACGACTCCTGCTGTCTTCTCCTATGTGAGAAATACTAGTGTTTGAGCAGTGGGAGAGGCTTGAGTCATTCCTTGGTACCTGACAGACTACACGTGTAAAGCAACAGCTGTGCCCACTTCAGATTCTACCTGAGTCAAAAAGCTCCACAAAAATCCTTTGCTAACCGCTCATTGAAAAGCTGGAAGCAGTAACTCATGTTAGAAGTGTATCCTAGCATTCAGTGCTTCTCCGTTAGGGCAGTCTGAGGCAACTGCAGGTGTTAAGCAGTCTTGTCTCTTCTGAACAGGAGAGGAATGGCTGAATGCACACTGAAACTAGGAAAGGGGCTCACTTAATTCACTTGAGATGGCTTGTCCCCAGCCATGCTGGACTTCCTTACTCCTCAACTCGTGGGCACTTTTTAATATAAATGGGCCTTCTACACTGATATTAAGAGCTTAATAGCCACATAGCCTATTTTATTTCCTTTAGGTAGATTTATAGGAAGGGTTTTTCTAAAAAATAAAAATCCTAGATTTCTAATTTAGATCACTAGTAAGAAATGGAGGGGCCTTTTCTGAATGAAGACTCAGTAGACTAGAAGTAATAAGAGTGACAAACAGACAAGATTATTTTTATTACTGTCATGGAGTTAAAAAAAAAATATTAATTGCAGGCCAGCAGGTGGCATTGAGGTTTAAGTAGGTTGTATCCCACATGGCCAACTGCATGGTTCAAGTCTTGACCCAACAGTTTAAAAACCATGCTGGACGCATATGTGTACATGCCCAAAATCCCAAGAGGAGAATGGAGAAGGGATTACAGCTTGGCTATCTCCCCGTATAGTGAGACATCTCTCTCTCTCTCTCCCCCCCCAAGCAAGTACATATGCCCTATAACAAACAAAAAAATTATTTGCTAATATATACAATTTAATAGATTTTTGTATTATGAAAAAAAAAGACTGGTTTTCCAACTTCTTTAAAAATCTGAATATCAGGTAAGGCCTGCACTAATTCACGGCCCCAGCTGGCTTAGGCTTGGTAGGTACTTGCCCCTTAAAAGGAATCAGACCTCTAGTTCACCTGGTTTACTTCACCTGTGGTACTTCGAGGTGCTGTAGGGCTTTGAATTTGCTTCTCTTAGGCTCGATCATCTAAAAGGCTCGAACACGAAATCATGACTTGTTCTTTTAGATGTGACTAGTTCGAAAGTGGTTAAGGCTTACACCTATTCTTTTTACTCCTGCACAAAGAATGGCCACTAGGCGTGCTTTCACTATGGAAAGGGCAGTTACATATAAAGCGGGGAATTTTACACTACTTACCTGACCAAATCGGGCATACAAAGAAAACCCTGAAATGAAGATATAAACATGAGATCTGCGATTTGAATTATTCAGGGTAATTGCCTTCGTTTTCCACCTCACTGTTTCCCTTTTTGCTTTCCTTCATAGACATAATCTTCAGAATGTTCCTCTGTCAAAGGCCATAGACATAATTCCCCTGCTTCTTTTTTTTTTTTTTTTCTTTCCCCTTTTTTCTTTTTAACTCATTTGCACTCTTGGTAGCAATTGTTGGCACTCAGCAGGGGAGTAATTGCTGGGGAATTAACCTCTGACATTTTTCTAAAAATAGCCCTAATAAATCCAATCATAGGTAATTTACCTGTCCGCGTTCCTCTGGGGGTAACCAGTGTCGAAGAAAGACTTGGCAGGCTGGCATTCCTTCTGCAATTATCTGTGATCCTAGTTCCTGGCACCTGTGTGTTTTTGCCACTTAGGAAGACAGAGTACAAATTGCCCTCTCCCCTCTGACCTCATGACCCTGTTTTCTCAGCGCCTCTCCTGGGCTTGGAATAAGGTCTTGCTTTTCCAGAAGGATATGCTGGGCTCACCAAAGCCTAAAGAGCTCGGGTTGAGCTGGAGTATTTGTGGGGCCCTTCCCTGGATTTCTGACCACCAGCACTGTCCCAATGATTTCTTTGTGTTCTGTTTCTCAATTTTTGGCGTCTGAGCTTCAGGTATCCTAACCCTGGTCCTCAGCCCTAGATTGAAATGCCGCCACTGAAACCTGTCTGAAGAAGTTTCTAGGTGTAGAAGATGGGGTGGGGGCGGGGGAGGGATTTTAGACAAAAGCCACAAGCCAGTGGGTGAAGGGTCTATGGGTGGTAGCAATTATCTAAGAGAAAATTCCATTTCCCCGAACCATGGAGAGATGCAGTTTCTCTTCCCCAAAACAAAAGGGTCGGAGCATGCTTCCCCTTTTGTTCGCCCCAGATATTTCCAGAGACCACAGTACAATGTTGGCATCTAGGAAATTTACTTTCCACACGCCACTTCTAGTGGCACTTAAAATACAGAACATAAAATCCTTGTAAATTCCACTGCGGAGACAAAGCTCTAAGCCCTTAAATGCACAGAAAAGTATGTCTATTATCTATCCTTTTAAAGTAAGTGTGCAGTTACTTAAATTGCCTTTGTCTTTTTCTTTGCAGCTGACATTATCTCTACGGTAGAATTCAACCACACGGGAGAATTACTAGCGACAGGGGACAAGGGGGGTCGGGTTGTAATATTTCAACGAGAGCAGGAGGTAAGTGGCAGTGAATGCAAAATGCCCACACTTCTCTTCTTAAAGCAGACCTCCGACTGTTCCTTAATCCTCATGTGTCGCCCTTAACCTTGCTGCTTTGCTTACAAACTAAAAACTGCCAAAAAAGTCGTTAACATCAACAGTTCTGCATTCAGACTCATAAAAGCATCTTAAAAAGAAAGCTTTCTCTGGCCACAGCCTTATCTTTCCAAGCCTGGTACTGAGCATTCAAAACCTTTTCCCCTCTGACCTGCCAAATTCCAAGGGTGCTTTTTAAGCGGGAACTCCCCCTTTTTTTTTTTTTTTTAGTGGAATTTGTCCTAGAGCTATTGAAATTCAGTCTCTCTTCACTTCAGGTGCTGCCAGAATAGGTGGGAGGAAAAAAAATTGCTTTCTTTGCCAACAAATGTAAAGAGGACAACTGGGGTCAGTTGGGAAGAAAATGATAGTTCACCCAACCAAAGGGCATGAAAGCCCACGAACTGACATCTGAGCAAACCGCACTCCACACACGTTGGTGTGGGTGACACGAGGGTCCCTGGAGCTGAGTCGTCCATGCAATGCTATTTCTGAGCAGGAATCCTAACTTCCAGTGCATTTCAAAAAGCCCATTTCTTCCTGAGACGTGTTCCGCTAGGAATCGTTTCTCTTTTTCATATAAATTGAGTTTTGGGGGTGTCTGCTTCTATTCTGACAGAATGGAATTATGGCCCAATGTGATTCCCTTGGCCTCCCCTGGCAAGGCCTTGGTGCTTCCAGCAGGTCCGTCTGTGTTCTAGTAACGCCCCCATCTGCCACAGCCGGCCTCTGAGATTCACCCAGAAGCGTCCAGGGGCAGAAGGGGGAGGCCCAGTGTAACGGGAAGGTTTCATAAGAGACTTCCCTCGCAATTTAGAGCCTGCTTTGTGCCTCCAAGCCATTTGGGTTACACCTCCCCTCCAAAAAGGAAAGCCTCATTTAGAGGTGATATATTTGATAATTGCACATTATTTGCAATTAATTTCTATAAGGGCATCATCATCCCTCGGGGTTTTATATAAATTCAAGTCCTCAGCATTAAATCAGGCACCCAGCCTATTCCATTGGCCCTGGAAACACGAAAATGTGGTTGGCAAGTAGGAACTAATAGCTCTTCGTGACCTGGAATTTTTCCTGCTTTTCCAGAGCTGTCTGGTGCTAATTGGTCTGGCACATACTACACACACTTGACAGTCTGATTTGGATGGTAGCAAATCAACACTCTTAGAAATTTATTGTTAAGGTGGACTGGCGGTTTCTCTGGAAGTAAGTGGAAGAGTAGCAAGTCTGTTAGTATTTAAAGTCCTTTGAAAACTGATTCGGAAACCTTTTCCTCCAATTTAAAAAAAAAATCCAATTAGGCTCCCAGTGATGATAAAGAGAAACCAGAGGAGCTGTTTAGCATAAATTACCCAAGGCAATATGTTGCCAGTAATATTCCGCTCCACATTTTCCGGTAGCTTTTTATAGATTTCACCTATTTTCATTTACTAACCTATAATATTGGGTAAGTCCAATTCAGTGGTGGGAGGATGGGGGACACATTTTCCAATGCCTGATGGTTTTGTTCATTCAAAAAAAAAAAAAAAAGTCAATGAGGATAAAGAATATGCAGTCAAGTGTTTAGCTTGGCGATGAAACTTGGGAAACAAAACCTGAGATGCTAGACCTCATCTAGAGCAGGTCTGCTTTTGACTTTCTGGGGTGACCTCTGTGAGTGAGTGTTGAGGAGCCACAGTCCCCAGGAGGTTGCTCCCTGGAACATCAACACCACTAAAAACATCTCCTGGGGTGTAGCACTGTCTCCCGCTGGTAACTCAAGCTAAGGGTCTGAATAGCAGGTATCCACCTAGCAATATACATTTTTTAATTGAGCCTTGTATGAAAAATCAAGCTTTTATAACAAATATTGGATAAGACTCAGATTTGATTTTTGAACACAGTTTTCCAAAGCCTGAAGGTGTTGGTGACATGGTCCTGAAATACAGGAACTAAAACTCCCCTCCCTCTTTCCCCTTTTTTCTGCCCCCTCTTTTTTCCCTCTCCCCATTTGCTCTTTCTCTTGCCCCTTTTTCAGACCCTGGCCCTTGAGTTTCTCCCATCGTTTATGGAGTTCCTGTTCGTTCTTTGCATAATCGGTGTGAGAGAAACGCCAGAGGTCAAGTGCCATTATTCACTGAACGATGCAGACGGCGTCTCCAAGCTCCTGGTTTGTCCTAGGTCCTGGGAGGAAGAAGCGGGGAAGTGAAATGCCTGATGCCCGAATTGGACACTTAGCAGTGTGGGACCTCGGAGAAGTCTGTAATATTTCCAAGTCTCCTCGGTCCTTTCCCCTGTCCTGCCTCTCTCTCTAGACTCTGTGAGGATCTCGTGAGATTATTAAAGGCCAAAGTCATGGATGCGACAGCTTTATATTTTCCGTAAAGAACTGATAAAATGCAACCATTGGGAGGAAGAAAGAAAATATTAGAACTTCTATTTATATCGCTTTAAAGTCATCCTATCTTAACTTCTATTTTTACGTATATGTTATATGTGCCATCTATTAGTACAGAAATTTATTTAGAAAATTTATACATATATGTGTATGTGTTCGAGCTGCCAGTATTAACCAACATGTGTGTGCGATCAAAAGCTTTGGAGGCCACTGAGCTACGTTAGAAACTGTGGCTTTCGTGGTTCTGCCTCACCCTCTCTGACAAGGCCTACCCATCCCACTGTTAGTGGTGCTGTAGAAAAAATAAAAAGGGATTGGTGAGTTTGCAGTTGGCTTACATGACGTAGGCTCTTGGTCATTTCTTCCCTTCCTACAGAGTAAAAATCAGGTTCATCGCAGAGGTGAATACAATGTTTACAGCACATTCCAGAGCCATGAACCCGAGTTCGATTACCTGAAGAGTTTAGAAATAGAAGAAAAAATCAATAAAATAAGATGGCTCCCTCAGCAGAATGCAGCTTACTTTCTTCTGTCTACTAATGGTAAGTGAAGGTGACTTCTCCCTGTCTGTCCTTCCAGAGATACGGTCACCCAACTATTTATTTCAGTCTTTCTCCACCTCAGTTTTTCTTTGTACTTTGTTGACTATTGAAAAACTTACCAACCATTTTTACAAGAGTCCTAGCAGAAGGCCTGGCACACGCAGAGTAAGCTCTCAATAAACAATAGCTGTTCTTTTTAAAAATAACAAATTTATGACTCCATTACATGAGACCCATTATCTACAGTTTTCAACTAATGTACATTATTTGCAGGTGTTTTTGGAATGTGACTTCCTGTCTTTTAAGATTCACTGAATGTTATTCTGGGAACATATTTCAGGAAACTCAATGTGCTGTCTCTGTGTTTGGCATTTTTGAATAGAAGTTATTAATCCCCAAATATATTTTAGGGCCTGTAAAACAGATGGCTGTGTGTCTCTCTGAGAAAATAAAGTTCTAAACCAGGAACACAAGTCAAAAAGATAGAACTATATCAAAGAAATGATTTCTTTCTCTGTTTCCCTCTACACTCTTATACCATTTGTTGGTTTAGGAGTTGATATAAATGGAGGTTAGGGTTGATTGGAAAACTTATGTAAATACTCAGTATTTCTACGGTGGAATTACCTACACTCCAGGTTCTTCAACCCTTGCTTAAAGAAGCCATCTATGTCCAAAATAATTCAGAATAAAGCCATTTATTGAAAGAATACTTGAGTAGCATAACAAGAGGATTAATATGTAAAAATTAAATGACCTTTCTCAAGCAAATGAGATGGAGAATAATTCATTTTATCTTATGTGTGTTTTAGAAATATACATTTATATATAAACCAAGAAATGAGAGGTTTGCTTTTTTATCTACACCTGGCATTTAAAAAAGAAAGGGAGATGTTCAGATGTCAAGTGAAAACAAAATGCAGATGACGTATATAATTTGATCAAACATATATTAATACTTTTAAAGACCGAATGGAAACATACTGAAAGCTTCATCATGATATTTTTTTATCATGCATTACAAGTGATTTATAAATTTATTGCTTTTATAGTTTTAATTTTCTAAGTTTTTATTGGGTTGTCGGGAAAGTCGTGACACATTTTTGCAATAGAAAAACGTGCGTGTCATGACTTTCCAGACAACCTGTTCCAATGAGTCTTATATTTAATCTTAGGGGGAAAAAAAGAGGGGAAGTATTTTGATGCGTATGAGCATTCGAGCCCCAATCCCTCAAATATAAAACCAGTGTACAAATCTAAAAAAATAAAATAAAAATAAAAATGATGATTCTGAAATAACTACTGAAGCATTATCTAAGTACATCTCATCTCAACATGGCCGGATCTCTGTTCATCTGTTTTTCCAGATTCCAAGTAATTTATTCTTTCTCATAGCTATACTTGGTGAGTTTACCTTTTTGTGACCCTATTTCTAAGACACATGAATTTGTCTTACTTTCCTCCTTTTTTAATTTTGCTGTTTGTTTCACGTAAAAGCTCTGCAAATTCAACACTAACCCAAAAGGGACTTCTGAAGATTTTGACTTAATTATTTCAAGCAGAGGAAAAGTGTGATTATTTTTCATAGCTAGCTTACTTGATGGTATGAAATTTATCCTATTGATTATTGTAATAAAATTCAAGGACTTATTAAGTACTTTGTAGGGGGAATGGGAAAGAAATCAGTGAAATGCAATGAAGATTAATTATATAGCATAATGTTCTGTTAATTGAGTTTTTAAATAGTTTTTTGATTAACAAGGATATTATCTTCCCATTTGGGATGCTATTTCATATGCCAACAGCATCTCAAAATGATTCTTAAAAGAAAAATTCCCATGTTCTTATGTGATTTTCTTTTTTATACTAATATTGAGGTTGAGAATCCCCCTTAGGCCAAATAGGTTAACATGCAAAAATTAATGGAAGACAATTGGAATTACTGTACAAAGAGAAAATGAAGATAGATGATAAGATTGTGTTTAAAAGCTGCCACAAGTGATGATGAACTACTCAGAACCAGCCAAAAGAAAGAAAAAGTCATCACTCACAGTACCAGCCACATGTTTCTTAGACTTTTTATCCATGAAGCTTCAAGATATTGAGTCAAGAAAAATCGTGTGATAATAAAGTCAAAAATGACTCCAGGCAACCCAACCATGGGGAATTGGATTGAATTCACCATCAATTATCTTTTAAAAATGTGCTTATCTCATTATAGTTGGGTACACTTTTTACTTTCGGCTAGAATATATTTTTCCTACCTTATCATTTTTAATGACAAAACCTCCATTCAGTGGTGAATCTAGATTTTGAAATTATTTGCCATATGAGAACACATATCTTTACTTAGATTTCTCATTTTGCTTTTACACTTATGATGAGAGAAGGTATACGGAATTTGTTTTTCTTGCTGTGAAAGTAGTACATGTTCATTGTAAAACAATTTTTTAAATACAGAAAAGGCACAAGGAAGAGAATAAATGTTTTTATTTAGAGAGAACCACTGTTGATATCTTCCAAAGGTAAAAATCAGAGGCATGGAGAAATCTGTTTGGTTCTGAACAGAGTTGTGAAATATTCTACAAACAGATTTTTTTAATTTAATAATGTAACACTTAGGGGACAAGCAGGTGGTGTGGTGGTTAAGGTGTTGGACTCTCCCACATGGCCCACCATGGTTTGAGTCCCGGACCTGGTGGCTTGCTTTCTCATTTCCCCTCTCTGTCTCTCTCTGTCTCTCTCTGGTCGAATTAAAATAAGTGAATGAATAAATAAAATTATATAAGATAATTTTTAAAAATAATGTAACAATAATAGAAATATCTTCCTACTTGTTAACAGTCTTCTAAAATATCATAACATTTCAGTGACTACAGAGTATTCCCCTGTGTGGTTCTTTTACAACTTAGTAGTAAGTCGCCCACTGTTAGACCTTTAGTTGTTAACAAATTCTCACTATTATAAATTATAGATGATTATAATATATACTGAATTTCTATAAATTTGTTTATAGGGATAGATGTTGGAATAGATATATGATTAGGTAAAATGTATGTTATAAGTCATGTAGGATACGTTTACTAAAAACGGTTATATAATAAATATATACAAACATGAAAATATTAATATATACAAATTTTTTCTTTTTGGAGAGGGCTATAGGGCACGTGTGCTCGCCAGACAGACAGAGAGAGAGAGACATAGAGACAGAAAGCGAGAAATCACCCCCCAGGGGGGATGGTCACGCCGCAATCCCTTCTCCTCCATTCTCCTCTCGGGATCTTGGGCACGCACGCACACGCGCCCGGCGTGAGTTTTAAGCCACCAGGTCCAGGATGTGAACCGCGGTAGACTACGTGGGAGTCCAGCGACATAGCCATTACGCTAACTGCTGGTTCCCTACAAATTTTTATAAGTTGTCTATCTCACAAAATTGAGGGAAACTTTTTTCACCTTTATGATTTTCATTTTCTAATTATATGTACCATCTGTACAATAAAAAGAGAAAAAAATGCAATGAAAAATACAAAATCTATTTATTTAATAATATAGGATTGTATATACCAAAAAACATGCATAGAGAAAATATTCTAAGGGTTCACACAGAATGTTGCCAATGACTGGAGGGATTATTGGTGATTGTCTTCTTTATGTTTGACCCATGATTTCTCTGCTTCTCTGTATAGCAATTTATCATTCATGATAAGGAAAGTGTAAGATCAAAATTGCCTTGCAAATGAGATGAGATACATTACTAAGCCAAGCAACAGAAAATATTTCTTGTTAAAAGCCTCTGCTGATCAAGAGCTAATCAAGGGACTATAGAAATACAGCCCACACTTCATTTTCTCACCCTAAAAAGTTCCGCGTGCAGAAGATCCCCAGAGAGGGTGGCACCAGAGGAGCGTTGACATACAGAAAGAAGTTCTAAATTCAACCGGCTGCTGGAAAGCCTCTTTTGCCTTTTGCCCCAGCACGTGCCAGGGCAGTGCTCAGTTCAGAGTGCACAAATTAGACACTTAGCCTTGCCCGACGTGCCCAGCCCGAGGGATGCCCAGATAGGAGAAATGGGGCCTCTTGTCTGTCAAAGCAGCCACCTCGCTGCCAAAAGCTCGCTTCACATTAGGGTGCATTCAAGACCTCAGAGGACGAGGCGTTTGTTTCTGACAGCTTCATGGGGAACAGAACTGTGATCCGCATCCCTATTCATAAGATCTCCCCAAAATGCAGGAATTGGGAGATGGTAGTGCAGAGCCAGGTGAGGAAAAATGGAGGAGCAAGATAAGGGGCAAAAGATAACAGAAACACTAGTAAACCCCAGGTAAACAGGCAGCTTTACTTTCCCGGGGTGTTAGAGAAAAGCAGTCACATATCGATGTCACAGTGGAACGAAGCTAAAGCTGTCAGAGCAACCTGTTGCTATTGTAGAAGAGTTACCTGATTGGCTGATTTTGATGTCAGCTGCCGTTCCTGAGCCGTTGTTGTTATTTTAAAGAGATTTTTTGCTATAGGGTACATGCACTTGGCCAGAGAAACAGAAGGAGAGAAATCACCCCTGAGGGTGGATGGCCACACCACAATCCCTTCTTCTCCATTCTCCTCTCAGGATTTTGGGCACACTCACACATGCCCCTGGCTTGAGTTTTAAGCTGCTGGGTCCAGAACTCAAACCACGGTCAACCATGTGGGAGAAAAGCATTGTACTCATTACGCCATCTGCTGGTCCACCCCCCCACCCCCCAGCCATTATTAGAAGTCCATGATCACGTTAAACTCTTTATTTGCTGTGATTCATTTCATCCTACTAAGAGCTCATGAGAAGGAAACCATTTTCCCCAGCTTATAGATAAAGAAACTGAGGCAGGGACTGGCAGGTTGTATGGTGGTTAGGGTTCTGAATGCCCACATGGCCCACTGTGGTTTGAGTCTTGGACCTGGCAGCTTGTTTTCTCTCAGTCTCTGTCTCTCTCTAGTCAATTAAATAATTAATTAATGGATTCTTTAAAAAATATAGAAACTGAACCAACGTCTCCCACTATTTGGCCTTTAGTCATTAACAGATTCTCAGTGTTGTAAATTATAGATAATATATGCTGTATATAAATGTATTTATAGGGATAGATGTTGAGACAGATTTATGATTATGCAAAATGTATAAGTTGTATGATGGCTATTGTGTTTACTAAAAGCAGTTACATAATTACATATACAGATGTCAGTACCTTTACTTGGAAGGTTGAAATAATGTGGGACATACTAAAAAATGTTTTATGATTTACCTGCAATTCAAATTTAGCTGGGCATTCTATACTTTTTTTTCTGCTATGTCCTGCAATTCTCTTTGTCACTCAAGTAATAGTTGTGTGCCTACCACACGGGGAGCTCACTCCTTGGTCACATGACTAGCTGGACGTAGTATGGGGATTGGGCCCAGACTGTCTGATTCCCAAGCCTACCTTGTGCAGAACAGAGGAAGATACAAATAACACAACCCAGTCCCAGCCTTCCAGAAGAGACGTTAAAATGAGTATAAATAACGAAGGCAGGGTCTGAAAAGGAAGGCCTACGAAGCAGACAGCCTGCAGACATGATTCATTTAGCTGGAACATGTTTCTTTAAGAAGTGGAATTGAAAACTGCAGGTGTGGCATGCCATTTCCAGCTCCCAGAGCCCCTGGCCCCTTTCACCTATTCTCCTGGCCTGCCTGAGCCCGGTAGGCATTGGAGTTTTTAATGCTGTGGAGAATGGCAAGTGTCCTCAGTGATAACTGTGCTGGGACAATATAAAGGCAAGAAAGGTAATTTGCACCCGGGGAGTCCCAGGAGACAGCAGGGGAAAGGAACATTTTCATTAGTTTCCTTATCATTTTATTTCCCTGGGTATTGCTTAAAATATGTTGTATAGGGGCCAACAGGTCACATAGTGGTTAAGGTGTTGGACTACCACCTAGTCAACCATGGTTCAAGTCCCAGACCCAGCAACTTGAAATTCATGCTGGATGCGTGTGTGTACATGCCCAAAATCATGAGAGGAAGATGAAGGAGAAGGAAATGTAGCATGACCATCCCCCCTTGGGGTAGGGGAGGGTCATTTCTTGCTCTCTGTCTCTCTGGTAAGCACACACGGCCTATAGCAAAAATATCTTTAAAAATATATATGTCCAGTATACATTGTAGATGAGATTTGTCCACTTATCTAACTGATTTATTGAACTGATTTATTGAACATCTATGTCCCAGGCACTGTTCTAGGTGTTGGAGATATAGTGATAAACAATACAGAAGCTCTACCTCTGACTTCATATTCCACTGAGGGAAACAGATAATTAATAAATCAAATATCTAACCAGCCAGTTTTCAAGTAGTGAAAGTACTAAGAAAACAAAGCAGAGAAAGGGGATAGAGGATGGCAGTGAAGACAGCATTTTTGTATAAGTCTTATATATGCCACTCTGAGTCTGGGACAGGAACAGAAAGAGTAAAGAGAAGGAGTGCTGAGGACAGCAGGTGCTGTGGTGACTAGCTGGGCTCCCACATGGCTGACCATGGTTCAAGTCCCAGACCCAGTGGCCTGAAAAAATCACTCCGGGTGTGTATGTGCTTGTGCCCAAAAGCCCAAGAGAAGACTGAAGGAAAGGAGATTGCAACATGGCCATCCCCCCGGGGAGGGGGCAGTGACTTCTCACTTTTCCTTTCTCTGTCTGTCTCGGGTGAGCACATGTGCCCTTTGGTAAAAACTTAAAAAAAAGAAAAAAAAAAGAAAAGAAAAAGTGAAAGAGTGACTCAGGTGAAGAAGAAAGTAAAGAGCTTTCCTGGCAGAAGGCATGGCAAATGCAGAGGCCCTGAGGCAGGAGGGCTGACTGTGCACAAGGAGCTGTAAGGAGGCCTTGTGTCAGGAGCACCGTGAGTAGGGAGTGTGAGGGGGTGGTATGGTGAGATGAGAAAGGCGAAGGAAGTGGAGTGTCAGTCATGAAGTGCCTTTGAGCACATGGACAGGACCATGTTTAAGTGGGGTAGGATGCCAAGTTAGAGGTGAATAATAGTATCTACTTCCCAGAGTTGTCATGAGTTCATTGAATGGGGCAGATTAATGTAGAAACTATAGATTTAACAACCCATGGTCAAGGAAAACCATTTGTCCCAACACAATACGCATTTTATTTTATAATAGCTCTGTCTTGGGACCAGCAGTTAGCGTAATGGCTATGTCGCTGGACTCCCACGTAATCAACACGGTTTGAGTCCTGGACCCGGTGGCTTAAACTCATGCCGGGCACGTGTGCGTGCGTGCCCAAGATCCCAAGAGGAGAATGGAGGACAAGGGGTTGCAATGTGGCCATCCCAGGTGATTTCTCGCTTTCTGTCTCTGTCTTTCTAGCTAGTGCACGTGCCCTATAACGAAAACCTCCCCAAAAGAAAAAATATATATATAGCTCTGTCTTCCAATGGCATGAGATTTAGGTGTGTGCACCCCTTCTCCTGAGCCTGCTTCTGCAACAGGGCTTTCCACCATTACCATCACCTCGCCCCCTCCTGGCCCACAAAATGCCTTCACGAGTTTTCTTTTCACTCTAATTCTAATGACTTCTGGTTGTCTTCCACAGATAAAACTGTGAAGTTGTGGAAAGTCAGCGAGCGTGATAAGAGACCAGAAGGCTACAATCTGAAGGATGAGGAGGGGAGGCTCCGGGATCCTGCCACCATCACAACCCTGAGGGTGAGTGTGAGCAGCTACTCTGGCCATGTTTTTCAACTTCCTTGGCCACTGGGGTTGGGAAAGTTCTCCTAAGGTTGGTCACATGCTGGCTGTTGCTTAGGTTGCAATTATAATGTGAGAGTGAGGTGGCTTCGGCAGGGGCTCAACCCACCCCAGTCTCTGGTAGAAGATGGGGGAGTGGAGAAGATGCCAAGATCTAATGACTACAAATTCTTGCTTTTTCTTTCTTTTGCCCCTATGGACTTGCCATATGTTACCATCTGTCCACATTATCGAAAACGTTGAGCACCTTGTATACTCAAGACACAGGGATGAGAATACCCCCCGTGAGAAGTTATAGTCTTGTGATACAGAACATATACTTCAAAATCTAACAGGCTAGGGTTCCAATTGTGCCACTTACTAGAATTTCACATAGTCAATGTAACCCGTTTGAGTTTTAGGTCATTCAAGTTACTTTTACTTTCTCCATACAAAAGTAGTGAAATTAATGCTTGAACCACTCATGGACCTGAGAGGGTTCAATGCCGAAAGGATGAAAAGTCCTTCCTTTGTGGCTGGTACTCAGCGTATGCTCTCTACTCTTCATCTCAGTTATTGTCTCTCTGCCCTCTAGAAATGCATAATCTCATAGGGAAAGACCATCTTTAAGATGAATATGCAAACGATAAGGACACTAAATAGAGGAAGAGAAATGTACTGGAAGTGTGCGAGAGTTGCAGTTTAATCAAAGAAGAGATTACATTTGATTCTGAAAGGCCAGGAAAGGTCTTGTAAGAAGTTATGTAAAACTTGGATTTCTGGGGCCAGCATGTGGCATGGTGGTTAAGGTACTGGTCTACCACATCACTGACCGCACTTTGAGTCCCAGACCTACCTGGTGGCTTGCCTGGCTTGCTTTTTTTCAGTTTCTCTCTCTCTCTCTCTCTCTCTCTCTCTCTCTCTCTCTCTCTCTCTCAGGAGCATACATGCCCTGTAGCAAATTTTAAAAGTAATAATAATAAATAAAATTTAAAAAAAAAAAACAGATTTCCAGGGGACCAGCAGGTAGTGTGGTAGTTAAGGTGCTGGATGGTCCCACATGGCTGACCATGGTTCAAGTCCTGGACCTGGTGGTTTGCTTTCTTACTTTCTTCTCTCTCTCTCTCTCTCTCTCTCTCTCTCTCTCTCTCTCTCTCTCTCTCTCTCCCCCTCTCCCCCTCTCTCCCTCTCTCCCTCTCTCCCTCTCTCTCTCCCTCTCGCCCTCCCTCTCTCCTCTTTCTGGTCAAATTAAAATAAATGAATAAATAAATTATTTTTAAAAATATTTCTAGAGTGGCTGGCAGGTGACATGGTGGATAAGGGCGCTGGACTCCCACATGGTTGACCACGGTTTGAGTCTCGGACCTGGTGGCTTGCTTTCTCACTTTCCCTCTCTCACTCTCTCTCTGTCTTTCTGTTCAAATTAAAACAAATAAACTAGTTAAATGAATGCATAAATAAAATTAAATAAATCTTTAAAACAAAAAAGTAAAAAATATTTCTAGAGTCAACAAGTGGCATGGAGGTTAAGGCGCTGGATAACGCATGGGCAGCTGTGTTCAAGTCCCAGACCTAGTGGCTTGAAAGTCATGCTAGGTGCATATGCATGAGTACGTGCCTAAAATCCCAAGAGGAGATTGCAGGAGAAGGGATTGAGGTGTGCCCATAATTTCACACACACTCCCTCTACCCCTGCCCCCAGACAAGTGTGAGCACACATGCCCTATAGCAAAAAAAAAAAAAGGAAAAAGGTTTCTAAAAGTGAACTTTTAAGGGAAATCTCTGTAGACATAGGTTAATGTGGTTTAGAACTGAATGAGGAGTTTAGTTTTGAACATGTTCAGTTTGAGAGGTAAAGCGGCATGTGTTGGGACCAGCCCTAGCCCTGAGGGACTTCTAAAGCCATGTAAAATATGTGCTTTCAAATACCAGCTGCTCTACTGAAAAACAAACATTGAGATGAGAGAGTGACATGTACACAAGGAAAAGAAGCATTTACACCCTAGGTTTAAAAGCAGAAGTGGGAATTAGATAGTCATTGTGTGCCTGGCTGAGTAGCTTGCTTGTTTATCTGGTCATTTCATTCAAGCGTTTGTGCGTTCGTCTGTTTATTCAGTGGCTGCTTTTTGAGCACAGGCTCTGCTGACCAGTGTGAGGCTATTGGTGTCTGCTCAATACCAGTGGGCACACGGTCTTCAGCGGAGCTCCCTCTGAGCCACGGTGCCTTGACTGTGTGTTTCCATTCACCAGCCTGTGCCTTCGACCCTGGATGACTACACGCAAGTCCACCTGATCTGGCTGGTTGGGAGAGGCACAACTGAATGCTCTCAGTGATGCAGATGTTTTGGAGGCTGCAAAATAGAGTGATTAAAAGTGTGGATGCTGAGGGGCCAGCAAGTGGCACTAGATTCCCACATGGCCAACTGTGGTTCGAGTCCCAGACCTGGCAGTGCTCGCTCGCTCTCTCTCTCTCTCTCTCTCTCTCGCTCTCATCAAATTAAAAAGATGAATAATAATAACAAATAAAATAAAATGAATAAATCTTAGGAAAAAAATGTGTGGATGTTGAGGGCCAGCAGGTGGCAATAGTGACTAGGATGCTGGACTCTCACATGGCCAATCATGGTTCAAGCCCTGGACCTGGCTAGAAAATCATGCAGGGTATGTGTGTTTGCATGACCAAAATCCTGAGAGGAGAATGGAAGAGAAAGGATTGCTGCATGGCCATCCCCCCGTGGGTGGGGTGGGGGGGGCAGTGATTTCTCACTTTCCTTCTCTCTGTCTCTAGCAAACGCACACACCCAAGGACAAAAACCTAATGGGGCCTCATATAGGTCTGCTTAACCCCTTGGAGAATTCTATCCTGTGATAAAGAGAAGTCCTGTTTTAGTTTCCACTAGAGCAGAGACCCTCCTGATGGCAAGACAGTGATAGTAATGAAATAAACTTTATACCAAACACAGAGACCCTGAAGTGTGGCTGGGAGCAACCCCAATTTCAGTTCTTGCTTTCTTAATAACTATCTGTGTGACCCTGGCCAATGAATCACATTTCTTCCCTTCAAGCTTAATTATAAGCTGCCAAGCAGAGGACGAGGAAGTGCAGATGCCCGAGACGCCTCTTCAGTGGAGCGATCTGGAGGAATCTACATGTTAACATTTACCCCTGAGGCTGAAACAAGGGGGTCTGTGGGCACTGGACTCTATGATCCCTATGGCCCTTTGGGACTGTCTTTTAAATGAGCTTCTTTTATTTTTTCAATGATTTGAATAGTTACTGACTCATTTGGGAGCCGTGTTTGCTATAAAATTGTAAATATCTGCATCTGATTTCACTCCCCTCTCGCTTGCTAGACTTTCAAATGTTCCACATTTTAGTGTAAACACTCCAGCATTCTTTTGAAATGCTTAAGACCCTCGAAAGGCCAGCCTCCTTTTCTTTTTGATTCCAGTGGTAGACAGGAGGAAAAAAAGAAGAAAGAAAGAACAAAACAAAACAAAACAAAAACAGGCAACCCTGAAGGCCCTAGATTCAGAAGAGTGATCTAAACTGAGAATAAGCTGACATGATATTAAGTAGAATATAATTTACTAACATGCTTTGCTCTTGAAATTTGCATTGCCAGCAATTGTGTCTTCCCCCCCTCTCTGTACCATGATCACCTCTCTCTTGTTTTCATAGTTTCCGGTTCTACGTGGGCTTTGTGAGTGAGAATGTTTAATAATACCCGACAGCTAATTAATCCTCACTGCGTAATGAACCTGTTCTGTTTCAGCGCTGAGAGGCTCAGCTTTTCAAAGCAAGAAAGCTGCTAATTTTTTTTCCATGAAAGATAGTCTTTCAAATCCAATCTCTTAGTACCCAAAGAGTGCATGAAAAGCATTTCTATGAAAATGGTATCCCCCTACTCAGTATTGTAAAATTCGAAGCAAGAGTCATGATGATAATTTAATAACACCTTACAGTTGTAAGGTACCATTTACATCACAAAATGTTTTCTTACCTAACTCCTTGATTCATCTTCCAGTGAGGAAAGCATGACAGACATTTGGCAGGTGAAATGCTAGTATCCAGTATTTATGGGACGTTTGCTGTATCCCATGGACTGTGTTGTACTCTCTGCATTAGCTACCTCAGGAGGTATAGTTCACTGTTGAAATGTCCATGTAACAAGTGAAGCTCCAAGAGATTAAGTAAGGTACCCAAGATCAAACAGGACTGAGAGGTGAACCGCGATCTACTTTGTTCTGAGACCTGAAGTCTTTAGGTTCAGAGAGGGAAAGTGACTTATTCAAGGTCCTTCCACTGGTTCTCCTAGAGTTTGGATTAAAAGGAAAGATCCTTGGCTTAAACTTGGATACAAACATTTGAGCATTTGAAATGGTTTTCTTAATAATTAGTGCTGTTATTTTTCCAGATCAGGGAATCACTCTCTCACACACAAACAAATACACCATGTGGAATTTCCAGATCCCTTACCTCAGCGTGGAAAAACAAAGACCCTTATGGTCTTACACAGTCCCTCTGTGCTCTTCTTTCCCAACCTCCAATACCTTGGGGCAGCAGATCCTCGGAGCCTTTTCTAGGCAACAGGAACTTGTTCAAGTGCCTTAATCAGCCTGGGATGGGAGCTGGGTGCTAAGAAATTGCACTTAGCACACTTCTCCCTATAGGATGAGCCTGGGCTTGCTAGTTTCCTCATTATGGCTGGCCACCAGTGCTCTGGGAACCTAGATGAGGTTGAAATTTGCTCTTTAACCCCTTATAAATATAGGATCTACCCCTAGAAGGTGTGAGCTCTGAAAGTGTGACTTGTCATAACCTCCTCACAACTGAAGGTGGGGGACCAGCAGGTGGTGTGTTGGTTAAGATGTTAGATACTTCCACATAGCCAACCATGGTTCGAGTCCCAGACATGGTGGCTTGCTTTCTTGCTTCCTCTCTCTCTAGTCTCTCCCTGGTCAAATTTTTTTTAAAAAAACTAAATGGATGCATAAATACTTCTTTTTAATTGAAAGTAGTATAATGAGTTCAAGCTTTTTTAGTTTGTTTTTTTGTTTGTTTTTTTTTTAGTTTGCTATAGGGCATATGCACTCAGCAAGGGAGTAAGTGGGAGAGAGAGAAAGTGAGAAATCACTCCCCAGCTGGGATGTCTATGCTCCAATGCCTTCTCCATTGTCCTCTCAGGATTTTGGGCATACACGCACATGCACTCAGTGTGATTCTCAAGCTGCCAAGTCCAGGACTCGGAACTGCTTAGCCATGTTGGACCTAGCTGCCTTAACCCCCATGTCACCTGCTGGTCCTGAATTCAAGTTTCCTAATAGGTTTTATTAAAGCACACCTTCTAGCCAATAGAGATAATAATAGTAATCATAATAATAGCCACCATTTATTGAGGGTTTACTGTGTGCCAGGTGCCAGATTTTCTATCCTTCCATCATTCAGTCCTCATAGAAACTCTCTCAGGTAGATTCTGTGATTCTCCAAAGCCATAGGTCTGTTATGTCCAAAGCCACAGCCCCTCAGGTAAGTCTTCATTCAAGTGCCATTTTATTAGAGAAGTGTCCTAGACTACCCTATGGTAATAGCCATTTACATCTTTCTGTTCATCCTCTGTGTCTTGCCCTGCTCCTTTTTTCTTACCTCTTAACACTGCCTAATACTGTGTATCATTTGTGTTTGATGTTGTCTGTCTCCTCGCTGCCTCCAGTAAAACATAAGCTCCAGGAAAGCAGAGACTTATGCTTTGTTCTCTCCTGTAACTGCAGAACAACACAGTCGAGCTGGAAGAATGCATGGCACGTGGTAGGCACTCAGGAAATATTTGTCAGAAGAATGGATTACACAGAAATGGAAGCTGAGTATAAGAATAGGCAAGAGGTGTGTCCAGAATTTCACAGCTGGAAAAGGGCAGAGCTGGGAGCAATCCTGTAGTCCAGTGGTTAGGGGAGCCAGATCCTACTTGGTCAAATACAGTTCAAATCCCTTCCCCAGAGGCTTGAAAAACACTCTAGGCACCTGTGTGTGTGTGCCCCAACACAATGGAGAAATAGAGAAGGGATTGTGATGGGACCATGCCCCACTGGGGGGTGCTTTCTCTTTCTCTTTCTCTGTATCCCTGGTGGGCGCATGCATTCTCTAGCAATTAAAAAGAAAAGAAACCGGCAGAGCTGGGGCTCATATTTAGTCTGCCTGACTCTAAATTGGATGTTTTTTCATCCTTATTCTCTACAGTTTCCATTTTCTAAGAAAATATTAATTCATAACCACAGAGCAGGGGGATTTCATTATTGATTTAAGTCTCAGAATTCTTTATCAAAGCTTTCTTCACATATCAGCTTGATTTGGGAAAGGCAGAGGGTGAGGGTGAGAGCCACAAAGCCTTTTCTGACACAGAGTGGATACACAAAGGGTGTGCCGTGTTTTAGAGGAAAGATTAAATGATAACGTGTTTTTATACATGTCTTCAACCAGTGACTGCTGCTGTCCTCTTTCCAGCTCAGGACACAGACAGGTTCTTGTTCTCTCCAGAGATCACCTTGTCCCATTTCAAATGACCCTGCTGTTTGCAAATCCTATTGCTGGCAATTTAGATACCCCACCCCACCCCCCAGTTAGTCTCAGACGCTGTGACGAATTGGCACGTGCATTTACCAGCTCAGATTCCTGGAGGGAGACTTCTGAGGACCCTTGTTTACAGGTCATGGGAGGGGCCAGTAGGTGACATAGTGGTTAAGGCACTGGACTCCCATGTGACCAACTATAGTTTGAGTCCCAGACCTTGTGACTTGAAACTCACGCCAAGTGCATGTGCGTGTGTGCCCAAAATCTCCGGAGGAGAAGGGATTGTGGTGTGGCCATTCCCCCTCACACCGGGGGGGGGGGGGGGGGTGATTTCTCACCTTCTCTCTCTCTCTGTCTTTGTGTCTCCTGTGAGTGAACACACCCTACTGCAAAAATCTCTCTTAAAGAAAAACAAAAACAGGTCATGGGACCAGTCAGGTTGACTAGTTGTTTTCCTAAAAGCATGATCTTTTTAGTGATACAATCAGTTTAGTTACCTGACCTCTTTTCTAAAGAACTGATTAAACAGGTCAACATTTTAAGTTTACAAATAATAGCAACTACATTTATTCAGCTCTTCTTAGTGGCAGGCTTGGGGCTGAGCAGTTTTATGTGCAAGTTAGCAATTCTCACTATATCATAACCCTATGACTTAGGCATCCTGCCCATTTTAGAGATACGTAAACAGAGAGTTAAGCAATGGCTTAAGGCCTCCCAGATAGTAAGTGACAGTGCCAGGAACAGAGCCCCGTTCTTCCTGCTTCCAGAGGCCTGTCCTCCCTATTATGAGGACTATTACGGCATGGCCCTAGATTTAGGCAGCAGTGAGACTGGTAGCCTCTAACACCCAGGACTTCCATATATATTTTCATCCCATCTATGAGTATCCTTTGTGCCAGGCACTATACTAACCACATGCTACCTGCCACACAGTGGGTCTTACTACAAAAACAAATGAAATTTGCACTCTATCTCGGGGCGGGGAGAAGACAAGTTGCACAAATAGCAGTGACATGAAATCAAGTAGTGGTTCTCAAATGACAGTGTGCCCTGTGGTCACCTGGGATGCTTTTTAGAAAGTAGTCACTGGCCATATCACCAGGGATTCTGGTTTAAAGTGTCTGCGTTGGACCGAGAAATAACAGCTCTGACAAGACCCCTCTCAGAAAACTCCCAGGTGATTCTAGCGCCAGTGGTCCCTGGGTCATACTCTTGAGAACACCTGAGGAGGTAAGTGTCTCAAGAAAAGCACGAGATATCACCACGGCCGTTCATAGGAGGCACAGAAAGGAAAAAAGTGGGATCAGGGGAGTTTTGCAGATGTATTCGAGAAATAGATGGGCTTTCATGCTGGGAACCTCATTTGATGATCCCAGGTAGGGCAGGCATTGCTATTTCCTCTTTCGTGGTGTGGATGTGATTGTCCCATTTATAAACGGGACGACTGAGGCTCCAAGAGGCCATGTATCTCATCCAGGATCACACAGCTAAAAAGAGGCAGAATTGAGACTCAAGGGCTTTCTGGTTGCCCACAGCCCTTAGACCTTCTTTTTGCATTCTAGTGACCATGTGGTGACACTCACTCCCAAAGAATGGTAACCCCAGGTCAGTTTCAAGGCAAATTATGGGTTAAGATCAGCCTTCACTGCCCCAGGTTATCACTTTGTGTTTATCATTTGATAACCAAGGCCTCTTAAGATACATATAGCCTTTCTCTAAGCATTTTTTAATTTTTTTAGACTTCATTTTGTGATATATTGCTGCTCTGGGGGCTTAATAGTCTATCTTTTGATGGTTTCATCTTTCTTTACTTTTGTCACAAATAACAATGGAATATTTAGCTACTGTGGTGAAAAATCAATCAAGCCTGTTCCATATTCACAGGCTCGCAATGGCCCCCCGATGGCCCCCCTGGATTAGATTAACTTTGTGAATGTGTCACTCTGGTATGGATAATTTCTCAGCCTTCACTCCATCCACCCTCTCCTGCCTCTGCGGGTGGATATTGAGATCTCTCATTGATTGACGGCCCCAAAAGGGAATACTGTCATGTGATGTGTGTAACTCAGTGGGACGCACATACTCTGTGTTTATGAAAATAAATCATCATTTTTGCTATTGTTATTGATTGCCGTCATTATCTGATTGTATCTGTCTGTGTCATGGGGTTTGGTTTATGGGATCAAAAAGCAGTCCACAGGAACCTCAGGCGCTAAGCTCATAGACAGGCCCCTGTGTTTTGACATGTTGTATCTTTGGGGATGATGAGCATTGGGGATGTTCCTAAACTCATTGGCCAATTTCTTCAGCTAATGTTTAGGGAAACAGTGTGAGTTCATTGTTGGCCAAAGAACCAATCCATTTGAAATTATAAGACCAGCTTACATTTCCAGGAGCATCTTGCAAACATTGGCTAATTTAACCTTCAAGATAAATCTGAGGTAGGTACTGATAATATCCTCATTTTAGACGTGGTCCCTGAAACCAGAGTGGTTGAGGAACTTGCCTAAGATCAGATGGCTGTAAGTGGTAGTGCTTGGACAGGAGTTCACTTCTCTATCATTCCAAGCTTCGTGCTGCTGTCCTGCCTCTTCTATTAAAATAGAATGCCTGGGATAAGCATTTAAATGTTCAGGATAAACTGGAATATTCGTAAGAAAGCAGAGCCAGGGACCAGCAGTTAGCGTAATGGCTATGTCGCTGGACTCCCACGTAGTCGACCGTGGTTCGAGTTCCGGACCCGGTGGCTTAAACTCAGGCCAGGCGCGTGTGCGTGCGTGCCCAAGATCCCGAGAGGAAAATGGAGAAGAAGAGATTGCGGTGTGGCCATCCCCTCTGGGGGGTGATTTCTCGCTTTCTATCTTTCTATCTCTCTCTGTCTGTCTGGTGAGTGCACGCGCCCTATAGCAAAAACCTCTCCAAAAAAAAAAAAGAAAGAAAGCAGAGCCAGAGAACGATTTGTCAGAGAGACTGTAGAAGTTGCTGGTCCTTGGGCAGGAGTGAGTTTCTGTTTTAGTTTTGAGAGAAGGCAGGGCAGGAAGAGTACATGGAAATAGGTCATGGTTTATCAAACCTGTGTGATCATCAGACTTTGGGAATGTTGTTCATAAGTCATCCCCAACCCACTGACTCAGAATCACCAGTAGGAGGGCCAAGGAACCCTACCACATTTCTCAACTATACCCCATTCCAAAGATCAGCAGGGTTTGAGAGCCATTGGCATACTGATTTGATTTTTACTCCTTTTTCTGCCTCTCTCCCCCTACCTCAAAGTTCTATATGGATCAATCTGAAGGCAACATTATTATCAAAACATGATTGATTGCCTTTGCTCTTAAGTGAATGATTTGATTAAGAGTGAATTTCTGTCGTGCCTGTGGCTAAGATTGTAAGCTGTTAAAATCTTTCATATCTCAAGTTCTTCTCCCTCTTCCTCCTCGTCAAGGGGAGTAGGGGGCAGGCCACCTAGTGGCCAAGTGCTCTAATAATCTAAATATTTCAGACATGTGTTAAATATGTACAATGTGCCAGGCCTTCTACGAGGCGGGTTCCAAGTACCATCTCCTAGTACCCTGACAGCCACCCTGTGGACTGGGTACTGTTGTTACCCTATTTTACAGGGGAGGGCATTTGATTCAGAAGGCTGAAGTGACTTGACTGAGTTTACAGCTAACAAACAGCAGAGGCTTTTTTTTTTTCTTTTTTTAGGTTTTTGTCATAGGGCATGTGCGCTTGCCAGAGACGAAAGAGACAGAGAGATACAGAGAGAGGAAAAGTGTAAAATCATTCCCTAAGGGGGATGACCACATCGCAGTCCTTTCACCTCCATTCTCCTCTTGGGATTCTGGGCATGCACACACATGCTTGGCATGGTTTTCAAGCCACCAGGTCCAGGACTCAACTAGCGATCAGCCATGTGAAAGTCCAGTGCCTTGATCATGATGCCCCAAAAGTCTTATTTTTAACCAGGTTTGGTCTGACTTCAAGATCTGTGCTCTCCAGTAAAAGACTGGGTCTCTAACCAGATCTCAACTGTGATCTATAAAATGAAAATAATTGCACATTCTGCTCATGAGATCAGGCCAATAAAATAGAGTAACTTGCGGAAATGCCTAGCAGGTGGTGCCTAGCCGTTAATGGATGCTCAGTACGTGTTATCACCCTTTCTTGGCCCTTCTGAACATCTTCTCATTCAGCCGAAGACTGGGAGCTTCAGGAAAGCCTGATGAATATACTGAAAAGTCTAAAGCAGTATTACTAATAGAGACCAGCAATCCATTGTGCTTTATTCTGAGGGTGTATCTGTACTGACTCTCCTGAGTTGCCTTGGGTTCAGAGTGTATTCACCAGACAGTAAAAATATTTTCTTTCGGGACTGGCAGGTTGTTGAGATGCTAGATTCCCACATGGCTGATGGCAGTTTGAGTCCCGGACCTGGGGACTTGCTTTCTTACTTTCTCTCCCTTTCTCTTTCTCTCTGTCTCTCTAGTCAAATTAAAAATAATAAATAAAATAAAGAAATGGTTCTTTAATTTTTTTTTCTTTCATCCAGAAGATAGCTTTGAAAGGCTGCATTTAGCATGTAGTAGTTAGATCCAATTTAAATATAAATGTAAGTAGAATTCTACACCTGGTTTAGGATCAAATTTTCTTTGTTTCTTACTCCCAGACCCTTTGGAAGACATCCATGGCTTCTTGAACGTGTGAGGAACTACTGAACCACACAACCTGTCTGTGTACTCAGTGGTAGTAGGAAGCTGAGAAATCTCTTGGTGTCAGAAAAAGGAAAGGATCACATTACAGAAGAACATCTGGATGTTTCTCTCGAGTCAGTCCTCTTGAAATTCCTTGGCCCTAAGACTGAGTAGTGCTGTAGCCTGTGATCCATTTCTTGGTCATTAAATGGTCCGAATTTCAGAGATGTGGAAAGGTTGACCAGGACAGGGCAGGCAATCTCATCATTGCCTCCAACCTAACGATTTACACTGACCCAGATAGGTTTTTCTCAAAAGAGAAGTTATTAGTGTGATTCTCCATCTTCTCATGTAAAGGGCTCTCTGTTATACTTTTTCAAGGAAGTAGAAAATCAAGCCATAATTGGATGGTTGAAGGGGAAAATAGCTCCATTTTCTGAATCGCTCAGATGAAATTATATGAATTATGAGTGTAATGGGAAAGATGTCCCCACACCAGGTCCCAGCTCTGAAGTGTGAGTTCACTACTGCTGAAGTCAGACGTGTGAACCTCTACTCCCTGAAACTCACGTGTGTGTGTGCATGTGCAGATGTACACATGACGTGTATGACCCAAGCAGTGCATTGCTCAAGAAATCTGAAAATGTTAATAAAGCTTAGAACTGACTTTTGTTTCTCAATTAGACTTTTAACAGGAGATGAAAAATGTGTGCCCAGATCCCTTTTTGCTACCAGGCCATCCAAAGAACTAATTTGAAATCACAAGAGGATGTCTAGGGCCTCTGCTTATTATACATAAGATTTTTATAGGAAATAATTAGCACAAATGGATTTAGAATCCAGTTCAATAAAGAATATGATCACTTTGATCCTAGCACATTGCAAACCAGGCTTCATCAGATGCATTGATGTAAGCATTTTAAATACCAGTCCTTACCAGAGAGAAAGATTTTAAATATTTCCCTAAAGGGTAATAGATAATAAGATTCTTTGCTTTGATAAGTAATTTTTTTTTTTTTCGGAGAGGTTTTTGCTATAAGGCATGTGCGCTTGCCAGAAAGACAGAGAGAGATAGAGAGACCAAAAGCAAGAAATCACCCCCCAAGGGGGATGGCCATGCTGCAGTCCCTTCTCCTCCATTCTTCTCTCAGGATCTTGGGCATGCACACACATGTGCCCAGCGTGAGTTTAAGCCACCGGGTCCGGGACTTGAACCACAGTCAACTACATGGGAGTCCAATAACATAGCCATTACACCAACTGCTGGTCCCAATAAATAAAAATTTCAAAAACTAGAAGAAGAAAAACTTCTATGAGGATAGTTTCATGTTAAAGGAGTTTGTTTGTTTTTTGGGTTTTTTTTTTTTTTTTTTTTGAGAGGTTTTCACTATAGGGCGCGTGCACTCACCAGACAGAGACAGGCAGAAAGCGAGAAATTACCTCCCGAGGGGATGGTCACGCCGCAATCCCTTCTCCTCCATTCTCTTCTCGGGATCCTGGGTACGCACACACACACGTCCGGCGTGAGTTTTAAGCCATCAGATCTGGGACGCAAACCACAGTTGACTATGTGGGAGTCCAGCGACATAGCCATTACGCTAACTGCTGGTCCCAGGAGTTTTTATTTTTCAACAAAACAAACAAAAACTCTATTCTTTGGTTTCCTGAGAACAATTGAGCCATAAGGAAAGTTGTTTTTTTTTTTTTTTTTTTTGAGAGGTTTTTGCTATAGGGCACATGCACTCACCAGAAAGAGCGAGACAGAGGGATGGAAAGCAAGAAAAAAGCATGGCCATTCTCGGGAGAATGGCCATGCCATAATCCCTTCTTCTCCATTCTCCTCTCAGGATCTTGGGCACTAGTGCACATGCGCCGGGCGTGAGTTTAAGCCACCGGGTCTGGGACTCGAACTGCGGTCAACTACATGGGAGTCCAGTGACATAGCCATTATACTAACTGCTGGTCCCAGGAAAAGCATTTTCTAACTGATTGTTCTACCTGTTATATCTGTGTGTGTTTGAGTGCTACAGAATGGGTCACACCCACTTGTAATTCATGATCAGGTGATCAATTGGACCTGTGTTCTTTACCAGGAAAATGTTGAAAGCAGTGGTACACACATAGTCACACACATAGCCACACACATACATGGTTACACACACAGTCACATATACACGTGGTCATGTACAGACATATGGTCACACCCATGCTCAGTCACATCTGTTTCTTGCCCAAGTAAGTATGGAAAATCCCAACATAAACACATTTACTTGATTTAGACCCTTAATACACTAAAATGCAGTATCAAACTCCAAGAAAGTTATGCAACATGTAATGTTTTCCACTGATCTTAATTGACCAGGAAGAACTTTTTCTCAATATAGGAGATTACTGTTCTTTAGAACATTCTACTCAAATCATAGTATTCAGCTCTTACTAGCCACAGGATCAAGAGCTTGTACCAAAATGTGGGTTGTTTGTCATTAAGCCAGCGTGTAGTGCAGATGACATTTTTCTTTCCCATAGCAAGACTTTCTCAATGGACGAAGCCATGCACCACTTCTGACTGAGCTTCTCTGCCTTGTCACGGACCAGTAGCAAACAGTTCATAGATCTGTTACTTGGAACAGCACAGCTGTAGACTTCAGTTTGAGAAATGCTGTCTGAAAGAATTGGGTCGACGAACAGGAGTTAGTCCTGGTGGCATGTTCACTCTGAGCTCAATGCCTTCCCATCACAAAATCGCCTGATGGTGACATCCTTCATAGAACCTCCACCTTGACATTCAGTTTCATTAGTAGCAACTGGGAACTTCCTGGTGCCCGACACTGTACCAGGCACTTTGAGTACTTCAGGTAATCTTCACGCTAACCCCACAAGCTGAAAACCACTAATGCCACCTTACAGATGAGGAAACCTGATTCCATATGGAGGAAGCAATTTCCACAAGGTCAGTCACTCCACAAGCAAGTGGCACAACCACAATTCTCCCTAGACTGCCTGACTGCAGACCTCGCACCCTTAACTACCCTGCTGTCTGCCCCCCAGCAGTGATGGTGTTAAACCTTCTGGGCCTCTGGAGGCTTTATCCTACTTTCAGAGACCTCTTGAAACAGAAATGCCCCATTTAGTCTGTTCACAAATGTTCCCTTTCACCTAGCCTAGCTTCCATCTCATTTGCCATTTATCAAGGAAGTTTACAGACAAATAGTCATGATGAATACATATGGTTCCTACGCATGCAGCTTACATTCCAGAGCAAAACTATCTGGCTATGAGCTATTACTTGAAAAATCTCAGCAGTGTCAACCTTGCATGCCCCTGCTAGACATTACAGTTGATCCTGTTGTGTATTTTGACACTGCCTGAGTTCCTTCTTGACATTTTCTTCCCTGCTTCTGATCTCCTGTCCGCTCACTACTTTCAGGGATTGAAACAGTTCTGCAACATTCAATTAAATGAAAGGACATTGTCTGTCTAACGCCCAAACATCTAGACACAAGGTGAAAAATCTCATCTAATTATCTTGCAAGTTCAATGCCAAATAATGCAGATGTTTAGAAATGTCTGTAAACTCATCATTTTTAGTTATGCAAATTTAAATATCTAAGAACGGCATTCTGTGGGAGAAACATCAAATTACCAAAGCGTGCAACAGAGCAGAGTTCAGGAATTGTAAGATTAGATATTGAGATAGAAGTGACCCAAAGTGTCTCATAGTAGAGTCAGCTATGTAGATGACCCACAAGGACTATCACACCAGTCCTGAATGGATGGCCAAACTAATTATAGGCACCACCTAATTCTTGATGACTCTTTTTTTTTTTCATTAATTGCATATTTACTTACAGAGTACCTGCTGTAAGCCAAGCACTGTAATGGGTCCTAAAGTTGTAGTAGTGAATATGAAAGACATGGTCCCTGTCCTCAAGGAGCTTACAGTCTCTTTGTTGGAAAGCATATGAATCCAATGTTCCTGATGTAACATGGACATGGTACTGGGGCCTGCGGAGGAGAGGTTCCTTCATGGTGCATGCATAGGAGAATAGAGGATGGGGAGAATTTGATCTCTTCCAGGGCAGCAGAGAATAACTTTGTGAACAATTAATATTTGAGCTGAAGCATGAGATAGGTAAGAAGAGGATCAGGAAGAGTATTTCAGGAAGAGGAAGTGCCATAGAGAAAGGTGGTAAGGTGGGAAACTGCAAGAGAGCACACGAATGAATGGAGGACAGAGGGACTAGAATTCTGAGTATAGGCAGTGCACAGTACCATAGATGCAGGCAGGCAGGCAGGCTAGGGCCAGACCATCTGGGCATCACAACCTTGTTAAAGAACTTGTTCTTTTTCCCAGGATTAATGCAAGCTTGTCTTCTCTGCTCAGGTTTTTTTTGTTTGTTTGTTTGTTTGTTTGTTTGTTTTTCCTCTAGGGCATGTACACTCATCAAAGAGTTAGAGAGGGAAAATGAGAAATATCTCCCACTCCCCAAGAGGGAGATAGCCATGCTGCAATCCCTTCTTCTCCCTTCTCTTCCTGGGATTTTGAGCACTCACGCATATGCACCCAATGTAATTTTTAAGCTGCCAGTTCCAGGATTTGAACTGTGCAGTTAGTCATGTGGGATTCTGCCGCCTTAACCTCCACACCACTTGCTGGCCCAAGAATAACCCTTCTCTGCACAAATAACTAAATTTCCACACCCAAGACAGGGTGTACAACACAGGAGAAAAGCCATTCGCACAGCCTAGAGAGTTCCAGGTGAACGCTAGGAGTTACGTTTCAGAAATGGCAATGTATCAGTCTGGCTGTGTTGCCCTCTAGTCCCCAGTTGCCACTGTTTTGAAACATGTCAGGGCACGGCCTCTACCGAGCTTCTTCAATACCAACGCGTCCTCCCTCCAAGGTGAACCGTCCCACGAGTGATTGAATTGTTTGGAGGGTCATAGAACCTGACAGCTCCCTATTACACAAAGGAAAAGATAAGCTTCCGATTAGTCCTGGGGCTGGAGGAAGTCGAGATAGAGTGCACCTGTCAGAACTGCTTACGACAAATAAATCATTACCTCAATTTTCCGTGCAAGCATTGGGCAGGGAGAGCAAGAAGGAAGTGGCTGAGGTTGGTTAGCAGTGCAGAACCGTATAAAAGAGCTCCTGCTTTCCTGCAAAGCAGGATTTGCTCTGCTATCCATGCAAAGAAAACAGAGCCCCATGCCCAGAGGAACGATGGAGATAAATGCCTACTGGCTCCAGAAAGGGGCAATTTGTTTCCCTGGCATTTACTAATGGCTTTTACCACTAATCTAATGATGGCAGCCACCAAAGCTTTCCCAGACACCAAAGGGAGCAGGCTTGGTATGACACTTGCTGTGTGGAGGAGCCCGGATTTCCCCGTCATGTAACCACCATTGCAATCACGGTTGTGATGTTGTTGCCACCCTTTCTTGCACTCCCTGGGCATGAATCTCTGAGACAGGCTGACAATGGCTAACCTGCTATCCCACAATCTAGGATATTAGTATTCCTAGGGACAGAAAAAAAGCATAAAACTAAAAAAAAAATAATAATAATAATTAAAGACAGCAATCAGAAGATGTTCAATGAAGACTTAACAGCTTAACTTGATGGGCAATGCCCAGATTTTCATTGTGTTCTATGTTGTGTAAAATGCCAAGTAGCTAGCAGAATGTGAGAGCCTGGAGGACTCCCGGAGGACAGGCCCCAGCATGGAGTAAACTTCAATTCGTACCGCAGACCTCAAGAAACTGCTTCTGGGCTATTCTAGACAGTGTGGACAACACTGTGGAAGAGAATGGTTCATTTTCCAAAATGTACTGAAATGAATTCAATTCCCAGGGCTTTGGAGAGGGAGTTTGGCAAGTGGTACCCATATTGAAATAAAACCAGGGCTGGCTAAGGGAGCCAGATCCCACACGACTTATTGGGGTTCAAATCCTGGACCCAGTAGCTTGAAAAACACACTGAGCATATGCACATGCGTATCCAAAATCCCAGCAGGATGGAGAAATGGAGAAGGGATTATAGCGTGCGTGCTTGCTCTTTTTCTCCCTCCTACCACCCCTTCTCTGCAAAGCGTAAGTGGCCCTCTGGAAAGGAAGGGAGGGAGAGGAAAAGAAAGAAAACCATATGTTGGTCCATCCCAGCTATTCCTGCTGCCAATGATGGAGGAGCCTTCTCTTCCATATAGGTGTGTTTTAAATGAAGCAGATCCTCAAAATTACAACACAGCCCAAAATGGATTGGTTGCCCCTTAAAATTCCTTAGGGCCCGGAAGAAAAATGTAATATAGTTTATGTAACTAAACCCAAAATAGGAGTCAAGATCAAATATAGAGAGCTGTGAGAACCAGAGGAACGAGTCACATGGATACTTCAAAACAAAACAAAATGATTGCCTGTTTGTTTAAAATGTGTGAGCAAAATGTTCTTACTGCCAGAGAAAGGCTGGGCAGACTTTTTCCCACTTACGCTCTTACAAGAGAGGAAAACCCACAGTTGGAACCATTGTGGGGGAGGGCCTAGGGAGTTAGTATCAAGGCTATGGAGGGAACAGTTCTGGGTTCAAATCCCAGGTCTGTCTTTGGGTCTTTTATATAAGCTCTCAAGTATCAGTTTTCATCTTCAACAAGGTGGAGGTAATGTTACTAAAATATCGACCTCATGAGATTTACCAAAAAAAACAAAAATAAAAATACTAGCACATTATCTGACTTTTAGTACTGACGTTCGGTTATAGGTAGCTAGCTCTAAGTTGGGTGTCAGGAAAGCTCAGAAAGAAAGAAAGAAAAAGATAACTGACAGGTACCAGCTGCTGCTTTGTGATAGAATTCATTGCTGTGAGGACAGGAAATAGAGATGTCTGACTTGGGCTGAAGGCCAGAGTTTACTTACCTCCATTCTCCTCCAGGGTTGTGAGCACACACACACATGCCCCGTATGAATTTCAAGCCACGGGATCCAGGACTTGAACTGTATTCAGCCCTGTGGGAATCTAGCAACGGAACTGCTACACCACCTGCTGGTCCCATGTAAGACTCTTTCATGTCTTTAGTGAGCATTCACATCACTGGCCTGGAGAAAATTGCCGTTAAAGACTTCTTTTTTTTTTTTTTTTCTGTTTTAAAAAAATTTATTTACTGGGGCTCCCAGATGGTATGGTAGTTAAGGCACTGGGTTCCCACCTGGCTGACCGCTGTTTGAGTCCCAAACCTGGTGGCTTAAAAATCACACTGGGTGTGTACACGTGAGTGCCTAAAAGGAGAAGGGACCATGGCATGGCCATCCCCCCCGAGGGTGAATTCTCACTTTGCCTCTCTCTGTGTCTCCAGTGAGCAAACTTTAATATAATATACTCTATGGGAAAAACTTTAAAAAAAAAAAAAGTTATTTATTTATTTATTTCATGAGAGATAGCATCTCATGCCACCCTCTTCCCCACCCCCAGCCTTCCCAGGAGGCCAAGATCATGGACACATGTGCACCATTGTGTGCTGGTCGGCCAGGGAGCCAAACCCAGTCTTCCACGTGACTCCCAGCATTGCAGAGCATTGCACTCCTCCTGTGCCACACAAAAAAGTGCAACACACACAAAAAAGTGCATGCCTAAAAAATAGAATAAAGTCTTTTTTTTGAGAGAGAGAGAAGTTTTTGCTACAGGGCATGTGTGCTCACCAGAGAGTCAGAGACAGAGAGAAAGTGAGAAATCACTCCCAGGTAGGATGGCCACACCACAATACCTTCTCCTCCATTCTCTTGGGATTTGGGGCACGCACACACAGGTACCCAGCATGAGTTTCAAGCCTCTGGATTCAGGACTCAAACCACAGCTGGCTATGTGGGAGTCCAGCACCTTAACCACTATGCCACCTGCTGGCCATGAAAGAATATCATTTTAAACTGGAGCATTCATCTCTTCTCAACTGTTTGGCTAACAGGTACTACAAAGGTAGTACTTGTTATAATCAGTTTAAACAAGCAATTCTTAGGAAAAAAAAATAAATGATTTTACATCAAGACTCCTTGGAGTACTTAGAAATTAACAAAGTGTTATATGAACACTCAGATTAAAGAGTTGCTTATATAGGACTAGAGGGTTGTCGGCTGCCTTTATTTGCTTACATGCTAAATCATAACATGGTTTCCATTTTGTCTAGCTGTCTTTATTCAGCTCAGTCTCTGCTAGCAGTTTCCTCTGTTGAGATAGATCATGTAACTTTCATCTGAAATGTTTAGATAAACTCTGCTTACCCTTCCGGTGCCTTTCAAGGCATCTCCCTTTCCAACCATTTCCTTGAGAAAAGGTTTCCAACCTTTCCTTCTTTGCTTCTAATTCTATACCCTTTTCTCTGAGAAAATCCATGAAAAACCTTTGAGCCTCTTCTCTGCAAATCTGGGTCTTCTCTGACTGTCTTTACAAGATTTAGGAATATTTAGTCCTATTTTCCTCTGCCCCAAACAGCGTCAGCTCTCTGTCACTATTGAGGGGCAATTGTGTGATTTGATCCTTGTTCAGTATCAAAGCCAATTCTTTACCTTTGGAGGACTTGAAGACAAAAAATCATACTTCATACTTTTCCTCCCCTGGGAAATTTACATCTCCTCTTACTTCCTTGGATGTCTCCCATTGTGAAAACTGCAGCAAATAATTTCCGTGTGTCTTTCTTTTGGCACATTCTTACTTGTCGATCAATAAATGACCCCCTGCCAAGCTCTGGCAGCCAGACTTTCTTCTTCACCATTACATTCGCCTTTTGTGTTTAAAAAAGAGCTCATTATTTTTCTCTTAACCTCCAGTAAAACATTCTCTTTATTCTCTCCCTTTGTTTTGCTTATCATTTAACTTAATGCTCAGACCAGCTGTCCTCATCTGTGCCTGCCTCGCCATTCTCTGCATTTTCCACTTTAATACCTTGAAGCAAATGAGACCACCACTGGAGTCACATGCTCCTTTTCTGATCACACCAGATAAGGAGATGGGATTTAAATAACAGTAGCAGGTGATACAGTAGAAGAAAAGCCTGTAGATACAGTAGAAGATTCAGCCAGTCAGATAAACAGGGTGTAGTTCTATACTTATGGGAAGGATACAGTCTCCCATTAAAGCTGCGCCTTGGTCTTCTCATCTGAGCAATGGCATTACCCATCCCTTAAGGTGCCTGCCTAGTAAGGTGTTTGTGAAGATGAGGTAACTCGAGTATGTGCTTGACAGGGTGACACACTGCAAGCCCACAGTTAAGTGTCAGGTACTATTAGGATTACGAACAACATATGGGGGGACTAGTCCCATGGCCTGGTGGTTAAGGGAGCCAGATCCCACATGGCCAGTCGAAGTTCGAATCCCAACTCCAGTGACTTGAGATACGAGCCAGGTGCATGTATATGCATGCCCAAATTCCAACAGGATGGAAAAATGGAGGAGAAGGGATTGC
Organism: Tupaia tana; assembly: GCA_026018925.1. Classification (NCBI taxonomy): domain Eukaryota; kingdom Metazoa; phylum Chordata; class Mammalia; order Scandentia; family Tupaiidae; genus Tupaia; species Tupaia tana. Next base: position 33,672,175 of record JAKSZU010000014.1, on the reverse strand, counting down.
AGCATGATCACACTCCATTGGGGCGTGCTTTTTCCCTCTTTTTCTTTCTCTTGCTCTCCTTGGGGAATGCTTGGGCCATAAGCCAATTCATAAGAAGGAAAAGAAAAAAACAATAAATAAGTGTAAAAGACAGTATCCCACAGCTTACTGAGTTGGGATGCAGCAGCTACATATGGGTGTGTGTGTGAGAGAGAGAGAGAGAGAGAGGTGATGTCTAGACAGAAATCCCAGCTGTGTTTATGCAAATATCTCATCAAACTGACCATTTAGTAATTCCAAAGTGTAAACAGGTACACGAAATAACACTGAGCAACCTGACAGAGATACTTGTTTTTCCAGTTCCAAGATCCAATATTTTGCCTGACGTGAAGTAGATTTTCTAAAAATAGTATTTGAAATCAACATATATTAATCACCTGCATGCTGTGCTGGTCACCTTCACATGTCTCTACTTTTCCCAAACTCTAGGATATGTGTTTATGTTAAATACTAATTCAAATAACTGAGGAAGTTATTCCCTTCTCCTTTTTTTAATGAATAATTTTATTTAACTTTATTATTATTTTCCAGTTTTATCAGAGAGAGACATGAGAGAAAGAGAAAGAGAGAAAACAAGTCAGCAGGTTCAGGACTTGAACCACGGTCGGCCATGTGGGAGTCCAGTGCCTTTAACCACCACGCCACCAGCTGGTCCCTCCTTTCTTCTTTTATAAATTATTCTGATTACATCAAGCCCAAAGTTTTATTTTGATGTTAAAAAAAAATTTTCACCTCTTTCAGGACACTTAAAAGTCTTGATGTTTTAAGACTGAAAAACAAGATATGGACTTACCTCGTTTTATATAATTCAACACACACACACACACACACACACACACACAAAGTACATGCCTGAAAATAGAATAGAAAAGTATTTTTTTCCTCTCACTTTCTGTTTCTCAGTCTCTCTGTCTCTCTGGTGAGCACACCTGCCCTTTAGCAAAAATTTCTCTGTGAAAAAAAAAAATTGATATAATCAAATCTTACCCAGACCAACTAAGGTGTAGATCTGAGCAATCTGTAGTTTCTATTTCTTTTTAAGAATTCTGGGATGAGGGCCAGGAGGCGGTGTCATGGTTAAATTGCTAGACTCCCACATGACTGACCATGGTTTGAGTTCTAGACCCAGTGGCTTAAAAATCATGCTGGGCATGTTTGTGTGCATGCCCAAAATCCAGAGAGGAGAATAAAGGAAAAGGGATTATGGCATGGCCATCCCCCTGGGGGGTAGTTTCTCACATTCCCCTTCTCTGTCCCTCTCTGTCCAGCAAGCGCGTGCACCCTATGGCAAAAAAGGAAAAAAAATGATCTGAGATGATTCTGGTTAAAAAAACAATTTAGAAATATCTGAATGAGAAAATCTCCAATTTTCTTTAACATTTTTCTCCCATTCATTCAACAAACACATGTTAAATATCTACAGTGCATAATGCCCTATGTCCTGTGTGCTGGAGATATAATGAAACATAATGGAGTTAGACTGCCACAACTGAGCTTCCTCCAGTTAAAGCTCTTAAGTACTGGGTTCCCTGAAGTTTCACCTGTTTATAATAAATTTTGCTTCTATGCTTTCATAGCCTGAAATTGTCATAACTCTGTGGTTATTTCTTGGTTATGTTTCTGACATCAAGTTTACTGTAGAAAGGCATCTAAAACAGTCATTATTTTTCCCTCTTGTATTTGACCAATGTTTTTAAAAATCTAGGTAACTCATAAGTTGTCTTACACTTGGAGTAAAATCATTTCCTCAGGGAATGCCTTGGTGTTGACTAGTCTCTTTTGTATTTTGTTTTGATTTGATTTTGTTTTTTTCTTTTTGGGAGCACAGTACTTATCCAATCATTTTAATCTTGGATTTATGTTTTTGTATCTATAAATTTTTAAAAACTCATTTGAATTGTTTCCTTTTCATTTGTTTTGGTCTTGTCATGAATACTAATTATACATAGGTTCGATTTCTTTTATATTTTCCGTATAGAATCTTCTCACCATTGATACTCCCCCTTAGGTTTGGTTTGGTTTTGTTTAATTTAGGTTATTGCCATAGACCACATGTGCTTGCTTGAGACAGAGAGAGATGGTGAAAGAAAAAGAGAGAAATCACCCCCCAGGAGATGGTCATACCACAGCAATCTCTTATTCTCCATTCTCCTCTTGGAATTTTGGGCATGCGCTCAGCATGATTTTCAAACCATGAGGTCCAGGTCTTGAACCAAGGTCAATCATGTGGGAGTCTAGTGCTTTAACCACTGTGCCACTTTGCAGTCCCTCTCCAATGATTTTTTTTTAAGGTTTTTGCCTTATAGTGTATGTGCATGTTCCACAGAGAGAGAGAGAGAGACAGTGAGAGGGAAGGTGAGAAATCACCCTCCAGGAGGAATGGCCATGCCTGTAATCCCTTTACCTCCATTTTCCTCCCAGGATCTTGGGCACACACACAAACATGCCAATATGATGTCAAAGGCACCAGGTCCAAGACTTGAACTGCAGTTGGCCATGTGGGACTCCAGCAACAGAAAGGCTACACCATCTGATGGCTCCTCCACTGATTTTTATAACTTAGTACTTTTTCATTTTACCTTGTATGATTTTCTCAAGCCTATAAACCACGTGGATAACTTTGTTTTCCAGATTTTCTTAATGTTTTACTATTCTTGCTTTAACGTGTTTTATATCTTTCTATTTGTTTTATTTTCTGAGCTCTGCCAGCTTGTTTTTTCACCTATATTCTGTCACTTCCATATAAAAAAGTACCCCAATTGTTCTCTATACTTTCATTCTTTCCCTCTATAACCTGATATCCATATGACACTTTGAATGTTCTTGTAAGGACATAAATTAGATCATATACTCCCCTTATTAAGAGCCTCAGATGGTCTCCCTTATCACTCATAATGAAATCCAAAGTTCCTTTCATGACTTATAAGATCTTACATAAATTGGGCCCTGCCTATAAATTTAGCGAATCTCTTGTGTTACTTGATGTTTTATTTGTTTTGTCTTCCAAACTTGTGATCTGCTTTTGGAAAAAGGTGATTCTGTAGCTATAATATACCGATATTTCTATACTTGTAATAAGTGCTCATTAAATATTGCTTGGTTAACTCTGAACCCTTAAGTGTTAGAATATACTGTAAGTTATCCTTGACAAAGGAAGATAAAGCACTGAACAGTTTAAACATATTAAGATTTTCAATTATCTGTTCTAGTAGGAAAAGTGTAGTCCATGAATTCAGGTGACATTTAATTCTAGCTCCACTGACCTCATGACTTTCTTTGTCATTTAACCTCTCAGAGCCTCAGTTCTCTAAAATCTGTAACATATTGGAGCCAGCAGATGGCGTAATGGTTACATCGCTGGACTCCCACATGGCTAACCATGATTTGAGTCCTGGACCTGGAGGCTTGAAACTTATGCTGGGTGCATGTGTGTGCTTGCCCAAAATCCCAAGAGGAGAAGGGATTGCAGCATGGCCATCCCCTCAGGGTGGGGGGAAGGGGGGGTGGGGAGAGAAGGTGATTTCTCACCTCACTTTCTGTCTCTTTGTCTCTCTGGCAAGCGCACTTATGCCCTATAGCAAAAATCTCTCTCAAAAAAAAAAATCTGTAAAATATTTATAATATTAACTGTGTAAGAAGTTTAAAGGTGGTAATGTATGTAAAGCATATGAGAAATAAAAGATATTTGAAAAAGGGTCTGTAAGGGGCAGTTTACAGAGACTATGTTCCCAAGTCATCCCATAAAGCAAGAATCAGGTTTGGTCAAAATCTGCATTTTGAAAAACCTCTTAAATTCCCCATAAAAAAAAATGCCAGATGATTGTACAGCAGTCAAATGTGACATTCTGAAAGACAATCCTATATGTGAAGACTCCGGGTTCAAGTCCATAGACCTCCCTGAATATGCCAGGCATATATTTGCCCATGATCCAGGGCTGCCTGAAGGGTAGGGGTAGATTGTGGCAGGTAGCAGGACTCCTGCTGCTGTAGGGTGCTGTCTGTCTGCCTCTTTCTCTCTGTCTCTGTCCCGTTTACCAATAGAATACATAAACTTTTTTAAAATCACCTAGAAAGTAGAATGTGCACGGTTTTTATAAGCTCCATGCAGAATAATACAGATGTATAACTATGCAGAATATATAGAAGAGCATATAGGTCCATCTTTTGTGGTGCAGCTGATAGTGTACCAGACCATGGAGCTCAAAGCCACACTCGGACCATGGTTGAGTCCTCAGCCCGATGACCTGAAAACATGCTCAGTGCACGTACATGCCCACAACCCTGAGCAGCTCAAGAAAGGCAATCACAGCAGGACAGAGCTCTGTGGAAGGTGATTCTGTCTGTCTGACTCTCTCATATGCATGCACACACTCTCATAAATGTGTTATTTTTAAAAAGAATAACATGTAGTATAAAGCTATATAAAAGGGACCAGCAGTTAGTGTAATGGCTATGTCGCTGGACTCCCACGTAGTCAACCACGATTCGCGTCCCGGACCCGGAGGCTTAAAACTCATGCCGGGCGCGTGTACGTGTGTGCCCAGGATCCCAAGAGGAGAATGGAGGAGAAGGGATTGCGGCGTGACCATCCCCCCTGGGGGGTGATTTCTCGCTTTCTGTCTCTCTGTCTCTCTGTCTGGTGAGCACACGCGCCCTATAGCAAAAACCTCTCAAAAAAAAAAAAAATCTATATAAAAGACATAAGGGACATTTATGAAAATACACTTCTTAAAGCCTTAGTAACTCACTTAGCATACACCACAGCTCAGAGATGAGATCTACCCAGACAATCTAGCTGAGGAAAAAGCGAATCCACTCCCCTCCTCCATCGCTTACTCACTCGGAACTTCTACCCCTTGAATGGGATGCAGTTGCAGGAGTCAACATGATTTAAATCTGATTCTTTTCTTCTGTTACATGCTAACTGTATATAGTTGGATTCACATATGCAATGCGCATGTGATGCAATTCAGTATGTAATTATTATTCCTAGATTAGAGGCAAAGTAAGTATTTAATAGAATGTGAAATAGGTGGAAGTCAGGTACAATAATTTGATGTTCAACTACAGTGGTTTTAAATGAGCTGCACACTTGTCCTCTTTTTCCTCTGTATGATTAGTTTTCCCTTCTAAGTTTTCCTTTCCTTTCTCCTAGCCTCGGAGCTTTGTGGTTTTTAAAGGAGCTCTTCTCTCCTGCTTTGGCTATTGGAGAAAATTCATAAGTTTCCATTCAGGAAGAAAAAAAAGAAAATAGTCAAGGGTGCTTACAGTCCTTTGAGTCATCCACACAGGCTATACTCCCCATCCTGGCCACCCTGTCCCTGCACCCTGTATTTCACAAAACCTGGGAGCCAAGAAGAGGTCAGGAATGAGTAAGGAAATGGACGGCAACCTGGAAAACATGAAGGGAAGAGATAGGGCACGGTTCACGGGAGCAAAGCACAGTGCTAGTGCACGTGGAAAGAAAGTTCAGCCATCCATGTGTGGGATGTGGAAACATAGCCGAAGATGACGTGCAGAAACAGATCTCAGGGTCTTAGTGAGTAACAAAGTGAAAATGTTAATTAAGCTTAGATCAGAGACCAGAAGATGGTGTCGCAGTTATGTTGCTGGACTCCCATATGGCCAACTGCAGTTTGAGTCCCAGACCTGGTGGCTTGAAACTCATGCCAAGTGTGTGTGCATGCATGCCCAAGCTCCCAGGAGGAGGATGGAAGAAAAGGGATTGTGGCGTGGCCATTCCCCCTGGGGAGTGATTTTTCACTTTCCCTCTGACTGCCTGTCTGTCTGTCTGTCTGTCTCTGGCAAGTACACATGCACTAAGGCAAAAAAAATCTAAAAAAAAAATAAAAAAAAAAAACAATGTAGACCAGACAGGGCAAGTAGGTGGCATAGTGATTTAGGTGCTAGACTCTCACATAGCCAACCACTGTTTGAGTCCCAGGTCCAACAGATTTAGAATCACACCAGGCACTTGTACATTGTGTCCCTAGAATCCTAGGGGGAGAATAGAGAGAGGATTACAATGTGACCATACCCTCTCAGGGGAGATTTTTCACTTTCCTTCTCACTGTGTCTCTCTCTACCTGTCTCCTCCCTAGCTAGCACACACACTCTGTAGCAAAAAAAAAAAAAAAAAAAAAAAAAAAAAAAAAAAAATTATTTCTTATAGGAAATTTAATAGTGTATTTTTCCAGGAGAAGTAACTTTATCCAGTTTAGGACAAACTCTTATTCTACAATAATATGGTTTAAGGATCTAGTTTTTAAAAGAATGTGATTGCCATGAAAAGATTGGCAGAGAAGTGGGGAAATTATAAGGCATTAAAAGAAAGGGCTTGTTGCTTCTGAAAACTATAATACAATTATAACAGCATTCCAAACAAAATAAAATTTCTACCCAGGGTATAGTAGCCAGTCTGTATTTGCTCCCTTTAAACAAGAGACTGTTAGAAGTCTAACTTAAACACTGGAAACTCAGAATAGGAAAATGATTCCAGGAGTGTCATTAAAATAGTGACAAATTGGGGCCAGTAGGTAAAGTGATGGTTAAGGTGCTGGATTTCCACATAGCCATCTGCAGTTCAAGTCCCATACTTGGCAGCTTGAAAAATCACGCTGGGCATGTATGCATGCATGACAAAAATCCCAAGAGGAGAATAGAGAAAAAAGGGATTGCAGCATGGCCATCCCTCCTTGGGGTGATTTCTCACTTGTGCTTTCTCACTCTGTCAAGCTCACACAACCTATGGTAAAAACAAACTAAATGTGTGTGTGTGTGTGTGTGTGTGTGTGTGTATAAAGACAGATTGAAGAAAGACACTGGAAAATTAATCATTTTCTTTAAAAACAGTTGACTATTCTCCAAACAGATTATTCTCTTCAGAATTGGGTACATACAAGGAATGAGGAATGATAAGGGCTGTATTAACCCGAGCGAGGATATAAAAGTGGGGTAATCACAGGGAACATCACAGGGAAAGGTGTGGTGACTATGAATATGGTATGTCCAAGGATGAGAGCTAATGGGAAGGGTCTGACTCGTTCATTCTTCCTGCACCACCCCCACCTTCCCCCCAACCACCACCACTACCACCACACACACACACCTCCTATTTCCCTCTCTCCTGTTGACAGCACAGAGCACTCGGGTGAATGTGCTTTGGAGGCCGGGCTGGAGCGGCTCATTGGAAACTGCATTCAGACTGGTAAACAGATGAAGTCATTGGTAAAGAGAGGAAAAAGGGCCAGACGGGCCGAGAGAAGCAGTTTAGAGACAGGTGGCCTCTAAGAGAGACAGACAGAGAAAGAAACAGGAAGACAAAACATTTCCCCAAGTCCCTAACCGTTTGCCAAGTCCCTGTTCCGTTTCACACACTCCATTTCAGTCCCGATGATCTGTAATTATTTTTTAGTCTACAATAAGCCTTTGGGGATCTGTTTGTTGGTTAATTTTGTTTTAGTAAGTTTGAGAAGGTTTCTGTTTCTTATAATGCAAAGAGCCCCAACTAGAATATTACTTCACCTCTGTACTTTCTTCTCTTTTTCTCCATTCACATTTCTGGACACTTGTCCTTTTTCTCTATAAAGTCCAATTCCTGCTTCTTTCCCTGGGTATCTACTTCTCTTTCTCATTTCATTGCTTTCAACCCTGTACTTGGCTTAGTCCTGCTCTCTCCCTCCTTGGAACTAGCAAACCTTCTCCTCTGGAATTCTTTCTCCCCTATCCATTTCGTATAATAATTTGATTTCTCAGGATTACTACGTTCAAATTTAGCCCTGCCACTGAGAAACAGAACAGTTAAGGTATCTTCTGCTCTAAAGCCAGGTTTCAGAACACTGCCATGGTCTTCTCCACCTTCCTAAATCTTTCTCTCATCTCCTGACCAACAGCCTTTCTTATACAGAAAAATCCACTGTCCAGAATCCACAGTTCATTAGATTCCTACCACCATCTTCCACATTCACACACACACACATGACTTCTTATCTCTGTTTCCCTTTTAAGAGAAAGTGTTAGATCCACGGAGGAAAAGCTAGGAAATTACATTCAAATTCAAAATAGTCAGCAGTATGGAAGAGATTTGACGTGGTATCAATTTATTTGGAAAAAGACCTAGGAAGTGTTGTGAGCAATATGATGTGGACTAGTCCAAAGCCAAATTCATGTTAAGCTACATAAACAGAAAGAGCATCCTCTTTGAAAGACTAAAGGTCTCTCTCTGCTCTGAACTGGTAGACTGGGTTCAGTAAAGCATAGCTTTTGTGGAGGCCAAGCAGCCCACCAGTTAGCGAAGTAGGAAGATTGGAGTCAAGTCGTGGCATAATTTGCCGAAAAAGGAGAGGGATCGGTTGAGAGCTATCCTCACATATCTGAAGGGCTGTTGTGTGGAGCAAAGGCATTCACTGGCTTGGTGTTGACCCAGAGAATGTACAGGTGCACAATTCAGGAAAGCCCATCTAAGCTCACAGGAATGAGGAAGTTGTACTCTTCAGAGCTGCTTAAGTTTTGCCAAGAAACATCCAGTGCAGACTGAAGAATCCTGCCTTGGCAAGATGTTAGACTGATGAATTTTCTTTCCCTTTTTTTTTTTTTTTAATTTACAAAGCATTGCACATTTCTAGCAACAAGTCAAGTAACACTGCATTCCGACCTCACGTCTCAAGGAAGTTATTTAATAACTCCTTCCAGGTTACCTCCTGAAAATCATGTTAGTAGTTCGGTGTGTGGTGTGTGTTTTCCCATACCTTTCTTTGAGTCCCGTACACACATTAATGAGAATGGATGAACAGAAATGATTTTAGTTTGTGTTTACAAAATTGAAATCATACTATACACGTTTCTCAAGTCCTTTTGATTCCTTTCATATTCTTCACATTAGCTGTGTAAGCCCCACCCCATAGCCCTGTAAAGGAGCCAGATCCCACTTGGCCAGCCACCATTCGAATCCCAGCTCTGGCAGCTTCAAACACATACTTGGTATGTGTGTAGCCAAAATCCCAATAGATTGGAAAAATGAAGGAAAAGGGCTTGGAGCATGACCACAGTCCATTAGGGGTGCTTTCTCCTTCTCTCTGTCTGTCTCTGGCAATTGCATGTGCTCTCTGGAATTAAAAAAGTTACGGCAGATATTCTAATGTATAAATATACGACAACTTTTAAAATCATTCCTCTATTGATAGACATTGAGGTTATATCTAGATTTTGCTACAATGTGATGATAACAATGCTACCATAAATTTTCAAATATATATTGTTAACTACTAAAGTCTTTGTAGAAGAGTGTCCATTAAAGTGAGATTTGGTCATTTAAAAAATAGGCCCATTATTTGACTTGATAGCTACTTCCAAATTACCTCCTGAAAATCTTGTTGCAATTCACACACCCACCAGCAAATGCCCCTGGTTCATACCACCTCTAAAATAAGATGCTATCTCATTTTACTTTATTTTGTTTTAATTTACTAGAGGGTACATGTGCTCACTGCAGAAAAAAAAAAAAAAAAAAAAAACCCAGAGAGAAAGAGAGAAAGAAAGCACCCTCCCCTGGGCAGCAGCAATGCCACAATCCCTTCTCCATTTCTCCCTTCTGTCAGAATTTTGGGCAGGCACACACACGTACCCAGGGTGTTCCTCAAGCTGCCAAGTCTGGGACACAAACCATGAAGTCTGTCATTTGGGATCCAGCCGCTTAAACCATCACTCCACAGGCTGGTCCGGTCATTTTACTTTTTACGTGTCCAACTGAGTGGACAGGTAGTATTACAGTAGTTAAAGAGTAAGGATTCTCTTGGCTAGAATGCTCCATGTCTTTCTCAGTGCCAGCAAGAGCTGGATATTTGTTTTAAATGAAAATACGTTACTGTTTGTGTCTCAGCTGGCCTCATCTGTAAAAAGAGGATGATATGCATGCCATGGCATAAACTGTTATGAGTTTAAGTGAATTAATAGACTCAGAACAATGACTGGTAGACGGTAAATTATTTGAAGATTAAAGATTAAATGATCAGATGAATATTTTCTAAGATAATTTTTTTTTCATTTTAATTTGCATCTCTCTAACTGCTCATAGGGTTGGCATATTTCTGTATGTGCCCTGGTTATTTGCTTTTCCCTCTCTCTGTTTGTATCTTTTGCCCGTATTGTTTTTGTTTTTGTTTTTGGTAACTTGTTATAGGGTACATGTGCTTACCAGAGAAGGGGGGAGAAGGAAATGAGAAAGCACCCACAAGTGGGGATGGCCACACCACAATCCCATTTTCTCTATTCTCCTATTAGGATTTTGAACATGCACCCAGTATGTTTTTCAAGCCACTGGATCCAGACTTGATCCATGTGAGACCCAACCACTTTAACCACCATGCTGCTGGCTGGCCCTTGAGTTGTCTTTTTATCAATTTTTAGGAACTCTTTGTATATTATGAACAATAACCCTTTTATGGTCATTTTATCTACCATAAATTATTTCCTTTTTACTCAATTATAAAAGTAATCAGAATTGTTGGGACCAGCAGTTGGCATAATGGCTATGTCACTGGACTCCCATGTAGTCTACCACAGTTCGAGTCCCAGACCCAGTGGCTTAAACTCACACCGAGCAGTGTGCATACATGCCCAAGATCCTGAGAGGAGAATGGAGGAGAAGGGATTGCGGTGAGGCCATCCTCCCTGGGAGGGGGGGGGGGGGGTGATTTCTCACTTTCTGTCTCTCTGTCTCCCTCTGTCTTTCTGGTGAGCACACATGCCCAATAGCAAAAACTTCTCCAAAATAATGATAATAATAATAATAATGATAATATTGTTCAAAAAAAGGTTAACCTCAAGCACAGAACTGTAAAAATCTTTTTTTTTTTTTTTTTTTTTTTTTTTTTAATTTTAGATTTTGCTATAGGACACATGCACTCACCAGAGAAAGACAGAAAGTGAGAAATCACCCCTCGGAGGGATGACCATGCCACAGTCCCTTCTCCATTCTCTTCTAGGGATTTTGAGCACACACATTCATGGGCTTGGCATAATTTTCAAGCCACCAGGTCCAGAACTCAAACCACAGAATACACCACATAGGATCCAATGCTTTGACCACTACATCACCTGCTGGCTCCTGTAAAATTCATTTTAAACCCCTATAACCTCATACTTCAAAAGGTAACTACTGTTAAGTGTTTATAAAAACCCTTCCATTTACCCTCAGATTTGTTGATTCTTGGTCTTGGCTCTCCATATTGATTATCTGGGGATTTTCAAAATGTCAGTACTTGGTTCCACCTCACGCTGTGACTTAATTATGACAGGCACTGTGGTTTAACTGATTGGTGGTGGGGCCCAGGCATGTTTTTAACAATGTCTGATTTGATTCTAATCTGCAGCCGGGGCTGGGAATCAGGTGTTGCAATCCTGAAAGGTTATTCACAAGTCAATTTGTTCCTAAATCTGAGCGTCACTAGTAATTACGACCGCCACCTATTGGTTGGAGACAAAACTGACACAGTTTAGCTGTGTCCATAGCATTCTTTGTGTCAATGAAAGGCCATGTATTCCAAGTTCTTAGAAATGTGTCTTTGTATCCACTCAGACCTTTTTTTTTTTTTTTTTTTTTTTTTTTGAGAGGTTTTTGCTAAAGAGAGCATGTGCTCGCCAGAAAGAGAGAGACAGACAGAAAGCAAGAAATTACCTCCCAGGGGGGATGGCCATGCCACAGTACCTTCTTCTTCATTCTCCTCTCAGGATCTTGAGCATGCACGCACACGTGCCCAGCATGAGTTTAAGCCACTGGGTCTGGGACTCAAACCCAGTTGTCTACGTGGGAGTTCAGCAACATAGCCATTACACCAACTATTGGTCCCGACCCAGCCCTTTCTAAAGTAAATAAATTCTTAGACAACTTTCAACTGTAAAATAGTTTTTTAAAGTTGCTATCAAACTTATATTTCTCTTCTTATTCCTGTATATTCTGCATTAATAAATTGCTGAATGGTGTGTGATATTACTGAGTTTCATTGGTCCTTAGTCATCAAAGGTTCAGTATTGGATCTCCCAAAAATTCATAGGAGAAAGTATATTAACATATTTTAGAAATAAGTTCATCAGTATCAGTTGAAAAGCAAAACAAACAAACAAAAAGTTTGTGATCAATTTTAATCAAAATAATAAAAAATTAAATCACTACCTCTCCTCACCATATCCCTTCCCCAGTTATAAGTGCTAATAGAAATTTTCCTCTACTGGGGTATTTTAAGATGTCTCTTTTTGTTGTTGAATTATACAAGTGAAACATCAAGGAAAATAACAGGAAAAGCAATGAATAGGGAAACACTTTTAGAAATAGTTATGTTGGCAGAAAATGAAAGTGGGGGAAAAAATAAGAAAATTGGCAGAATTACAGGCTGCTGCATGGGCTGGTAATTAGATAATGAATTTATCCTAGAAAAAGGTGTAGTTTCCTTCTTTTCAGTAGATAATGCAAAAGAAGTCAAAGACACAGTGTAAGAAATTATTAATTTGCTATGAAAACCATATTTGATTCATTGGGTTTAAAAATATGTATTAATTCCCTCAGCTGCTTTTATGGGTTGTGTATTCTTTCAGCTGGCAATAGGAGATAAGTCTTTCATATACCTCTGTGTGTGTAATATGTATTTCATATATGTGTGAAATACTTTTATATATATATATATATATATATATATATATATATATATGAAATATTTCTTTAATGCAGAACATTTTTATGAACTGTAACCTCTGGCTGCCTGTTGTGGAAGTTGATGCTGGTTTCCTTCTAGCTACTCTAGATTCGAACTCTGTTGCAGAAGGGTTTCTCAACCCCAGAGCTGTCAGCATTTTAGGCCAGATCATTCTCTGTTGTGGGGGAGTTGTCCTGGGCATCCCAGGGCATTTACCAGAATCCCTGGCTTCTACCCATTATGCCAATATCACTCCATCAGTTATGGCTACCAGAAATATCTCCAGACATTGCCAAACAGCGCTGCCCCAGGAGAGAACCACAAATTTAGAGGATATGATGCTTATGGCCCTGCTTCGGGGGTAATGAGTTGTCATTTCTTTTCAAAGAATGTATCTGGGGCCAGCAGGTGGCATAGTGGTTAAGGTGCTGGACTCCTACATGGCCGACCACTGTTCAAGTCCCAGACCCGGCAGCTTAAAATTCAAACCAGGCATATGTGTGTGGGTGCCCAAAACCCTGAGGGGAGAATAGAGAAGGGATTTCAGCATGGCCATCCCCCTGGGGGGATAAGCTCTTGCTTTCTGTCACTGTCTTTCTATGTCTCTCTGGCAAGCACACATGCCCTAATAGCAAAAATTTCTCTAAAAAATAAATAAATAAAACAATTGTAGCTGATTCTCTAATTTAGGGCCCAGGGGCCAGCAGATGGTGTGGAGGTTCAGACAGCTGGATCCCACGTGGTCAACTGTGTGTTCAAGTCCTGGATCTCGTGGCTTGAAAAAAAGCATGTCAGACACATTTGCATGCTTACTCAAAATACTGAGAGGAAAATGGAAAAGAGATTGCTGGGTGTCCATCACCCCTCCTCCCCGAGAGGTGCTTTCTCTCTTTCTCTCTCTCTTCCTGTCTCTGTCATCAGCGAGTACACCCACCCTATAGCAGAAACAACAGTCAACTAGGGCCCTTATTTTTTTTCTTTCATGAAACAATATGCATCTCTTTCTAGTATCAGTGGCAGTTTATAATAATATATTTATCTTGAAACATTCATGTCTTCTCTATTAGAGTGTAAGTTCCACAGCTTAATCTGTTTTGTTCACTCTGTACACGTACCGCCTCATGCAGTGACTGGCACTTAATAAATGTTTGTCAAATGAAAGAATATAATTCTAAGATATTTAATAACCTGAAACACAAAGCCTGACTTGGTCCAGAGGGGTTTTTCCTCTCAGGCTTATTTCAATCTAGATGACAAAGCCCGTGAAAGAAGAAATTAGGGACATATTGAGGCTGTTGGAGGGTGTGAGCAGGGAAATCTAAAAATCATGTTATTTGGATAGGATTCTCTGGGGTTCTGGCGGGGTGCTGTTGAGTGGCAGTTTCATTCTAGAAACAACAGCTCTGATGTCGCTGAAAGTGGAGCCAACCTATCACTCCCGCTTCTTGAACTCCAGCCACCATTGATCGATGGAGGGAACACATTTTTTGACCAGAATGAGGTTTAATGTTCCATTAATTCTCTGAGAGAACATGTTCCATGACCAGGGGAGATGTGTCCACAGAAAATAAACCTTGGTACACAGGTCTTTAAATGCTTCTCTGCATGTTTTTAAAAAATGGAATTAAGATGCATATTTTTTTAAATGAAAAATGACTGGCATTCTTCCCACTGAAAATGGAAAGTAATTTAATTTGTTAGTGGTTTATTTTATTTGACAAGTCTTTGTACATACTCGATTTGGTTTGTTACACTGAATTACCCTTTAATAATGGGTACACGTAATGCCAGACTCTGCCCCCAGGTTGATTTGATAATTGGATGAGCGTCCATATTGTTCAAGGTTTTCATGACAATGCGGACAAAAGCTATTGGGAAAACTCCTAACCAGGAGTGCTTTCAGCTTTTTCTTTTCTTCAGTGAAGTTAATTGCTACCCATTGACCAGTCATTCCAGTAGCCACTTTTTCTGAGCAATGCTAAATTCTGTAATCATGCCTGAATTCCCTGAGTGGATGAAAGGGATGATAAAACCTTGGAGCCAATAGAAAATGTCAGGAAATCTTCCCCAGGCAATCTCAGAATGAACCACTTTTAAACAAGTAGAAGTAAATAGTAAGAATGCTATTAATAGCTACCATAGGGACCAGCAGGTGGCATAATGGTTACATTGCTGGAATCCCACATAGTAGACCGCAGTTCGAGTCCTGGACCCGGCAGCTTAAAACTCATACCAGGCACATGCATGTGCATGCCCAAAATTCTTAGAGGAAAGTGGAGGAGAAGGGATCGTGGCGTGGCTGTCTCCCCTGGGGGGTGATTTCTCACTTTCTGTCTCACTGTCTCTCCAGTGAGCATACATGCCCTATAGCAAAAACTCTCTTAAAAAAAAAAAAAAAGAAAAAGAAAGAAAGAAAAAAGCTACCATAGGGGCTAGAGCCAGACTTTAAGTTCAAAGGCAACAACACTCTTTACTAACTGACATGGGGCAGAGTCATGGTGACCTCTCCTCTTCAGGATCCCACAAAGTGGGATTGATAGTAGTGCCTACCTCAAAAGACCATGGTGAAGTCATTCAGTCATTCAGTGTGCATGAAGTGCTTACACAGCCTGGTTCAAAGCAAGGTCTCCATAAACATTTCTTTGTCAGGTAGTAAATATCAGGCCCTGAGCTAAGTTTTCTTCAAAGTGCCATGGAGAGAGTTGCTATCCATAACATGACTGAAGAGAGCCCTGATACAGAGAAGAATTAAATACCAAGCCCAAGGTCATGTGGCTGATAAATGGTAGAGCCAGGATCCAAGCCCTGATCTGTGTGATTCCAAAACTCCACTCACACTGTACGACTTCAAATGTGCCTTGTGTACCCGCTAGAAGAATTTTTGAAAAAGCTGTGTACCTATTTTTTAAGTAGACAACTAAGTATTTTCATTTAATGTGAAATAACTTCATAAATGTGATTTCAAAAGTATTTTTTTTTTGAGAGGTTTTTCGCTATAGGACGCGTGCGCTCGCCAGACAGACAGAGAGAGACAGAGAGACAGAAAGCGAGAAGTCACCCCCCAGGGGGGATGGTCACGCCGCAATCCCTTCTCCTCCATTCTCCTCTCAGGATCTTGGGCATGCACGCACACACGCCCAGCGTGAGTTGTAAGCCACCGGGTCCGAGACGCGAACTGCGGTCGACTACGTGGGAGTCCAGCGACATAGCCATTACGCTAACTGCTGGTTCCCTTCAAAAGTATTTTAACAGTGGCAGTTTAAAAGAACTTTTAGCACCTTTTTAATATATCCAACAGAATTCAAACTCCATTGTAACTGAATACCCACCAAAACCCGTGGAAGGAATATGTGATTAAGTCCTTATTTAAGAATCAGAAAGCTTATGTTGTTCCTTTTTCTTCTTTTTTTTTTATTTTATTTGCTATGGGGCATGTATACTTGCCAGAGAGAGAGAAAGCACACCCCAGAGGGGATGGCCACACTATACCACCATCCTTTCCCCTTAATTCTCTTCTCGGGATTTGGGGCACATACACCTGTCATGTTTTGCACACTTCTGCATCTGGAACTAGAATGACACAGTAACCATGTGGGATCCAGCTGCCTTAACCACCACATCACTGGCTGGCACCCCTTTACATTTAATATGTATTTTTAATATGTATACATTTAATATGTATTTTCATTGTGCTTTGCTCAAATAATTTTTTTCTTTTCTTTTTTTACAATTAAAGTATGAATTTATTTTGGTACAAAAACTTTTTTAAATTCATGCATAGTTTTCCCATTACACTTATTTCCATGAGCTTTTTCTTCCTGAAACATTTTTTATTCATTAATTTATATTCATTCCCTAAGCATCATCACAGCTTACAAAATGTGATTTCCCATCCAGAATATACTGCATAGTGGCTTAATCATGCGTGTTATCATCAATAATTTTCTATTTCTAGTTAAATATACATATATGTATGTGTGTGTGTGTGTATATATATATATATATATATATATATATTTTAACCCCTATTTCTGACCCCCTTTCCCACCCTCCTCCCACACTGACTCTGGTATCTACTGTTGTTTTCCATTCCTTTTCCTCCCATATTTTCTTAAATAATCTAACTACTTTCAATAGCAAGTTCAGCTGGTAATTTCAAGAAAAGCAGTTTTACTTTAATAAATCAAAGAAAATGCTAAGGAACTTTGCTTAAAATTTAAAGCCCGGAAACAGGTTAAGATTCTGTTCAACTAGTAGGTACATGAATCTATTGAGAGCTCAAAACAGGACAAAGTCCTTAAAACTAGAAAACAAAGCCTAAAAGAAAATCAGCAATGTTTTAGTCAAAAATCATAAAATGCTATTTTACCAATTCAGTCTCATGTACTTAATATATCTTCTGTTGTGATTCAATCTTCTGAATTAAATTCTGGGATATAATATTTCAACTCTAGACTTGTCCCTACAATTAAGTTAGTCATCTTCTTAGTTTTTGAACTCTTATTTCTGTGTGTCTGTATTTAATGTTGCTGGTATAGTAGTCCCTTGAGAATTTCTTGGAGATCTGGTCTGGTGTTGGTAAATTCTTTCAGGTTTTTTTTATCTGAGAATGTTCTTGTCTTTTCTTCCCATATGAAGGATAATCTTTCCAGTGACAGTATTCTTGGTTAAAATTGCTTCTTCCTTAACACTTTGAATATATTTTCCCATTCTTTCCTCGCTCGCATTGTTTCCAGTGAGAAGTCCGCTGTTAGCCTGATGGGATATCCTTTGTAGGTAACTTGCCATTTTTCTCTTGCCAATCTTAGTATCTTGTCTTTGTCTGTGGCTTCAGTTAATCTGGCTATAATGTGTCTTGGAGAAGATCTTCTTGGATTGATTCTATTTGGGATCCTTTGTATTTCTTGGGCCTGGATCTTTGAGTGCCTCTCTAGGTTTGGAAAGTTTTCTTTCAGGATTTAATGGAATAGATTATCAATGTCCTTATGAGTCTCTTTGCCTTCTGGGATGCAAGTTATCCGAATGTTTGGACATTTGATGGTATCTAGTATTTCTCATATTAATATTCTCACTTTTTTGGACGATTTTCTCAGTCTTTGTGGTGGATTTTTCTAGGCTAGCAATTTTCCCTTCTATGTCTGAGATTCTATTTTTGTGTGATCTAGTCTGCTTTTAATACTTTCAAGGGAGATTTTGACTTCCTGTATTATAGCCTTCATCTCTAACAGGCCCATTTGATTCTTTTTTTAAAATGTGTAATTCCTCTTTTAGATCTTGCAAGAATTTCCTCACCTCCTGGAAGTTGTCAGCTCCTTTCTCCTGCCTCTTCCACAGTTCATTGTCTCTCTTCTCTTCCATCTCTGTTAGCTTCGTCATTATGAACATTCTTAATTCTTTATCAGACATTTCCATGATTTCCATTGAACTGTCTGTGGATGAAGAGGAGTTATTCTTTTCTCTTGGAGGAGAGGTATTTTCTTGTTTTCCCATATTTCTTGTGACCCTGTGATGAATTTTAGTCATCTTATGGATGGTGCATTTCTTCCTAATTCTTGAATTCAATCTGAGTGTTCAGGAGTGTGCAGAAGGAGGTGATATGGAATCTCTTTGCCATTCTGTTTTTATCCCTTTGTGCAGCAGATTCAGTGGATATTGAGGAAAATGTTAACCCTAATAGTATTTAGATGTTTGGCTATGGTTCCCTTAGATCCATCTAGAAACACAGTAAATGGAGATTGAGAATTACAGTGATGAGATAAAAGAAAAAGAAAAGGAAACAGAGAGAGAAAGAAACAAAAGAAAGAAAGAAGCAAAGAGAAAAAGAAGAAAACAAATTAAAAACAACCAAAAAGAGGAGTCTTCTTCTGAAGGTCTGCCCCTTGCCTCTCCTGGATGGGAGGTAGAAAGGGGATTATTTGGAAGATAAAGGTGGGGTTGAAAGCCAGGAGGATACTTTACCTTAAAAAAATTTTTAAAGGAAATATTACCAAAAAATTAGAAGACAGAGGCAGAGAGAGACAGAGACAGAGAGAAGGCTAGAGGGACTCCCTACCACTTGAGTTTGGAGACTGGCGGCTGAATTATCAGTAGAAAATCTTCATTTCTCTTTTTTCCCTGAAATCACTATGTTCTCAGGAGCCATGAAGGAGTCGTCTTCTGAAACTGCCCAAATAAATGTTAAATGCTCTTGTTTTTTTATTATTATTTCTGTACGAAATATAGGTAGGGAGATCCCCCCCCCCCGTGAATATATAACTGTAATTATTTGAAATTCTCTTCTGGATTTAATTGTTGTTATTATTATTAAACACAATACATCAAAAAAAGTAAACATATAGCGAGCAGCAGATGGTGTAATGGTTACATCACTGGACTCCCACATAGTTGACCACAGTTCAAGTCCTGGACCCAGCACCTTAAAACACCCTGGGTTCATGTGCATGCGTGCTCAAATTCCTGAGAGGAGAATGGAGAAAAAGGAATTTGGGCATGGCCATTTGCCCTAGGCAGTGATTTCTCACTTTCTGTTTGTCTCTCTCTCTCTGTCTCTCCAGTGAGCACATGCACTCTATAGCAAAAAAAAAAAAAAAAAAAAAAAAAAAAGTAAACCTATAATTCTGAAAAATAATGAATATAAAAAGTATTAGAAATGTATATGATAATGAGCTGCATATGATAATGAGGCATTTATGAGGTTTTATTAAAGATATTATGCAGTTGTTCTTCCCAGAAAGAGATTGGATAAGGCACTTTAGGAAGATTTGGGATGGGTGAAGGTATGTCTTCTATGACTTTCTTTCAAAGGGGAGGAGAATGGAGGCTGTGGTATCTCCTGAGATGATCTGATTTTAGGAAGGCAGACACAGAAATTAGGGAAAAGGAAATGGTTTCCTTTAATACTGCACAACCATGTAGTTCTAGGGAAATTGTCGCCTACAATTGGGGAGTCGGGGGACAGTGCTCTGACTGAAGACGGCTGCTCTATGCCACCAAGCTATATTGCTTTGGAATAAGGATACTTACTAGAGAACTCAGCAGCTCTGTCATCTTCAAGATGATTCACTCCTTCCTTAAAAATGAAGTCTGGAGCTAGCAGGTGGTATGTAGGTTAAGACACTAGATTCCACATGGCCAACTTTATGGTTTGAGTCCCAGATCCAGAAGTTTGAGACTCATACTGTGTGCATGCCCCAAATCCCACGAAGAGAGAGGAGGAGAGGGGATTGTGCCATAGCATGGAGGGGAGCTTTCTCACTTTCTCTTTCTCTCTCTCTCTCTCATAAACACATGTGCCCTATAGCAAAAACTAAAAAATAATAAATAAATAAAGTCTGGTTGTCCTTTAGCTATATCATTTCTCCTAGACCTACAGTAATTGGTACTGGAGAGTCTTAAAGAGTGTTCTTTGAAGGAAGCCCCTCTGGTAGCTTTATCGTTTAGTGCCTCTGGATGGGATAGCACATTCACTCCAGATTCTTCACGGGGCCGTAAACCTGGGGTCTAGAGCATCGGGGCCAAATTTTCCTCACACCAAGGATGAGGTGGACTCTTAAGAATTCAGCCTTTGTCTGTTTCTTCTTTAGATCAAACAGCTTTGGATTCAGTTTCCGCAAAGGGTGGTTGGGAGCAAGAAAAAGGTATAGGGGTTGTAGTTCATCTGTGCCCCCTACCTTCTTAAGGATGCTCTGTGTGACTGTCCAGCATTTAGTAGATGTTCAATAAATGCATGTTGAAGATTCTCTCTAGGGCGATGTGTGGTCGTGACATTTCTACATGCACTTCCTAATTGATAACATGAAGCCCACCTAACCCCATAATTTAATAGATCCTGCCAGTCTAAATATAAAGTCATCTCAGTTATTGAGAGAAGGGGCAGGGAACATGTATTGAACACTGACAAAGGGATAGAGCAAACATGGATTTAAATGGATAGCAAATTTCCCAAAATGCCCCATACTGTGGACGATGTTGATTGTACTTAACAAACAAAGGTATTCATAGGTTTGCTCAACCCAGTGAGATTTGCCCCAAAATTACCAAACAGCTAAAATCTATTTGCATCCTACAAACACCTCTTCCTCCCTCTCCATCCCTCCTCTCTCTTCTCACCTTCTTTTTATACTTTATTTCCTATCTGGCCATCTCCACTCTAGAGTCTTGTCTTGACTCTGTCAACACACCGGGATGCTGGAGGTTGCCATGGTAAACACAGCTGTTGTTTTTCTCTGTGAAAAGTCACTCCTGGAGGTGCAGAGTGCTCCCCTCTAGCCTGTTCCTGCTGTGCGTTTTCGCAGATGTCTTAAGTGGGGCCTCCAGGGCTTCCTGTTTTCCAGGGCTCTGGTCCGCTTTCATTGTGCATTTCTGAAGCATGACATTTTACCCAGCAGCCCCCGCTCAGGTGCTGTGGGCAAGTGTGAAGAACCGCTGGCCTGGTCACCAAATCAGCCCAATGACAGCAGCATTTATTTTGTTAGTAAATGGGTTCACAGAGGTGAAAGATGACTTGGTATTTCCCAAAAGGAAAAGCTGGGAAGATAATGAGAAAGAAGCTGGAGGAAAAAGACTGAAAGGGGCATGAGCAGAGATGGAAGGAACGGGCAGGGAGAGGAGAGTGGCGTTTCCTAACAGAAAGGGGAGCTGGTACCAGACAGCACTCGCCCTGCCCTGAGCTCTCTCAGCAGAGCCATGTTCCAACTCTGACTACTGAGCCAGCATCGCTGCCGCTGCCTCTTCTTCCTTCCTACTTCTCTCAGTCACAAAATCGTCTTGCTGTTCCCCCTACACTGCACATACACCAGCCTCAGCGCCTTTGCAGCTACTGTTCCCCCTGCCTGGAATGCCCCCCCCGGCCCCCGCACATGGATCACTCCCTCACTTCATCCAGGTCTCCATTCAAATGCCACCCCCTCAGTGAAGCCTTCCATGACCACCCGACATCAAGCAGCTCACTCTCCACTCACTCTCCCTTTACTCAGCTGGGTGTTACTCATATACACAGACATGCAGGAAGTTGTAACAGGGTTTGTTGTCATGTTCCCAGTCCTTAGAATATGTCTGTCATGGAGGAGGGATTTCCTAAGTATTTGTTGAGTGAATAACTAAACCACTGAGTGTGCTCCCAGAAGCCCACAGAATCACACAACCTGTGATTTGTGCTCTGGCCTCTGAGCTTTACACATGCTCATCCCTCTGACTAGAGCACAGGTCCATCTCCTGTCTGCCCGCTACTCCTGCCTGCCCCCTACTCACAGCTCTCACTCACCCTATGAGCCCTGCTGAGCTCAGTCATCCCTTCCTGTCTGAGATCTCCTTGACCTCAGGTGACCCAGGACCCTTGTGGTCCATACTGCCTGGGCAGTGTCCGCTGGCCTCCATTACAGCACGGTCACCCTTGGTGAAATGTCTGTTTACTTGTCTCTCTCCCAGACATCTGCTCTTCCAGAGTCCAGAATAGGAAGGGATTCCAAGATTGGACTCCTGATCAAGGACTGCCAGGCATGAGTTCTTGCTCTGCCTCAGTGTAGCTGTGTGGCTTTAGACAGATGACTCATTTTTCTGTGCCTCAACTTCCTCATCTGTGCAATAGGGATCAAAATCATCTATCAAGGGGCCAGCAGATGGCATGGTAGTTAGGGCTCTGGACTCCCACATGGCTGAACATGGTTCAAGTCCAGACCTGGAGGCTTGCTTTCTCACAGTCCTTCTCTCTTTTTTTTTTTCTTTCTCTGGTGAGCACATCTGCCCTGTAGCAAATTTAAAAATAACAACAATGATAAATAAAGTTAGATAAATAATTCTTTAAAAAATACTCTGCCAAGCTAAATCATTGAATATTGATGCCACTTCAGTGTTGAATAGCTCGCTCAGTGTTTACAACGGTCTAAGCTGTCAGTGGAGTAAGAGGATAGAGTGGACAGTGTGCTGATTGAAGTGGGGTGGTCACAGAAGGCCTTATGAAGGGGTGACAATGGAGCTGAGATCCGAATGAAGTGAGAGAAGAAGGCATCTGGCTCTCATTCATCGCAGTCATGTGACAACCGAAATACGCTCTGGGAGCTTTACTGCAGGTTAGATCTGGGGCTGCTCTTTGAGCCCCGGGACATTATTCAGACATGATTCTAACCAGATACCAAGTGTACAGATAGGACAGGGGCCGGGCATTTGTCCTTGGAATCAGCCTGAGCTGGAACTGAATCCGCGTCATGAGAGGAGCACAGGGTACCTGATGGAGGGGCACCCCAAATTCCAGGACCTCATCCCCACCACCTGTACCGTGCAAGGGCCAAGGAATGGCCCCCATTCATGTAGCACTGCCCATCTCACAACTGATTCTAGCTTCTCCATGACTCTGAAAAGGTAGCTGAGATAAGAGGGTTTGAACTGAGTTAAAAGGTTATGGCCTAGGCCCAGCGCCATGGTGAAGTGGTAAAGTACTGCTCAAGAACAACCAGATTCCATATGGTGACTATAGTTCAAGTCCCAGGCCTGATGGAACAGAGCCAGGCACGTGTGAAAGGGCCCAGCATTCAACAGACTGGAGGGAGGGGATCGTGGCTTAACCAGACTTTGTAGAGGGAAATCATCTCTCTTTCTTTCTTTCTCTTCACACACATGCACACCCTATCATGAATAAAGAAATGAAAGATGAAAATACATTTTATTTTAAAGTTCCTGGCTGCTGCTGGGTTTTATCTGGTTCTGTCATCTGGCAGAAAGGGAATTCTGGTCCTATAGAGAGTGGTTCAGGCAGATGGCATGAGGGCAGCAGAAACCTGGAAGAGGAGGCTGTGCTTGCGTCCCCAAGTTCCTCTCTGTAGATTCCAGGAAATGCCCTGGGTTACTTGTTTTCAAACTCTTCTGTCCACAGAATGGTTCTCTAAGCAAGGTAGTATTGAGAATCCAAGCGTACATTACCAAGAATAATGCAGGGGGTGAGGCCTAGACACCAAGGCTTCCCAGTGTCTCCCTCCTTCACCCTCCTCCCCACCACCCCCCCACACACACACACAGTGGGTAATGGCCCAGGAAGAGGCTTCAAGGACCCTCCAAGCCTGCCCTTTCCTGATTCAGGCCACATCTATTCAGCACAGAGTCTTTCTAAAATATTTGACTGAACCACATGAAATGATTGATACTTGGTAATTTTTTATTTGCAAAACTGGCAGTTTCATATTTTTTAGGAATTATTTCATTTTATTTATTATTATCAATATTATTAGTTCTTAATTTGCTATAGGGCATGTGTGATCTCACCAGAAAGAGACAGAGAGAAAGTGAGAAAGTAAGCCACCAGGTTTGGGACTTGAACCATGGGTCAGCCATGCAGGAGTCCAGTGCCTTAACCACCACATCACCTGCTGGACCCGCAGTTTCATATTTTAACTTCTGATTTTGGTTTGCAGTAGTGGCTACGTGTGCTCACTTAGGTGCACAGTTGCCTGAATTCAGATCCCAGTTCCTTAATTCTTTTTTTTTTAAGAATTATTTAATTTTATTTATTCATTCATTTTATTTTTTTATTTATTTATTTTTTAATTTGACCAGAAAGACACAGAGAGAGAGTGAGAGAGGGAAAGTGAGAAAGCAAGCCACCAGGTCCGAGACTCGAACCGTGGTCGGCCATGTGGGAGTCCAACACCCCTATCCAAATTCTTTCTTTGCATTCCCCTGGCTACTTCATCTCCCTGCACCTCCCTGTATATCAGGACAAACAGGACTTGTGCGTATAAGGCTGGCTGCTGAGAGGGCTGAGTGAGATCATGCCTTGAGTTGGAGGGTGGTGAGGGATGGGGGCACTAAGCACAGCACTGATACTCTCCATGAAAGTGTGCCAGCAAGAGCCCTAAGCATCACCTATGGGCCTAACTTGGGGGACAGCATTCATCTCTTCTCTCTGCCTGGTCCTAAAAGGAGTGTGTCCCAAGCAGATAGGAAATACCTTTCCGACATGGCTTCCCAATGGGTCCACCTGTCCTGCTTAAACTGCCAAACTTCCCCTGCCTTCTTTTTTTTTTTTTTTAAAGAATTATTTATTTATTTATGTATTTCCATTTGTTATTGTTATTTTTTTTCTTTATTTGATGAGAGAGAAGAGAGAGAGAGAGAGAGAGAGAGAGAGAAAGGGAAAGTGAGAAAGCAAGCCACCAGGTCCAGGACTTGAACCATGGTTGGCCAAGTGGGAATCCAGTGCCCTTATCCACCACACCACCTGCTGGCCCCTTCCCCTGCCTTCTTGTGAGGGAAATCATCGGGCAGCAGACAAGCCCATACCTGGGCATAGAAATGAATGAATAGCATTCAGCAGCCCCTCCCCCCATCTTACACACACACACACACACACACACACACACACACGCTGCCTTATCTGGGCAAAGCATTAGAGGCTCATCCCCAGACACCTCCATGGAGCCCTTCGCCATTAAGTGGTACATCATGGCATATGTCAGCCTGAATTAGCAGGCAGGCTCATCACATTAAGCTGAAGCTCGGGGCTGGCAGCTCCCACTTTGTAATGCCTCTTGATCCTGGCTGTCATGCTCCCTCCCACATCACCTCAGCCACAGGAAACCTCTGCAGACAATGCAAAGCAATGAAGCCGGCTGAGGAAGAGTTTACGGGGAGCCACAGGAAGTCTTGCAGATTCCATTTTTCTGTGGCTTTGGGGAGTCTTACTTTGATCTCTACTACCTGGGGGCAGGTGGGAGGGCAAAGGAAGCAGGTTGCACTCAAAAGCTCCAGGTGGGAAGTTCCTTTGTGACAAACGACAAAAGCATGACACGTGTTTCTAACAGCACACAAAGCAGATACCCTGTTACACCACCATGTACACCTGTGACACCTTATTGAGGTTTCTCTACTACAGCACTGCTACGAAGCCACTGGTATTATTGCTATCAATCACACTAATACATTCCCCTGGCAATTTATTTGTGTCACTTACAGAGCATCTGTCACTTCCTACCCTGTGTGGTATTTCAGAATGGCACAGTACAGTGGAAAGAACAGTAGCTTTGCAGTCAGGTAGGCCATGGGATCAAATCCTGGCTTTGCTTCCTTGCTGGACTACCCTGGGCCAGTGACTTTGCCTCTCTGACTGTGAGCTTTCTCTTTGTTCTTTGTACTAGCACCTATTTCACACAGTTATTGAAACAATTACCTGAAGTTCTATATGAACTCTTGACACACATAGAGGCCCAATAACTATCTCAGAGTAGAGTGTCTAAGGGCAAAGTCACTTGTTTTATTTATTACAAGTGTAGCCTTAACCCAGGCATGCCCCTAATTGCTGTTCAATAGTGTACCACCTTCCTTTCAACAATGATAACCTCGTTAGTCCTCTAACTTGCTCTCCATTATTCATCTGAAATGATGTGCTCCTACCACAGTTGTAGCAAACCCTTTCATTTCTTCCCATCTTTCTTGAGAGACTGGCAAAACTCTTCCTTGGCAAAGTTCCTATTAATATCTCTGTCTCAACTACATTATCGATCCTTCACTTTTGTCTTGTTCTCTATCGCCAGACCTTCGCTTATGCTGTTTCTGATTAGAACATTCTTTCCTCCCTTCTTAGACTGGTTAAACCCCTACCCACCCTTCCTATCCCAGTGCATTTATAAATCCTCAGGGAAGTCTCTCCTGAGCTCCCTGACCAGATTAAATCTCCTTGATACTATATCCTCTGTTTTAAACACTTATCCCACTTCATTAGGAGATAATATAACTCATGTCTATTTTCACCCAAAGGATCAGCCCTAGGGCAGGACCTGTGTTGGGTTCGTTTACAATTAAGCACCCCAGGATTTCATACAGTGCTCAGTAAATGTGGCTAAAAGAAGGGGGTCGGAGTGAAGTAGAATGCAATTCATCCCAACAACAGATGCCCACAGCTACCTCTCATGGTAATGAGAGAACAGCAAGTATGGTTAGTGACTTTCAAATAGTATGACTGAGTTAGTAGGAGCAGGTTAGTTAGTTGCCCATGGTCTCACAGCTTGTCAGTTTGTGGCTAATCTGTGATCAGAACCCAGGTCTCCCAGACTGGCTATCCCCAGGCTTATGCAATGAAACTGTTATCCATAACTGGGGTGGAAGACTCCAAAGACTTTCCTCCCTCCCCTTCCCTAGTATGCAGAGAACTCCTGACTCTCCCTACATCCACATCTGAATCTATATATGGTTTCTGGGATACCCGGCATCACATCTGTCTAGAACTCTGTGTCTCCTCTGGAACATTCACTTAATTTAGAAGCTGCCTTAAAGGTGAACTAAACTCTCTCAAGATGGAGCTGTGCAAATTCTGTTTTCTGAAAGGTTACATTGTCAAGGTAACTGCACTTCACAAAATTTAACCTTTGCTTCTGTCTTCTCACCACCATCGGGAGTGAAGCTAATCCAGAAGTCTAAGTCTTAATCTACCACCAGGTATCAAATCATTCAGGACCCAATTTCAGGTGACGACTTTCCTGAAAAGAAAATAGCTTTGGGTCCTCTTATTTTCTTGTTTCTACTCATGGACTGCACCTGCGTTATGTGGGTTTTGTTTGGGAGGATTTCTGTTCTTCCTACTCTTGGGCATTTGTGTTTTCACTCACTTTCTCAGGAGCCAGTTCTCCTGAATTCAAAGAAGGAATCAGAAATGGGTCTTTGCAGGACCGGCAGTTGGCATAATCGCTATGTTACTGGACTCCCATGTAGTCAACTGCAGTTTGAGTCCCAAGTCCGGTAGCCTAAACTCATGCTGGGCATGTGTGCGTGCATGCCCAAGATCCCAAGAGGAGAATGGAGAAGGGACTGTGGTGTGGACATCCCCGTGGGGTTGATTTCTCACTTTCTTTTTCTCTGTCTCTCTCTTTCTGATGAGCACATGAGCTCTATAGCAAAAACCCCTCGAAAAAAAAAAAAAAAGAAAAAGAAAAAGAAATGGATCTTTGCTTTGATGTGCCAGAGAGAGATTCATATGTGGAAAATTGTTTAACTGCCTAGTTCTCTGACCTGTCAGGAAGAAAACCTTTACTGGCACTTGCTCTTGCTCATTCATCCAACCAATACTTAGCATGTACCTTCCGTATGTTAGTCAGATGACGTATAAGTTGCTGTTGGAACTAGGAGTTTTGAATGTGAAAATGGACACTTCCTGGCTGATTCCCAAGACAAAATGTATAAACCAAGATTTTTCTCAAGTCAACCAGGAGATCAAGGGGTACTCATATATTAATGGCTGACTATAAGGTTTCTCAACATGCCCTTAAGGATTGAGGACACAGCCAGGCAGGAGTCAACATCTCCAAAGCCATGAAATGAAAAGGCATGAAAGATAAATTTAGGCTACAGTTGAGCTTAATATTTCTGAAATATTTCCACAGCTTTCTTTTAAAAATATTTGGTTGTTGGAAAAGTCATGACTCATTTTTGATAGAAAACATAGAAAAAAAAAAAAGTCATGACTTTCTTTTTCCCAAACAACCCAATAGATTCATGCTTTGTTTTGTTTGTTTGTTTGTTTGTTTGTTTTTAATAGAGATTTTTGCCAATAGGTTGCATGTACTTGCCAGAGAGACAGTGAGAGAGAAAGAAAGAAATCACCCCCCAACGGGATAGCCACACTGCAATTCCTTCTCCTCCATTCTCTTCTCAGGATTTGAGGCACACACACACACACACACACACACACACACATACACGCACACATACACACACGCCTGATTATGAATCTCAAGCCACCAGGTCTGGGACTCAAACCACTGTTGG
The DNA here is from genome assembly GCA_026018925.1 of Tupaia tana. NCBI lineage: Eukaryota > Metazoa > Chordata > Mammalia > Scandentia > Tupaiidae > Tupaia > Tupaia tana. Next base: position 33,643,703 of record JAKSZU010000014.1, on the reverse strand, counting down.
CCATGTGGGAATCCAGTGCCTTAACCACTATGCTACCTGCTGGCCCCTAGATTTATATTAAAAAAAAAAAAAAAAAAAAAAAAAAAGGGAATAGCAACTCTGGAAAATAATTGACCTCCCAGAGAATCCCAGATGAGGCTACCTGGAGGGAGCTGAAAAAAGTTTAGAATTTATAAAGGATAAAATTTCCCAGCAGGGCTGTACTGGTGATATCCTTGAAAGAGGAGTAAAAGGGAACAGAAACAACATATGTTTTGTTATCTGCCTCCTTCTTCTCTAACTTTGGATTCTTTAATGTGTTATGAGTTTGCCTCTGATGATATAGGACGTAAGCCTGAACACTCTTTTCCTAAAGATGAACTTTGCAAGTGATTTGTTTCTCTCGCATGCCAGGTGCCTGTCCTGAGACCCATGGACCTGATGGTGGAGGCCACCCCACGAAGAGTATTTGCCAACGCACACACGTATCACATCAACTCCATATCGGTCAATAGCGACTATGAAACCTACATGTCTGCTGATGACCTGAGGATTAACCTATGGAACTTTGAAATTACCAATCAAAGTTTTAGTATCCTTTCCTTGTGGCCACTAATGAATGGGCCTGAATCAGCAATATGCAGGTATGAGTGGGCTTGAGGGGAAATGGAATAGAAAGGAACAGTCACAACCTTAACACCTAGCACGTGTGGAGAACTTGTCCCTTTTAAAACACATTGGTATCTGTGACACTCTTTCATGCTAACAGTAAGTTGGGAAAATATGGAATTATACATCGTGGGCCAAACTAACCCTGGCTTGGCCCTGAATTTCCTCCTTTAAGCAGAGAGGCATGAATTAATATTAGGAGGGATGTTGTCCAAGATAAGATAAAACCCAAGAGTTCCTTTAGAGTTCCTTCCTATAGGGTAGGATTCATAAGTGGTCTGTGTGGACAGCGTGGCCCACAGGTGTACATGAGATGGTTTCTGTTGTGTCGTAGTAGTAAAAATAATAGCGGCTGCCATTTATTGTGCTCCAAGCAATTGTACTAGGACATTTGGTATGAGTTCTCCTTTGCACCCCTCTCTTTAAAGATACTCTGCATACAGAAAAGTGTGTATGTGATAACTGTGTAGCTGGTGGAATTCTAAAGACCAGATGCACCTATAACCTCATCCACATCCAGAAACAGAACTTCACTAGCTGGCCTTAAGCCCCATCATGCTTCCTTCAGCTTCTACCCTTTAAGGGTATATTTGTGGTAATAACCTGATAATGTAAGTATTTTTATCTCCTGTTTAAAATTTAGAGACGTCAGAAAGATTCCTGAATGAGGATCTGAGCCAGTATTTCTATCCTACTATATTGACCCTTGATTTAAATCATTAAAATGGTCATTGATATAGTATCTGTGTGTACTCCATCCTTCCCCTCCCCAAACCTGATGTTTTACTAGAATTCGAAGTCTTGATTCATGGTTTTACTATCAAGTCTGCTGAGCAACTAGCTTGAGAGTCAATATTAGGGGCCAGCAGGTAGTGTAGTGGTTAAGGAGCTGGACTCCCACATGGCCAACCGTGGTTCAAGTCCTGGACCTGACAACTTGCATTCTTACTTTCTTTCTCTCTTTCTCTGTCTCTCTCTGTCTCTGGTGAGTTGCATGGGCCTTATAGCAAATTAAAATGTAATCATAATAAAAAATAAAGTTAAACGAATCTCTTTTACTGAAAGAGTAATTATGTCAATATTGGTTCTTCTCTTTCACTCACCAGCCTGCCCTATTCCCACCCCAATCTATCCATGAACCCTGCCAATGCTTCCTATAAAATATACCTCAAGTCAACTCATATCTTCCCATCTCCACTCCCACCAATCACTCACACTAGGATAAGCTACTATTGTCTCTCCTCTGTGTGACTGTAATAATCTTTTGTCTGGTCTCCATTACTTCTTGCTCTTCTATAAAATACATGCCCACATAACAGAGTGGACTTTTCAACATGTAACCCAGATATGATTCCTTCCCTACTAAAAACTCTCTAGTAGCTTCCTGTGAACTTAGAATGGAGTACCAGCTACTAACCTTGGCCTATGAGTTCACAAATCCGGACCCCGCCTTCCTCCTTGATACCCTATCTTACCACTCTTCCCTAATTCACTCTGCTTCAGCCAGTCAACTGCTTTCCTGTCTCTGTATAATCTTTTATCCATTCTTTAGATTTTCTGTTCCTTCTTTCTGTGTCCCCCAGAGCTCATATTCAGGTCTCAATTTAATATCACCTCCACACAGCTGCTTTCTCTCATTAACTCCCAAGTAGCCCCCAATAACTTATCCTGCTATCCTCACAGTACTTATTCCTACTGGAAATTATTTTTAATTTGTGAATATTTGTTTTCCTCATAAAGTTTAGAAGGGCAAGGACTTTGTATGACCCACAACTGTATTCTAGTACATGGAACATTCTGACATCTAGAAAAGTGGCTGAACCTGTCAAGTTTGAAGTAGTAAATCATCAAAGGGCAGGCATTCAGTAGATAGTTGATCATGGAATGTAACCTTGAGTGTTCTGATATAAAATAAGACCTCATGAGGGCTGAAACACTGAAAGATTGTTGCTCTTATAAAATCCAGCATGGATAATCCCGATAAGCAGACAGCCCCCTCTAATCAGTGATTCTGGGACTCAGACCTCTTCTGTCTTGCAGCTCCCCAATGTCATCGTGCTTATCCACATCAGGACAGCAAAAGGGAAAGATCACTGAGGGCCACATGTGGGAGATTCCTAGAGCCAGGCCCCAGAATGGCATGTATCCCATTGGCTAGAGTCCAGTCATGGGGCCTTCTCTAATTGCAAAGCAGGTTGGGAAATGTAGTTCGACTGTGCGCTCAGCAAAAGAAGACTTGGTTTTGGTGTACAGCTAGCTGGTCTGTACTACAAAGAGTGCACAGTAGTCCCCAGGGGATTTTCAGAGGGAAGACGGCTTTAGTCAGGTTGTGGCAATTATGAGATATGTTTGGAGACACTGAGAACTGACCATCAGACCCATGACTGGTATCTTTTGTTGATCACGGAATAGACTTGACATTCTGTCTGGGCCTGGGAGAACCTGCCTACAGATTTTGCCTGGCAATGCAGCTGCTCACAGAATGAGTGTGGGTGGTGGTTCCCTTTCTCTCTTTACATCTATTCTGAGAGCCAGAAATCTGCTCAGGCTCAGCTGGCTGTCACTCAGAGCTTCTGCCTTCCCCAGTCTAGGTGACAAGTTTTCTGAATTTTGCCTCTAGGCCCTCAAGGGGAAGGGAAGTTTCTTTAGGCATATTCGGAGACAGATGCCTTGGGGAGAATGCAAGGAGGAAATAATAATAGTGTGGTTTAGGTTATGTGCTGCAGATGTGTGACAGCCTGCCAGATGCTAGCATACAAATGAGACCGTGCCATTCACCCTTAAAGCAGCCATACGTCCAATAATCATTGTCATCATGAGGATGATGATAACTGATATTTATATAGTTCTTTTCAACCAGACCGCCCTAAGCACTGAGCAGACTTTACAAACTGGGACCCTTTGCCTCCTATCACTGAAGTGTAGCCACCTCTGGGGTAGGAGACGGCCAACTTTCAGAACAACCTTGGAAAACTACCAACCACCAGGCAGGTCTTCCCTCATATGTTGTTTATCACCTACTTTCATCATGCTTCTTATCCACGAAAGAAACAGACGAAACATGGCTCAGGATAGAATAATAGGGACTTCCCATTGTGTGGTATGAGCCCACTGGGATGGTAGGCAGAATGCTTTTAAGCAATATGTGGACTGTTTTGTTTTCATAATTATGTATTCATGGTAATGAATGTTAGAAAACACAACTATCATGACAGTTCTCTGATTTAATAGATACTGAAAATCCATTTAAATTACAAAATAAGCATTTGTAAAGTATTAAGTAAGGAGTAAGACAAATGGTCTGGAGATACAGTTGGAAAAATGGCATGACTTCCAGTGACTGGCATTCAGTGTGACATTGACATCATGGTTGAGAACTCAATGTTTTGAGTGCAACAAACATCAAGTTCTTGCCAAGCTCTAACACTTTTCAGCTGCAAAAACTTTAACACGCTTCTCAATTCATTCAAGCCTCAATTTCCCTACTTCATTATCTGTAGAAAAGGAGCCCTATCAGAGAGGATTGTGAGAATTAAACACACACACCCCAAGAGTAGCACCTTGCTAATAAGTGATCGATAAACAGGGACTAACACGATCATGATTATTGAAAGGACAAGGAAACTAGAAAAGTTCAATGTAGCATGGTGGATTCTATTTTGCTGTGTTCATATCTAGGTCATCTCAATTCTAGATTCCTCCTTTGGCTCTACTACTTTATACTCTTTCCAAGATGCTGCTTGTCATACCATGGTTACCAAATATTTTCAGGACTCTGAGGCTTAGGGCCTTGTGTTATTCTGTTTGTTTGTTTGTGTTTAGGTTTTTTGTTTGTTTTTTTGTCATAGGGCACATACACTGGCTGGAGAGAAGCAGAGAGGAAAAACGTGAGAAATCACCCTACCCTCCTGGGGGGTGGGGGCATGCTGCAATCCCTTTCTTCCATTCTCTTCTTGGGAGGATTTTAGGCATGCATGCTCATGTGCCCTGCATGATTTTCAAGGTACCAGGTCTAGGACTCAAACTATGGTCAGCCATGTGGGAATCCAGCACCTTAACCTCCACACCACCTGCTGGCCCCACCTTGTGTTTGGTATCAGATCACATTCTTAAACCTCATGGCATCTGGTCATGAATCCTCTCCCTCCATCCATAAACAGTCTACCCCCATTTTATGTGACAGGTTTTGGGTTATAATAGTAAAACTTTGCTCTTAATGAGTTAACTCCGTGAGACTATAATAACCCATTTCTAGAGTGGTAATTTTATAGGACAAGAGGCAGCCCTAACCTTTTAGTAAATGAAACTTGCTTTTTTTTCCCGTTTTTTTTTTTTTTTTTTTTTTTTTTTTTTTTTTTTTTTTTTTTTTAGAGGTTTCTGCTATAAGGTGCATGCGCTCACCAGAAAGACAGAGAGAGACAGAAAGCGAGAAATCACCCCCGGGGGGGTTGGCCACTCCACAATCCCTTCTCCATTCTCCTCTCAGGATCTTGGGCATGCACACACACATGCACCTGGTGTGAGTTTTAAGCCACCAGGTCCAGGACTCCAACCGCGGTCGACTACATGGGAGTCCAGCGACATAGCCATTATGCTAACTGCTGGTCCCATTATTTTTTTTTTTAAACTTGCTATTAAAAGATGTTGCATCTTTATGAAAACTATGGCATACCTAGAATCCTTTGAACTCTTTCCTTGGGACTCAGAGTAAGTTGATCTGAGTTCAGACCTAGTTCAGCATAGGACCTCTTAGATCAACCCATATTGAGGAAAACTAACGTCCCTCAACTGGTCTGTGAAAGGAATGTTTCTTTTGTTTGTTTGTTGTTTTTGTTTGTTTTTGGTTTTTTTGAGAGGTTTTTGCTATAGGGCGTGTGCACTCGCCAGACAGACAGAGAGAGACATAGAGACAGAAAGCGAGAAATCACCCCCCAGGGGGGATGGTCACGCCGCAATCCCTTCTCCTCCATTCTCCTCTCAGGATCTTGGGCACGCACGCACACGCGCCCAGTGTGAGTTTTAAGCCACCGGGTCCGGGACGCGAACCGCGGTCGACTATGTGGGAGTCCAGCGACATAGCCATTACGCTAACTGCTGGTTCCCTGAAGGGAATGTTTCTGTGAATGCATTTTTTAAAACTTGATATAGGGGACCAGCAAATGGCATAATGGTTATGTCACTGGACTCCCATGTAGTCGATCACAGTTTTAGTCCCAGACTTGGTGGCTTAAAACTCATGCCGGGAGTGTGAGCATGCATGCCCAAAATCCCAAGAGAAGACTAGAAGAAAAGGGACTGCAGCATGGCCATCCCCCCAGACAGTGATCTCTTGCTTTCTGTCTCTCTGTCTCTCTGGCAAGCAAATGCACCTTATAGCAAAAGTCTCTCTAAAAAATTAAATAAATAAATAAATAAATAAATAAATAAATAAATAAATAAATAAATAAAACAAAACCTGACATAGACTAGGGGATGTAAGGAACTCTTGAATTGAGATCTGAAAGAGAAAGACTATGAGCTAACTTTAAAAAGATGTGGAAAGATTTGTCTGGTGTGAACAAAAGTCATGTGGCATGAAAGAACATCACATTTCGGAGAATCTCTGAGAAGAGCGCATCGCTAGAGCCCAGAATGAGGCTGGAAAGGTTAGCAGAAGCCACACCCTGAAGAAGTCGTCTCTGGACATGGACAGAGAATTTCTCCAGGGAGAAGCCAACTGGACTCCACGGGTGTTTCATCTTTGACTTTGTTCTTAGCAGACCTGTGCAGCAACTTCATTTGTCACCTGAGCTGGGACCCTTTTGGAGTTGATTCTCGCATCCAAGGACCACAGGAACTCAACTCCTGACTTCGAGCTTCTCACACTCTATAGTACCATGGACAGCAACCTTCCTTTTAATCCTGTGGCATTCTGCCAGGCAGGCTTTAGGGGAATCTAAGCGGGCGTGGTCTGAGTTTCTCCTTGTTTCAATGGCTTTCATCCTGCCGGAGGAGAAAGTATACTTATCTATCTCAGACTGGTATCTATTGGAAAGGCAGGGCATACACTCCAATAGCATGACTAGTATATTACCTGATCGGCACCAGCACAGCCCTCTCCTTCCTGTATAAAAGCAGCCTCTGTAGGTTTTTCCACGGCTGAGTACCTTGTATGGATGCTGAGCCTTTGTATCTAAAGGCAGACCATAGGTTCTACGAACAGGGGATTTCTCCTCCCACAGGGCAAGCAGTGCTGTCAGGCAAAAGGGCAAGAATACAACCACACAGACTCCTCCTGGGTTTCTTGTACTTGCTCAGAGCAGTATAACTTAGGAGTTGGAACGCAGGCTCTGGAGTCAGATTCACGAGATTTGAATCCAGCTTCATCTCCTAAAATCTGTGAGACCTTGACAGGCTAGTTAATTCTTTCTCACCCTTAGTTTGCTCGTGAGTTAATGAATATAATGTGATCTACCTTATACAGTTGTTGTGTTTAAATACCTTTTAACTGATTGAGACTTAGCCAGCAAAATCTTCCTTTTGATTAACTTAAAGTCACCTAAATGAATGAGTAAATAGGTATTTGGTAGAATGACTGGGGGAAGGTTTATCAGTGTTGTGAAATGGTTACTTCTTCCCTTTTGTCCTCTAATTTTCCACAGAGATATCCCTTGGTGCCCAACCCACCCAGAAACATCATCAAAAGGTAATTCTAAGGAGTATAGTTCAACCTAACCAAGTTAACCTATCACAATGCCATCAATGTGGCTATGGGGGAAGGCCACTTTCATGGCCATAAGCAAAAATAACTCTCACCATATTTTGAGACTGTATTAGATATGTTACATATGTCCTCGCCTGTAGTTTTTTTCCCCTTTCAGTACATGTATGAACAGGTTCCAAATCATTCCAGATGATGTAACTGATCACAGAATTGGTACTAAAATCTATGCCTCTCTTACTCCAAACTCCAGGAAGAGCTATATCATACCAACTTAAATTACTGAACTACTTATTCTGGTAAAATCACTAGTGTTCTCCTGGATGTATATTCAAGGCACAGTCAATGCATAGGATATGGAAGATCATGAAAGAAAGACGAGAATGCGTCATAATGAAAGCAACATCTGAGTTGGCCTTTTTTAAAGATTTAATTATTTATTTAATTTTTTGTTGTTGTTTTGTTTTGTTTTTTAATTAAACCAGTGAGAAAGACAGAGGGAAACTGAGAACGCAAACCACCAGGTTCAGGACTTGAACTGTGGCCCAGCCATGAGGGAGTCCAGTACCTTCACCACCACATCACCCGCTGGCCTTTCAACTGGAAATTTTCCAATGGTAGAATGTTGGGTTTTCAGTCCTCCATGCATAGGGAACAGTTTGGGGTTATAGGGCTTTCAACTGCTCCCCCAGTTGTAAAGGCTCTTGCAGCCCAAAGACATTTGCAGCTCCATACATATTTAATAAAGCACCGTGTTCATCTTTGTCCCCTCATACTGAGCCAAGCAACTGGAAAACACCCCATGAATATTTGCACATTGGCTTTTTTTTAAGCTCTTAAGAGGGGAATATCCTTTAGAGTCCTCTTTGGAGACCTCCAGTGTCTTATCACCAAGCAACACGTCCTTTCAGCTCATAAGATCTGGATCACAATCATTGCTTAATATCCAAAGGTTAAATTTAGACCTTGGAAAGAGAAAAAGATCTCAAACTCATGTACCCCCACCAAAAAAAAGTCCAACTTAAATATGCTCTGTGTTCAAAAGCAGGATACAACTATTTTCCACCTTCAATACTGGCAGATTCTAATTGTGAGATGAAAAGCCTCAGGTGCTTGAGTGTGGGTACCTTACCCAGATAAACTTAGATTCCCCTTTTCTTTTTTTCTTTTTTTGGAGAGGTTTTCGCTATAGGGCATGTGTGCTCACCAGAAAGACAGAGAGAGACAGAGAGATAGAAAGCGAGAAATCACCCCCCAGGGGGGATGGCCACGCCGCAGTCCCTTCTCCTCTATTCTCCTCTTGGGATCTTGGGCACACACGCACACGCTCCCGGTGTGAGTTTAAGCCACGGGTCCGGGACTTGAACCACGGCCGACTACATGGGAGTCCAGCGACATAGCCATTACGCTAACTGCTGGTCCCCTTAGATTCCACTTTTTACCGTGTCTAATCATACTAAGACTTATAGAAAAGCATTCTATAATGGCTCTCCTATCCTTGATTGGCTTAGACAGGATTTAGGAGTGGAGGAAATCTCGTCAGTATCAGCAAAATCAGTAATTAGACTGAGGCAAATGAGGACAGTCATCCTCAGAAGCCCACAAAACCGCTGCATATAAACACTATCTTTGGAGAAATATGTACTTCCATCAGAAGTCGGGATTATTCAGTCCAATATAAAACCATTAAACAAATCATTGTTCTTCCATTATCTTGTTTGATACTAAAAGTTTTAGAGACTAACAAAGCAAATAAGATTATACCCATTTGAAGGCAAAAAAATCAACACCTGGAATCCTCTTAACAAAACAGAAACAATCAAAATGAATCCCAGTTTCTCAGCCCCATTTTATTATAATCATGATATTCAGCACAATATTATCTTGAATTTCCCCCCTAAAGGATAAGGCTCCTAGTTTCTCAACTCTCTTACGGATGATTCTGAGCCAGGGAAATGACTATTTTTTTAATAGTCATTGGTTTCCTTATTTAAGATTTTGTATTCCTTGTAGAGATTTTAGAAAAATGAAATGACAATCTCACCACCTATTTTGCTATATATACTGTGGCTTTGTATTACAATTTTAACAGAATGCTAGCTCATTCAATAACATGGACTCAGAAAATAAAGACCAAGGAAAAAGCCAAAAAAAATTTTAAATGCTGGATTTACCAAAGAATCTTCCTTCTGTTCCATCTAGGACACATATGCACACATGCACACACACACTTTCCCTCGCCCATTCCTGCGTTATTGCTCTGCTTAGCAGCTACCATGCTGCAAGTGGTATTTACTTTGTTTATTGATTAGTCCCCTATTGGACTGTAGGCTCCATAACCCTGGGGTTTTGGTCTGCCATGGCCACCATGTTATCCCCTACTCTCAGAGAGCACTAACTAACTGAGTTTTTTGGAATCCTGTGGTGTGTGTGTGTGTGTGTGTGTGTGTGTGTGTGTGTGAAAGAGAGAGAGAGAGAGAGAGAGTTTTTAAATGTGACTGTGGTCAGACTGTATTTATTTTGTACTTATTTTCCTCACCTAAAATAATGTACATAATTTTAGAAAATGTCATCTTTTTCTATTCTAAAATATGACAACATTATTAAAACAAAATGTGAAAATGGTACTGATCATTGAAAGGAAAAAAAATTATAGACCCATTCTGGAAGAACCATCACTAGCATTATTTTCTCTTGCCTTTTAGCTCATCATTTTCAGACTCTAAGTTTTAAATCACATTGTGATCATATTATGGTTAGAATTTTGTGTACCATGCAGATTCTTACAGGCTTAGAAATTGCCCTGCAAAACCAATTTAATGAGATAGATAAAAATGAATCACTTCTCTATTTCTATATATTTATTTAGATGGTTGTCAATCTTTTTCTTTTATAATGTGTCAGTGGAATTTTTTTTTGAAAGCTTTATCTGAATTTGGGATTAAGGAAACAACTCTCAAGTGGCCCCCAAGCTACCCCTTACCATACGACCATGACCCTCTTCATTTCCTCAGCCCACCACTGATGTAATTTATGGCTCTGGCTTCTTATTTGTGTGAAGTAGATCCCTTAGGGGGTGACCTCCCAATGTCTTCAATTATTATTTTAAATGACGCCTTAGGCTACTGCCTGGCACAGCAGTGCCCTCACCTTCCCGCCTTCTGCCTTCCATGCATGGGGCTCAGCTGCCAAGCTGGCCATGCCCCCTCCTGTCCTCAGAGCTGCCTCCAGAGTCTCAGCAGAGAGCCAGATTAACCCCTTTTGTTAGCAGATGTAATTTGCCTGGGCTCAGCATTAATAAGGAACGCTGTAAGCAGTTGGGGTCAGGAAGAACAGATCTGTCAAACCCCAGGGTTAATTTAATAGCAATCTGTTGGCTGTCTGAGTTGTATATTAACCATGAATCCAATGCTATGTTTTGCTTTTGCCTTTTAGTTCTTTGGGACAACAGCAAAATAATTTGGATAGAGAGCTCTAAAGGATAAGAAAGAGAAAATTGACTGTCAAAATGCATCATTCCATTTTCAAGATAATACAGGAGGGGGCAGGAATGGCTCATCTTCTTTCTCCTTCCCTCCTAACTGAAGGGCAACCCAGCATACGTGAAAGCATACATCTTCCTTTAGAAAGTGTAAGGGGAAAGGTGTGGGTTTCCAGAGGGTGCGGTTGTGAAATATCCTCTCATTATTCCTAGCAATTTTTGGCAATTTTTCTCTCAAATGTTTCTAAAACTTAGCAAACCCTCCATCCGATAACAATCTAAGAAATCCCTTGTCAGGTTTCTGTCTTAACTTCTGGCTCAGAGGAATCCATCAAACCATAGGACATAAAAATTCTGGTTCTGGAAAATATGACATCAACGTAGTAGATGGATTCAGATAGCACAGGCCCCATACAGACAGGATGGAGCTTCCCTCTTGCTAAAGGAGGGGTCATTTCCAGAGAGCCAGAATCACCACACTCAGAAAGGCTGGCTTTGTGAGGCCACTCCTCAGCAGAATCAGAATGGCATTTTGATAAAGAACCCGGGCTCTGGGTTCAAATTCCAGCTCTGCCCCCTGAGAGTCATATGCCCTTGGTCACCGTTTCCTCAGATATAGAATGAGCTATTAATAGCATTGATTTCCTAAGGCCAAGATGAGGGACAATGGGACAAATGTGAGTTCTTCGCACATGGCAGGCTTGGCACTTGATGGGCATTAGCTGCTGGTTTCTGTCATCTTCCTTCTTACCTTTACCATCACATTATTAATACGAGGGATAGAGTATGGTTTGCCCCCTGATCCACCTTGGAGTCAAACCCAGACAAGCACTCTAGTCTAGGGGAGACTCAGATCTGCAGGGGATAAGAGTGACCACAGAGCCCAGGGCCTGGGTCAGGTCACTGGAGAGGACATCACTTTTAGACAGGCTTATGGATGGAAGGACAGACAGACCCAGAGCTGTAGCCCTCCACCAATTCAGTGAGTCATTGAAAGATGGGGTGTTCCTAGTTTCATGGAAATGTTTAGGCACTTTGTTTCCACATCTTCTGACTTTAGGGCTTTATTTTTAGGTGGGAAAAAATAACTGCAGCACCTCCCCCTCCCACACAGCAAAGATCCTTCCAGTTAATCTTGTTTTTGGAGCTATACTGGTAGAGGTGGAGAAAGCTGACACCAGATTTTCTTTCCCTATTTTGGGAGAAGAGAAACATGCTCACTGGCACAGCAGGGTATCAAGGCTTTTTCTGGAGGGTGATGAAATCCGACAACAGCTGAGCAGTAATCTCTGCTTGCCCTACATCATGGCCACAGAGCCCAGGGCCTAGGTCAGGTGGCTGAAGAGGACATGCGTCCTACAGCCCAAAGCCGCCGCCTCAGTGGCACGGGCTCTTGCTCTGGCATCCAGCACTAACTGCAATGATAGACAACTCTGGCAGAAGTGGAGTTGAAAGACAGTATTTTAGAAATCCAGGAGACCCAAATGCCCTAGAGACCCAAGTCGTATTCGCATCTGGGTTTGGTGGGGGAAACTGCTGTAAAATGTAGTGTCAGCTCAGTTCCCAGCTAATTTTAGAAAGAACCCAACAGGATGTCTAAGAGCTCATTGAAGGAGGAGGAGGATAGCCAAATACAAAGCCTTCATTGCAGCAAACTGCATGTTGGGATAGTAGTAGGCAGAGCATTGCGATGTTGGGTGGTAGATGACTACTTTAAGTCAGGCCAGTGGACTACAAATGTCAGTGTATTTGATTGTTTCTCATCGGAGCCCTAAGGAGGGAACTATGCTGCTTGCTTAATGAAAAGGCTAGGTGCTTTCCAGCCATCCCAGTGTTAATAGGAGAGTCCACATCAAGTCAACGCTTTTTCAAAATGGGGTACATAAGCTCTTGGCACACACATGTTTTCACGTTCGCTTTTACATATTTGTTTTCATGTTTATTGTTAAAAATGTAGCAGGGCCAGCAGGTGACATGGTAGTTGGGGTGCTAGACTCTCACATGGCTGACCATGGTTCAGTTTCCGGACCTGTTGGCTTGCTTTCTCACTTTCCCCCACCCCTCTCTCTCTGGTGAGTGCATGTGCCCTATAGAAAATTAAAAAATAATAGTGGTAAATGAAGTTAAATCATTCTTAACAAAAAAACTAAAAAGAAAATAGTAAAAAAAAAAAAAAAAAGTAACTAGTTCATTAAATGTTAAGTAAGAAATAGTACCCAGTGACAATAGAGACAAAAATCCTAAAGGTGGCTTATAAGCGGCAAAGTTTAAAAAAGTAGCAGTTGTATGGGTGAGCTTTACTCTATAGTTGCATCCATATCCTGGAATTGTTCCTTGGAGGAAGTTGCTGGGTTCTCAGACAGCACCCCAGCCCAGCCAGGTGTCTCCCACCTGTATCCTGACCCTCCCCAAGCTCTTGTAGAATGTGAAGGAAACAGCACAAACTCAGGCTTTGCTTCTGCCAGACACCTTACAGAAGGTGTGTATTTCCATTGAGTCATCCTTATAAATGATGGCTAAATGTTTCATTCCAATCTACAAAGATGTGGTCTTAAGAAATAGAGGTATCGGAGCCAGTAGATGGCATGGTGGTTAAAGCACTGGACTCACATGTGACCAACCACTGTTCGAGTCCCAGACCTGGTAGCTTGCTTTCTCACTTTCTGTCTTCCTTTGTCTCTCTCTGGTGAACACACATGCTCTAAAGCAAACTTAAAGTAATAATAACAAGAAGAATAATAATAAATAAATAAATCTTTTAAATAGAGGTATAATAATTCTTGGCCAGGAGGAAAAATACTGAGGGGAAAAAATAAAGGTGATAAAACTTAGAGTATGTGCCCCCTTCTCCAGTATGACTTCCTTCCTATTCTTAACTGCCATACGATCTCTAAGGCACATCCCGATTTATGGAGACTAGAAGTCCTGCATAGTTGCAATGAGAGAAATTCTGCATAAAGATGAAAAAGCACCTGCGATTTTATCCTAATGCCATTACTCATTAGCCATGTGGCCTGAGGCAAGTTGTTTTACCCACTCAGAACCTCTGTTTTCACCCCTGAAGTATGGGGATAGGAAGAGTGCTGCTGGTAGAGTTTGGGTAAGGATTATGTGAGACCACCTACATGATATGTGAATGTAAAATTCTGTATTGAAAATGATGCCATGGTAATATTCTTGATTTAATTGTAAAAAAAATTAATAAGATGGAAAATAAAAGAAAGCACATGATGTGCTCTGCACCGTGAATGACCTAAAGTGAGAGCTCAGTAAATGGTAGCAGCTATTAGTATCATTATCAACAGCGTGTTCTTAAAGAGGGTCTCAGAGATTTTAAGATGATTTGCAATCATAGATATCATATATCAGCCCCAGAAATCTGGGCAAGGATTTAAATAAATCGAATTACTGTATTGGATTGGAACTAGCTCTTAAACCACTGTTAGAAGCAGCTTGGCACATATTAGCATGATTGCAGGAGCAGGTCATTTTGGCTATGAACAGATGTTTTCTCCATGTCAGAGAGTATAAATCTCTGATAAGGTGTCGGAAGACCTGAGTTCTAATGCTGCCTTTGAGGACTGGGATGCCTGAAGATCCCTGAGCTTTATCTACCTGGGACCAATACTGCCTGCCTCTTTGCTAGCGGAGTTCTGATGAGGATCCACCGTGTGCGTGATGGAAGTTGACACATTACACTCAGGTAAGGTGGTGCTTTTGCTAATGCTCCCGCCCTCAGGTTTCTGCCCCTTTCTCCTGGTTCTCTCCTTGACTCGTCGTGCCAGATATCGTGGACATTAAGCCAGCCAACATGGAGGAGCTCACGGAGGTGATCACAGCGGCAGAGTTCCACCCTCATCACTGCAACACCTTCGTGTACAGTAGCAGCAAAGGGACAATCCGGCTGTGCGATATGCGAGCGTCGGCCCTGTGTGACAGGCACACCAAATGTGAGTAGCGACCCAGGCCATCATGGCGGAAGGGCCACTGGCCCCTGACCTGTGGGGAGAGGTGGAAGAGGGCCTGGAAAGTTTTGATCTCCTTTCCCACACTGACACACTGGCCGTGGGCCTAAACTGCAAGTGCTCCCAGCCTGGTGTTGCAGCCAGTAGCATACAGGTCTGCAGTGCTGGAAGCCCATGGGCCAACCATGGGCTTGGACTCTCACTCTCTCTCTCTCTTTCTCTCTCTCTGTCTGTCTGTCTGTCTGTCTCTCTGTCTTTGTCTCTCTTAGGCAAGTGCACGTGACCTATAGCAAACTAAGGGGGGAAAAAGATAATATACTTCACATTCTTTTATTTTTCCAGGCCAAGTCTTTAAACTTGGCATGCTTTTTTTTTTTTTTTTTTTTTTTTTGGAGAGGTTTTTCGCTATAGGGCGCGTGCGCTCGCCAGACAGACAGAGAGAGACATAGAGACAGAAAGCGAGAAATCACCCCCCAGGGGGGATGGTCACGCCGCAATCCCTTCTCCTCCATTCTCCTCTCGGGATCTTAGGCACGCACGCACACGCGCCCGGCGTGAGTTGTAAGCCACCGGGTCCGAGACGCGAACCGCGGTCGACTACGTGGGAGCCCAGCGACATAGCCATTACGCTAACTGCTGGTTCCCAACTTGGCATGCTTTTTATCCATATAGCACATCTCACTTCAGATTAGTCGGTCACATTTCTAGTGCTCAGAGCCATGTGTGGGCAGTGGCCACCATAGTAATGCAGATTTAGGACATTCCATCATGGCAGAAATTCTGCTAGAGACTGTCAATAGCTCCTTGAAAGCAGGAACTATTCCATATTCACTGCTCTCCCCTCAGCCCTGGAAACAATGTCTGGCCCATAATAACTGTTTAGCATTAATAAATGTTTACTGATATTTGTTCTAGCATTGACCTTGGGGCAGTATACTTACATAAGCAAGCAGGGGGAAAACGTTCAGGACAGAAGAATCAGTATGTACAAGGACACTGAGTCATGAAAGAGCGTAAGGTGCTTATGAAACTGCAAGCCGCTGGTAAGGCTGATACATAGGGAATGTCTTGGAGAAAGGAGGTGAGGTCGAGGAATGCCTGAGCCTAGTCATAATAGCCCTGGTTTAAAAACTTGAATGCTGGAGCCAACAGGTGGCCTAGTGGTTAAGCACTGCACTCCCACATGGCTGACCATGGTTTAAGTCCCAGACCCAGCACCTTGAAACTCATGCCAGGTGCATGTGCATGCATGCCCAAATCCTGAGAGGAGAATGGAGGTGAAGGGATTGCAGTGTGGCCATCCCCCGAGGGGTGACTTCTCACTTTCAGTCTATCTGGCAAGTGCATATGCCCTTTAGAAAAAAAAAAAAAAATCTCAAAAAAATCTTGACTGTTTTTGTCCGAGTTGGTGAACAGCCACTAAAGTAACCAGAGAAGTAGTACGGTCAATGTTCTTTTTTAGAGAAGTTGCTTGGACAGAAGCAGAAGGGTGGAGAATGAGCTCTGGCTGGGAAAATAAGTTGTGGCAAGGATTTACAAAGACACTATGATGTATATAAGAGTATCTTAACAGGGCACATTAAACTTTGGGCTACATTGTTCTTTGGGGAAGGGGCTCTCTGGTGCACGGTAGGATGTTTAGCAGTGTCCTTGCCTAACCTACTAAATATCGATAGCAGAAGCTCTGGCATCTAGCTGAGACAACCAAACCTGAAAGCCAAATGGCAACCCAAACTGTCTCCAGACATAGGGAAATATCCCCTGGTGGGGATGGGAAATGTTCCCAGTTGAGAGCCGCTGATCTAGACATCCACCCGGTCTTTCTGCATGATACTCTCATGTCTGTGATGTGCTTATTACTCTAAAGAACTCCGAGTGGTATAATGAAAAGGTAAGATGTATCTCCTCCATTCAGAGTTTAACATTAGCCTAGTGAGACAGGGTGTACCTGGCAAGCATTTCAGGAGTAACAAATATGGCAGTGGTGTTTAAATACCTAAATGAATAGTGGAAACCAATAGGGGTTAAGACCTTCAGAAGAAGGTGGGACATCTGAAACAGACTTCATAGGAAAGGCTGAACTGAGTAGTCAACTATTGAAGAACAAGTAGGGTTTGGTTAGGAGGGAAATAGGAAGAAGGGTAATATTGGTAGTGTACACAACATGGGCAAAATTCTGAAGTTAATGAGGTACATGGAACCTTTAAAGAGCCTTAAGTGTCAGACTTGGGGGGAAAGGACTGTATGGAGTTAATGAGGTCAGATAGGGTTGATGGTTTATCTCAGGTTGGCCCTTGATGGTCAGAAAAGTTACGTTCTCATGTGTTCATACATTCATTCCCCCATTTAGAGAGTATCTACTTTACACCCAGAGCCTGGCTCTTATGGTAGTCCCCCTAAACTTTTCCACCAAGTATAGCTCCCCTGGCCAAGACATGACCCCTGCCGTCATGGTCAAAGGACACTCAGAGGCAACCCAGCCTCTCGGATATGTCCTAGAAGGCCCTTGTTAGCAAAAGCAAAACAGCACGTGTCTGGCAGAGACCAGCATCACTAGGGAAGGTGCTAACCACCATGGATTGTCTGTGAGGTCTTATTTTTCTGCCTAAAATTGTATGTGAATGTTACATTTTACCCTCATAAGATGTCTGTTTTCAGTTCAATTTAATAATTTCCATTTTACCCACAAATTTCAACCAAAAGAGATGCAGCATTTGTGTTATAACTTCCTGTACCCCCTGGTGTATCCCCCTTTTTCTCCCCCCTCCCCCCCAGAACACGCACATATGTCTCAGTGTGATAAACAGCATCCCTAGTGTGTAGGGAGTGACTTGGGATCATTTAACTGAAGAGCAGAGGTCACAGAACTCGTGTTTGGCAGAAGGTTGGCCAGTGGCGCTGTGCAGAGGCAGGAGAGTTAAGTAAATGGTTTTCATCTCAGTATAAGAAAACTTCATAACCTAGATAAGCATAGTGGCTATGGAAATCCTAAGGAAGGGAAAGGAGAGGAAAAGGAACATTTTCCTTTAAAGTAACTAAGGCTTTTATGCTATTAAATGGCATTGAGCACACACAGATGCAGCACCTGCTCGACGTCATTGCTTTCTGGATGGAAAACACTCTGAGGGTGAGAATGGAGTCCATTGTGCCCACATCCTATTGGGCCTGACCCATAAGCAGGTGGCCAGGAAATACTTAATAAATGCATGTATGGCTAAGGGTTGACGTAGACGCAGGTAGGAATGAGGACTAGCGAGAAGCTGTACTGGGAGAGAGTGAGGGGTCGGGGCCCCGTTTGGAGCGTGCTGTGCGTGAGGTGACGTGAGCTGTCTCGGTTGGCAGAATCAGGCTGGAAGGGCACTGGCCCAGGGTGGATGCCAGAGATGGTACAAGAAGCCGTGGCATCCTCATATCCCAACGTGGCGGACACCAGGTCTTGGAGTTAAGACAGACCCACACACGTTCCAGATATTGAGAATAAGCTAACTGGGAGGCTGGATAAACCCTGAACTCGAAATGGAAAAAAAAGGCATTTTTCTTTTTCTTTTTTTTTTTTTTTTTTTTTCAACTTTCTGTTGGGAAGAGTTTTATGTTGTTTTAAAGATTTTGAATAACTTAACCTGATTGATGGGCTCATTTAATGTTCCTTTTCTTCCATTCTTTTTATCCCTCATTTTTTTTATTATTATTTATACATTTAATCACTATACATCATTTAGATTGTAAAGAGACTTTACCCAGCATGATATACACCTCAGTCCAGCCCAGTTGAGAATACTATACACGCCCTCATCAACAGATAATAAACCATATCTGTGTCCCACAAATATCTTCTCTATTTTTTCCCCAAATTTTCTTTCCTATGCTCTTCCCCTCCCACACTCTTTCCACTTTGACTCTAGTGTCCATAACAATTTTTAATGCTTTTATGTCCTCTAGTCTTTCAGTCTCTTTTGTCCCTCATTTTAAAGAACTGCTTCCCTCTCCTATTTATTTTTAAGGTGATGTAAAATTTAAAAAAAAAAAAAAAAAAGACTTGTGCAATACATTTGGAGGTGAAACATTTTTCCTATAAAATTAGAGCATTTAATTGACTATTTTCTCCAGATTGATCTGTTGGATATTTGCTAAAGACTAGTTCTTTACACTACAACGTATGATGAATCCCAAATGGCAGTACTTCATTGTTTACTTAGCTTTTGTAGCTATATTTTTCAGAAGCAAAAAAAAGCTACTGTAAATCATAAATAATCAATACATAACTGTATTGTATGCAAACCTGTGACTATTGGCAATGTCACCCAGAAGAACAGATAAATAAAGTTTATTTACTATATTTAAAAAAAAAAAAAAAAAAAAAAAAAGGCGAGGGGGATAAACCCTTAGATACTTCTGGAGCTAGACTGGTTTAGGGCAGAGGCTTTGGAATCAGAACTCTGACAGTCAGTGCCTATGGACCTCAGGTAAGTTATTTAGCCCTTCTGAGACCCACGTTCCTCATTCGAAAGTAGAAATATTAAGAACTGGTTGTTCACGAGAAGTACATGTCATCCTGCATGTAGGATCCTAACACTCTGCCGGACACACATTTATTGAGACAGAGTTAATAAAGGGCAGCAGCAGTTCCTCCAATTATTCCTCCTGAATCCCCCCATGCCAGGCCTGTAGCTGTAAGATGCTTGAAACTGAATTCTTCTGCCAGACATAGAAGGCCTCACTCTTCATTTATCTAGTTAATATTTGTTGAACACATACTACACATGCCAGGTACCATGTCAGGCTCTGAGATACAATGAGCAAAATCAGGCCTAGTTTCCACCCTTTTAGCGCTTACTGTCTCTATTAGCCAAGGTTCTCCAGAGAAACAAAGCTGTTCTGTGTGTGTGTGTGTGTGTGTGTGTGTGTGTGTGTGTGTGTGTGTGTGAATGGATTAGCCCACATGTTTACTAAGTCTACTAAGTCCCCAGATCCACAACGGACCAGCTGAAAATTCAGGAGAGCTGACAGTGGTGTTCTAGTTCCAAGGCCATCAGTCAGAAAACCCAGAGTCAATATTTTCAGTTCAAGTCTAAAAGGAAAACAAATAAACAAACATATTCCAGCTCACGGTAGTTGGACAGAGGAGTTCCCTTTTACTTGCCTTTTCATTCAATTTAGGCCTTCAACTGATTGCGTGAGGCCCACCCACGTTAGGACAGACAATCTACTTTACTCAGTCCATCCATTTAAATGGATTTCAACTCATTCAAAAATACCCTTTCAGGGACCAGCAGTTAGCGTAATGGCTATGTTGCTGGACTCCCATGTAGTCGACCGCAGTTGGAGTCCCGGACCCAACAGCATAAAACTCACACCGGGTGCACGTGCATGCGTGCCCAAGATCCCAAGAGGAGGATAGAGGAGAAGGGAGATGCGGTGTGGCCAACCCCCATGCGGGGGGGGGGTGGGTAATTTCTCGCTTTCTGTCTCTCTGTCTCTCCCTGTCTGGCTGGCAAGTGCACACGCCCTATAGCAAAAACGTCTCCAAAAAAAAAAATACCCTTTCAGAAATCCCCAGAGCATCTGAACAAATATCTGGGTACCCCATGGCCCAGTCACATTGACACATAAAATTAACCACATTGCCCAAGGAGTGAAGACACATTAGAGAATCACAAATCAATATAGCATTGTGTCCGTAATAAGGGGTATGGAAGAGAGGTATGCAGTGCTGTGAGTGGGTGTGACCAGGACCTTAAAGGGCTGTGACTGCTGAGCAGAGGCTTAAAGGCTGAGCAGCCGGGAGAGAACAGGGAAGACTCATCCAGATACACAGAAGCAGGAAATCTGTCGAGTCATACACCCAGGGAGCCCCAGACAGCCCTGGGGAAGCAAAGCCCTAGGGACAGCCCCGGGAGGCGTAGGAGGTAGCTAGTGACCTACAGCCTCTGCCAAGCCCTACCTCCCCATTGCCCATTCCAGCACCCGAGGAGCTCTGAGTTGCCAGCCAGCAGTTTACTAATCTAATTAAGAAGCAAACGACATTCATTTTCTTGACTCGCCCAAAGTGCCGACCTTCTTCGGCACACATCTCCCTTTGTTCAGCTGCCACGGAGGCCCCAGCTCCTGCCGGCTGGGAAAAACAAGTTCAATCTGACCTCTTGCCTGACATTTCATATTGATTTTCTCCATCCTCCTCAAACGCCAGTCCTCGTCGGCTGTGGTTCAGCCGAGGTGTGTGAACGGAATTGAGACAGTTCATCAGAGTTCAAAATGAAAAGCAACATTGGCTTTCGGAGATGAGCTCTGAGAAGGAGGGTATTTAATAACCGTCAGCGTTTAATCAAAACGCCGAGGAGAACCGTGTTATCAGAGCTGCATATATTAATTTCCATATGTCCCTCACTCTGCATACTCAGCAGGGGTTGGAAGGGATGATTCCTCTCTCCCTCGGCTCTATTTTTTTCTGCTGCTTCTGGCGGTAGTGACAAGGGTTCCGCTCACAGTCAGAGATGCCTGAGACAATAGGGTGCGGATGCAGCTCAGCTACGGTGGGTGGTGCTTTCCTTCCCAGGGTGAGAAACCCGCCAGGGGAGATGGATGCCAGCCTAGGAAGTGACAGGGAATGAAACCTGAACTCCTTGCCACCCCTGACTCCTCTCCAACCTCAGCTCCCTGCAGCCTGACCACTCAGGCCTGGAACCTGCACTGCCCACACCCCCAGCCCCTTCCCTCCTCAGGGCCTCTGCACAGATGGTTCCTCTGCCTGGAATGCTCTCCTGTCATGCCCTCCACCTAGCTCGACTGCACTCATTTGTTAGGTCTCTAAGGAAGTGTCACCTCCTCGAAGAGGAAGTGTCTGTCTTCCCATCTGTGTGCCCTATTTCTATTTCATCACTCTTTTCTTTCTTTACTTCTTTCATAACACCCGTTCTAGCTGTTTGCTTTTCTTAGTTTCTGTTGCCCCAGCAGGAATGTAATCGCCCTGAGGGCAGGATTTCGTGGAGCTTCCAGAGCACTAACGTCACATTCCTTAGCCTAGCGCCAAGTGTGAGTGGGCTTTCGTGGACATCTGTGGCAGAAAGGCAAGCACGTGGTAAGAGACAGTGAGAGGAGGTGTGTTTGTTCACCAGGGCTGTCGTAGCAGGTCCCGTAGACGGGTGGCTTACACCGCAAAACTTCGCTGCCTGGCGGTTGAGGTGGCCGGAGTCTGAGAGAAGGTGCTGGGAGCTTGGTTTCTTCTGAGAGCTATGGGAGAAGGGGCTGTTCCCCACCTCTGTCCTGGTTTGTAGATGGCTGTCTTCTCCCTGTGCCTTTCTTTACATCATCTGCTCTCTGTGTCTGTGTCCAAAATTCACCTTCTTATGAGGACACCAGTCATAGTGAATGAATGCCCACCCTGAGGACTTCACTTTCATTTCATTGCCTTTGTCAAAGCCCATCTCCAAATATGGTTACGTTCTGAGACACTGGGGGTTGGGGCTTCAACCTGTGAATTACGAAGAGGACGCTGCTCAACCTGCCGCTGAAGGAAAGACATGAAGTAATGGAGAGCCTGGGCCCTGAGCCACGGTTCCAGACCGCATTCCCCGGCACTGCTGTGGCCGGAAATCCGGGCAGGTTCCAGAGCAGACCCTGCCTTCCATCTGTGAAGAGAGGGTGAAAAGAGATCGCAGACACAGGGCTCTTGCCCCACCTTTGGAGCATTGTGAGCACACAGTGAGTGAGGCTGTAGGACAGGCATCAGAGAAACTAGACCGAGAACCCCGGCCCTTGGTGAGAAACACCCATACACTGAGTCTCTGCAGCTCCCCGTGTTGTCTGTGCTTTAGGACAAGAATGCCTTTACCCTGTCCTATGATGCTGAAAGAAGTATCTCTGAGCAAAGGACTTTAGTTGATTTTAGAGGCTATGAAGTAGTCAGAAGCTAAAGCAAAGATCACAAATAAGTATTTTAGCAGCAAAAAAAAAAAAAAAAAAAAAAAAAAAAAAAAAAAAAAGCTTAGTAATTAAGGGAGCTGGACCACATGGCCAACCATGGTTGGAATCCTGGCACTGGCGCCTTGACAAACACACCAGGCATAAGTAAGTGTGCATGCCCAAACTCCCAGGGTGGAGAAATGGAGGAGAAGGGATTGCAGCCTGACCAAACCCAAGAGGCAGGCGCTAGAGATGCTTTCTCCTCTCCCATTCTCTGTCTCCCTCTTTTTGGAGAATGCATGTACACTCTGGCAATTAAAAAAAAAATCTCAGCAGGTGAAATTCTAAAACAGGACTGGCAATAGAAAAAGGGCCATGGAGAATGAACTTACCAAATACCCACAGACACAAGTGCGGAAATGCTTACGATAAATGTTACAGCACGACACTAAGCTGCAAATTCAGCCTGAGTACAGTGGTGTGAAGATGGGTAGGATGGAAAAACACGTGCCCAAAGGCAGATCCGCGTCTGTGATCTCTCTTCTCCCCTTCCACCCAGGGCGAAGGATCAGCATCCGTACCTGCCAGGCTTCCTGGGGCAAAGGAGCCTGGGGACAGGTCTGGTCTGTGTGAAAGAGGTAATGTCAGGGCAAAGGAACGTGGCAGCATTCTTTTTTCCAGGGACCCTCCAAAATTCTCTTACCTGAAGAAAGTTGTTGGGTCACAGGAGAGCCCCACAAGGTGCCTCAGCTTCAGGGGGAGGCCAAGAGAAAAGACGAAAACTTCCTACATACCCGTCTGCACCAACTGAGGTACTGTTGGGTTGTCAGGAAAGTCATGATGCATTTTTGCATAGAAAATACATCATGACTTTCCAGACAACCTAATAGAATGGGGCAAGATGCTGAGGGGTGCAGCAGTTTGCTCCCGGGAGGCATGGCCCAGGATGTATCTGCTGCTGCTCCCTGAACTACACTGGCATTCATGCATAAATTCAGAGACTGAGCCAAAATGGGGGGGGGGGAAATCCATGAGGTTTATCAGCCTGTATGGATGGCTTCGCTGGGTGAACTTAAACAAGTTCCTTAACCTCGCCATACCTCAGTTTTCTCACCTATAAAATATGGCGGGTGGGGGACCAGCAGTTAGAGTAATGGTTATGTTGCTGGACTCCCACATAGTCGACCGTGGTTCTAGTCCTGGACCCGGTGGCTTAAACTCACGTCGGACATATGTGTGTGCGTGCCCAAGATCCCGAGAGGAGAATGGAGGAGAAAGGATTGCGGCATGGCCATCCCCTCTGGGGGGTGATTTCTCACTTTCTATCTCTCTGTCTCTCTTTGCCTGTCTGGTGAGCGCATGTGCCCTATAGCAAAAACCTCTCCAAAAAAAAAATAAATATATATATATATATGACAAGCGGTATTATCTACCTTGTAGAGTGCTCATGAGAATTAAACAAGATAACATTGTGATGCTATAGGATAGTGCTTGACATGTACTGGGTTGTCGGAAAAGTCATAGCGTGTTTTTCCATGCAGAAATGCATCATGACATCTCCGACAACCCAGTAATACACGTGTACTGTTCGTTATGCTCATAATCAGGAAGCTTTCCTGCTTCCCTACCATGGGTGTCTTTTAAGAGTGGGAGCAGAAAAAAACAGCAGCGATAGTTGTAGAAGTGGTCATGTCAACAGCCATAGTCACAGTCAATTTCCGTGACATTTTACTCCATCCAGGAAGTTAGCCAAGCGCACCTGTGTGAGCTTGTTTAATCCTCATGACAGCCTTATAAGGTACATGCAGATGCACCTTGACTTACCATGGGTTATGCCCTCAATAAACTCACTGTAAGTTAAAAATATTGTTAAGTCAAAAATGCACCTAAGGGCCTGTCAGTGGTTTCCTACTTGAGATGACTAGATCCCACATGGCCGGCTTCATAATTCAAGTCCCAGATTCAGTAGCTTGAGAAACATGCTGCGCACATGTGCATGTGTGCCCCCCACATCCCTAGAGCAAAGAAGAGGGGAACATATGATGGCATAGCCATTCCCCCATGAGCGGGCATGAGGAGTGCGTTCTCTCTCTCTCTCTCTCTCTCTCTCTCTCTCTCTCTCTCTCTCTCTCTCTTTCTCTCTCTGCCTCTCTTCAGAAAGCACATATACTCTATAGCAATTTTTTAAAACATTTAATATACCTAACCTATTGAACTAGGGTAGGCAAACATAGCCTAACCCACCTAAAATGTGCTCAGAACACTTAGGCAAAGTCACCTATGACAACTCTGAGTGACTGGGAGGTGCAGCTCCCTGCCACTGCTCCATAGCACAAGAGAAGAGCAAGAAAAAAGATAAAAGTTAAAAATTCAAAGTATGGTTTCCCCTGAATGTGCATTACTTTCACACCATCATAATGGCACAAAACTGTTCATTGGACCATGCCCAAAATCCCAAGAGAAGAATGGAGGAGAAGCGATTGTGACATGGCCATCCTTCCTCCCTGGGGGGTGGTTTCTCCCTTTCTGTTTCTCTGTCTCTCTGGCGAGTGCACACGCCCTATAGCAAAAAATCTCTCTAGAAAAAAAGGATTAGAGTAGAAAAGTGGTCATGGGATTTGGTCTCATGGAAGTCTTGAAGTTCATCAACTTGTTAAAGTAAAGTAGTTCACATACTGCCTGCCACAGCAGGTTCCCCACACAAGTTTGCTCGATGAAAACAAACGTGTGTGATGACATCAGCGGCCTTGTCATTCTGCGGTGGTTTGGTCAGATCTGCCTTCCTCCTCATCTACCCCCGGGGGGTCCCATCATGTGGAGAGGAAGTGGCTTGTGCTAGGGACTTGCAAGGGTTGAAGCTGGCCAGGGAGGCTCTTGAAGTCCAGAGTGAGGAGCCAGGGCTATTTTTAGAAGTACAACATCTTGGCCATTCTCTTCCGACTGCAAGGCCTTTCTGCACTGGCACACCTGCAGCCTGAGACTTCATCACAAAAACTCTTGCCTTCAGGTAAAACCAGGGCAGTCAGCATCTACCCTGGAATGTACATAAATCTGTCACAGGCCTGGGGTGAGAAAACCCTGACTGGGGAAAAAGACATTAGTGGAAAAAGATATAAGTACTTAGACCTTAGAGTCGGAGGCATTTTAATGAACAATGTTATCATTGGAAAAATAGCCTGAATCCAATGAGAACAGGGCAAAGTTTGACACCCAACCTAACAACCCAGATCAGAAATGCCGTTTTCCTCCAAAAGTGGGTGTAGTGGAGGGGGATGGATTATGACTCCCGATGCCTGCCTGCTGTATCTCATTTAATTCTCACAACACCCCATGAAGATGATTGCTGTGAGTACTTCTAACTTATAGATGAGGCATAGAGAGGGAAGAAATTTGCCCAGATCACAGTGCAGGAGCCAAGATTTGAACCCACCTCTGTCTGCTTCCAGAAGAAGTCATTCCTTTCCTGGGTATTTGGTAGGAGGATAAAGAGTGTGATCTTTTGGGACCAGCAGATGGCTTAATGGCTATGTTGTTGGACTCCCATGTAGTCACCCACGGTTCGAGTCCAGGACCCGGTGACTTAAACTCATACTGGGCGCACGTGCATGCATGCCCAAGATCCTGAGAGGAGAATGGAGGAGAAGGGATTGCGGTGTGGCCATCCCCCCGGGGGGTGATTTCTCACTCTCTGTCTCTCTGTCTCTGTTTTTCTGGCAAGCACATGCTCCCTATAGCAAAAACCTCTCAAAAAAAAAAAAAAAATGAGTGTGATCTTTTTCTAGTGGCCAGGGATACTTTCCTGGGGTTCATTTTACACAATCCCCACTAACTGGATTCCCGTAGCCTGACCATTTCCCGTTATAGTATTAACTCTGTCATTACACAGAACATGAAATCCACTTTCATTCTTCACCCTTATCTACAAACTTAATTGCCAAGCCCTGGCTCTGTAAGCCACGCTAGATCCCTTAATAAACCTGTGGCTCCTTCCCCAGGTCTCTAATGGAATGTGTCCAAAGGCATCAGCTGAGACCACAGCAGCAATGACTCTTCAAGTCTCTGAGGTTTAGCCCAGCTTTCAAAAGGGGTTCAGTATTGATCTGGCGCATAATTAACAGTGTTTATTTCAGGGGAGCTTGGTTAGGTTAAAAATACAAGGCTGTTATTACAAGGCTTTCTCCCGATGACAGGATTAAAAACGCAGAGACACCCGCCCCATTTCCACCACCCTGGAGAAAAGCCAGAGTTTTGCTACGAGGCACAAAATTCACTGACACCCCCACCCCATTCGATATCTGAAACCGCTTTCCCCCATTCAAGCTTAGCAGCAATTAACAGCAGAGCAGACAAGACCCAAGAATTCCCTCCCTCTTCCTCTGTTCTCATTTCCATTTTTGATTAATTTAACTAGTTCTGTCAATTAGACATCCTGGGGCTTCCAGTTGAATGGATTTTCCTAAGAACTAAAAGGCTTATTAATTTTGGAGGTGTGTGTCATTCATTAGCATCTGACACCTTCTGCCTTCTCCCCGGCTTGGGGGTCTTGGAGAAAGCAGTGAAGACCAAAATTGGCTCACACACGTGACAAGACACGCAGAATAGGAAAGATTGGCTGGGGTGCTGTAGGTGACACTGGCCTTGGGACATCTCAAGGCCAACTTAACCTGTCGTCATGGTGCACGATGATACTACCCATCACTGACAAAGCATGCATAGGCACCAGTTCGTATCCCAAATTTGAGGTTCAAGAGCACCTCAGGGGAGGAACTATCTGGGAGTTATTGGGTCGTCAGAAAAGTCCTGATGCATTTAAAATACATCAGGACTTTTCTTTTTTTTTTTTTTTTCTCTTTTTTTTTTTTTTTTTGGAGAGGTTTTTCGCTATAGGACACGTGCACTCGCCAGACAGACAGAGAGAGACATAGAGACAGAAAGCAAGAAATCACCCCCCACAGGGGATGGTCATGCCGTAATCCCTTCTCCTCCATTATCCTCTCGGGATCTTGGGCACGCACGCACACGTGCCCGGCGTGAGTTTTAAGCCACCGGGTCCGGGATGCGAACCGCGGTCAACTAGGTGGGAGTCCAGCGACATAGCCATTATGCTAACTGCTGGTTCCCCATCAGGACTTTTCTGACGACCCAATATTTTCCCCAGGGAGGGACAGCGGCCTGTTACTGGGTCATTCCATTTTGGCATAGAAAAACATATCTTGACTTTTCCAATGACCCAGTTGAAGCTAGGAAGGGCTCTGGCCGAGGCAGGCAAAGCCTGGCTTCATTCCATCTTGTAGGAGGCCAAATCAGAAAGTCCACCTCTTCCTCTTCATGTCTGTTTCCCATGGCTGCTGGAACAAACCACCACAAGCTTCCTGACTGAAAAGCAGCACAAATCATCATCTTACAGTTCTGCGGTCAGAAGTCTGACAGGGGATTCACCGGCTAAAATCAAGGTGTTAGCTAACCTGCGTTCCCTTCTGGACGCTCTAGGGGAGAATCTGTTTCCTCATTTTTTTCCTGCTTCTAGAGGCGGCCTGCAATCCTTGGCTTGTGGCCCCTTCCTGAATCTTCAAAACAGCCGCAGTGAGATGAGTCCTCACATCCCAACACTCTGACTCTCCTCTTCTGCCTCCCTCTTTCACTTCTGGGCACTGTGTGATTACAAGAAGCTTACCTGGAAAATGCAGAATAATCTCATTTTTCAACCATAATAGTTTTTGTTTTTTTGAGAAAGAGATTTTTACTCTCGGGCGTGCATGCTCCCTGGAGAGAGAGAGAGATAGAAAGTGAGAAATGACCTGCAGGGTAGGGGTGGCCACACTGCAATCCCTTCTCCTCTATTCTCTTCAAGGGATTTTGGGCATGCACGCACACATGCCCGGCATGAGTTTTAAGCCACCAGGTCCAGTACTTGAGTCAACTATGTGGGAGTCCAATCACGTAACCATTACACCATCTGTTGGTCCCAAACTATAATAGTTTTAATTAGCAACTATAATCCCACCCAAAATTGAGATTTCCCTTTGCCACATCAAATAATATATTCATAGGTTCCAGGAACTAGAATAGGAGCATCTTTGAAAGTCATTTTTCTGCCAACAATTTCTTTCAATGAAGGCACATCCTCCAAGAAGACTTCCTGGAAGCCCAGGTAGGATTAGGAGTGCCCTTCCTCTGAGCACTTTCTACCGTAGGTTATCCGTGTCCATTTCAGTCTCTCTCACAGAATGGTTCCACTCTTTTTGCAGACTCCCTCAGTGCTTACCAGCAAACATGCTGAACCAATGCCTTAGAGGTATCATACCATGGTCATCCAGTTTGATGAATTTGCATCTGGTGCTTCTCTTTACACAAACACAAAGGTCAACACTAGTGGTTGGCTCAGTGTTCACTCATTTCTATTATAGCTTCAGGGATGTTACATATATATGTATATAGCATATCATATAGTATGTATCTATTACATATGTATATGTATTTTTTGTGTGTATATATGTATGTAACACCTCTCTGGCCATGTTTCACTTAAGTTTAAGATTATAAAGCATCCTATTATAATGCATTCCTATAATACATTCCTACATTTTCTACTTGTGGTGGAAAATGCCAATAAAACGTAAAGTTTGAAAAGTTGCAATATTTTTACAAAGTCAAAAAAAGGGAGGTAATTTCTAGTGTCTAAAGGCAAAATAAAGGGAAAGGGAGTCTGAAATACTGGTAATCAACTGCTCATTTACCCCACAAATGATTTTCGTTGCCTGGTGTGTACCAAGCACTGCTTTAGCCACTAGGGAAATAGTGCCTCCTGCCCTCACTGCACTGAATTCAGGGAGAAGGAATCAAACACATACAAAACAAAGAAAAGATTTGGTGAAAAGTCTTTCTAGGGGAAAAAGCAGCAGATGCAAAGGTTCTGGACCTGGACTTTGCTGGGTAGGTCAAGGCAGGACAATCTGTATGGTGTTGGGAGAAGAAGAGCCATTGGGAGAGGAGAGTAGGCTGGTGGCTAGGGTCATGTGATCAGCCAAATTCAGAGCAGTCACCTTGCACGACCTGAGGCCTCATTCACGTTGTATTCTATGCAGAGGATCTGTGGGCTGGGCAACACGGTAGCCCTCCAGGCAGCGGTAAGAGTTGGAGATTATTATATGAACAAAAGAAAAATTTAAGAAGGTTTTTTATAATGGAGTAAGATGATTTCACTTTTTACTGTGTCACTTTTTACCTGTGAGTAACGAAGCATCCACAGGAAGAAGGGTTGCTAGGAGAAGTGTCTGGAAGCCATTGAATGCTCCTGACAAGAGACGATAATGGCTTAGACTAGTGACAGTGGAAATGGTAAAACTGGATCAATTCGAGCCATGCTTTGAGTGTAACGTTAAGAGGACTTGTTTCAAACCTAGATGTGGAGGGGCTGATAAAGGAAAGACTCCCAGCTGACTCCTGAGGCTTTTGGCCTGAGCACTTCTATGCCTCATTGAAGGAGCATTGAAAAGAGATGTCAAAGACCGAGCGTGAGACAGTTTAGAGAGGAAATTCACAAATTCTGTGGACTCTCAAACTCATGTGTTTTGTTTGTTTTTAGGAGAGATTTTTGCTATAGGGTGCATGCACTGGCCAGAGAGAGAGAAAGTGAAGAATCACCCCCTGGGAGGATGGCCACACCGCAATCCCTTCTTCTCTATTCTCCTCTTGGGATTTTGGGGACACACACACATGTACCTGGAGTGAGTTTTAAGCCACCAGGTCCAGAACTTGAACCACAGCCAACTATGTGGGAGTCCAGTGACATAGCCATTACACCATCTGCTGGTTTCAAAACTCGTATTTTTTAAAAAGCATAAAATGATTGCACTGGCACCTTTTTGCCATTCAGCCATTTCCTATGTACAGAGCCTCTTCTTGTCTATTATCGTCATTGATTCTCCCAAAAACCCTATGACTTCATGTATTTCTTCCTTGTTTCAGCTGAGGAAATCAAGGTCCAGAAAAGACTTAAGTTTAAAACATTGACAATGATTGGGTTTATTTCTCACTTTATATAATGAGTAGGAGCCCCATCCACCCAGTACTTGCTTGGAACTAGAATATGGAGAAAAGAGAGAATCTCTCACGTGTGTAATTGACCCATGTTTAAGTGTATTGGCTAATTCAAGCCCCCCTGTGCAGTTCACATAATTCTATTTTGACAGCTCAGTGGGTGGCATCAATAACTGAATTATGAGATCTGTCCACTCAAGCAGCTTCTAGCCCCATCAGTGCCTGTCCCTTTATCTGCTGAATTACCAGAGGAACCCGCTGGCCTCCCATCGTCATCAAGCGCAGACTAGGGCAGCAGAGAGCAGGGAGTGCTCATCCCCATGAAGCTCATAACGACAGCTGCTTTTATCTTCTCTTCCATCCTTAACCTGAACATAAGGATTTAAATAGGATTTATCTCCTGTGCAGGCATCCTTAATCCTGGGGTCGACTTACATCCTGATATTTTGGGGTCATGTGAAAATCCCTGTAGCTGCAGTGAAATTGTTATGAGAAAAATAGAATCATCAAGCTTAGGAAAAAGACTGTGGAATCAAAGCAGTGAATCGGTCAATAAGTGTTAACAAGGTATTGTGCAAAACACAAAGGGCTGGAAGGACAGAGCAATTCCTGCCTTTGTGTACTTAGGATGAGAGGCTACGCAATTATGAAGGGTTTCTAATGTAAAGTTCATTTTAAACCAAACGCGAAATTTAGATTCGCGATGTCAAAGAGAGAACATGCTGACTACAAGTATTTATTCTGCCAGCCATGGTGGCACATGCCACTAAGATGCTGTGCTCTGCAGGCTGGAGCCACATGGGAGACCTGGGTTCAGACGTTAAAGGCTTACAGGGCACACTGGTGTGCACCTGTAATCTCAGTGACTTGAAGAGGCTGAGGCAGCAGGATTTCAGGCTCGAGGCTGGCATAGGCAACATACAGAGACCTCGTTTAAAAATAAATAAATAAATAAGGCTTACTTGCAAATGCCTGTAGTCTCAGCTGGGACGCAGAAGAAAGAGGCTCATGAGGGTGAAAACTTCTCTCTAAAAACAGCAACAAACGTGTCCATGCTGAATATTTTGTTCGATAATTAAAACTAACTGTGCCGTCAAATATCTTTATTTTCATTGTCCTATCTCTTTACAGAAGTTCTGATGCATAGCGTATTTTTAGTTTCTATTTATTGAGAATCTTCTTTGTTCATATCATTATAAAGTCCCAGAATTAGGGCTTTGTATTCATCTAGTGCATAGTTGATTGTCCTTAGGGAGGTTATTAAGTGGTAAAAGAGTTCCAGGACAGTGACTGACATATTGATACGGTCATACTCGTTGAATGTATGGGTGAATAATTGATATGAAATCTAACAGATAAAATGAGATGTTTCTCAAAATATACTAGTGTTGAGGGACCAGCAGTTAGCGTAATGGCTATGTCGCTGGACTCCCATGTAGTCGACCGCAGTTCGAGTTCCAGACCCGGACGTGTGCATGCGTGCCCAAGATCCCAAGAGGAGAATGGAGGAGAAGGGATTGTGGTGTGACCATCCCCCCTGGGGGGTGATTTCTCGCTTTCTGTCTCTCTGTCTCTTTCTGGCGAATGCATGCGCCCTATAGCAAAAACCTCTCCAAATAAATAAATAAATAAATACTAGTTTTATTATATTAAGCCAAGTGAGTAAAATGAAGCCATTAGGTATTGGCTTTTCCCAATTTCCAAGAAAATCATGCAAGTGAAAGCTCAAATTGTTCTAATTTTGAACTTTTCTTCCAGAAGTTATCCTGAGATTTTTATAGTCTATGTAACAGTGCAAAATAATGTATTATTTAATACTAAATTATATATAATAAGCTACTTTAAGAATAATATCACATATACTTTAGGGTAGTTTTTGTATCTTGATCAGAATCTGAGAACCTTGCTCTGGAAGTTTAGAGAAGGAAGTTATTGTTTCCAACTCAACTGTCCTTTCTAGAAAGGATATCAAGGGAGTGGTGGGAGGGGGAGAGGAATCAATCAACCAGAGCCTGAAAGATGGAAAGAATTGTATCTTGTAGAGAATTTCAAATTCTACTGGACAGCTGTCAGTGGCTAAGTAGCTTTCAGATAACTCTTGAAGTTCTGAAAATAAACTATGAAGACCTGTTATAGCTATTCATGAGACTCCTGTGGTTTGGAAACTTGACCTTAATGAGGATAGAGAGAGTATATCTATATCATAGTGGTTATTAATGTTGGTGCTGGGATCGGATAAGGTATGGGTAACTTGCATTTCACTTCTTATTCTGTTTTTTTTAATATTTTATTTATTTATTTTTAAATTTGATATAGGGCACATGTGATCACCAAAAAGAGATAGGAAAGAGAGAGAAAAAGAGAGAAAGCAAGCTACCAGGTCTAGGACTCAAACCATGGTCAGCCATGCGGGAGTCCAGCGCCTTAATCACCATGCCATCAGCTGGCCCTCACTTCTTGTTTTCAACCTCTCTAAGACTAATGTCTACCTGTATACAGTGGTAACACTAACAGAGGCTACATTATTGGATTGTTATGAGGGTTCAATGAGATGATGCCCAGCCCACAGTAAACACTCAGTATTTATTAGATGGCTGGGAAAGTCATGGCATATTTTTCCATGTTCTCCTATTATTCTGATAATTATTTACAAGCTTGGAATTTAGAATGAGAAAAACAGAGCTCAAAAAAATCAAGTAACTTACACAGAGTCAAAGATCTGGTCAAAGGTAAAGGTTCATTCAAACCCAGGTCTAAAGCCCATGGTTGAATGCTGTTGATAGATCATAGCTACGAACACTTTGCTTTGCACCTTGGCCTCACCAAGCCTGATTGAAAGGTAGCCAGCCAAGTCAGGGACTACAAAGAGCACAGAAGAGTGACTTGCAGGATGCCATGCTTCTGCAGAACCTGTGGAGCACGTGCCTAGAATGAACTGAAGGGGCCACTGGAGCAACAGTAGGAGGAAGAGCACTCTTGCTCTTTACACCCAAATGCAAAATGAGAACAGGGTATACAGCCCATCTTTCATGTCCCACAACCAAGTAAAAGTGCTTGCTGAGGGATAAAGCCTTTATTTTCCACAGCAATTGTAGAATGTGTCCTCTCTCTGCATCAGGGCACAATGACTTCAAGGACCTGGAGGAGCAGGAAAACCCATGTGGTGATGGGCTGTCTGGAGTCAGTTGGAGGGCCTCACAGGGCGTGGGTGCTTGACAGATTTGGGGACTCTTCTCCACATTGCCCAGGTGCTCCTGTGAAGCCTACAATCCACTCGGGTTAATTCTCTGTAGCTGTTGAGAGCAAAGAGTTAATGAAGCCCATATCAGAGATCTGATCCTGGACCAGTCCAACTTCATTTTACTGAGACCACACCCACAGTGGTATGGGCTCCCGTGTCAGGTGGAAGGGACCGCCCTTCTCAGTAGGGGACTAGCAGAGAAATGGTGCCCTGTGGGAGGCGGTAGTGGGCTGTAGAACCAGAGCTCAGTCCAGTTCCTAGCCCTGCCTCTTCTTGGCCTGTGACCAAGGGCAGACAACTCTGAGTTTCTTTCTTCATCTAGAGTTGAATATGGTGTCTGGCGGATGAAAAACTATTCTTCCATGTACTTTAACACAGTATTGTAGTATTCCAGCACAGTCTTACTGCTCAGTATGTACAACTCCAGGAACCTTCCAGACCCTGGGTTAGAAGCAACACTTTCCTATGGAAAACTAGCCCTGGGAATGGAGAGGCACAGCACCAGTACAATGAGAAGACAGCGAAGCAGCAACAAGCCCTCACCAAGCTCTGTCTCTGTGTGGCACTGGGCCCATACCAGATGCGACATCCTGCTCAGTGGTGAGCTGCTCTCCTTGCTCTGAACGAGATTACTGTCAGCAGGAAGCTGCTCCTCTCTCCCTGCCCGTGTGTGTGCCTCTCATCACAGTGATTATGTATACAGCCTGGAAAACAGGGACAGCTCGGGAGTGCAGCCCCGGCCTCTATGGTGCCATGACAACCAGCTTCCCAGCAATCGCCCCCTAATAACGGCCACTCACTCACAGTCTCCTCCACCTGGGCAGAGCTTCCCCAGGGAGCTCGGGCTTGTCTTGGAGCAGCTGCAAGGAGCTACCTGCTGGGAACAAATTATGAGAGAGGGAGAACGAGGAGGAGGAAAAAAAAAAGAGTAAACACAGAGCTGAGAAGTCTAACCTGCCATGTGTGGAGTGGGCCCAGGACCTGGGAGCGCTGTTGTCTGTGCCTGAATCCCCACGGCTACAGGACTGCGCCATGCTACAGTCGGGGGCACAAGGGCCATGGATAACCTTACCACTCCCCGGTCTTCCAGAAGGGGGATATAATGGAGTAAGACCAGATATGAGCATTGTCAAGCCAGGCCTCGCAGTTACAGATTTCTTCATTAGGCAGCTGTCAAGACACCCGCGGCCAACTCATCTTGTCTGGAGCTGCCTCCCTTCCCCGCTGCCTGCCGAGCAAAGGTGCTCAGAGACCCCTTCAATCAATATCTTTCCAGAATGACAGTTCTCAAAGGCACCAGCCCCACTTGGCTAATAAATGATTATTCCTCACAAAAGGACAAACAGACCCACAATTAATGAACTTGTCTGTGGATATTAGCCCAAACCCAGCCTTCAGATTGACAGGCAAACCTTAAGCCAAACACAGGTTCTTGCTCCTCCTCTCTTTAGCTCAGATTCCAGCCGAGCCTCCTGCGTGAGAAAGTTCCAACCCTGAGATAATGAGCCCATATAATCCTGCACCACTCAGATGCCACAGGGCCCCCTGGGTCCCTGTCTCTCCCAGCCTGTCTACTCAGCTATAAAATGGAGATAATTCTTACTCTGTACTGTGCCTGCAGGTAGCAGGTGCTGTTGTCATCACTAGGGGTGATTTCTGTGGGGCTCATTCTCTGAACTAGAATTTCTCAGCTCTGTATAAGTCAGGAACAAATACACACTTAAAAAAAGAATAAGAGGAAGTGTGGAGGGTAGCCAAATTAACCAGTAAGAGGAAAGAATGCAGTGCACTGAGGTGGTCCAGAAAGACTTCCTGGAAGAGTCAGTGAAGCCTGAAGGTTGAATAGGAGTCAAATAGAGGAGAGACAGATGGGGAGTGAGCAGGGATCGAGTCCTGGCAGGTACCAAATACTGTGTAAACATCTGCCATCGTCGTTACAGAGTATAAACCAGAAGTCACACACTGTGGCCCACCCCATGTCGCTTGTGTCTGACCACATACAACAAATTTTAATTAGTCACTCACATTGCAAAATCAAGGTTCCTCAGGAAAATTCAGACCTTACAAATGAGATGGCCTGGCTGTGCTAGAGCCATGATCCGACACCGCAGCAATCAACTTGAGCTGCGTAGACACTGCCCCTTCAAAGGGTGTGCACACTCGAGTTTGCCACTGTCCCTCCATTCCCTGCTGTCCAATTGCATGCGTTCCCCTATTTCACTCCATGCCTGGCCCCTAGACAAGGGACTTTTCAGCATGGTGCAAATATCGAGTAGATCAATCATACCTCAGTGGAGTGTTTGAACAGAAGCGAAGGGGGCAGTAATATTGGAGTGCTGATCTGGAGCCTGATACAAAGGGTCTTGAATGCCAGGCCAGGAGGTTGGGACTGTTGGCTGTTGGCCATTGGCCATGGGTAGTCACTGTTGGTGTCTGAGCAGAGAAGTGCTGTTGCTTGGGGAAGGTTCATCCAGCACATGGCAAGATCGCATGTATTAGAACATGTTTCATGTTCTACTGCTACGTCGTGATTATCTCTGAGCAGCTGGGCTGCTCTGTCTCTGAAGCTGCTGTGGTCTGGTTTCTCTGCTCCGTGTCAGTCCATGGGCACAGCAACAGCAGGGATGCTGGGAGGAGAGGGTGGCTGAGCTCCATCAGAAGCAATGAACCTGTCACAGCCCGTGCCC
Source organism: Tupaia tana (assembly GCA_026018925.1). Taxonomy (NCBI): domain Eukaryota; kingdom Metazoa; phylum Chordata; class Mammalia; order Scandentia; family Tupaiidae; genus Tupaia; species Tupaia tana. The sequence continues at coordinate 33,607,042 of JAKSZU010000014.1, read as the reverse complement.
AGAAACAGCACACTCTGGCCTGCCTTCCCTGGCTGGCTGTTGAGGAGCAGCTGCGGAAAGGGAAGGCTCTACAGGGACCCACTGGGAGAATGAGCTGGCACTGGTGCCCAGGGACATAAGAGTGTGTTTGCACTTGAGGGAAAGCTCATAAACTCTGTGCCCTCCCTTTGTTGGAAATACGGGACAGGGGGATATTAGATTTTATTGCTGCTTTGACTAATCATCACAGACTTACTAAACTTGTTGTCTTACAATTCTGGAAAGGAGAAGTCTGAAATGGGTCTCACTGGGCTGAAGGCAAGGTGTCAGCAGGGCCGTGCTCCTTCTTAGAGGCTCCTGGAGGGAATCTGCTTTCTTGTCTTTTCCAGCTTCTAGAAGCTGCCTGCATCCCTCAGCTCTTGGCTTCTGTCCATCTTCAAAACCAGCAGTGACCAGTTTTGTCTTTCTCATACATATTGCACATCCATTTCTGAAATGCTTGAGAGCAGAAATGGTTTAGATTTTTTTTTAACTATTTGCATATTCATAATGAGAGATCTGGTAGACAGTGCCCAAGTGAAAAATAAAATTCATCCATTTCATACACTCCTTGCACAACATAGCCTGAAAGTAATTTGCAGCATTTTGACTATGCCCCGTCATGTGAGGTTCAATATGGAATGTTCCACTGGTGGCAACATGTAGGTTCTCAAACGTTGTGATTTTAGATTTCAAGTTTTCGGATTAGGGGTGTTCGACGTGTACTGAGTCACTCTGATACTGACCCTCCTGCCTCCCTCTGTCATTTGAACCTTTGTCATTGAGCCCACCTGGATAATCTAACATATTCTCCTCATTTTAAGGTCAGCTGATTAGCAACCCCCTTGCCATGTGACATGATATATTCCCAGGTTCTAGAGATCAGGACATCTTTGAAGGAGGAAGGAGCATTTTCTTCATGCCATAGAGGAAATGAGCAACTTTACTCCCTTAAAGGAATAACCCTGCAAAGTGGGTATTGCTCTCTGCATTTTTCAAGTACGGTAGCTGAATCTTAAGGAAGTAAGAGAAGTTGAAAAGACAGTACAACCTATAAATGGTGAAACACAGGTTCTAATTCCAGGACGTCTGACTCCAAAGTCCATTTCTTTCTCCTGCACCAGCCTGAGGGACAATCCTTTGTAGTTTACTGAGCAATAGTTTCTCTCTCAGGCCTTCTGCACGATCTCTCTGTGCTACCAGTCCCAGGGTCCCACTGCCCCGCCTCAATGCGTTTATCCGCTCAGACGTATACTCACGTTGCTATCCCTGTTTAGATAGGATGTGCCCCTCCGATCTTCAACATCATCATCAAGAGCCTGTGAGCTGTGATTTGCAGCAGGTCTGGCCCACTACTGGTCTTTCTACAACACTAGAGAAGAATACTGTTTTTACATCTATTAATGGCTGAAAAAGTTAAAATAAGAATGCTATTTTATTTTACCCAGAAATATGAAATGGAAATGTCTATGTCCATAAACAGAGCCTTAGTGGAATACATATTCATCCATTTGCAGCGTGTCTATTTTTTTTCATGCTACAAAGGCAAAGTGGAATGGTTGTTAACAGAGACTTAATGGTCCTAAAGCATTTACTATCCTCTGATCTATCCAGTGCTTATTGATCTAAGGTTCAATTTTTATTAAACCTTTCTGGATCGCACCATACCCTGTCTCATCAATTTGCCCCTGGTGAATCTTTTCCTGTCTGGAAAAAAAAAATGGTTTGGGGGCCATTCAGTGACGTGATGGTTAAGGCAGCTGGATCCCACATGGCCAACTGGGATTTGAATCCCAGACATAGTGGCTTGAAAAACATGCCAAGCACATGTGTATGCATGCCCAAAATTCCAAGAGGAAAAATGGAGAAGGAATTGGGGCATGACCATTCTCCTGGCACTTTCCCTCTCTTTTTTCTCTCTCCATTGAGTGCACTCACCCTATAACAAAATAATTTTCACTCCTATTTTTTCTTATCTTTAAGTGATTATTATTAAAAAGCAATATATTTGTGAAGGAAATAAATGAAATGTGAAAGTATTTTTAATAGTTACATACAAGATCTAGAGACCAATATTATTTCTTCTAGATTAACTTCTTGTCCTCTTTCATTTATGCATTGTGTTGCGACAATGTTTACTGTCAAACATTTGTCCAGTTAATGAAAGGCTAACTGAAAAGCAAATTGTAAGAGCTAAGCAATTGGACTTCATTGTTTCCCAATGCAGACTCCTCCATCCAAGTCTTAATACAATCGAAATTCCCTGTCTGTGGCCTAAGTCTGGAGACTGTCATCAGGCCCATGGTCATGCAGTGGCCACTAATTAAATCTTAAGCTTCTCTCACTGTCCTCAGCTGGATAAAGGCCAGCATTGTCAGTCCGAGGGAGCTCTTACCCTCCGTGGGAAAATTGTTGGCCATCTCTCTCATTGGGCAAAATTATTGGCTGTGTCTCCTGTACAGTAAAAATTACTGGCTGCATCTCAATCGGCGAGCCTTTTCTCTCCAGGGGCAAAACTGTTGCCTGCATATCTCTGAAGGAAAATTGCCATCTGCCTCACTCTGTAGGAAAATTGCCAGTTGTGTCCCCATTACAGGGAAATTGTCAACCCTGCCTCTAACCGGGAAAGCATACCAGCTGTGCTGCTCTGCAGAAGACATGTCAGCAGAAGGGAGCAGTTGAAAACCCCGTGCCCGTTCCCTTTTCATCATGCACAGACCTTCACCCCCGGGCCTGCCTTGTCTCCTTTACCCTCCCTCTCAGCTTCCAAGTCATCGAAGCCAGGATGTTGGTGACACTGAAATGAGACACTTGTCCCAGGGAAGGTGTACTTCATGTGATAGCTCAGAGATGAATTATTTTGTGTCTGCATTACAGCCCAAATAGGAGACTAGAAATTCATGTAACAACTGGTAGGTAGTTATAGACTTTGGGCCTCAGTTCACGTGGAGCTCGGCGTAAGTCGTGCTGCGCCTGCATTATGGCTGCCTTCCCTGTGGTCCTGACCGCAGGCGCTTGGCTAAGTGTGTGCAAGAGCTCAGCCAGGCTCACAAGCACCCTGAAAAACTGGTGTCCTACTCCATGACTGTGTCACTAACAGAAATACCTGAGACTGGGTGATTTATAATGAAATAGAAGGCCAGTCCCACAGTACAGGGGTTACTTGCTGTGCATATAAAACCAGATCCCACGTGGCTGACCAATTACAGTTCAAATCCTGACCTCTTGAGAAACATGCTCAAAATTTTGACAGGATGGAGAAATGAAGGAGTGAGCATCGTGGCATGACTATGCCCTATTGGAATTACTTACTCTCTTTCTCTCTGGCAAGTACACATGCCCTCAGGCAATTCAAAAAAAAAAAAAAAAAGTTTATTTACCTCATGGTCTGAGGGCCAGGGGTTGACTTCTGGTGAAGCTAACCCATGGCAAAGAGCGAGATCTTAAGCAGAGAAGCTGTACAAAAAAGTCTCTTTGTAAACATAATTTACATTTTTTAAATAGCTCACAGACTTGTACTCTGCCGTTCAAGCTTCTCAAGAGTCTTGATTTCTAAGCTATTGTTCTTTACTGCAAGGCTATCTCTGCAGGTTCATCAGGTTGAAGGGATGCCTACCTCATTGGAGTTCCCACTCCTCTTTCTTTTAAGATGTTGTGTTGGAGTTTTAAAGTCCTCAGTACTGATGAAATTGCTGTGAATTGAAACTAATGTGAAAACTTTCTTCACATTTAGTTCTCAACCATGGGGCTCAGAATCCCAGGGCCTTCACTGATGCTAAATGGAAGCCCTAGAGATTCAGGCATAGATGGACACATTGAGTCAGCGACTGTAATGAACCATATTTTTTTTTTCTATTTCAATGGGTATAATCTCAAGTTCAATTCAAACTGATCAGGTTTTTTGTTGTTGTTCTCTTAAATGATTTGACATTAAAAATAATAACATAAAAGAAAGAAACAAGGGGGCTAGCAGGTAGCATGGTGGTTAAGGCGCTAGACTCCCACATGGCCAACTGTAGTTCAAATCCCAGACCTGGAGGCTTGCTTTCTTACTTTCCTCTCTCTCCCTGTGTGTGTGTACACATCTGTTGCTCTCTCTTTCTCTCTGGTCAAATTTTAAAATAATACATTTTAAAAATTAAATAATCCCTTAAAAACTTTTAAAGAACGAGAGAGGGCCAGCTCTATAAAGTAATGATTAAGAACTATCCCTAAGAAGCCATAGTCCTCATGGTTGACCAAGATTCAAGTCCTGGCCCTGGTGGCTTGAAAAACATGCCAGGCATCCATGCAGGTGCCCAGGATCCTGACATGATGGGAAATTGGAGAAAAAAAAAGGACTGTGGCATGACCAGGCTTCACAGGAGTACGTGCTTTCTCTTTCAACATGTGCACTTGTGCCTTTGGCATTTAAAAAGTGCTTCTGTGAAAACCTACATTTTATTTTGGTTCATAGTTTTCCTTTGTGTGTGTGTGTGGTTTTTTTTGTTTTTTAAGAATTATATTATTTAACTTTATTTTTAATTTGGCCAGTGAGAGGGAAATTGAGAAAGCAAGCCACCAGGTTCAGGACTCAAACCATGGTTTGTCATGTGGGAGTCCAGCATCATTTACCACCATACTACCGCCAGCCCCTTGGCTCATAGTTTAAAAAAGAGCTTATTGTCTATCTGAGCTGTCTATGTAAAACTTGTTACTATGTGAATACATGGGGCAGGCAAAAAAGAGGAAGCCTTGGAGAATGAGTTAACAGAGCAACCTACAGGCTGATGTTTGGTTTGGCCAAAATTTATGATATAAACCCTTCTCAGGTAGAACCATTTGCAAATGCCATTTTTGTAGGTCACAAGTAATTAAATACCAACAAATACCTATGCTTCCACCTAAAACATGCTAAACACCAAGAAGGTAAAAAAAAAAAAAAAAAAAAAAAAAAAAAAAAAACCCTCACTCACTTATCTGGTTTTGCTTCCATTCAAGCAACAAATATTTATTGAACAATTGTATGTAAAACTCAGGGTATAAAGATGAGTAAACCCCAAATTTCACCCTCCAAAAGCTCAGATCTTAGTTGAAAAGATAAGACAAACTCATGAATTGTTAAATACTAATGTGAAAAACAGTGGTTTCATTGTAAGAGAGTACCTGAGCAAGTAACTACTAAACATAAGGCCAGACCGGTATGATAAGGACTTCAGAGAAGGATCATTTGGCGTAAAACGATGTACAGTAGATAAGGTCTGTGAATCAAGGAGAATTTGGATCAATGAGGACTTCCCATAAGTGGAAGTCCAAGGCAGCTATTGAGAGCTAATAAGAACCTGGATATTAAAGCAGATAGACATGGTACACAAAGGCCATTGTGCCACATTTTGCAGCCAAAGAAACTTATGGTACAGACAAGTACTTTGTGCAAAGTCACACAAGGAAATGGCAGTCTGACCTAAGACCCGGTCTGGCAGCAAAGCTTCACTATTCAATACCAGGACCTAAGAAAAATGAAAATATATGTTCATACAAAAACTGGTACATGAATATTGATCACAGCATTATTCATAATAGTTAAAAAGTGGAAGCAACCCAAATATTCACCAACTGATGAATGGACAAACAAAATATTGTATGTCTATAAAATGAAATGTTATCTAGCCATAAGAGGAATGAAGTGCTGATACATGCTTCAACAAGGATGGACCTTAAAATATTATGCTTAATGAAAGAAGCCTATCATAAATGACCACATATTCTATGATTCCATTTATGTGAAATTTCTCAAATAGAGCCAGAAAGTATTGGGTCATTGGGAAAGTCATGACACGTTTTTGCATAGGAAAATATGTCATGACTTTTCCAACGACCCAATAGATTAGTGTTTGCCGAAGGATGCAGTGCAGGGAATGGGGAGGAACAGTTCATGGGTATGGAGGCCTTTTTGCAGGAAAGGGGTAATGAAAACATTCTAAATATAGGTTATGGTGATAATTATGGTTGCATAATTATGTGAATACACAAAAACTACTAAACTGTATACTTTAAAAGAATAAGTTTGGGACCAGTAGATGGCATAATGGTTATGTTGCTGGACTCCCACATAGGTGTCCACGGTTCGAGTCCTGGACCTGGCAGCTTAAAACTCATGCTGGGTGTGTGTAGGTGTGTGCCCTAAATCCCAAGAGGAGAATGGAGGAGAAGGGACTGTGGTGTGACCATTCCCCCTAAGGGGTGATTTCTCACTTTCTGCCTCTATCTCTCTAGCAAGCACATGCGCCCTATAGCAAAAATCTCTCTTAGGAAAAAAAAAAAAAAGTATGTTTTATGGTGTGTGAACTATATATCAATAAAAAAATATTTTTTAAAATGTAAGCACCTAAGATGAATCCAAATTTTGGTATGTGCAGTGACACCCGGAGACCAGGAGAAATTTGTGAAACAGAGGTCTAGTCACAGTTTTGAAGCTTGAGAACAGGCAAAGCCAGATCTAGGCATGGGACAGGTCCCATGCCACTTTTTTATGAAAAATACAGAAACCAATGACAGTTTTTTCTGCTGACCAAGAGTTGACAGTTAAAATTTATAATCTGCAGACACCAACCCAGTTTAATTAGACTCTAAGCTAGATACTCAGCCTTCTAGCTGGCCCAAACACATTAGAGGCAATTGATAAAGATATGCTAAATTAATTTTATTTTGCTTTTGTTCTTCAGTCTTTGAAGAGCCAGAAGATCCAAGCAACAGATCGTTTTTCTCCGAAATTATCTCTTCGATCTCAGATGTGAAGTTCAGCCACAGTGGGAGGTATATCATGACCAGGGACTATCTGACTGTTAAAGTCTGGGATCTCAACATGGAAAACCGCCCCATCGAGACTTACCAGGTACAGAACAACACCCACTCATAGGTGTATTGAGCACTCCCTTGATGGACTTCTAAGTTCCCTCTGCCTGAGAAGGATAAAAGGCAGTACAGACACTGATCACTTAGTGACTGTGTTCCCATTTCTATGAGTAGGTCATTAAGTGAATTGGTTAATAAGCAAGGAGCTTAAAGGCAGAAGTCTTGTGGTGTGTCATGGTGCCAAAGGGTACATATTTTTCAGTAGATATCATGACATCACACTAGAAAATTGTAATTCTGTCCGTACAAAAAGCATACATTAGATAAACACCAGAAGGCAACAAGACACACTAAAACACAATAATATACATCTGGTGGAATCATTTTATTTATTCCAAACACTACTATGGGTACACAATGAAGTATAAATCTAGAAACAAAATATATAGTCTTGCATGATTGTGAATACTTTGTGTAGTGAATTCCATCCAACTGCAGAAATAAGACAAAGACTAAAATGGGGGATTCCTGAGACTCCCACAGAATGAAAAAGGGAATTCTCTGCATAGTCATTAAACAAGTTGGTCATTAAGTAAGGAGTAACTGTCCATGGTGATATATTCAATAGAATTATACAAGCTGTAAGTGCCATGGGATTTAAGATAAGAATGCACGTGGAGAGACCAGAATTTGATTTAACCCATATGAACCAAGCACTTATGTGGGATGAACACTACAGTTACAGAGGTGAACAAGGCAAAAATGGTTCTGCTCTCCTGGTGCTTTTCATCTGGTGGAAAAGCTAGACCATGAACAAGAAATTGAGTGACTAGTTTTGCAAGGGATGATATTGAGTGCCATGGTAGCACATGACAGGAAGGGCCAGCCTGGTAAGAAAGGTTTTCCTGAAGAAGTGACTCTTAAACTGAGTCTTGATTTCCATGAACTAATCAGAAAAAGTGTCTTCTTAGAACGACAGCATATTGGAAGCCTATAGGTAAGAGAATTGTGGTATATGTTAAAAGAGTTTAAACCTCTACAACACAGGGTAGAAAGATAAGTCTAGAGATATTGGTAAGGACCTGAACATATACACCTTGGAATAGTAGAATAGGGAATTTTGAGAGCCATTAAAGGTTTTATGCAAGAAAATGACATTCTGAGTTTTTTGTTTTTACTGTGTCTCACTTGGCAGCTTTCCAAGCAGAAAGAAGGAATTTAGATAAGAGGAAATGAAGGCAATTTTAACAGGAATGGTGGCATGCAGGTGGAAAGAAATAGGATGAGCAGTGAGGTTCACTTGCTGATTAGATATGGGGGAAGAGGAATCAAGAAGACTACAGGAAGTCTTGGGCTTAAGCATTGGAGAGATGGTAGTAGATATAAAGACAAAATAAACAAAGGAGAGGCATTGTTCAGAATGGATTCCCCCCCCTTTTTATTGACAGTCAAATCAGGGATATTACCATATACATCATTTTCAATAGAGAATCTTACATTCTTGGAGCTGTTAAGTGTTTCTTCCTTTGCCCCTCCCACCCACTCTGTACCATCCACTCCCATCCTCTATAGTCTCTAGTATCTACACTCATCCCTAAGATTATATCTTTGGATCTTGCCATTTCAGCTATAGAGGGCAGACATTTGGTGGCTGTGGAGTGGAGATACACAGTGTTTGTTTTCAAAGTCTAGCTTACTTCACTTAGCATTAAGTCTTCTATATTCAACCACTTTGAGTCAAATGACCATATCTCCTTATTCCTTATGGCTGAATAGTATTCCATAGTGTATATGTGCCACAAAATTTCAACCCAGTCAACAGTTCATGGGCATTTAGGTTGATTTTGCATCTTCTCAATAATGCTGCAATAAACATGAAAGTGCAAGTGTCCAGACTAAGTGTGTTCCTATCCTTTGGGTAAATACCCAGCAGGGTTACTGGGTCACATGGTAATTCAGTTTGTAGGTTTCTGAGGAACCTTTATATCATTTTCCATAGTGGCTATACAAATTAACATTTCTACCAACATTGTAGAAGGGTTCCCCTTTTATATCAACAGTTTGCTGAAAAGACTTTTTTCCCATCACGTTGTCTTATGTCCTTTGGCAAAGATCAGTTGACTGTATGATTTGGAATTTACTTCTGGATTCTCTGTCTTTTTGTGCCAGTACCATGCTGTTTTGATTATCACAGGTTTGTAATAGATTTAGAAGTTAGTCAGTGAGTTGCCTCCTGCTTTATTCTTTATGCATAGTATTGCCTTGGCAATACAGAGCCTTTTATAATTCCAGATGAATTTTATGATCTATTTCTGTGAAGAATGTCACTGGTAATTTGATTGAAATCACATTGAACTTGTAAAGTAATTTAGGTATAATTGACATTTGGTTACATTAATTTTTCCAACCCAAGAGTGTAGAATGTCTTTCCTTTTTTTGTATCATAGAAGTTTTTTTCCTCTTTTGTTAGGTTTATTCCTAAGTATTTTATTTTTCTGTGTGTATGGCTATTGTAAATGGAATTGCTTTCTGAAATGTCTATTCATTGTTGGTGTATAGAAATTCTATAGATTTTTGTATATTGATTTTGCATCCTGCCACTTTACTGAACTCATTTATCACTTCTAGGAGGTTTTTCATGGATTATTTTGGGTAATCATATTGTCTGTGAAAAAGGACAATTTACCTTCCTTTTTATTTGAATGCTTTTTTATTTTACTCTCTTGTCTGATCATTTTAGCAAGGACTTCTAGCACTGTGTTGAAAAGGAGTGGACAAAGTGGGCAGCCTTGTCTTGTTCTGCTTCTCGGTGGAAACGCATTCAGCTTTTCCCCATTCAGTATGATGGTAGCAATGGGTTTTTCATATGTGGCTTTTATTGTGTTGATAAATGTCCCTTCTATACCTATTGGGCTGAGAGTTTTAATCATGAAAGGATGTTTTATTAGCAAGTGCTTTTTCTGCATTTATTGATATGATCATATGGTTCTTTTCTTTCCTTCTGTCAGTGTGATCTAATATTCTTATTGTTTTGAATATGTTGAACCATCCTTGCATCCCTAGAATAAAGCCTACATGATCATTGGTGTATAATCTTTTTAATGTATTGTTGGATACAACTTGCTAGTATCTTGTTGAGAATATTTGCATCTTTATTCATCAGGGATATTGGTCTGAATTTTTTGTTTGTTTGTTTTGTTAATGTCCTTGTCCACTTTTGGCATCAAGAAGATGGAGGCTTAATAGAATGAGTTTGGAAGAGTTCCTTCCTTTTGGATCTTAAAAGTAGCTTGGGATGGGGCCAACAGGTAGCATGGTGGTTAAGGTGCTGGATTCCCATATGGCTGACCATGGTTCGAGTCCTGAACCTGGCAGCTCGCTCTCTCTCTCTCTCTCTCTCTCTCTCTCTCTCTCTCTCGTCAAATTTAAAAGTAGCAATAGTAATGAAAAATAAAATTAAATAATTTTTTTAAAAAAAAATAGCTTGGTTACAAGCAGATGGCATAATGGTTACGTCACTGGACTCCCACATAGTCAACCACAATTCAAGACTTGGACCTGGCAGCTTAGAACATGCTGGGCACGTGTGCCCAAGATCCTGAGAGAAGAATAGAGGAGAAGGGATTGTGGCATTGCCATCTCTCCTGGGGGTTAACTTCTTGCCTTCTATCTCTTTCTGTCTCTCCGGTGAACGCATCCGTCCTACAGCAAAAATTAAAATAGCCTGATGAGGGGTCATGGCCATAGTGGTTAAGCTGCTGCACTCCCACATGGCCGACCACAGTTCAAGTCCCAGACCTGACAGTTTGAAAATCACACCACGTGTGCATGCATACCCAAAATCTCAAGAGGAGAATGGAGGAGAAGGGGTTGTGGTATGGCCATCTGCCCAGGGAGTGATTTCTCACTTTCTGTCTGTCTCTCCAGCAAGTGCATGTGCCCTATAGCAAAAATATTTCTAACAAAAAAAAAAAAAAATACATTTGTAGAATTTAGAAGCAAAGCATTGGGACCTGGGCTTTTTCTTGTCAGGAGACCATTTATTATTGTTTCAGTCTCACTGCTTATCATTGGTCTATTCAGACATTCTACTTCTTCCTAGTTAAATCTCGATGTCTTGTATGTGTCCAGAAATTTGTCATTCTCATTCAGGCTTTCTAGTTTGAGGTATATAGTTGCTCATAGTAGTCTCTCATATTATTTGTATTTCAGATATGTCTTATTATATTACTAGCTTCATTATTTCTTTTTCTTGATTAGTCTAGTTAGTGGTTTGTTAATTTTGTTTATCCTCTCAAAAACCAGCTTTTTGTTTTGTTACTTTTTTGTATATTTTCTCTATTTCATTTATTTCAGCTCTAATCTTCGTTAATTTTCTGCTGATATTTTTGGGGGATTTTGTTGTTATTGCTTTTCTAGTTCCATGAGATGTACTGTTGGGTTATTTACTTGCCACCTGTCTATTTTGTTCTTGAAAATATTGCTATGAACTTCCCTCTATTAACTGCTTTTGCTGTGTCCCAAAGATTCTGGAGAATTGTGTGTTTGTTATTGTTGGCTTCAATAAATCTTTGATTTCCACCTTAATTTCTTCAGTAATTTGAAAGTTGGACAGGAGAAAGTTGCTTAGTTTCCATGTATTTAGTTTTGACAACTCTTTGATTCCATTTTGGTCAGAAAAGATGTTGGATATAGTTTCTATACCTTCAAATTTGTAAAGGCTTCTTTTGTACCCTAATATATATGATCAGTCTTTAAAAATTTTCCATGTGGGACCAGCAGTTAGCATAATGGCTATGTTGCTGAACTCCCATGTAGTTGACCACGGTTCGAGTCCTGGACACAGTGGCTTAAACTCACGCCAGGCCTGTGTGCGTGCATGCCCAAGATCCCGAGAGGGGATTACAGCGTGGACATCCCCCCTGGGGGGGGTGATTTCTTGCTTTCTGTCTCTGTCTCGCTGGCGAGTGCACGCGCTCTGTAGCAAAAAGCTCTCCAAAAAAATAAATACTTTCCATGTGAAAATGAGAAAAAAAGTATATTTTGTAGTTGGACGAAATATTCAATAAATGTTAGGTCTGACCGACTTATGGTATCAGTTAGCTATTGTGTCTACGTTTTTGTCTAGATGACCTGTCTGGTTGTGACAACAAGGCATTGTGATGAATATTTTTCTTTAGATATAGCAGTCTTTCTGTCTTTCTTTTATATATTTGGATGCCTCGGTGTTGGGTGGTAAATATTTACAATTGTTATATCCTCTTGGTCAACTAATCCTTTTAATACTATATAGTCTTCTTCTTTGTCTACCTTTACCTTTTTTTTTTTTTTTTTTTTGGAGAGGTTTTTCGCTATAGGGTGCATGCGCTCGCCAGACAGACAGAGAGAGACATAGAGACAGAAAGCGAGAAATCACCCCCCAGGGGGGATGGTCACGCCGCAATCCCTTCTCCTCCATTCTCCTCTCGGGATTTTGGGCATGCACGCAAACGCGCCCGGCGTGAGTTGTAAGCCACCGGGTCCGAGACGCGAACCGCGGTTGACTACGTGGGAGTCCAGCGACATAGCCATTACGCTAACTGCTGGTTCCCATACCTTTACCATTTTTATCTTGAAGCCTGATAGCAGTATCATGACTATGGGCTTTTTTCAGTTAGCATAAAATGACTTTTTCTATCCCTTCACTCTCAGTCTTTGTGTGTCCTTATTAATGAGGTACTTTTCTTGTAAGCAATATATAGAGTTTCTGTTTCTTATTTTTAATCCATTCAACTAACTTGTGTCTTTTAATTGGAGAACTTAATCTATTAACATTCCATGCCATTATCAGTATGTTAGGATTTATGCCTGTCATTTGTGGTCTGTTATTTCTACTTGACTCTCTTTCATTTTCCCGATGTAGTATTCCCTTGAGTATTTCATAAAGAGCTAGTGATGTGTCTTTAGTGATAGTGAATTCTTTCCGTTTTTGTTTATCTGGGGATGATTTTACTTCCCATTTGAAGTATAATCTTGCCAGGTATAATACTCCAGGCTGAATTTTTTTTCCCCCTGTAGAGTGCTTATGCTCACCACAGAGAAACAGAGGGAAAGAGAAATCACCCCCCACACACACATCTAAGATACAGGGGGAATGGCCATGCTGCAGTCCATTCTCCTCTCTGGATTTTGAACATGCACGCACACATGCCCAGTGTACTTTTCAAGCTACCAGGTCCAGGACTTGAACCACGGAATCAGCCATATGGGATCTAGCACCTAAGCCACCTACTGGCCCTCTTTCAGGATTTTAAATGTCTTCCTATTCTTTAGTTGTCTGCATTGTTTTAGTTGAAAGGTCTGATGTTGCTCTAATGGAGTAACCATTTTAAATAATTGGTATTTCTCTCTTGCCATTTTTAGAATATTGTCATTGTCTTTGATCTTTACCAATTTCCCTATGGTGTGCTTTGAAGAAGATTGTCTCATGTTGAATCAATTTGCTGTTCTTTGTATTCCCTGGATCTGTATATTTCTCTAGATTTGCAAAGTTTTCTTTATGTTATAAGTACTTCAGAAGGTATTCAGCTGCTTAATTATGTCTAGAATTTCCTGCATTTTTTTTTTAATTTGCAATAGGGTACATGTGCTCTTTGGAGAGAGAATGAGGAAGTGAGAAAGCACTCCCCATAGGAAATTGCCATGTTGTAATCCATTCTCCTTTCAGGATTTTGGGCACATGCACCCAGCCTGGTTTTCCAAGCTGCTGGGTCCAGGATTTGAACCATGCTGTCGAGCATATGAGATCCAACAGCCTTAACCCCACCCTACCAGCTAGCCCTGTTGTCCTCTTTTTTAATAGTTATTTTTCCATTTTTTTTTTGATAGCTTGTATTTATTAAAGTTTTTTTTGTCTTCAAGTTGAGAGATTCATTCTTCTGAGTATTCTAATCTGCTATTAATACTTTCAAGAAGGTTTGGATTTCCTGTACTGTATTGTATTCTTCATCTCTAGATGTTCTATTTATTTTTCAAGGTGTCTTTTTTATAGAATTCCTCCTTCGAGTCATGAAATTATTTTCTCATCACCTGGAATTGGTTATGTGTCTTCTCTTTTGAGTTTTGTTATAATGAATATTCTGAATTTTTTTTTCCTTTCCATTGTTGGTGGGGAGTTATTGAGATACTACCTGTTTTTCTCATTTCTGGGGTCTCTAGTGAAGTGCTCACATCATCTAATTTAGATGTATACTCATGTGCTTCCCTACATGTGAATTTCTCTTCTGTGGGTGGGAGTACTAGAATCCACAGTGTGAGTTTTGGGGTTCAGAATTTTAGAGAGACTTTTTGAGTTTTTTTTTGTTTTTGTTTTGTTTTTTCTCCACTAGAGGAAAGGATGAGGTGGAGTGTGAGGTAGCTGCACACCAGATAATGTGTCACCTCCTACCTTGCTCTAGCTGGTCAAGTAGAGGATGGAAGAGTAAGTCTGTTTAGAGTGGTTTTGTTGAAAGAGGAAGATTAGACTTTGAGGTTGAGAGGATTTAAGAGGATTTAAACAGACAAGACTACAATTGTAGCAAAGATCAATGGGCAGGAAGGAAGATAGGTTGGGTTATAAAGTGGCCTAGGCAGACTCTTTTTTTAGAGAGAGATTTTTGCTATAGGGCAAGTGCGTTCACCAGAGAGACAGTGAGAAATCACCTCCCAGTGGGGATGGCCGTACATGCACCCTGAGTGAGTTTAAGTTGCCGAGTCTGGGACTCGAACTACAGTCGACTACATAACCATTACGCCATCTACAGGTCCTGGCATAGGCAGATTCTAAACCAATGGATCTGACATACTTTTTTTTAGATACAATACTCACCCCTTCCAAGTGTAGAATTTAATGAGTTTTAACATATTTACCACTAGCTCCAGAACATTTGCATCATGACTTTTTTTTTCTTAGTTGCCAGAGCATTTAGAGGAAAAGTACCCCCAATGGGACATGGTCTTGCCACAATCTCTTCTTCCTCTGTCCACCTGTGGAGATTTTGGGCATGTCTAGTGTCTCTCTCGAGCTGCCAGAGCTGGGATTTAAACTGCAGTCAGCCATGGGATCTGGCACCCTTAATCATTAGGCCATAGGACTTAAGAAGGGATAGGAAAATTGTTATATTATTGTGACTTTGGATGTAATAACTTTGGTGAGGGTATTAAGGATAGAAGTGACCAGATTCTTGATACATATCTAAGGTAAAACCAATAGGATTGGAAGAAAAAGGAAAAGCAGCAGCGAGGATCACCTCAAGATTTTTATTCCTGAGCAATTATTAAAATGGAGTTGCATTTTATTTAGATGAGGAAATCAAGAGCTTGATTTTGGACATAAGCCCTTTGACTCTAAACAGTGATGACAAGTAGACAGCTCTATGTGAATCTTGATATAGCTAATCCACAGGCAAACATCTGTCACTAGTGAGTATATAGGGGGTATCTGCAGCCATAGAACTGGATGGAATCTCCTAGGTAATAGAGAAGAGGTCGGGAATTGTGCCCAAGGGTCCTAGTCCTCATGGATAGAAAATAGGAAGAGGATGCCCCCAACAGCAAAATACTATCGCTGAAACTAATATGAAATCACAGAGGAGTAACCACTGGATTAAGTAATGTGGAGATTATTCATAACCTTAACAAAAGAAGAGATGGGTGGATATGAGTGAATATCTGATGGGAGTGAGTACAAAAGACTATAGAAGAGAGGTCTAGCAGTTAGCGTAATGGCTATGTTGCTGGACTCCCACGTAGTCGACTGCGGTTCGAGTCCTGGACCCGGTGGCTTAAACTCACACCGGGCGCATGTGCATGCGTGCCCAAGATCCCGAGAGGAGAATGGAGGAGAAGGGATTGCAGCATGGCCATCCCCCCTAGGGGGTGATTTCTCACTTTCTGTCTCTCTGTCTCTCTCTCTGTCTCTGTCTGGCGAGCGCACACGCCCTATAACAAAAATCTCTTAAAAAAAAAAAGACTATAGAAGAGAGGATATGATCATAATGAGGACAGACAGCTCCTTGAACAAATGTTCTTCTAGAATGAAACAGAAATGAAGTAGTAGCTGGAATGAGCTATGGGCTGAAGGAAGTTATTACAGTATACTTTAGGCTGATAAAAATAAGCCAGTACAGAAACAGACAATTGAAAGAGCAAAGTCCTTGAGGGAATGGAGTCCATTGCAGAAATGGCCTTAGATGAAATATGAACAATTTAACTGTCAAAGGAAGGAGAACAGTGTGCATACAGCTACAGATGCTGTGGCTTGTAAATTTTGTGATGGGAGTGGGTTGATGTTTTCTCATCAAGGTCAAGAGCTGACTGAGAAGGAAGAAAATGTTACAGGTTTGCAGGTTGCTCAGAGAGGCACTTGAGAGTTATATGATTGATTTAAAGTATAATACTACTACTCCTTGTGACTGTTTCTCCCCGGCCACATTCGCCTGCTTGGTACAGGAAGGAAAGGGCAGCAGGTTAGGTTTAACCAGTGACAGGGTTTTGCCAAGTGAGTACAATGGAAGGAGTACAAGACTAGTCATTGTCGCTAACACTGACTCTCAGGCACTGGTTGTAACAATAGATGGCCAAATCTAAGCTAGGTAAGAAAGGAAATAAAGAAAAGAGAAAAAATGGATAGAATCAAGAGATTAGAAGAGAGACCTAAAAAGATTGAAAGTAGCAACAGAGTGAGACTTGTTCAGGAGGTACAGTAATGCCAAGGGTCATAACATGACCCAGGAAGCAAAGGGAAAAACTCATTAAATATGATAAAAATGAAGAATTTGGACCACTAAGAATGAGAACGAGAAAACTGATGCAAAATGGAGGTGCTAAAGTTGCTCCAGGGAATGACAAAGGAGGGCATTTGATGGCATGACTTCAAAGGAGTTGAGGGGGCTATGGACAAGAACAATGTCTGGAGCCCACACACCCCATCTTGATACAGTCTCTCCTTGAGCATCCCCAGGAGAAGCAGTGTCTTCACAGGGGAGCCAAGTTTCAGTCAGAGGAAGAGAAGAAGGAAAAGTTTAGAGAAGAGGTTGAGGATACAGAGTAAAGCTTGGGAGCTAATAGTTAGGGTCACATATGTAGTTGATAGAGTTTTGTCACCTCTCAGTAGAAGAGCAGACCTTATTTATATGAACCTTATTGATTGATGCCTGCCTAGACTCCAGGTCCCAAGTCAACAGTAGTGTCTACCAGCTGCATTAAAAAAAAAAAAAAAAAAAAAAAAAAAAAAAACCAGTGTCACAACTCTCAGTACAAAAGAAAAGACGATGGGAACTAGCACCTGAGTTTGGGGGTATATACCATGGTGTTACCTTCTGGAGAGCCTTGACTTAAAAAGAGCAGGTCTGGGAACCAGCAGTTAGCATAATGGCTATGTCGCTGGACTCCCACATAGTCAACCGTGGTTCACGTCCCCGACCCAGTGGCTTAAAACTTACGCCGGGCACATGTGCGTGTGTGCCCAAGATCCCGAGAGGAGAATGGAGGAGAAGGGATTGCGGCGTGGCATCTCCCCTGGGGGGTGATTTCTCACTTTCTGTCTCTATGTCTCTCTCTGTCTGTCTGGCGAGTGCAATGCGCCCTATAGGGAAAACCTCTCAAAAAAAAAAAACAACAACAACAACAAAAAAGAGCAGGTCTGGGACCAGCAGTTAGCGTAATGGCTATGTCGTTGGACCCTATGTAGTCGACTGAGGTTCAAGTCCCAAACCAACTGGCTTATACTCACACCGGGCGCGTGTGCTTGCGTGCCCAAGATCCCGAGAGAATGGAGGAGAAGGGATTGTGGCGTGGCCATCCCCCCTGAGGGGTGATTTCTCACTTTCTGTCTCTCTGTCTCTCTGGCAAGCACACGCGCCCTATAGCTAAAACCTCTCCAAAAAAAAGAAACAAACAAACAAATAAAAAGAGCAGATCTAGAACAAAAGGTGTCAAGAACAAGTAGACTTTTCTTTTAGGGAAAGGCTTTTGGAACAAAGCCAGTATTAGAACCTAGCTAGCTGGCTGTAACATGAAAAAAATCAGCATGTTAAGCTCATGGTTCTTAATCCATGTCCAGCTGGTGGTAGACATGGATTACATCTTCTTTGGAGAGCACTGAGAAATTGTCATAATCATAACCATATATTGGAATATCAAAAATATTTTCTTAAACTTTACAGATTTTTTTTTTCTTTTTTTTTTTTTTTGGAGAGGTTTTTTTGCTATAGGGCGCGTGTGCTCGCCAGACAGACAGAGAGAGACAGAGAGATAGAAAGCAGGAAATCACCCCCCAGGGGGGATGGCCACGCCGCAATCCCTTCTCCTCCATTCTCCTCTCGGGATCTTGGGCACGCACGCACACGCGCCCGGCGTGAGTTCAAGCCGCCGGGTCCGGGACTCGAACCGCGGTCGACTACGTGGGAGTCCAGCGACATAGCCATTTAACTGCTGGTCCCCAGATATTTTTCAAAATAAGTATTAGGTTGTCAGAAAAGTCTTGACATTTTCTTCTATGCAAAAATACATCACGACTTTTCCCAACAACCCAATACAACATTAAAGATGGTAATAAAAGAAAGTAAATAGACTGATTCAGTGAGTGTCTAGAACACTGCTGAAAAAGATCAACTTCTTTTCCAGTGTACCTCACAATGATCAGTTACTAATGCCTGCCCTGGGCAGGACAGGTAATGCTCCCATGAATAAGTTGTAGACTTTAGCTATTTATATAAAACAAGGGTTGGCAAACTACAACCAGCAATCCAAATCCAATCCCCCACCAGTAAATAAACCTTGACTAGGGTCAGACAGTGATGCAGCAGTTAGATACCATGTGCTGTGAAGCTGATTCCATGGAAAGGTTCTGAGTTTATGTCCAGAGACCTCCCTGAGTACACCAAGAATGCATGTGCCCGAGATCCAAAGCTGGCTGAACGTGAGGGTGGATTGTAGTGTCAAGACCCTTTCTATCCTACTCCCAGAAGAAAAAAATATTTTACTAAAACACAGCCAAGCTCAATCACTTACATATTACCTATGGCTGCTTTCACGCTACATTGGCAGAGCTGAATAGTTGTAACAGAGCCCACAGAGCTTACAAAGCCTGAAGTATTGACTGTCTGGCCTTTTACAGAAAAAATTTGTCAACTCTTGAAATTAGTCTTGCTAAGTTTCACAAACAGCCTATTAACTACATGACACCAGGCTTCTACAAGTAAATAATTTGAGGACCACCATGTTGGGAGACTTAGTCTAGTGTCATAAGCTGTTGAGAACATAGAAAAGAACCAAGAAAGAAAGAAGCATCAAATAGAATGAGTTTGAAGTTTTCTCTGACTCCACTCTCTAGATATTTCTTTTGCATGTATCTTACCTTATTGTCTCCTCTGGTAGAGAAAGGTCCGCCTGGTTTGCCGAAGTTTGCTTTTTAGCTAGAAATCATAAATGCAACATCCTAAGCCTGCTCTGTGGTTCAGCAGTTAAGCCCTGTGTATAGGGAGCCATATTCCTCATGACTGACCACAGTTCAAGCCCTGGCAGCTTAAAAAACACACAGAGCTGTGTGTGTGTGTATACTCAAGATCTTGACAGGATGGAGAAACAAAGGGGTGGTTTCTCTCTCTGGCAAGCAGATATGCCCTCTGGCAATTTAACAACAACAAACAAACAAAGCAACAGGCCTTTGTAGTGTTGTTCTCGTTCCTTTTCTTTAAATGCCCTCTATTGGAGGCAGGCAGGAGTGCCCCAGACCTTGGATGCTGTGCAGAAGAAATAGTTCAGACTACATTTTCCTTCTATCCTTCCCAACATTCATCTGTCAAGAATTATCTACAGGGACCAGCAGTTAGCATAATGGCTATGTCGCTGGACTCCCACGTAGTCGACCGTGGTTTGCGTCCCGGACCCGGTGGCTTAAAACTCACGCCGGGTGCATGTGCGTGCGTGCCCAAGATCCTGAGAGGAGAATGGAGGAGAAAGGATTGCGGCATGGCCATCCCCCCTGGGGGGTGATTTCTCGCTTTCTGTCTCTCTGTCTGTCTCTGTCTGTCTGGCGAGCGCATGCGCCCTATAGCAAAAACCTCTTAAAAAAAAAAAAAAATTATTTACAGAGTTCTCAGCAAGGACTGCTAATCAGTCCACACTTTCAAGGCACATCTGCTTTAACACTCATTACTCACCTGTGGTGTGCATACAAAATACAGAATGCCAACGGAGCATGATGAAAGATCAAGGAAAAGTTTATGGAGGAGAAACAAAGTGAAACCCCACCTTAAGCAGCATACCCAGCTCTGCTCCCTAGGTGAGGTCATTTAGCAGGGTACCTCTCTAAGGGGAGGACACACTTGGCACCTCCCAGGTGCATCTAACAGTGCCAAACATCTATCCTGCCAGAGGGACTTCCTTGTCACCATAACACCGAAACAGTTACCTGGACCTCTTTGGGAATGAGAGAGTAAAGGTGGGAGACATTAATTTGCAGAGTTAGAAATACTTACACTGTCCAAATAACCCAAAGCTCTCCAAATACCCAAAACATCTAATGGAACATAGGATGAGTCTGACCTCTTTCCTTTACCTAATACTAAGCACACAACAGCCTCTAAGCTCTGCGTCCCATAGCACTCTTAAGGTCAAGAAAAGAAAAGGAGACTGGCCTATCACTCTTCATCCAAAATTAAACAATGCTCTTGGTAATTTGCCTTTTCCCAATCCTGTCTCTTGGATTCACTGGAGTTCACTCACTAGAGTTCATTATCACAGCCCTGTCTAGGTGTGCGTTAATAAGGCAGAGTAATTCAGAGTGTGTGCTTTGGAGTCTGAATGCCAGCATTCTGCCATGCTCTTTGCTGAGTAATCCTGGACCAGGGCTGTCATAATCCTGTGCTTCACTAAAGCGAAGAGAATGATGGTTGGATGGAGCTCCTAGCCCGCAATAGCTAGCATATTATCCACTGTTCCGTTTGCAGAGGTATCTCCAAATTATCATGCCCAAATGTGACTGTGGAATCTCCATCCTTCCACTTGCTCAGGAGAAAGACCTGGGAACCATCTGCTATTTTTTTCCCCCAAACCTCAGTGTTGCTCCAACTCCTATCTGCTCTCCCTCAAAACAGGTGAAAAATCGAATCAGTTCTCACCACTGCGCTCATCCTGGCCCAAACCATCATCACAGCCTAGGTAGTATCTGGTCCTCTCTGCCTTTGTCCTCATGCCCTGAGACTGTCCTCATGCCCTGACAGTCTCAGGGCATGACACAGCAGGCTCAATGACCTTTTCTGTGATGTGCCTTCTCAGAATACGAGGCCATGGAAACTGGTCATCTGGCATCCCTCTTTTATCATACTCCCTCCAGGACCTCTGCATTCTGAGTCTTTGCATTTGCTGTCCCCTGGGTGTGGAAAGCCTTTTCCTTACCTATTGTTGTGGCTCAGTTAATTTCCTGCAGGCTTCTGCTCCAGTGCTACCACATCAGGTGAAGTCTTGACTACTCCCCCTGTATAAAGTACTATCTCCCGGTCTCTTTTTCCACTCTATAATTGTATCACCATGTAGAACATTTCATATTATTTACTAGGCTATGTAGCAATGAGTGCGCCACAAGGGCATTTCATTCACTGCTTGACCCCAAGCACGCAACACGCATTCAATGAATGTTTATCCAACCAGAGACTGGATGAATAATGTCCTCTCATACCTGTGAGCCAATCAGCTTAGAAAATGGGAATCTACCATTGATTAGCCCCTGTTCTGTGCCACTGTCTATACAAACAAGCTTGTTTACTCCAAACCGGCTACATACAAAACTCACCGACCCATCCTAGTGTTCCACAGCTGGAAAGAGCCAAGCCTGGATTCTGATCCAGGGTCATCTGATTGAAGGCACATGGACACTGAAAGAATTAAACAGCTCATGTCAGAAGAGAAGCTATGTACAGAAGAAAAAAAAAAGATTTTTTTTTAAACAACTAGCCTTCTGTCCTCCCCAGGTTCATGACTACCTCCGCAGCAAGTTGTGCTCCCTCTATGAAAATGACTGCATTTTTGACAAATTTGAGTGTGTGTGGAATGGGTCAGACAGGTAAGTAAAGCTCTGGGACTGGGGAACCTTCCAAAGGTGGCCCTCACCTTGAAGCCATTTCTCCTAGAGGGATTGGGGGGAATAGTGATATAGCTAAAGGGAGGACCCAAAGTTGGCCAAGATGCACACAGCTGACCCCTGAGATCAAGCCTGGGAAGAAGGAAGGGATACTGTGAGACTTTTGAATCTTCTTTCCTGGCTTGCACAGGTAACAATTTAATGTCAACTGGAAAGTTCTCTGATTTACTCACAAGACATCTAAATGAATAGCGGTCTACAAACCAGCCTGCATAGTCCAGATGAATGCAAAGTGGGCTTTCTAGCTCACAAATTATTCCTGGAAACTCTTAGTATAGACCTGGCCAAAGACTCGGTGGTTCGTTTATCAAATTCTAGTTCACCTCATTCATCACATTCTCTCCAAATGATTTTGTTAAGGACTTTCATTTCAACAATACTTCATATTACCTGCCCATAGTTCAGTTTTCGTTTGACCAATACAGATGCTTTTCTGACTTCCATGAGAACAAAGTGCAGGCTACCAGAGGCTGATAAAGTTCCTCAATGAATGTGCTACCAATAGTAGAATTCCGTGCTTCCGGACACTACCATGGCAAGACACTCAGAGCCAGGCTTTCAGTGAGAATGAGCAGTCTCTCTCTGCCCGAATTTTGGCTGTCTGCCACTGACCAAAATGAACCCTGTCTTGGTCTGTTTTCTGATGCTAAAACAAAACAAAACAAAAAAAACACAGAATGGGTATAATTCATACAGAATAGAGGTTAATCGCACTCACATTTCTGGAGGCCAGGAAGTCTAAGATCCAAAATCAAGCTGCTTCATCTGGTGAGAGCTTTCTTGCTACATAATAACAGGCAAAAGATGAAAGGGCAAATGAGTGTATGACACAGAGAAAAAGGGTGCCACATTCCCACGATAACTAATCCACTCCCACCGTAACAGCATTAATCCATTCATGAGGGGATCGTCCTCATGATTTAATCCCCTCTTAAAGGTCCAACTGCCTAATACCATCACAATGGCAATTAAATTTCAACATGACTTGGAGGGGACATTCAAACCATAGCAAACTCTCTACTTAGCCAGCCTGGAAAAAACCCCAGTCACACTTGCTCAGATGATGTAAAAGAGAGAGCAAAGCAGCTGACATGTAAGAACATATACCCCAAGGGGGGACGAGGCCAGCCATATAATTTTGTGTTTTATATAGAAGGAAATAGATATAGATATCATATATATATATATATATATATATATATATATATATATACACACACACACATATATATATATATATATTTTTATATATATATATATATATATATGTGATTTTTCATTGTTTATTATTAACAGGTATGACTTATTGCTCCAGTTTCCCCTCTATCTTACCAGGAACCTTGACATACATTCATCTAACAAGGTTCTTTTCATCATCACTATTTTATAGTTGAGGAAACTAAGGCTTAGCAAGATAAAGTAACCTACCCAACTTCATAAACTAGTAAGTAGCAGAGACAAAAGGAAGAAGTTTTAAGTTTGAATCTTAAGATCAAGAATCTTCTACAGTATCACACTGAAAACCTTTATTTTTGGCTCAGATAAAGTTGAGATTTTTTTTTTTTTTTTTAAAGGGTGATTTTGGGAACCAGCAGTTAGCATAATGGCTATGTTGCTGGACTCCCACGTAGTCGACCGCGGTTCGCGTCCCGGACCCGTGGCTTAAAACTCACACCAGGCGCGTGTGCGTGCGTGCCCAAGATCCCAAGAGGAGAATGGAGGAGAAGGGATTGCGGCGTGACCATCCCCCCTGGGGGGTGATTTCTCGCTTTCTGTCTCTATGTCTCTCTCTCTCTGTCTGGCGAGCGCACGCGCCCTATAGCAAAAAGCCTTTCCTAAAAAAAAAAAAAAAAAAAAAAAAAAAAAAAAAAAAAAAAAGGGGTGATTTTCTCTTTGTTTAAAAATAAGTCAGATCAGGCTCAGAGAAGTCAACATCAGTGGACAGGACAGTGAGGCTAAGTGGCTAAATTCTTATGCCCTGGATTCTGGCACATGCAGGGTTGCCACTTCCTAGCCACATGTCACTGTGTAAATTACTTACTTCTGCCCTGAATCGTACATGGGGTAATGGACATTGCAATAAGATCACAGAGGTAAAGCCCTCTGCACCCTGCCCACCTGGGTAAGACAGATCACTCAAGCACAGAGAAACACACGGTTCACAGCCGCAGTCATGAGCCAGAGTAACAAAATCTAACCCTTGATTCATTTACCTGCACAGGTGACAAAGTACCCCAAAATGCATCTCCCCTGCTATAGCCCAGTCTCATCAGTTTTTCCTCCACCTCTCCACACATCCCAAATTGCGTGAAAAACTAAGGACACTTGCTCTTTCATTTTACCATTAGGTCAGACCTTCACTCAGAAACTTCTGGAAAGCTTGGGGCCTTTCCTGATGGACTGTAGCTATCCCTGAGAAGAGATAATCCCTGTACAAATGTAGAAACCTTCTGTCCATTCTACAAAATCTATTTCACCATCTCAGATCCTGTTAAAATTTGAATGTTTACTCTCCTACCAAGTGAAGTCCTGACAGGCGTCCGTTCTGTAGACAGGTGTTCTTGAAAAGGCTGGGTGTAGAGCCAGTTCTCAGCAGGGGAGAGGACAGCCTGCTGCCCCATCACTATTTCTCCCTGGGGCTGATGGGATGAAGCCTGGGAAGTCAGACCACCCAGGAATCCCCCTACAGAAACCACACTTTAAATATAGGCAGTCACGCATTGTTTTCAGAGTGTTCCTACTTTCACAACCTCATTCTGGTCTCACAGTCCTGATGGGAGGTAAGTAGGGTGGGGATCATTAAAACCCCTGGGCTCATTTACTAAGCCAAAGAACCAAAAGGAATCTATTAAAAGTAAATAACAAGGAAAGGGATTACCTTTCATTTCCAAGCCCCAAAAGTTGGCTTACTCTAAATAACCCAGAAGGAAGTCAGTGGTCACGATTACAGAGCCTGTTCCATTTTCCTAATAAAACCTCCGATACAGTAAGCTAGCTACAGTGTAATGTCGTGTGCTACAGAAAGGCAGAATTGGGATATGCTACTACCTTTCTCCAAAACACTCAGCGACTCCCCTTTTCCTATTTACTTTGCAGTGTCATCATGACAGGCTCCTACAACAATTTCTTCAGGATGTTTGACCGAAACACCAAGCGCGACGTGACCCTTGAGGCCTCAAGGGAAAACAGCAAACCCCGGGCTATCCTCAAACCCCGAAAAGTGTGCGTGGGGGGCAAGCGGAGAAAAGATGAGATCAGTGTCGACAGTCTGGACTTTAGCAAAAAGATCTTGCATACAGCTTGGCATCCTTCAGAAAATATTATAGCAGTGGCGGCTACAAATAACCTATATATATTCCAGGACAAGGTTAACTAGGAGGACAAGCTATTACTTAATAATCTCACATACTGAATACTAGTCAAACAAGTTTTTAAATGTTTCTTTGGTTCTTCATTTGATGCATTGACTTTACTTTTCCTATGCAGGAAACAATTGGAATAGAATTAAAAGGAGTTCAACTTTCCCAACTCCCCAGTTTTAAGAAATTTCTGTCAAACTCAGTAAGTTTGGGACACTTCTGTTTAGAATTGAGAGCTGCCAGCTAACCGTAATTTTTCCATAGTTGACTTTCTGATGCTCTGGTGGGTCCAGTGTTCTGTTTCTAGGTGTCTGCTGCGATAAAATGAGGTTGTCTGTAGTATTTAAGGAGAAAAGAGTTAAGTTTTTTTTTTTTAATTAAGCAATTCCATTTGATTGAAAAATAAAAAAAAAAAATAAACACCGTTTACTCTTAGAGAAATGTTCCTTCTTTTCTGAAAACTCAGAATTTAGACAGTATGTTCTGTCACCACCCTCCACGTTTTTGTTTGGTTTTCCATTTTCTTTTAAACCTTTTCGTTGGAACCAGAGATTTATTTCATGGGGCTGAGAAGAAGATGCAGAGTGAGAAGGGAAGGGTCATATCAACGCTGCTCTACTCTCTTTTTGCAAGCGCCATAGAAACAGCCTGAGAATTTGGCTAGGAGCACACGATTGCTTCACGGGACAGAAAGAGAACACTTTCCACACAGAGCTTCTCAGAGTTCTCTTGGCAAGGCCAGGCGGGGCCGGATTCCATCTGCCCCTTTGTTACTCTTGCCTTTTGTCCTTTTAAATAGCTCCATACTTACAGTTCCTTAGCTTTTTCTCTTCAACCTTTTCCAGCTTATTTATTGCATTGACTTCTAAAGGCCAAGTTCTGATGCTTATTCTCGGGCGTTCTAAGTGAAGCGGTAAGTTGAAGCAGTGGCACCACCCCTGGCTCCCAGAGAAAGGCTGGTCTGTTCTTTATAGGTATAATTCTGAGCAGCAGCACCCTACCCACCCCCCTTGGTTTGGGTAACCAAAAGTAACAATCTATTAACCTCCATTCTACCTAGAACAAAAATGGTCAATAAAGACTCTGGTTTGTCAAGTCTAATCACATACTTCTAATCCACCCAAAGCTCACCATCTGGAAAAATAGACCAGAGAAGGCTCTCTTCATACCAAAAAAAAACGTGGAATATGGGGGAAATCAAGAAGCTGTGACATCAGAGTGATGTCTGCTTGAAACTGTGGACACTGGTTCATCTTTCCCCCGGTTGAGGATTCAGACATAACCTCTTGAAAGCAAGTTCTAGAATATTCTATATGGCACAGCTCTGAGAAGGGCACTAAAAGAATACAAAGGGTATATAAATTTTGAGAGGAAGACCAGGAACTAAGTGGGTGGTGTCTGGAAAACCAAGTCTGCTGTAATGTCTCCATATCTTTCTCGACTCCTCCTTCCTAACTTGCATTCAGTAAATGAAAAATGGCATGAGATAAAAGTTTTTCATTGAAAGGAGAGTTTCTTTCAGTGTGTCAATTATGAGAAGTCCCGACTTTCAAGTGTAATTTGCTTTGGAGGAGAAAAATATAGTGAAAGAACCATGTCTCAGTTCTAAGTTACTATCCATCTAATAACAGCTTTTTGGCAGGAAATAGCTATTGATGTAAGTAACAACAATTTTGTAAGATGCAGCCCAATTTTAGAAACATTAAAATGTGAAAAAACACATCTCAAAATTGGAGGGGGGCCTGTGGGTGAAGACGTGGCTCTCAGTGTTTCTCATTTTCCCTCCAACAGAAGTTTCTCTCTCAGACATCTCAAGTCCAGGGGCCCAGGTAGAAACTCTCTGGGCAAGACTTCTGGCTTGATGAGGACAGTGTTCTTGCAGGAGACCTAAGAGAGGCAGAAACTTCTTGAAGTCATAGAAAAATGTGAGATGGTGGAAAGCCCCCAAGGTTGTTGGCCTAAGTTCACCACCAATTTCCTGTAAGACTTTTCTCTGCTTCTCTGTATACACTGGGGCAGGGGAGAATTGCCAACCATCAGTGTTTCTCAAACTCAAGCACCTGTACAATTCTCCTTTTAAGTCACCTTTCCTTAAAGGCAAGAATTAACCAAAGAAAGAATGAAATTTTCAGTTCCAATAAAGTTTTAGCATTAAAGTAATCATAAAACCTAATATAACAAGTATGTATCCACAGACCACCTGAAATCATTTCTGAACCACCAGGAGCATATTCAAATTTTGTAACCCTGAGTAGTTGCTATGAAAGAACATTTATACCTTTGGGAGGCATCAGAAAGTCTTGATCATTCCTGACACACTGGAGTCAAAGGTGCTTCCAGGATACACAGGTAAATAACTGTGGTCAGAAGTTAAAAGATCCTCAGGTCCCCCACCATCTATTTGGGGGCTCCAAATAAAAGCTCCTATAATAGTCCAATACCCTGAGCACAGAGAGGAACCACTTGTAATCAAGAGAGTCAGAAGGAATTTGCCAGACAGAGGTAAGAGCAGAGACTAACCATCCTCCCCTTCAGCTCATGCAAAGGGTGCATTAGGGCAAATATCCGAGATGCTTGGGCAGGGACTGGATGGGAAAGTTAGGCCTGAAGCAGCATCCACCACCACTATGTTTCACCAATTCTCTTTGCCAAGTGTGCAACTAGGTATCTTACCTCTGTGATCTTCGAGCCCAGAACTGGTGATGTGTCCTTGTTAGTGGCGCATAGAAATCCATCTTTTTTCCAGCTGACACTAAAGCTACTTGAAAGCTGGTTTGCACCCTGCAGCAGTTTGTTCGTTTGAAGGACTCTGCACTACTTTAGATTACACGGCCTGCTGCTTAGCAACAGGTTACACCTGAAGGATGTCAGCTGAATTAAGGAAAATGAGAGCTATGCCTTCCTGGGCTGTTGCTAAGATTTTCCTGGGACGAGCAGTTGGCATAATGGCTATGTCGCTGGACTCCCATATAGTCGACTGTGGTTCAAGCCTGGTGGCTTAAACTCATGCTGGGCATGTGTGCATGTGTGCCCAAGATCCCAAGAGAATGGAGGAGAAGGGGTTGCAGCATGACCATCCCCCCGATGGGTGGTTTCTTGCTTTTTCTCTGTCTCTGTCTCTCTGGTGAGCACATGCAGCCTATAGCAAAAATCTCTCAAAAAAAAAAATTTAAAAAAAAAAAAAAAAGATCATCCTAATGCAACATTTCTTTCCTGGCATTTGAAAACAAGCAATTTAAAAAGCTCAACTCTGCCAGGCATCCATGCTTTCTTGTCAAGAGAAGGAAGATAAGTTAGAAGAAACAGAAGGGTACACCCAGGTAGATAGGCAGCTGGAATCAATTTGTTATCTCTTAAAAGTCTGGCTCTTGCTTTTTGTCTTCTATTGGGGAAAAGAGTGGACCTTTAAAACTCTTATTGCTCTTGTAGTTAATTCAACCATATCAATATATATTAGGCAACCAGCATGAGGACTTCAGAACAACTGTCACCTGGAACAAAGATGAAGCTAAAATTCTTTCAACTCAGTGACCCAATGAAATGAGTCAGCTGTTTCTAAGGGATTTCTCTTGAATACTCCAGAGCCCATTATAATAAAAGCCAGACCTTTAAATACCCAATCACTAAAGGCACAAGGGACCATGATTTCTCCTCTGAACCCACAAAGCAACTGCTTTAAGCTTAGCTCCCACCACCCCAGCCTCATTCTTTTTTCAGTCCTGCTGCTGCCTGCAGGGCTTGCAAAAGCCCTGGAAGGCCTAACAGTATAAGCTTCGGGGTGACATAGTCTGCAGCCTGGATGATGGAGTGTCCCTAACATGCCCTCTTCGATTATGGACATGGAGGTGGAGCTCCATGTTTTAAACAATACTTGTCAGATGAAAGCCCCCACCCCACACCATGGGAACCATTTGCACTGCAGCCGAATCCACTGTGCATCCATCATGCCCAGCCCGCCTCTCCCCCACTATACTTCCGCATCAAGTCTCAGGGATTGCTCTCCATGGGAGTGACTCACCTGGTCAATGGGAAGAGCATGGGAACTAGGAGAGGGGAAATGCGGCTCTTGCTCTCATTCCCACTCTGCTGCTAATTAGCCAAGGAACTTGGACAAGCCCCTCTCCTCTGTGTCCGTCTCCTTGTCTATAAACATGGTGAGAAATCCATCTGCCCTAACTCATAGAATTATTCTGAGGAGGACAAGAAATCTAGGTACTTAGAACTTATTTGGTAAGTTAAAGTGCCACACAATGACAGTAGCAATCAATAACACTCCATGAAGGTAATTGGTGTTTCCATACCTCATCACATTATCCCTCCCCTTAATCCCACAATGGCATTATTACTCCCAATTTGTGAATAAGGAAAGCAACCTAGCCAAGGACACAGAGCCAGTAAGAGAACCAGGACGCCAACACAAGGTATCACACTTTAAAGCCTGAGCTATAAAAACATGAGTGCTATGGGGCCAGCAGGTGGCGTAGTGGTTAGGGCACTAGACTCCTGCATGACCCACAGCAGTTCAAGTCACAGACCTGGCATCAGTTGGCTTGCTTTCTCTCTGTCTCTCTGACTCTCTGGTGAGTGCACATACCCTATAGCAAATTAAATAAGTGGCACTGGATAAATGCTTTTAAAAAAAGATTTTAAAGAACATTTATTGAGCCCTAACATTTAATGAGCCCTTATTATGGGCCAGGCTTTCTTTTTCTCCAAATTTCATATATATATATACATATATATATATATATATATATATATATATATATATGTATATATATATATTTTTTTTAACTATTTAATTTTATTTATAATCATCATCATTTTAATTCAATCAGAGAGAGAGAGGGAAGGTGAGAAAGCAAGCCACCAGTTCCAGGATTTGAACTGCAGTTGGCCATGTGGGAGTCCAGCGTCTTATCCATCATGCCACTTGCTGGCCCCAATTTCATATGTATACTTTCATTTACCCAAAAACTCGAGCTGCAGATACAATTATTGTTGTCATTTTACAAATAAGGAAACAGGATAAATATACATAGTTCACAAGTGACATGGCAGGCAATTTGGGCAAAGGTCTTTTTTTTCTTCTTCTTTTTTTTTTTGAGAGATTTTTTTGCTATAGGGTGCGTGCACTCACCAGACAGAGAGAGACAGAGAGACAGAAAGAGAGAAATCACCCCCCAGGGGGGATGGCCACGCCGCAATCCCTTCTCCTCCATTCTCCTCTTGGGATCTTGGGCACACATGCACATGCGCCCAGCGTGAGTTTAAGCCACCGGGTCCGGGACTCGAACTGCGGTTGACTACGTGGGAGTCCAGCGACATAGCCATTACGCTAACTGCTGGTCCCGGCAAAGTTCTTATCCACTAAGACCATAATTAGTAGATGATTGATAGATAAATAAAAATTATAAATCCCTTAGTTGGACTTCATTAGTCTTGTAGTGACCCACTAGTTCATTGACTTAAAAGTCCTGTTGATTGCCTGGACTTTGTCAAGTAGCAAGGCCCTAGGCCAGAGACTGGAGTTACTAAAATGTATAAGCCACTGGTGTCACCCTCCAAGAGATAACAATTATGTAAGAGCAATGCTGGGGTAGGCAGGTGGCGTGGTGGTTAAGGGCACTGGACTCCCACATGGCCACCTATGGTCCAAGTCCCAGACCTGGCAGCTTGCTTTCTCACTCTTTCTCTCTCTGTCTGTCTCTAGTCAAATTAAAAATAAAGTAAAATAAATCTTTAAAAAAAAATTAGTGCATACATACACTGTAAATGTCTTCACCATGCAATGAGCTATGTACAGAATAGAACGTGCAGAATAGAACAGAGGAGGGAATGATTAATCAACAATAAGAAAAGGTTTCTCAGAATAAGGGACACCCAGGAAAAGTTTTAAAGAACAGAAAAGCAGGGTACTGCATCTCCAGTAGACAGAAAATGTGTGAGGAACTGAAGCAAGATGGGTATGACGGGAAGACAGTGTTATTTCTGTTAGAAACATGTTTTATTTTGTTGTTTTAGTTTACTGTAGGCTACATGTGCTCGCTGGAAAGAGAAAGGAGAGAAAGAGATCGAAAGAAATGAAAAGTGAGAAATCACTCCCAATGGGACATAGCCACATCACAATCCTTTCTCCACTCTCCTCTCAGGATTCTGGGCGCACATGTACACATGCCTGGTGTGATTTTCAAGCTGCTGGGTCAGGGACTGGAACCATGATTGATCATGTGGGAATCCAGCATTTTAACCACCTGCTGTCCTCAAGCCCTCTTATTTATTAAGCTCTCATATTTAAGCACAGTATTTAAGTATAAAATAGATGAAAAGAAAAAAAGGAAACCAATAAGTTACCAAGCATTTACCCTGTGACTGGCAATGGGCTAAACACTTTAAAATCATTACCACAGTCTCCTGAAGGGTACTCATTATTTGATTTGTAGAGTTCAGAAACAGACTCAAGGAGGTTACATGACAACCAGAAGGTTTATCTAGACCTTCCTGTTCCAGATCCATGCTTTGTCCATCCAAGTGGTCGGTAATAGATCATCATGTGTATTTTCCCCAGTGAGGACACTCACAGGCACTCCACCTCTTCGTGATAAAACACTGCCTGACAACTGACCAGGAATACAAATGTGGTCTGCACCAAAACAGAGTGAAGTCAAGTGGTTCCAGAGCTCTCCAACTTCTGACCCTGATCATATCATTTCTGATTAACCATCCCCCAGTTTAGATCTTCCACACCTCACCGGTTAAACTGCTGGCAGCAGACCCAGGTGCTCTGCCGTCTCTGTCGTCTCTGTCGCTATCTGCCTCCAACACTGTCACAACAATGATCACCGCTGGGCCAGAAATGGGGACACATCTCCTGCCAGGCCAAATTCCAGTCCACTCCCAGCTGCCCCACTCCCGCTAGATTAAACCTTCTAGTTGTGTCATGTAACCTCCTGCTCCTATTCCCTGACAACTCAACCGTGGTTTTCTTGGGTGGAAAGTGAGCACTGAAGGTCTTTCTATTTTGCCTGTCTCAGCATTCTTGCCTGATACCCCATCATTTTGGAGGCTGCATTTGGTTTCGCTGGAAGTGGAGAGGCCATTTCTCCAGAACTCAGCTTTATGTAGAAACCCAGAAACTATAGGGACCAGCTATGAGAGCTGGGATTCTTGCTCCATGTGGCTAGCTGTGTATTCCCTTCCAACCAGAGTGGCAAATTCTTGTGGGGGTCAAAAAGGGCCCCAGGGAGGCCAGGGAGAGTGGCCAGCTATGATATGTGCACTGGACCTGCTACTCTGCAGGCTGAGGCCGTATGGTTTGATTCTTGGCTTACCCGACAAAGTCAGGTACCGTGGCACATGCCCTGAGTCCCAGCAACTCAGGAGGATGTGGCGAGAGTCGTGAGCTCCTGGCCAGTGTCAATAACATAGCAAGCCCCTGTCTAAAAGCCAGGCCCAGTGACACATATTCGTGGTCCCAGCTACTCAAGAGGCTGAGGCAAGAGGGACTGCAACACAGAGACCTTGTCTACAATACACACGCACATGTGTTTGTGTGTACGTGCATGAAAAATGTGTGGACAGGCTGCCTTATTGGCAAAATGAAAAGCAACGTTATGGCACTATAAACACTCAGTTGGGTGAATTTCCTTCATCCATTCACTAATGTCTAACGTTTGATCTTTACTGCCAGCCAAGCCCTATGCCAGGACGCTCTAAGGAAGCAGTAGTAGTAGCCACTGTCTTCATGCAGTTTGCACAACAGGGAGGTATAGACGAACTCAGAGGCAGTGATGGCAGTTGAATGCCTTGGTTAAGAGCCCAGGGTACTCGGGTTGAAATCTGAGCTCCACTAATTAAAAACTGAGCAACCCTTGGGACCAGCAGTTGACATAATGGCTATGTCGCTGGACTCCCGTGTAGTTGACCACGGTTCTAGTCCCAGACCCAGTGGCTTAAGCTCAGTGCCAGGCATGTGTGCATGTATGCTCAAGATCACGAGAGGAGAATGGAGGAGAAGGGTTTGCGGCATGGCCATCCCCCCTGGGGGGGGGATGATTTCTTGCTCTCTCGCTTCCTGTCTCTGTCTTTCTGGCAAGCACACTCACCCTATAGCAAATAAAAAAAAAAAAAAAAAAAAAAAAAAAAAAAAAAAAAAAACTCTCAAAAAAATAAAAACAAAACAAAAAAACTGAGCAACTCTGGACAAATGAGTTAACTGACACACATCTCACAAAATTCCTGTGGAGGTAAAATGATTTAACACAAACAATGCTCTTAGAAGGCTGCTTGGTCTACGATATACGCTTAATGCATGTTTACTGCTATGATTTTGCTAGCGCTGTAGAACGGCATGGGCCCAGCCTCAGTTGTGCAGGCAGTACTGTGTTGAACTTCAGTGCTAGAAACCACGTGGCTGACTCGTGTTCAGATTCTTGGTGGACCTGGAACATGCAAAGTATGCATACAAGTGCATAATATCCTGACAGGTTGGAGGCCTTGGAAAAGGATCGAAGCATGACACAATCCTGCCAAAACTGCCTGTGTCTGCCCGCCTCCCTCTCCCTCTCCCTCTCCACCCCCTCCCTCTCTCTCTCTCTCATGTGCATAAGAACCATGAATTTAAAAAACAACAAATGGCCTGGGGCCAGCCAATGGCATGGTGGTTAAGGTGACTGGATCCCACATGTCTGACTGCACAGTTCAAATCCAAGGCCCAGCCATGCCAGGCTCCTATGTGTGCCCAAAATCCTGAGAGGAGAATGGAGGAGAAGGGATTATAGTGTGGCCATCTCCCCTGGGGGTGCTTTCTACTTTCCTTCTCTCCCTCCCTCCCTCCCTCTCTGGCAAGTGCACACATCTTAGAGCAAAAACTATTTTCTAAAAATGGCAAAACATGCACTATGATGGGTATGCCACGGTGTCAGTGAACACAAAAGAACATACCTCATCCAAACAGAGCCCCCCCCACACCCCAGAGGAGGGGACTCCTAAACCACAAAGATAAAAAGAGACTGAGTTATTCAGGGGACGAGAAAGGAAAAAGAGTGTTCCAGGCATCAGGATAGGGCACGTGAAGGGAAAATAGTATATGGTGTATTTAAGAAGTTTCCCATACTCCAGCATGACTGAGTAGTGAAAAGCAAGAAGGCAGACCAAGGGCAGTAAGGGGACATGACAAGGTGGAGGGGCAATGACGCATGATCTGAAAACAACTCCTCATGGCCTTCAAGGGGCTCATACATCAGGGCTCCTCCAATAGGCAGGCTTCATTAAGAACACATCGTTTCCATGAGTTGGCAAATATTTATAGTCCAGGCCTGGGGTGGGGGGATATATTGATAAAGTCAACCTGAGTGTCACCTCCTCAAAGCGACCTTATCCAACCACCCTCATCCATGAGGACAGAGCTCTGTTCAGTCCATGCTCATATCCCCAGAGCATGGACAGAGTTTGGCTCCTAGGAGGTGCTAAGTATCTGCCAACTAAGTGAACAAATACGTGAGGAAGTCAGGCACAGCCCCTGCCCTCAGGAGGCTTACTCGAAGAGCAGTGTGCTGTGGGGAGTTTGAGTTCAGAGGAACCTGGTATAGGGAGAACCAAAATAGCATCACAGGACTGCTCAGACAAGTCAGAAAATTCAAGAAAAAAATGGGGACCTGGCGAGCCAACGTGCATGAAGAGCAAGCACCCGCACTCAGCACAGAACAGTCACTAGAGCTCGTGTGTCTGCCGGGTACAATTCGCTGCCTGCAGCCGTTAGCCTTCTGGGACTGCAAAGCATGCAGAAAGGCTGACAGCTTACAATCAATACCATGTTCACTGGTGCAAGGAGCAACATTATCGCATCCAAGATATTCCCCCACATCCTGGCCGCCGCACTAAATATTCCCCGTAACAAGACTGCGGAAGGTGACAAGAACCATTATTCTCACGCTTCCCACTTGGAGGCAAGAAGGGAGACAAATCTCCCCCTGGATGTTCTTCGGGGAAGTCAAGCCAGCTCCCCAAAGAAATCCCCAGAGGCTGAGCACAGGCCTGATACAGCATGACAGGGATGGGAGGAGACTGGCATTTTTATTTGGGTGTCCACAATCCAGGAGGGAGGCTATGGGTGGCTGGGGGGTGGATGATAGGGCTGGTGGGAATGTGTGAGGCGTGGATGCTGGATTTTACCTACATGCCCAAGTCCCTCCAATAAAAAGGAAAAAAAAAAGAAAAGAAAAAAGTGACTTTCCCCAGTGTGGCTCTTATATCAGCTGTTCTGACTGTGGCATAATTGAAAGTCATATTTCATCTAGGCCCTCGGTTTCCAAGTCCAAACGCAGGTGGTTTATGAACAGTCAGCCTAAATTTATCAAAGAGAACAGCAAACAATTACGATCGCATGTTAAACACAGTCTATTTCTCAATCAAAGGCGGTCGAGTCGGCCGTATTACACCCTACCCACCTCTCAGAACTGCTATTGCTTGTGCTGTTAAACAGCTCTTTAGCCTAACAGGAAGAAGGCAGTGCGGGGGGAATCAGGGTTGTGTTCTTAATTCAATAGCACACTTATTTAATGGAAAGTTTTATTCCAAGTTCTCATTTCTTCCCTCCCAAGATGAGGGAACACATGGGAGGGCCCCAGGTTCACATCCTGAGGTCTCCCTGGACCCAACGGGGCTATGTATGCCTGTGATCCTGGCCGGCTGACGAGTGGATCATGGCAGGGAATAGGAGATGAAGACCCCACTAGGGGTGCCAGTCTCTCTCTCTCTGTCTCTTTCTCTCTCTCTGAAGAAATTAACTGATTTTTTTTTTAATTCTTAAAGCAAATGAAAATGAAAACACAACATAACAAAATCTATGGCATACAGAAAAGGCAGTACTGGGGCCAGCAGTTAGCATAATGACTACGTTGCTGGACTCCCATGTAGTCGACCGCGGTTCGCATTCCAGACCTGGTGGCTTAAAACTCACTCCAGGAGTGTGTGTGTGCATGCCCAAGATCCTGAGAGGAGAATGGAGGAGAAGGGATTGCGGCATGGCCATCCCTCCCGGGGGATGGGGGGTGGGGAGGGTGATTTCTCACTTTCTATCTCTCTGTCTCTCTGTCTGGCAAGCACATGCGTCCTATAGCAAAAAAAACCTCTCCAAAAAAAAAAAAAAAAGAAAAGAAAAGAAAGGCAGTACCAAGAGGGAACTTTATAGCAATGAATATCTACATTTAAAAAGTAGAAAGATTTTAAATAAACAACCTAACGAGGCACCTCAAACAAGAAAAAGCAAATCTAAAATTAGTAGAAGGAAAGAAAGATCAGAGCAGAAATAAAATTGAGACAGAATATACAAAATATTAATGAAGCTTTTTTTGGAGTGTTTTTGTTTTGTTTTGTTTTCGCTTATAAAACACACAGATTGAGAAGTAAGGAATTTTTGCCCAAAAAGTACATTTTTTCTGCTCTTGTTACAATAAAAAAGTAACAATGTAGGGCTAGCAGGTGGCATAGTGGTTAAGGCATTGGACTCCCACATGGCTGACTGTGGTTCAAATCCCAGACCCAAGGACTTAAAATTCACACCAGGCGCATATGGCCAAAATCCTCAGAAGAGAATGGAGACGGGACTGTGGCATGGCCATCACCCCTACCCCCAACCAGGGACTGATTTCTCAATTTCTCTCTCTTTCTCTCTCCAGTGAGCACACACACCCCTATAGCAAAAAAGAAATCTCTAAAAAAAGTAACAATGTGAGCTGCTAGCCACGTTCATCAGCTTTACCACACTAATCATCGGACTACCTATCTGCCACTCTCGGCATCTCTGTATCTTTATGTTTCCCATCATATCATGTTATAAATCCCAAATACAATAATTTTTTGACGTTTTAATTACTACTCAAAGAGTATTAGCATTTCTGCCTGAGAATGTCTATATTTAGACATTCTGCCACAGGCCTGCAAGTGGCATTGAGAAAAATGTTTCAAGCCAAGGCTGACGTCCACTTTGGCAAGGGCTCACATGGGTAGGCCCATTGCATTTATCTATCACATTAAATATCATTTACGCACAAGATTATATGCTATTCGTTACTTGGGCTTCCTACAGATCCCTTCCTCCATTATTCCACACCTGACCATGTGTCACAGAGTCATCTACAGAGATAAACAAAGCACCGTTCCTGTCCTTAAGGGATACGTCTAATAGAAAATGCTATCCCAAACAGCTCATTTCTATACAACGTCATTGCAACAGCAGAAATACACCTAGGTGACTACGTGTACAAGGAGTTAACACAGCCAGTCCCCAGGAGGGGATCAAAGTGAGTTAAATCCCGAAGGTGCCTGGGGCCAGCCAGGTGAGAACAAACTGGAGCCCAGTCCCACTGAGAAGCACCACCTGTTTCTGAGTGGTTCCAGCAGTGTGATTTTGCTGAGAGGGACAACTTCAACTAAAGCTTGCTGAAGCGTTAGTGAGGTCGCAGGGCCCAGACGGCACAGGTCCACTTCTAGAGCTTCGACTTCACTCAGCCAGCCGTGCGTGCTGCCGGGAGATGTTACGGGGAGATCTGACGCCACTAGAATTTCACTTTTGTAGCTCACTCTGGCAACTGTGTAAATGATGCATTTGAAGTGGACAAGATTGGAGGCAGGGAGCCTACTTAGAAAGCTGCTTAAGTGGTCCAGGAGAGAGATGATAAGAACCTGAACTAGGGAGGAAGGAAAAACTGAAGAGGTGAAAATCAATATGACTCAGGGATTGATTTGATGAGAACTAAGAAGGAAAAAAAAGTTAACAAAATGCCTAGGTTGACAGTCAAGATGATAAGCAATGGCATGAATAGAAACGGAAAATAAAGAAACAGAAGGTTCAAGTGGGAAGAAAAAAAGATGAGGAGTCATATTTAGGACGTATTGAATTTGAGGAGCTGGTGGAGAGATTCCCAGCAGGCATTGAGATAAAAAGATGTACCACTGAAATGTCACTGGATCTGATGGAGAGTTAGTCATCAGTACATACCGACCTCTGGAGAGGGTATTACCCAGGGAGAGTGCAGACTGAGAATACGTGGTTAAGGAGACGATCCAGAGGACTACATTAAGAAGCAGAGGGGGCCACAGCCCACTTCTAAATCTATACCCAACAAATGCATGTACTTGTACTAGGAAACAAATTTACAGCAACACTATTCATAAGTGTTACTTTTTTCTTTTCCACTTTTTTTTATAAGTGTTACTATTAGAAAATAACACAAGCATTGGGACCAGCAGATGGTATAATGGTTACATTGCTAGACTCCCGCATAGTCAACCACGGTTGTTTTGTTTGTGGGTTGTTTTTTTTTTTTTTTTTTTTTGAGAGAGATTTTTGCTATAGGGCGTGTGTGCTTGCTGGAAAGAGAGAGAGACAGAGAGACAGATAGCAAGAAATCACTTCCCAAGGGGGATGACCATGCCACAATCCCTTCTCCTCCATTCTCCTCTCAGGATCTTGGGCACGCATGCACACACGCCCAGTGTGAGTTAAAGCCACCGGGTCCAGGACTCAAACCGCAGTCGACCACATAGGAGTCCAGCAACATAGCCATTACACTAACTGCTGGTCCCATCAACCGCGGTTTGAGTCCTGGACCCAATGGCTTAAAATTCACACCTAGTGCATGTGCTTACATGCATGCCCAAAATCCTGAGAGGAGAATGGAGGAGAAGAGATTGTGGCATGGCCATCCTTCTAGGGCATAATTTTATGCTTTCTGTCTCTGTCTCTCCAGTAAGCACACTCGCCCTCTAGCAAAAATCTCTTTAAGAAAGGGAAAAATAATACAGGCATCAATGTAGGACAAAAACAGCATGTTCTTCCCACAAAATGGAATACTATCAGTGAAAATGAATAAATGACGACTTTGCACAGTGACATGATGAATTTTACAAACATGAGGTTCTTTAGGAAAGAGAAACCAGACAAAAGAATATACATATGCTTCACCATTACAATGATATCAAAAAGGCAGAAACTAGTGATACATACTTGGGTGGCAAAATCAGAAATAAAAGCAAGGAAGCGGCTCCTATAGAGTTAAGGGCCATCGTTCTCTTTGAGAAAAAGAAAGGAGTATGACCATTTGAAGAGGCACTCAGAGGATGTCTGAAAGGCTAATGCACTACTGATCATCACTTTAAAGGGTTTTCCCTTTATACTAATTTACTAGTCTTTACATTTGTTCTACATAGATTTTTGTATGTGTATTGTATTTTTTTTTCTTTTTTTGGAGAGGTTTTTTTTTTTGCTATAGGGCGCATGCGCTCGCCAGGCAGAGAGAGAGAGACAGAGAGACAGAAAGTGAGAAATCACCCCCCAGGGGGGATGGCCACACCGCAATCCCTTCTCCTCCATTCTCCTCTCGGGATCCTGGGCACGCACACACACGTGCCCGGCATGAGTTTAAGCCACCAGGTCCGAGACTCGAACCGCAGTCGACTACGTGGGAGTCCAGCGACACAGCCATTATGCCAACTGCTGGTGCCTGTGAATTGTATTTTATACATAGGGTTTCTTTGAAGGATAACTGAGGAACCCAAACACCCTAACAATAAAGGTTAAGGTGTCAGAGAAAGTAGTCCCAACTGCTTGTGGGTTTTGTTTGGTTTGGTTTTTAAGAGAAATTTTTGCTAAAGGGCACATACACTCACCAGAGAAACAGAAAGTGAGAAGTCACCCTCAGAAGGCATGCTCGCACTGCAATCCTTTCCCCTCCATTTTCCTACCGGAATTTCAGACACAAGCATCCAGCATGAGTTTCATGCTGCCGGGCCCAGGACTCAAACTGCAGTTGGCCATATGAGAGTCCAGAACCTTAACTACTACACCACCTGTTGGCCCCCCAACTGTGTGTGAAGAGCTCCAAATAGAATCACCTTGTCATGACCAAGGACAGTATGTTTATAATGATGACTGTGAGTCATCAAAAAAACAAATACTGAGTTCTTTATTTCCTGCTGGACAAGGCAAGGAGATGTGAACTAGGTAACAGGACAAAGGACGGTGACAGAGATTGCAGCAGCTAGAGCTGGAAGAGAACCAGTGCTCAAGCCAGGAGTTGGGTATAGATTCACTTCGTTCAGAATGGTTCTTCATTCTCCCACTTTCAATTATCTTTTTCTTGACAACCCGGACCCTCCAAAAAATAGTCAACTAATTGCCTTCCAACCTCTAGTGAGAGGTGAGGAGAGAGACGTACCTCACAGAGGTCTGGACATATTACTGAAATATCTCCAGCCCGTATTTCCACTTATTAAGTCAGAAAACATTATTAACCCAGCCAACACACTATCCAAAAGTCTGCCCGCTTTCTTACAGTAAACTCCCTAGACGTTTTCTCGGCATCAACCTTCTTCCCAACTCATGACCACGGCCAGATACCTCGAGTGAAGCCAAACTCATTCCTAGCTCCAGGGATGGAGCAAAGGAAACGGGCAGTTCAGAGATGACCTATACCAAGCCAGTCAGGGCAGGCAGGACCCAATTCTGGGCCTTGATCTGAGTAACCAGGGATTTGACTCTGTGGTTTCCTTTTCATTCTTTTGTTGTTTTAATTACCAGAGGGCACATGTACGCACCAGTGGCATGCTCCCCCCATTCCCCAGTGAGGTGTAGTCACACTGTAATTCCTTTTCTTCCACTTCTCCATCCTGTTGAGATTTGGGACATATGCATTTTTCAAACTGCTGGGGTAGAGATTTGAACTATAGTCAGCCATGTGGGATCTAGCTTTCTTAGCCACTAGGTCATGGAGCCAGCTTGGATATGTTGCTCCTTGATGATTGTGAACAGAAAAGGATTAGGAACTGGAGCAGCTGCAGCCATTTTGCCACCAGACGGTGCCTAAGAATGTAAAATCCAAGACAGCATGGCAGTTTAGAGCAAGTTCAGCCAGTTCCTCCCCAAAAAGGCCAGGTAGTAAAATGTTTAAGCATTAAAAGCCATCCAGTCTCTGCTGTCATTGCTCAACACTGTCATTGTCATGTGAAAACATCTATGGATAATACATATATAAATGAATGTGTTTAAAAAAAAAAAACTACTGATTTATCATTTTAAAGGGTTTTTCCCTTTATGATAACTCATTATTTTCTACACTTGTTCTACATAATTTTGTGTATTTATTTCATACATAGATTTTTTAAAGGATTACTGAGGAACCCAAATACCCTAACTAACAATAAAGGTTAGGGGGTCAAAGAAAGTAGTCCCAATGTCTGTGAGTTGTTTTGTTTTGTTTTTTGTTTAAGAGAGATTTTTGCTAATGGGCACATACACTCAGAGAGACAGAGAGGGAAAGAGAAACTTTTCTTTAAAACAAAAATGGGCAGGGAGGGAACCAGCAGTTAGCGTAATGGCTATGTCGCTGGACTCCCACGTAGTCGACCGCGGTTCGCGTCTCGGACCCGGTGGCTTACAACTCACGCCGGGCACGTGTGCGTACGTGCCCAAGATCCCAAGAGGAGAGTGGAGGAGAAGGGATTGCAGCGTGACCATCCCCCCTGGGGGGTGATTTCTCGCTTTCTGTCTCTATGTCTCTCTCTGTCTGTCTGGCGAGCGCACGCGCCCTATAGCGAAAAAAAAAAAAAAAACCTCTCAAAAAAAAAAAAAAAATGGGCAGGGACAGGATTTGACACACAGGTTGTCATCAGCCAATCCTTGATTTTGTACAGGGGCTCTAGAAACAGACCATACGGATTTTCTTTTTTTTTTTGGTGGGGGCAGGGAGAGGTTTTTGCTATAGGGCACGTGTGCCAGAAAGACAGAGAGACAGAGAGAAAGAAGAAATCACCCCCCTGGGGGGATGGCCACACCACAATCCCTTCTCCTCCATTCTCCTCTTGGGATCTTGGGCACGCACACACACGTGCCCGGCATCAGTTTAAACCACCAGGTTCAGGACTCGAACCACAGTCGACTACATGGGAGTTCAGTGACATAGCCATTATGCTAACTACTGGTCCCAGTGAAACAGACCATATGGATTTTAATCACAGCTTCACCGCTTGTAATGTTCTAAACAAATTCTTTAGTCTCTCTATACCTCACTTTCCTTGTCTGTAATCACAATTGATAATACTACCACCCAGCTCACAGCCTCATAATGACAGTTAAATAAATTGGTAAACATGATGTGCTTACAACAGTGCCCAGAGCACTGAAGGGCTACATGTGTTACTGCCACTACCTTTACCTCATGCTCATGACCAATGGTGCTGAGAGAGAAACTTAGTTTTGTATCACTTGAGCCCTAGATCAAAAATGGGCCAAAATCCCTTAGCTCTGGTCATTTATTAATAATTTTATTGGGGCCAGCAGATGGCATAGCAGTTATGTCATTGGACTCCCACATGGCCAACTGCAGCTCAAGTCTCAGACCCAGTAGCTTGAAAACCACTCTGGGCATGTGTGCGCACGTGCCCAAGATTTCTGGAGGAGGAGGGATTGCAGAGAGGCCCTCTCACTGTCTCTGTCTCTTTCTCTGGTAAGTGCACCAGCCTTAAGGTAAAAAACCTTGTTAAAAAAACAAGTTTCGGGACCAGCAGTTAGCGTAATGGCTATGTCGCTGGACTCCCACGTAGTCGACCACGGTTCGAGTCCCGGACCCGGTGGCTTAAAAC
Source organism: Tupaia tana (assembly GCA_026018925.1). Lineage (NCBI taxonomy): Eukaryota > Metazoa > Chordata > Mammalia > Scandentia > Tupaiidae > Tupaia > Tupaia tana. The sequence goes on along the minus strand of JAKSZU010000014.1, from coordinate 33,564,031 downwards.
TCACGCCGGGCGCGTGTGCGTGCGTGCCCAAGATCCCAAGAGGAGAATGGAGGAGAAGGGATTGCAGCGTGGCCATCCCCCCTGGGGGGGTGATTTCTCGCTTTCTGTCTCTATGTCTCTCTCTGTCTGTCTGGCAAGCGCACGTGCCCTATAGCAAAAACCTCTCCAAAAAAAAAAAAAAAAAAAAAAAAAAAAAAAAAAAAAAACAAGTTTCATAAGGTTATAAATTTCCTTTGGTACTTAAATCAATTTGAATTGGTTTTCTATATTATTACCAAAATCATCCTATCTTACTACATAAATGAAATTAAGGCCAGGATGACAATTACCCAACACCCACAAGGTAACTTCCCTCATCTCTGCATCCTTCACAGATAATACCAATCACTCACAGAATTTTCCCTCATTGAGCCCAGAAAGGGCCTCAAACATTTTTCCCACCAAAATAGGACCCTAAGCAGTCTCTATCAAAGTAAGCATGTGAAATGAAACCTGTGTGTCCCCAAATTCTTCAGGTCATGAATCACAGTGGCTGACCTTCAGTGATATCAACGAGCTTTGTAAACATTCTCTCAGCATCATAACGATGAAATGTGTCCAAACACTTTACATTCCTAGGTATGTAGTCTACATTTCGAATTCCTTATTTATGAGTCTCTATTCCGTCTCAAACCCATAATTTTAAATTGACTGCAGAAAAACACAGGAGTATTCCTCATTCCTTTTATTTTTACTAAACGACCGTGTCTGAGAAGGTACTCAATAAGTGCTGTTTGCACAAATTAGGTCAGAAAAGACTATTAAAGAACAAGTTTCTCCTCTAACCCAGGAAGAGATCAAATTAATAGGCTTTAAAATGAGCAGTGTCGTTGATGTATGCCATGTCCTTAATCTATGATGGAAAAAACAATGGCATAATTAACTTGATTTGTTTTACATTTATGGAAAGAGGAGCTTCTGAATTCCAAATGCAAATGATCAAAGAAGCTTGATACTTTTTTTCTTTAAAAATACGAAATACTGTTAACAAGTTAATTACACTTCTCTAGTTCTTAACCTGCACAGTAAGAGTTACATTCCAACCTCCCTGATGTATACCTCCCTTTCCGAGGAATGCGATACCATCCCTTCGTTACAGACTCCCAGTAATTGGGAGCCATCTTGGGACTGTCTAGAGCAGTAGCTCTTTAACATGAGTGCGCATCAGGATTACCTGGAAGCCTTATTAAATGAATTGCTTGGCTACCCCCTGAATTTCTGATTCACTGGTTCTAGGAGGGGAACCTGAGAGCTCAGAATTCTAACTAGTTCCCAGGAGATGCTGGAGTTGTTGTTTTAGGGACCACACTTTGGCTAATGACACAGAGGCCTTGCTCCAGACTCACGGTTCTCAGTGAAATGTAGAAGGAAACCTGTCTCCAGTGACTGGTACTTTATGCCACTTTAATTCATTCTTATAATGTGTGTACAGTTATTTCTCTAAAGCAGGAGTTGAAGAAGGTGACGTTCTTCCTCAAAAACCTCCAGCGACACTTCGTTGTGAAACTAGTTTATGACTTTTGCCCTCCATGCCCTCAGTCACGGTCACCTCCCCGAGTCCCTGGACCTTAAATCCCAAGTTTTTTCAGGACATGTTTTCAGGAGAAATAAAAATTCATAATAGGAACAGAAATCTCCCCAGATGAATACACTTTATAGTGTTTACTCATCTCACCCCTCAGCAGTGTTCCCACCAGGGACACGCCCCTGGCTGCCAGGTTTTGCTCTTTATCCCCACCTAGTGGCCCTACCTGCACAGAGCAGAGTGTTGTGAAAGACCTTTGCGCTAAGCCTGAATCACACCTGGAGGCCAACAGGTAGCATGGTGGAGAGGACGCTGGACTCCCACATGGCTGGTACAAGCCTCGAACCTGGTGGCTTTTTCTTTCTTCTCACTGTCTCATGAGCACATGTGCCCTGTAGCAAATTAACTAATAATAATAATAATAATAATAAATAATTTAAAAGATTTTTCTTAAAAGACTGGGCCAGCAGATGGCATAGCAGTTATGTCGCTGGACTCCCACATGGCTGACCCCAGTTTGAGTCCTGGACCCGGTGGTTTGAAAATCACACTAGGTGTGTGTACACATGCTCAAGATTCCAGGAGGAGAATGAAGAAGGGATTGTGACGTGGCCATCACCTCCCGCTCCTGGGGGGTGATTTCTCACTTTCCTTCTCTCACTCGCTCTCTCTCTCTCCAGTAAGCACATGCACCCTAAGGCAAAAACCTCTTTTTTTAAAAAAAGAGACTGATTCAGTTTGGGTTTCTTGTAGAGGACGCAAAGCTGACAGCTAAGGGGCAGCTCATAGCTGCTGTGTGAGTTACAGTCCTGTCTTCCAGCAAGCCATTTATCATCTGTCCAGAAGTAAGGCCAGAATTGGAGAGTAAGGAAGCACTTAGGAACCTTCGTAGGCCTTTGACAGTCACTCCATATCTCTGGACTCCAATAATAAAAAATTAAGGTTTGCTTTATTTCATTTTGATGACATTCATTTTTATCATATTTTTAGCAAAGAGCATTTGAGAAACAGTGGCTTTCAGAGGTCAAAAGTAAATATACAGAGAGAAAAGGCAGAGGCAGATGTTTGCAGAGCAGTCCCCAATTCCTACCCATTCCCAGGGGCTGATGGCATTATGCCCTTAGTCTCCAAAAAGCACTCCTGAGCCCTTACAATGAGTGTTCCTTTTTAGCTTAAGCTTGCTCTGGCAATTTTATGGGCCTTAAACTAGAGTTGTAATAAATATATTTACATTAGTATCCAGGGAGAGAAAAGCCCTATGGGTCTTCATCCTGGTTTCCCCAACAAATTCTTCCGACCTGAGATGTCATCTCAATCGATCCAAAGCAATAATCACAGTTTCATTGTGATCCTTGGCTAGATCCTTAATTCTAAAATAATGTTGTTCTTTATATAGGAATCTGAGAGAAGAAAGAAATGTCCAAAATAGGAGAGACAGTTAATAAATACAAATCGAGAGCCCACTATGTGCTCTAAATGAATTAGTATGAACCAACACGTAAAGACTCGGTGTACAGTTCTCTCATCATAGTGATAAGAGAGAAATAATCTTTTAAAAACACAAAATAGTTTCGGGACCAGCAGTTGGCGTAATGGCTATGTCGCTGGAATCCCATGTAGTCGACCATGGTTCAAGTCCCGGACCCGGTGCTTAAACTCATGCTGGGCGCATGTGCATGCGTGCCCAAGATACCAAGAGGAGAATGGAGGAGAAGGAATTGTGGCATAGCCATCCCTTCTGGGGCTCACGCACTCACCAGAGAGAAACAGAGAAGGAAAGTGAGAAATCACCCTCCCCAGTGGTGATGGCTATGCCACAATCTCTTCTCCTCTATTCTACTCCTGAGATTTTGTGCATGCATGAGCACATGCCCAGCATGATTTTTAAGCCTCTAGGTCTGGGGCTCGAACTATGGGCAGCCATGTGGGATTCCAGTGCCTTAACCACCACACTACTTGTTGGCCCTGAAACCCATACTCTTAATCACCTATGAAAAATAACAAAACAAGGTGAGTATTCCTTTTGTTTGCCCAGAAGAGCTAGGCTCAGACAGTCCTGCTTCCTAGCATAAAGGACCATGAAACATGGTCCTTCAAATATATGTTCCCTTCCAAAAAATAAATACAAAGTCTCCTGCTTGGTAGGGCTGGTCAGTATTTGCTATTAGAAACCTAGAGTAGCCAAGGGCTTTGAGCCACATAAAGCTATTTTTGCAGGAACCATCTCACAGTGAAACAAGAAGGTTGAATGTTATGATGTCATTTCCCCGAACAGTGGTGGGAGACTGCTCTTAAGTGTCTCATAAAATCCTGTCAAGTGTACCAAGGGCATGGACTTAAACAGGCTGAACAGCAGTTGAGTGAGTCGCTGAACATCTGAGCTGGATTTCCAACATCCAAAAGAGCCGCAGGCTTGGATCTTTGTTCACAGGTGCTAACAATCCATCACACTTCCACCTTGTAAGCCATGTCCTCCCTCTCCCTGAGGCGCACCTCCTCCCCTCCCTCTCATTTTCCTGATGGGTTAGTGTACATGTTTTCTAATAACAGTTTCAGGTGCCTGAAGTCATCTATCTTTCTGAACCTAATAGATAGCCAGAGTCTGAACTTAAGTCTTCATCACCAGCTCTGGGCAGGTGGCCTGACGCCTAAGCCATGAACAAAGATGAATGCGAGAGCACTTGGGTGCCTGGAGGTACGGAATAGATTCATAGGATGGTGGCTCTATTCCAGTAAAGAAATTAAACTTCTATTATATTTCAACTTCTCTACCCTAGAATTCACAATCATCTATTTTTATGGCTCACACTGCCTATGAAATAAAAATATACATTTTCTAGCACTTTAGTAAAATCAACTTTCCTTGAATACACCATGCATTCTTCCCTAAAGAGGAAGAATATTATTCTATTGGACATATTATTCTATTGGACAAAGAATAATATGAAGTGCCCCATAACAATCAGCTTTATACCAAATCCCATCAGACTAAGTAACCACAACCCTATGGTGCAGATCCTATCATTCCCACTTGAGCAAAGAAGAAAACTGAGGCTTGGAAATTATATCTATGTCCAAGGACACAAGAACCAAGCTGAAGTATGATTCAAATCAGAATCCAGAGTCCTCACTCTCAGCTATTCATCTAGACCATCCAGATATCTACTTTTCAAAATTCTTAATGACAGCTACTTGGAAGAAATAAAATAATAATAATAATAAGAGGTTTTTGCCTTAGGACACATGTGCTCACCAGAGAATGAGAGAGACAATGAGAGGGAAAGTGAGAAATCACCTCCCAAGATAGATAGCCATGCTGAAATCACTTCCCCTCTATTCTCCTCCCAGGAATTTGGGCCTGCATGCATGTACACATGTGCCCAGTGTGATTTTCAAGTCACTGGATCCAAGACTCACACAATGGGCAGCCATATGGGAGTTGACAATGTAACCGCTGTAACTGCTGGCCCCAAAATAAAATACTTTTCAAAAATCATTATGAACTCTACTACTATGGATACCATACTTCAACTGTGAAATACTGATTTTCTTCACCGAAAATGAAGATTTTCTGCTGAGACTTCCACCTCCAGACTCATTTCTAGTGGCCTCTACACACTAAGTGCCTAGACAGGTCCAAGTGAACAGTTTCCAATCATCTGAATATGATCAGGGTCTCAATATTTCCCTCTTCACCTTGAATCTGATGCACAAAGAGCGAAAAAGGAACAGAAGAAAGATTGCTGATTACCTCCTGCTCACCTCTGAATGCTCAGATTGAATTTCAAGAATTAGGAAGAAATGCACCATCCATCAGATGACTAGAAATCACCACAAGATCACAAGAAATATGGGAAAGCAAGACAATACCTCTCCTCCAAGGGAAAAGAATAACACCTCTTCGCCCTCAGACAGTACAATGAAACTCGTGGAAATGTGTGATAAGGATTTTAGAATATGCAAAATGACAAAGCTAACAGAGATGGAAGAGAAGAGAGACAATGAACTGTGGAAGAGGCAGGAGAAAGGAGCTGACAAGTTCCAGGAGGTGAGGAAATTCTTGCAAGATCTAAAAGAGGAAATACACACTCTAAAAAAGAATCAAATAGTCCTGTTAGAGATGAAGGCTATAATACAGGAACTCAAAATCTCCCTTGAAAGTATTAAAAGCAGACTAAATCACACAGAAAATTGAATCTCAGATGTAGAAGATAGAATTGCAGGCCTAGAAAAATCCACCATGAAGACTGAGAAAGTGGCCCCCCCAAAATGAGAATAATATACAAGAAATACTATATACCATCAAACATCCAAACATCTGGATAATTGGTATCCCGGAAGGCAAAGAGACTCATAAGGGCATTGATAATCTATTCCATGAAATCCTGCAAGAAAAGTTTTCAAACCTAGAGAGGCATTCAAAGATCCAGTCCCAAGAAATACACAGGACCTCAAATAGAATCAATCCAAGAAAATCTCCAAGACACATTATAGCCAGGTAGACCAAAACCACAGACAAAGACAAGATACTAAGATTTGGCAAGAGAGAAATGGCAAGTTACCTACAAAGGATATCCCATCAGGCTAACAGTGGGCCTCTCATCAGAAACAATGTGAGCGAGGAAAGAATGGGAAAATATGTTCAAAGTGTTAAGGGAGAAACAATTTCAAGGCAAGATTATCCTTCATATGGGAAGAAAAGACAAGAACATTCTCAGATAAACAAAACCTGAAAGAATTTACCAACACCAAACCAGATCTCCAAGAAGTTCTCAAGGGAGTGCTATATCAGGAAAACTAAATACAGACACATGGAAATAAGAGTTCAAAAACTAAGAAAATGGCAAATTTAATCATAGAGACACGTCTGGAGTTGAATATTATATCCCAGAATTTAATCAGGAAGATTGGACCACAAAAGATAGATTAAGTACATGAGACTGAACTGGTGAAATAGTATTTTATGACTTTTGACTAAGACATTGCTGATTTTCCTCTATGCTTTGTTTTCCAGTTTTAAGGATTTTTGTCCTGTATTGAGCTGCCGGTAGGTTCATGTACCTACTATTTGAACAGAATCCTAACCTGTTTCCTGGCTTTACGTTTTAAGTAAAGTTCCTTAGTATTAGATTTATTAAAGCTATAACTGCTTTTCTTGAATTAAAAATACATTGAAAAATACCTTTTTAATGACCATAGTAAGCTTTATAGCATCAGCTAGGTGTTACCTTATAGTATATTCATTCTACTCAGTTTCACACCTAAAGTCAGACATGTATTCACTGATATGTACATACCAGCTAAACTTGATATTGAAAGTAGTTAGATCACTTAAGAAATTTTGTGAATCAATAAAATTTGGGGGAAAAAAGGAATGGAAAACAATTGTAGGCATTTAAGATAGTGTGGGAGAAGGGTGAGAAATGGTAGAGAGTGAGAAATAGGGGTAAAATATATATATATATATATATATATATATATATATATATGTATATATATATATATATATATATACACATGTATATATATGAAACTAGAAATGGAAAATTAATGATGATAACAGGTATGATTATGCAGTATATTTTGAATGGGTGATCACATTTTGTATGCTGTGACAATGCTCAGGGAATGAATGTAAATTAATTAATTTAAAATGTTTCAGAAGAAAATTACAGTGCACTTGTAACTAGATTCTAGCTTTGTCCATAGTTTTAGTTTAAGGTATTTTGTGAATCAATAAAATGTGGGAAAAAATGTAAAAAATAATAATAATAAAATTAAATAATAAATAAATAAAACCAAAAAAAAAAAAAAAAACATTATGAAATCTACAGCAGACATGTCCTCTACTAACTTGTAACGAATGTTAAGTTTTCCTGTGGTTAAAGGCTTTCCCAGCCATGGAATGTTCTAATCCATTTCTCACACTTCACTCATGGAGCCCTAAAGCACCTCTCAACAGTGACTTCATCCTCTGTTGTTCTGTTACCTGATCTGATTGATGTCTTGATGGAGAGGATGGGATATGTGAGGCTAATGGCACAAGAAGACTCACATTCCACCACTAGCAACATCCGAAGGAGCAACTTCAATTCTTCCCTCAAGGTCCCGGCACAAATTGGGCTCATACTCAATGCCATTCTTGCACTAGACTGGCCAAGTTCCCTGGGGCTGCACAGCTTTCTGCTCGGGTTACAACATCCCTTTCCCTGGACTGCATGAAACCTACATGGTACTACAGTCAAAGTAAGGTGTCCCAGCTGCCACAGAAAATGAACTCCAGGTTTTATGCAGAAGGAGATACAGGGTCTCTGGCTAGTCAAGGGTAGGTCAAACATTAGGACCATGGGAGGAGTAACGCCACCCAAAGGCTCTGCTTGTACCAGGAATTCATATATCAGACCAAAAGCTGGAAATTCAGCAAACTCCTGAATCCAAAGCCTATGCAGATCTCCTCTTTTTACTGTAAATGCAGTATTCCCTCCTTCTACCAGACAAGGAGTACTCAGATAAGAACCTAACCTTGTTCAGAATGGTGTAAAGAGAAGAACTAGGTGTTAGTGTAGAAGAACTAGCAGTTAGTGTAATAGCTATGTCACTGGACTCCCATGTAGTCAACTACAGTTCAAGTCCCGGACCCGGTGGCTTAAACTCACGCCAGGCACGTGTGCATGCGTGCCTAAGATCCCGAGAGGAGAATGGAGGAGAAGGGATTGCGGCGTGGCCATCCCGCCTGGGGGGTGATTTCTCGCTTTCTGTCTCTGTGTCTCTCTGTCTTTCTGGCGAGTGCATGCACCCTATAGCCAAAAAAAGAAAAAAAAAAGAGAAGAACTAGGGGCTGGCAGGGGACATAATGGTTAAGGCATTGGACTCCCATGTGACCAACTGCAGTTCAAGTCCTGGACCCAGTGACTTGAAACTTGCACCAGGTACATGTGCATGCATGCCCAAAATCCTGAGAGGAGAATGGAGGAGAAGGGATTGCAGCATGTACATTCCCCCGGGGGGTGATTTTTTTGCTTTCTGTCTCTGGCAAGCAAACATGCTCTGTAACAAAAATCTCTTTAAAAAATTTTATTTTTAATTTAAAAAATAAGTAAGTAAAGAGGAAAAAAAAGAAGTCTAAGGTGAACAAAGTCAAATGTCAGTTCAATATGTGAAAACTGTTCTCATTTATTATAGTATCCAACCACAGGCAGTTGCTTTAAGCAGCAGTAAATTCCAGCTATCTCATCTTCTCATGGAGATGCCAACTAGACTGGGTGAGGGAGTAATAGACATTGAATGGGGTCACTGTTGAGAGGCACTTCAGGGCCCTGTGAGTGAACTGTGAGATGTGAATTGGAACACCCCATGGCCAGGAAAGACTTTTAACCACAGGAAAATCTTACAATTGTTCCAAGTCAGGATCACTAGAAGCATCAAGTAGACCCCAGAAGTCTGGAGCACCAGGAAGGGATAATGTGGAAGTGTATTTGTAGGGTGAAGGATTAAGTAAGATGAACTCAAAGTTCCCTTACATTAGATATAGGTCTCAATATTTGGTAGAACTCCAGAAACAGCTTGATATTCTCTTACATCCCCCCATACTCATATACATGCATGTGCACGCACACACGCACTTCGAGTACTGTCATCTAATACCTAGATTCTTAGGCTTTGGAATCAGATAATCCCAGCGTTATGTCATTTTTACAGATCATAAGACCTTGAGTAAATTATAGGTTGTCGGGAAAGGTGTGATGCATTTTTGCATAAGAAAATACATCATTACTTTCCCAACAACCTAATACCTAACCCCTCTAAGACTCATTGGCCCTTGACTGCCAAGTGGCAATAATTATGTGACCTGACTCCTGAATTGTTGTAAAGATTAAGTGAAGAGTTTTTATATAAATCTTAGGATCAGGGCCGATAGGTGGCATGGTGATTAAGGCGTTGGACTCTCACATGGCTGACCATGGTTCAAGTCCTGGACCGGCAACTTGCTTTCTCACTTTCCCTCTCTCTCTGTCTCTCTGGTCATGTTAAAAACTAATAATAATAAATAAAATAAAATAACTCTTTTTAAAAAAAAATCTTAGGATGTGGTAAGAATTCAATAAATCATAGTTGTTAATGTGGCTGATCTATTCATAGTCCCAAAACATGTTGCATTTATTCCAAAATCTAATTCTTTACTTAAATGTTCTCTTCTAAAAGTTACATTAATATCCCTCATTATCTAGTCTACAAAGCCCATATGCTCATATGCATACACAAAGACATATGTTCAAATATATGTATAGCAGCAATATTATTAGTAGCCAAGCATCGGAAACATCCTAAATGTCCATTAAGAGGTGACTGGAGGGACCAGCAGGGGGCATGGTAGTTAAGGCACTGAACTTCCACAGGGCCAACCATAGTTAAAGTCCTGGACTAGAGGCTTATCTCTCTCTCTCTCTCTCTCTCTCTCTCTCTCTCTCTCTCTCTCACACACACACACACACACACACACACACACACACTATAGCAAATTAAAATAAAAGCAAGTAAAACTAAATAAATTATTCTTTAAAGAAAAGGTGACTAGAAGGTGGCTGATGATACTTGCATGCAGAAAATACAACATGCATGTTAGAGGGCAGGAAGTCTGCTTGTGTGGAAATATGTCTAGCAGTCAGACAGTAAGCACTACGTAGGGGAAAGAAGATGAAGACTAATGAATAGAGTAGAATAACATTGTGTTTTGAAAAGAAGAGGATTGAGTCTGTGGCCTGGTGCTTAAGGCAGCCAGATTCCACTTGATGGACTATGAGGTTCAAATCTCAGACCTGGCATCTTGAGGAATGTACCAGAAGTGTCATATGCATGCCCAAAAATGTTGAAGATCATTTAAAGTAATTATTTAGCTTGGACCTCCTTTCCTTCAGGGAGCTGTCTCAGTGTACCCCAATCCCTGGTGGTATCTCCTTCTCCAAGCTCCCAGAGCCCCATATGCTCCCTGCTCTCCTTGCCTTTGCAAATCCCTGCAGATTGTAGTCATCCCCACTAGATTACAGAAGATAACGGCACGAAGCAACGTGACAGTGCCATACTGAAAATGCTATTACAAATTAATAGCATTTAATTAGATTCATCGCCCAATTTAAATTGTTGAGGCCCCAGCTCAAATACTTGACAGAAGCTGTAAGCCTTTGTAAAGTACAAAATAAAAAGCACGTCTTGCTATCCACGTTTCTACAGATACCAAGTCCCTCTACTTTCCTGTATGGGCCACTAACTCTGCAAGGGCACAGAGGTGACCCGCTCCTCTGCTCCAGCTGTGACCGGAAAATGTCCCTGGAGAGAGCAGACAGTTACTGAGTTTTAGAACAGGACAATGTGCAATTGTTCAAGCTGGAAGTCTGACAAAGAAAAGACTTTCCCCTGTGTCTAGAGTGAAAAACTAATGAGAATATACAAGATTCCTTTGGTGAGGTTGTCAGTCTTTTTTCCTACTGGCACCCTGTACAGACAAAATCTCCCAGGGAAAGTTCCTTTGGCCACTAGAAAGTGACCTTTAACCTGCCAGGTTCTCTTTTTCCGACAGAGCTTTTCTATTTATCTCCCAAATTATTCTGTGAGTTTTCTTCGCTTTGAAAGGAGAAAATTCCATGATTTCTCCCACGCCATAGCGTTTTGTCTTAGTTTTCAACTCTCTTCCATTTAAATTTTCTCCAGCTCCCCAACCACTCTGGTTGATTCAGACTACAGAATTCTCTCAACCCAATGTAGAGAGAATAAGTCCATTCACTTAGGTCCTCTCTGCTAACTTCATCAATCAACCTACATAGACAAATAGCACCTCATCATCTATAAAATCCCTTGGGTTCCAAGGGACGTTTTTCCCTATAAAACCTCTGCTGCCCTGCTGATCAGAGTTTGGTGATATTCTTCACATCTCAAATAAGTCAAGGCAGCAAGTCAGCAGATGCTGTTCTGGATAGTGGCCATGGAAGGGGACAGGGGTGGCTAAAGATTCTCAACTACTCGCTGATTGCCTCTTGACCAACACAGGTCTAATGTTCGTTCCATCCTCTGCTTCTGGGAGTTGCCTCAAGAAACCAAACCTTTAGCAGAAGTATTAATAGTATCACCCAAAAATACTCCAAGGAACATACATTCAACAGGATGTTAATAAGACTTATGGACAAAAGGGTCCGCCAGTCAAAGTGAGTGGGAAATGCTACAATAAACAGGTCTTTCCAGTTTTTGGGTTGTTTTTGTTTTGTTTTGCGCTATAGGCACACTCGCCAGAAAGGCAGAGAGAGACAGACAGAAAGCGAGAAATCACCCCCCAGGGAGGATGGCCACGCCGCAATCCCTTCTCCTCCATTCTCCTCTTGGGATCTTGGGCACACACGCACACGCGCCCGGCGTGAGTTTTAAGCCACAGGGTCCGGGACGCGAACTGCAGTCTACTACGTGGGAGTCCAGCGACATAGCCATTACACTAACTGCTGGTTCCCCCAGTACCAAATTCTAAAACAAGAAACTTTGGGGAACAAGCCATCATCCAAACCATAACAAGTATGCATTGGTTACTGGACTAAGATGTTTTTGAGCAGAGCTGGGCATGGTTAATGTTTTCTGAAATGCCTTCTGAGAAATGTATAGCCACCAAGAAATCCTATTAAAGTCTTTTGAAATGTCTCTGTCCTATTTACATTATGAGATTGGGAAAAATGTCCTCTAAGGTCCTTGTCACATCTCTGACTCTATAAACAGCTGAATGTGGCAAAATATCAGAGCCCCATATTTTGGGTTTCATTTTAACAGGTATAAGACTTTGCTATTCAAGTCAATAAATAGTAACAGCAACAGTACCAGCTAATTTGCTTTTTAATTGAGCATGTAGGTGCCAGGTTGCTCCTAAAAATCTTCCTCAACGCCCTTAAAAGTGGGCTTGCCATTTTACAGACGAGAAAGTTAGACTAAGTGGTGTTAAGAAGATTGCCCAGGGGCTGGCAGGTGGCGTGGTGGTTAGAGGTGCTGGATTCCCACCTGGCAAATCACGGTTCAATTCCTGGACCTTATGACTTACTTTCTCACTTTCCCTTTCTCTCTGTCTCTGTCTCTCTCTGGTGAAATTAAAAGATAATAACAAATGAAATTAAATAAATATTTAAAAAAAAAAATAGAAGAAGCTTGCCCAAATCACACAAACAGAGGACAGAGCCAAAATCTTAATCCTCATACTTTCAATTTCGTTGTACGTAACCAGGATGTTGTTTGGAAAACTTGAGGCCTGTGAGAGCACTATGGGGGTAAGGGGAAGGTCAAAGCTCTGTGATCATGTGAAGGTACTAAAGATACTACAGTTCCTTACTCACAACACAAGGAAATACAGGCTTGGTGAGGCTGAGTCCCTGCCTGTAGCCGAGGCTCACACCCTGTCTGCCAACCAGTCTGATTGCTGGGTTAACTCAACCCAGAGTTTACCCTGTGACATTTGCCACTTTCTCAGATATTCTTGTTGGTATTATCTGGGCTGTAGAAAATCCTTCAATGAGGAGGCAACCAAGAGAAAAGTACATTTTTCAGACATAGAATAATCAAGGTGATCCAGTCCCATGACCAAGTGGCCAAGTACTGTACACAGGAAGTCGGCTGCACACAGCCCACCACAGTTCAGATTACAACCCTGGTGGCCTGAAGCCCACCCCAGGCATGTGCGTATGTCCTAAGTCTTGATGGGCTGGAGAAATGGAGGGAGAATTGCAATGTGACTATGCCCCATTGAGGCGGGGAGGGGGCACACTCACTCGCTCGCACTCTGTCTCACATACATAACCTCTGACAATCGAAAAAAAAAAAAAATCAAGATGATGTCAGAATTAAGAGGAAACTTAGAAGCATTTGCTCACAGATTTATTCAGCTCTTTTCACCATTAGGAAGCCGAATCTATGTCTTTTGGTTCTATGAGGCTGGGAAGAAACATCTTTGAGAGGTCTGCGACTCCTGCATTCCCCTGAGACCACCATGGCGGAGCTGGCACCAAGTTCCAGAGCTGCTAGTGACTATGCCGAGCTGGAATTTATAGGCTTTAGTTCTCCTGGCTCCTCTTAATGTGATTTTTTTCCCCCTGCAATAATATCTCCGAATGATGAATAATTGACATAATATTCACCACGCATGAAGATCGATGTGACCACAAGGCTATCAATCCATCCATTTTAATGCTTCCTCTGCTCACATCCCTGACGGGCCCACAGATGAGTGGGGGAGGGGGGTCCTGCAGAGCATGGGGGTGAAGGTGACAGAACGGACTCAAATTACGATGTTCCCAGGATTGTTTGGTGGACTGAGAGGACAATGTGGACTCAGCAGCACCTCATTAAGAGTCCCTGAGGAGCCAGTAGTCAGGCAGACAGGCAGACCCCAGTGATGAATAGACTTTCCAGGCCTTTATTTCTTAAGTGTCTTCCTAGCCATAAGACTACTGGAAGAAAATACAGATGCAGAAGCATGTGTGCACAGCAACACATACACAGAGAAACACACACAGAAAGATACATTCATACACGTATGAATACACATATCCAGAGGGAAATCAATGACCACAGAGATACAGACACATACAAAGATAAATACATATAGGGACCAGCAGTTAACATAATGGTTATGTTGCTGGACATCCATGTAGTTGACCACGGTTCGAGTCCCGGACCCGGTGGCTTAAACTCACGGCAGGTGCGTGTGCGCGTGTGCCCAAGATCCCAAGAGGAGAATGGAGGAGAAGGGATTGTGGCGTGGCCATCTCCCCTGGGGGGTGATTTCTCGCTTTCTATCTCTCTGTCTGTCTGGCGAGCGCACGCGCCCTATAGCAAAAACCTCTCAAAAAAATAAATAAATAAAAAGATAAATACATACACACGTGAATATGCATACCTTCAGAGAGGAATCAACAGGCACACACAGATACATACACCAAGGTACATGCAGACACATATGAATACACATACCCACATAAAGTGAAATCAACGCACAGAGATACATACATATAGAAAGATACACACAGACACACATGAGTACATATACCCGCAGAGGAAAATCAATGCACACACACACACATGCTCACCCACACTCACAAAACCTGAGCTTAGCAGAAACCTGTTTACTTTACAGAGGACAGGCTAGGTTGTTCTTGGTTTAGGTTTTAAGAAGTAAGTTAAATGGGGACCAGCAGTTAGCGTAATGGCTATGTCGCTGGACTCCCATGTAGTCGACCGCGGTTCAAGTCCCAGACCCGGTGGCTTAAACTCACGCCAGGCGCATGTGCGTGCGTGCCCAAGATCCCGAGAGGAGAATGGAGGAGAAGGGATTGCGGCGTGGCCATCCCCCCTGGGGGGTGATTTCTCGCTTTCTATCTCTCTGTCTCTCTCTGTCTGTCTGGCGAGCGCACGCGCCCTATAGCAAAATCCTCTCAAAAAAAAAAAAAAAAAAAAAAAAAAGAAGTAAGTTAAATGATGACAAGGTAAGTTTAGTCTTTAAAATTAAAAAAATAGAAGCTTCCAAACTTGGGGAACAAGGTATTTTTAATGATTCTTTGGAGAATATGAATAAGTTTTTTAAAGATTATATTTAACTTTATTTATTTTTAATTTGACCAGAGAGGAACGGAGTGAGAGAGAGAGAGAGAAAAAAAAAGAAAGGGAGAAGGCAAGTTACCAGCTCCAGGACCCGAACAGTGGTCGGTCACATGGGAGTCCAGCGTCCTTAACCACCACATCACCTGCCAGCCCTGTGAATATGAATAAAATTTTCAAAATGAATTTTTAAGTCTCTTTTAATTCTCAGGTGTCAAAGACACAGGTGTGATAGAACTTGAAGTTTCTCACTTTGTCTTTAGGATAGGACTTCATCGGGACCAGCAGGTGGTGTAATGATTACGCTGGACTCCCACATCGTAGTAGATCATAGTTCGAGTCCTGGACCTGATAGCTTAAAACTCACACTGGGCACGTATGAGTGCATTTCCAAAATCCCAAGAGAAGAATGAAGGATAAAGGGTTGCAGCGTGGCCATCCCCCCAACCCCAGGGTGATTTCTGGCTTTCTGTCTGTCTTTCTGGTGAGCGCACATGCCCTATAGCAAAAAACTCTAAGAAAAAAAGGAGTAAGACTCCATCTAACCTAGTTAACAGTACTAACAATAAAATACTTCTTAACAGTGAGAGGAAGACCAATACAAGTGAAAATGGGATGTTGAGGTTACTGTTGCAATATATATTCTGTGTCATAAACTTTAGTTAACATCTCTAGAATCCCTAGATACTAGGATTTTATAATCCATTTCCCCAAGTGGCCTGTAGAACTCCAACCACATGTTTCTAACTACAATTTTGCCACTTGGCATTCCACGGTCTTTAACTTCTCAATTAGTCTCAAGGTAATTAAATTGCCTCTTTTAAAACAATGATGAATATGATCTAGATTCATCTTCATTCCCAAATACTAAGAATCTCAATCATTAGGGCCGAATGGACAGATGACATTAACTGAACTCGTTTTGGCAGGACACTGAACTCACAGCTTTTCATCAGGAGAATCCTCACACCATGCTCTGTGAGGTACTGTGAACACTACTTGAATATGAAAAAAGTGGGGCCAGAAGGTGGTGTAGTGGTTACGGCTCTGGGCTCCCACATGGTCAACCACTGTTCAAAATCCTGGACCCAATGGCTTGAAACTCACGCTGGGCCTGTGTGTGCTTGTGCCCCAAATCCCAAAAAGAGAATGTAGAAGGGACTGTGGCATGGTCATCCCCCTGGAGGGGGAGGAATTTCTCGCTTTCTCTCTGTCTCTGTCTCTTTGGCAAGTACACACATCCTATAGCAAAAATCTCTCAAAAAAATAAAAAGATGAAAAAAGTAAAGTTAAAGTTTATTGTCCAATAGTATGCGAATTACAGAACAGACTTTTGATATTGCTCCTTTAACCTCTGACATTCTGACAGCAAAGGCCATGCTCCGGACAACTATGCTGTGTATGAAATTTCTCAGTGACCACACTCAAACATTATTCTGGGGGCAAATAATGAAAGGAAAGTATTGGTAAGCTTATGCAATCTAACACATGCCTGCAAAAATGTTGTAATCAGACCCAATGTTTTCAGGTTATTTTTCATTTTGGTTATAAAATATTTTTTAAAAAAGGATGATTCCCTAATTTTACAATTATGTCAGCAAAATAAATAAGTAACAAAAGAAGTAAGGAAATAGTCTCAGGATTTAAAAAAAAAATAAATAAAAAACTACTGGGGCCAGCAGGTGGCATGGTGGTGGTTAGGGATGCTGAACTCCCCAGAGTTCAAGTCCCAGAACTTGTGGCTTGCTTTGTCCCTCTCTGTCCTTCTCTGGTCAAAATAAAAAATAAAGTTAAATAAAAAAATTCCTTAAAATTTTTTTAAATAAATGCCTTTAAAGAAAGGGGTGGGGGAGGCTGGCAGGTGGCATGGTGGTTAAGGGTACTAGACTTCCACATTATTGACTATGGTTTGAGTCTAGACCTGGCAGCTTCTTTTGTCATTTCTCCTCTCTCTCTCTCTCTCTCTTGTTCACTCCTTCTCTCTCTCTGGTCAAAATTAAAATAAATAAATAAAATTAAAAGAAAAAATGCTAAAAAAAAACTACTTTAGGGCTGGCCCATGACCTAGTGGTTAAAGGAGCTGGATCCCACATGGTCGATTACAGTTTTAATCCTGGCCCTGGCAGCTTGAAAAAAAATGTCAGATGTGTGTGCACGCATGTCCAAAATTCCAACAAGATGGAGAAATAGAGGAAGAGGGTAGCAGCTTGACCATATTCCCGAGCAGTGCTTTCTCTCTCACCCTCTGTCTCTCTGGTGAGTGTACATGACCGCTGGCCAAAAAATAGACAATAAATCTAGCTTTATGCATAACTCAATGTTATATTAATACTATATCTTGATTTTTCAAAATTTACTGTGAAAGAGAAAACTTCGTCGCAAAACAGCACTAGTGCATAGCCTTAAATGCTAGGCTCATTGAAATCTCAATCCTGGGAACCAGCAGTTAGCGTAATGTCTATGTCGCTGGACTCCCACGTAGTCGACCGCGGTTCGCATCCCAAACCCGGTGGCTTAAAACTCACGCCGGGCGCGTGTGCGTGCATGCCCAAGATCCCGAGAGGAGAATGGAGGAGAAGGGATTGCGGCGTGACAATCCCCCCTGGGGGTGATTTCTCGCTTTCTGTCTCTATGTCTCTCTCTGTCTGTCTGGCGAGCGCATGCGCCCTATAGCAAAAACCTCTCTCAGAAAAAAAAAAAAAAAAAAGAAATTTCAATCCTATTTTATTTTTCCTCCAGCAGGCTCACATACAGGGAAGAGAAGAAAGGCAGAAAGTTTTTAATGGAAGAGACCAGAAGATAGTGTAATGGTTACATTGCTGGACTCCCACATAGTCAACTGCAGTTCAAAGTCCTGGACCCAGTGGCTTAAAACTCATGCCAGGCATATGTGTGTGCATGCCCAAAATCCCAAGAAGAGAACAGAAAAGGGATTGCAGCTTGGCCATATCCCTTGGGGGCTGATTTCTTACTTTTTGTCTCTCTATTTTTCCGTCTCTCCCTCTGGCAAGCACACATGCCCTATAGCAAAAATCTGTCGGAAAAAAAAAAAAAGAAAGAAAGAAAGAAAATATCATTTCTATTGGAAAATATTGGCCACTTTGCAGAATAAAAATTTTATTTTTAAAATTAGATTATGAGTAGATCAAAGGGTTCCCACCTTCTTCCTACCTCCTGTGTCCATCTAGAAGACCCAGTGGAAAGCAAAAACGCCAGTGATTGATTAACAAGTCCTCCAGGACTTATAAACCAAAAGATCTTTGAAGTGTATCCAGCGTAATAATCTGGAGTGGCTACAGACCAGATAAATACCAAATAGCTCACAGTGATTTGGCTCTGAGCATGTATCACCACCCACCAAACCTAGAGCCATTGTTTCTCACCACGTGCTCCCGCAGACAGGCCCATTCCCCCTTCCACAAGTGAAGGGGATATTGGGAAGGGATGGGGGTTAAGAAAAAAATGTTTTGGGACCAGCAGATGGCATAATGGTTACATTGCTGGACTCCCATGTAGTTGACTACAGTTCAAGTCCTGGACCTGGCAGTTTAAAACATGCCGGGCACATGTGCGTGCCCAAAATCCCAAGAGGAGAATGGGGAAGAAGGAATTGCAGCATGGCCATCCCCCTAGGGAATGAGATTTTGCTTTCTGTCTGTCTCTCTGGTGAGCGCATGTGCCCTATAGCAAAAATCTCTTAAAAAATAAAGTTTTTATCTCTAGATGAAGGGTTAGCCAAATTCAGCCTGTTCCCTAATTTTGTGCGAACTACCTACTAAGGATAATTTTTATATTTTTCATTAGTTTTTGTTGTTGTTGTTCTTGTTGGCTATAGGGTGCTCGTGCTCACCAGAGAGAGGGAGAGATGGAAAGTGAGATATCACTCCCCTGTGGGGATACCATGCTGCAATCTCTTCTCCTCCATTTTTCTCTCAGGATTTTGGGCACACACACACACACAAACACACACACACATACACACACATGTGCCCAGAGCATTTTTCAAGCCACCAGGCCCAGGACTCAAACCCAGGCCATGTGGGATCCAGCCACCTTAACCTCCATGTCACCTTCTGACCCAGTTGAAGAAAATGTTTTTAAAAAATTTTTTTTTCATAATAGATGAAAACGATATGACATTTCAAATCAGTGCCCATAAATAAAGTTTCACCGGAACTCAGTCACGTTCATCTGTTTGCGGTGCTGTTTTACACTACACGGTATAGTTAACGGACCGCGTAACCCACAAAAGTATTGACCATTTGGCCCTTTACAGAATGTTTGCTAGAAGGCCAGAGACTGTGCTCCTGTTGTCCACGTTGATATTTCTACGCCCAGCCTCTGCGTTCCTTGTTTTACAAGATCCAGCCTGTCTCGTTTCAGAGACCCTACCTCCCCTCTCCATCCAGTTCTCTGATGGAGTCCATCTCGATAAGGCCTGTTGATCCTCACGTCCCCTTGTGCTCAGCAAAGCAGGTAGGGGAACTGACTCCGAGGGTCCCAAGGGAGCCCTGGGACCTTTGAGGGTTTACTTATTTTTCCCAGGACACACACCTAAGGAATCATAAGGTTAGAACTGGTGCTACCCTGGTGTCCTGAAAGCACACCCAGGAATCATGGGAACACTAAGCAAAAGACGCTACAAGAGAGAGAAGCCAGGTGTCGGCTATTCTATCTGAGCCTGAATCACATAGACCCTGAAGACAAATCCATTCTGGAACTTTTCTTCACATATGTTTCTCTAGCCTAACCACAGTCATTTTTGCTTAAATTTGTTTGAATTATATCACATGCTCTTAAAAAAAATTTAAACATTATTTATCTGCTGTTATTTTCAAGCTGCCAGATTCAGGACTCAAACCGCGGTCAGTCATGTGGGAATCCATGCCTTAACCACCATGCTACCTGATAGCCCACACATGCATTAAAACAGAGTCCTAACCCCCTGACAGAGTCCCACTCCTGTCTTCCCAGTAGCACCCAGCATCGTGACAATTAACACAGAAGGGCTCTGTATGTGCCCGTGAATTGAGACACTCGTTTGAAGAATTTGAAGCTAGTGAAGTCCTTCAGTACTTTAGATGCACAAAAGGAAATAAATATCAAAGTGGGTAATCCTAAAAAGCAAAATAAGATAAATAGTAACAGCAATATTGAGTGCTGACATATGTCACGCACTATGCCACACGTATTGTCACCCTCTTATTATGCCTTATGACAACTTATTAAAACCCCAAGTAATGAACAGAAACGCAGGCCTAGAGAGGTTATTTGTCAGATGACACACAGAGTAGAAGGGAGAAATTCAATCCCAGGTCTGTTGTTCAAACTCCATGCTTCTGAGTCCTTTGATTATTGTAGATTCTCTACCTCGGAAACAGGTCCAGCAAGAGAAACCCACCGGCCAAGGTCCTAGGGTGAAGCTCTGGAGTCCAACTTGAGTTTATATCCTAGTTATCCCTCCCTGTGTAACCTTCAGCAACTGACCTTTCTTTCCCAATTTCCTCACCTATGAAATAAGGTTGGAGCCAGCAGATAGCCTGGAAATTAAGGCAGCTGGGTCCCACACGGCTGACTGACTGATTCAAGTCCCAGACTTGGCAGCTTGAAAACACATGCCAGGCACATGTGTATACATGCCCCAAATCCCGAAAGGAGAATGCAGGAAAAAAGGGATTGTGGTGTGGCCATCCTCCCTGGGAGGTGCTTCTCACTTTCCTTCTCTGTCTCTGGTGAGTGCACGCTCCCTATAGCAAACTTTTATAAATAAATAAATGAAATGAAACGGGGTTAATGCTGCCTTGATCCATAAGTTTCCTTGAGGAGTACATGACAGAAAAACATAAAGTTCTCAGCGCAGTCACTGTCACATCCCAGGAGCACGATACATGCTGGTTTTAGGCTCTCCCACCTTGGTCGGGTTAGCACGGTACCGTTTCCTGGTTTCCACCCCACCCCACCCCAGCCCTCACCACCAGAGTCTGCACCTTCCTTACAGAGGTAAAGGAGCATACCCAGAGGCTCTTGTGGGACTGGCAACAGGCACAGGACACAGCGAGCCCAGCCCTCACGGCTCTGTTAATGAATTGAGCTTTTAACCAGCCTGATGCAGCCAGGCCTCAAGTCCCCAAGCTGAAGCCCATTAGCATACACAGCCCCATTTACTGACAAATGCCTGTAATCCATCTCCAGAGTGTCGCTATCTTAGGGCTGCTTCCTGTCCTAGGGCTCAAGTGATGAAGTTTTATGTAGTCAATGTTGTTTTGTTTAATTGGAACTTTAAATTTCAAGAAACGAAAGATGGCTGTTTATGAGTCACTCTCGGGCTTGCCGTCCTTTAGTGTATTAAGAGGGAGAAAAGGAGATAAAAGGGGAGGGATCTAGTAGATGGGCCTGGGTAGACAAAAGCAAGGTGGCTCTTGTCCAATGGAGGAAAAAACCTAGTGTGGCAGTCAGTGGTGTCACCTGGACTAAGGACTACCTAGAAACCGATAGAACATCACTCTGGGCATTTCTGGTGGGGTGTTTCCAGAAGACATTCACATGGGAGCCTGAGTATGCCAGATTCTACTACTGCCCTGTGTGGGAGGTCACGTGCCAATGAATAAGGAGCCAGGAAAGCATAACTACAGAAGGCAAACAGGCCTCTTTTAAAAGAAAATTAGAGACGTCTTCTGTTGCCTTAGCCATCAAAACTTAAGGCTTGTCAGGACCAGCAGATGGCACAAGGGTTTAACACTGGACTTCCACGTAGTTGATCACAGTTCAAGTCCCGGACCCGGCGGCTTGAAACTCACGCTGGGCACGTGTGGGTGCGTGCCCAAAATCCCAAGAGAAGAATGGATGAGAAGGGATTGAAGTATGGCCATCCCCCCTGTAGGGGAGGGGACTGATTCTGTCTCTCTGTCTCTGTCTCTCCAGCAAGTGCACATACCCTATAGCAAAAAATCTCTCATAAAAAAAATCTTAAGTGGGACCAGCAGTTAGCATAATGGCTATGTTGCTGGACACCCATGTAGTCAACTGTGGTTCGTATCCTGGACCCGGTGGCTTAACACTCACGCCGGGCGCGTGTGCATGCGTGCCCAGGATCCTGAGAGGAGAACAGAGGAGAAAGAATTGCGGCGTGACCATCCCCCCTGGGGGGTGATTTCTCTCTTTCTGTCTCTCTGTCTCTCTCTGTCTGTCTGGTGAGCGCACGTGACCTATAGCAAAAAACCTCTCTAAAAAAAAAAAAAAAAGAAACCTAAAAAAACCTAAGGCATGTCCACTTTCAGACCAGGATTTACACCAGCAGCCAGTCCCCAAGTTTCTTAGGATCTCAGTCTCAGACTGAGTAACATCATTGGATTCCCAGCCTCTGAGGCCTTCAAACTTGGATTCATCTACACTGCCCAAGTTCTACGGTCTCCAGCCTGAAGACAGCCCGTTACGGGACTTCGGGACTTCTCATGTCACATCATGTGAGCCGATTACCCCACGAATCCCCTATTGCATACCCTATTGGTCTGTCTCCCTAGAAACCCCTGCCCTGGGGTTCCAGTGACCCCTAGCCACCTGTCTTTTCAGAAGATTGGGCCCTTCTGTGTCTTTCTCAGAGACTGTGACCATGTCTATGGGTCAGGCAAGCAGAGCTAAGAGTCCATTCACTTGGCAGAGGCCAATGGAAGGACCAGTTCTGGAACCTGCCATCTGGGAGGTTGAGTTCCAGCCCTGTAACATACTCATATGTGACCTAGGCCAAGTTAATTATCTGAGTTTCAGTCTCCTCTCATGTAAAGTAGAGATAACAATGCCTGATTCATAGGTGTGACAGGCCGTTTGACCACAATTAACAGAGGTCAAGTAAAAGACAAACTTATTAGAATCTACAGAAGCGCATACGTGCACACACAGAAAACAAGCAGGAGCCAGGAGTGCTCTGAAGGCCAGCAGTAAGATACTCCAGAACGCTGCTGCCAGCAGATTCTTCCATCCTTGTTGCTGCCTTTTCTTTTCTTTTCTTTTTTTTTTTTTAATTATTTTATTTAACTTTATTTTTTAAATTTGACTGGAGAAGGATAGAGCTGAGAGAGGGGAGTGAGAAAGCAAGCCTCCAGGTCCGGGACTTGAACCATGGTCACCCATGTGAGAGTCCAGCACCCTTAACTGCCACACTACCTGCCAGTCCTGCCTCTGCGCTTTTGTCTCTTGGCTTACTTATGCTCAAAGAATCACACCAGTGGGACCAGCATATTGTGTAATGGTTATGTTACTGGACTCCCATGTAGTCAAGAACAGTTCCAATCCTGGACCTGGTACCTTAAAACTCACACTGTGTGTATGTGTGTGTGTGTGTGTGTGTGTGTATGCCCAAAATCCTGAGAGGAGGATGGAGGAGAAGGGATTCTGGCATGGCCACACATCCCCCGGAGAGAGCAATTTTATGCTTCTGTCTCTTAGGCAAGTACACACGCCCTATAGCAAAAATTTCTCTTAAAAAAAAAAAAAACGATTACGCCAGTGTCTGACTGGCTGATCTGTCTGCAGGAGGCAGGGAAGGAGGTCAGGGTACTGCCTGAGGTAGAGCACTATCTAGATACCCCACCCGATGGAGCGCCACATGGAGAGCCATACAAGGGCACCTCTCCCCAGAATGAATAGGAAGATTGTGAAGGATAAATGAGTCACGCAAATCCCTTAACTGGGAAGAGCATAGCAGGTGGCCCGTGGATGACAGCTATTATTACTGCTATAATTAGCGGTGTCTTTAACCACCACTCTGGCCATCAGGAGGGATATAGGCAGATGATAAACACAGGTTCATTCTAGATGAATTCACAATCAGGGGCCACGGGACGGGGTAGAACTGTAGGCATTCCACACGCAGACCCAAGACTTCTGAGGAATGGCACTCAAGAAGGTCAAGGCCACTCATAAACTACCGCTGATACAGGAGTCAGCCCTCAGGCTGAGGAAGAGGGGACCCTGCTCTAGAGCAAAGCTGGTGCCCTTGCCTGTCATGTTCCAGATCCCACTGCTCTACAGGCAGGCTCCTCAGGGTTCTTCCATTTCGTGACTCCTCCACACCCCTGTGTAGGGAAGAGAGATCTGAGGTCTTCCTGAGGTGAGCGCACAGACTCAAACCTTGTAATTTAGGAAACACGGTGTGCCTGTACATTGCATCCGAAGTACAGCTGAAGGCTAAATTAGCTCAGTGTAACTGTGCAGAAGACGAAGCCTGATGTGATGATTAATTCTTTGCATCTCTCTGTTGTGTACAAGGGGAAATGTTTTCTTAAGGGCAGAATTCTCACCATAGGTTCAAGACACATTAGTTGGCAGCTTAGAGATCAAATTAAAAGTGAAATAGTACCTTGGAAACCATGGTCCTGAAGTCACTCCAATATCACAGAGGAAGAGAATTGTTCTTTGAAAAATGCGTGGTTTGCATTGCCTCTGGAAGTCCTAAACTGTCCTTGTGCTCAGTCCTCGTTGTGTGTAAATGACCAACTTGTGCTCTTGGAAGGTTCTAAAGGGGCTTCTCAGCTCTCGTCCTCCAAAATAAAGTCATATTCAATATTAGGTCAAATTTAGTAAAATTTAATAGAAATTTAGTATTGAGTTTAAGGTTACCATAATCTAGAATACGTAATTTAGAGATATTCAATTCCACACTCGCGACCATACTAAATCTTTGAATCTGTACTAAAATATTCAAACTGTAGTCCAAGTTGTGATTGTGATAATGCTAAATTATGGGAATTAACTAATCAAAATTTAGCTAAGAGAAAGTACTGGGTAGTCATTCCTTCATCCAAACAATAGCTATTCAACGTCTGCTGTATGCCAGGAATCATGCTGCGTTCCAGAAATACTACTGAGAACAAGGCAGCCAGGGAAGTTTCCAGACCAGCAGAAGAAAGAGATAGTGGCTGTATACAGAAATGCAAAATAGCAGAAGTTCTCAGTGCTATCAGAAAAAAGCTGGGGCTGCTGGGTAAGAGAAAGATAATTTGTTTGCCCTGCTACACCTCCTCAGAGAAGCCAAAACCTGAAGAATGAGCCTTGGGACCTGGATGAAGAGTATACAGAGGTGGAAAGGAGGCCATTTTGTCAGCCAGTCACCCAACCTTCCTTATCCTCACTTCTTCCTGGTAACTCAAAGGTCTCTGAACATCATCATTAATAAGTCTAGGAAAGTGGTATATGTGTGTGTGTGTGTGTGTGTGTGTGTGTGTCCTTAAACCCTTGCCTGATGTGCCAACAACCTGAAGGACATAAATTCTCAAACTGAACCACTATTGTTTAAGCCTGTATGAACAAAACAATGAAGATTATACAAATGAATGCAAAATCTGGCTTATGCTTGTCCTCAGTAGTACCCAGTCTAGTTTTGAATACAAAACAAATCCCAGGAAAACTATCTAGACTGCACAAGGCAACAAAAAAATTATTTTATTCACTGAGCAAATATTTATTTAGCAATTATGGATTTGACATTGTACAGTAAGCAAAAATGACTAAGAGGTATGATTTACTATGATAGGTCAAGAAAGAATTTTCACTGGGATATATAGAGAGACTAGAAATTGAATTGCTGGGGAAATGAAGAAATGTAGCCAAGAAAAAGAATAAAGTTAGAGAAAAGGGACAGATATCTTTAGAAGAGCAGGCTGAGTCATAGCTGAAAGGTTGACCACGTTGTCCAACTCTGCTCCCCCTGCATTCAACATGAACAACAATGACTGATTTCCCTACTGCTCTTCTCAGATCCCAGAAGTCCTTCTCATTGTTCTCCACTTCCAATAAATGAATGTATGAAACTTACTCAGCAAATTGTGGTACGCTAGCAGAAATAGGGGAGAAAAAAGAGCTGATCCTTAAGGAAAGAGGAGGCTAGTTCGATTTGTTGATAAGGATGTGTCTAGGAGCAAGCTAATAAAATTTAGTAAGACCTATTAACCTGGGAATCAGTCTCAAAGGTGCTTCTAGATCAACATTCACATAATTATCTCTCAAACCCAGGTTAATTTGGATGGGTAAAAGCAAGCTCTCCACTGTAAAGACTATGTCATTGTGGAGACCAGGGAGCAAAGTGAGTAAATGTGAAAGTCTGCTAATGACTAGCGGACTTTCACATTTACAGCATTTTCAAACTTCAGTCATTCACATAACTCCTCTTAGTGAGCATTAAGAGGTGTTAAGATATTAGCAATGGGGCCAGCAGGTGGCATGGTGACTAAGGTGCTGAACGCCCACAAGGCCTATGTCGGTCGGTCGGTCTCTCTCTCTCATGAGCACATGTGCCCTAGAGCAAATATTTTTAATTAAATATTTTTTTAAAAGCTATTAGCAAGTAATGAAGACTTTGTCCTTGAGAGATAAGAGAATTGAAAGGAGTATACCTGTGTGAATTAAGTACTATCTAATGTTAGTCTGTATGACCCCACCCAAAAAAATAATCTATGAGACCATATATGTCTCACACTTGGGAAACATTAAACCATGAATACGTGGCTAAAAAGTTGTTAGGTGTAAGCCATTCACCACTCCAAAAGCTTGAAGCTTAAAACAACTCTATTAAAGAGACATTATTTCCAGTTTAAAAAAGAGGGGGAAGAAAGATACATAGGTCAATAATTAACCCTGGGTCACACCGAGAAATGGTAGAGCTGGGACTCAAACCCAGCTCATTTCACTACAGAGGTCCCCTTCTAACTATAAAACTCCCCTGGCTGGCCAAGAGTGGGACTACTATGTATACAGGTTAGTATGGAATTGACATTATACATGCCTGAAGGAAAAAAGAAGAGTCTCAGAAAATCTAGGGTTTTGATAGATGATACATACTCCGTAAGTATATGAACACCGAGAATAATATTTCACTAATGGAGAGGGGAAAATTGGAGCCTACGTGGGTGAAAATTCCATATGATTAATATTTTTTAAAATATTTTATTTTATTTTTTATTATTATTTTTAAATTTGCTATAGGGCACATGCACTTAGCAGAGATAGAGAAAGTAAGAAAGCAAGCCACCGGGTCCAGGACTCAAACTGCAGTCAACTATTTGGGAGTCCAGCACCTTAACCACTCTGTGAATATCGTTTTCTAAGAACTTAACTTAAAATAGTGCATTATGTGGGTCATTGAAAAAGTCATGGTGGATCTTTGCATAAAAAAGCATGTTGTGGGACCAGCAGTTAGCGTAATGGCTATGTCGCTGGACTCCCACATAGTCGACTGCGGTTCGAGTCCTGGACCCGGTGGCTTAAACTCACGCCGGGCGCGTGTGCGTGCGTGCCCAAGATCCCGAGAGGAGAATGGAGGAGAAGGGATTGCGGCGTGGCCATCCCCCCTGGGGGGTGATTTCTCGCTTTCTGTCTCTCTGTCTCTCTCTGTCTGTCTGGCGAGCGCACGCGCCCTATAGCAAAAACCTCTCCAAAAAAAAAAAAAAAAGAAAAGAAAAGAAAAGAAAAAAAAGCATGTTGTAACTTTTCTGAAGACCCAATAGTACAAATTCAAAATAGTGTACATAGTATAGGTATTAGGTATTTTTTTTTACTGGTCCGTTTAGGCAAGAAACAAAAACCACTCTAGATATCTTGAGAACAATGAGGATTAATTCAGAAATTAGGTGCCTGCGAAATTCCTAAAAGAGCTAGATGGAACATCAAAGTCTGCCTCTAGGTTCTGTGGTAGTCCTAAATACACTGTACCCAGCATTTCCATCTCTTTACCTTCCAGGAACAATTCCTAGCCCCACGTGGTTGGGTGGGATATATGACTAGTCCTAGATATTGATTTCTGAAAGTAGAAAGACATTTTGTTTCCAGGCCAGACCATTTACTTGCCAAGAGAATCTTCCTAAACCTCTCCATTCTCTGGCATGGAACCCAGAAAAGACTGGGTTGATTGCTGCTCCATCGGTCCAGATCCCGGAGTAAGGAAACACAAAGCACATAGCATGGAGGAGAATCAAAACCCCTAAGATTCTGAGGGGTTTTGTTTGTTACCACAGCAGAACTTCACCCATGCTGACTGAAACAGTTTCCACCTTCCAGATGATAAACTACCACAGCCATAATCCAGAGGGCAGAAACTAGTATGTTGCTGAGACATCAGGCAATTGCTGTTTCCATGGCTACCATTACTACTGAAACCACCGCTTCTCCACACCAGGAAGCGAAAGAACAAACAGTGAAGAGAGAGCCCACTGCTGCCCATGTTTACATACAAAGGCAGTACAAAAATCTCAGGGAGATAAAAAAGACCTTTGCCTCCCTTCTACCTTCAAAATTTCAAGGGCTTCTCCTTACTAAAACCTAAACTGTCTCCAGAATCCTGGTAACCAAGGCGTGAGGGGAACATGATTTGTAGCATTCCTTTCCAGTTGCTGTGGTAGAGGAGTTGGGGACACAGATGATAGAAGCAGACATTGAGTACCACAAGAAAGATTTAGTAGTCTCAGAGTGCGCTCCAGGGCCCCCTCTGCAGCAGAAACACCACCACCAGGTGCCAGTTTTATAGAGCCAGAATCTCAGGGGCCTGAAGAATCTGCATTTTGAGAAGGGCCGCCAGGTATTCCTGATACACACTGAAGCTTGAGGCCCTGTAGCCTATGGCAAAAGGCTTTGCCCGTAAGAGAGGAGGGGGGAGAAAATCCTGAGTAAAATGGAAAATCACTTTAATACTTTAATGGATCCTATATTTTGTGTGTCTTGCACAGTGCTGTCATATTATTATTATTATTATTATTATTGCCAGAGTGTATGTGCACTCACCAGCGAGAGAGGGAGGGAGAGAAAGGACTCCCTGAAGCAGTGTAGTCATGCTATAATCCCTTCTCCTCCATTTCTCCTTCCTGTTGGGATTTGGGGCATGCACACACTCCCAGAGTGCTTTCTAATCCTCTAGGGCCAGGGCTCAAACCACATCAGTGCCCATGTGTTTTCCGACTCTTTTAATCACTAGCCCACAGGGCTGACTCCATCTGAAAATTTTGGATAATGAAGTTAAGATTTAAACTTTATAAAAAATAAAACCCAACAGTTCTGTTTAAAAATTCAAGACAATGAAGCACAGAAAGATTAAAAATTTTACTTAGGGTTATTTATTTATTTATGTTTTAGTGAGAGACAACTATGGACCAAAAAAATTACTTAAAATCCCATAAATCAGATTTAGCCTCAGAAGAAAAGTCTCTTCACCAGCCACGTGTGTGTGACCCACAGAGAAAATTTCTTAACTTAGAAGCTACAAATGGCAACCCTCAAGCCAGAGGTATATTCTGTATGATATCCTTTTTTTTTTTTTTTGGAGAGGTTTTTCGCTATAGGGCGCATGCGCTCGCCAGACAAAGAGAGACATAGAGACAGAAAGCGAGAAATCACCCCCCAGGGGGGATGGTCATGCCGCAATCCCTTCTCCTCCATTCTCCTCTCGGGATCTTGGGCACGCGCGCACACGCGCCCGGCGTGAGTTTTAAGCCACCGGGTCCGAGACGCGAACCGCGGTCGACTACGTGGGAGTCCAGCAACATAGCCATTACGCCAACTTCTGGTTCCCTGTATGATATCCTTTTAAAACTGAAGCTAACATTCAAAATTTTGGAAATTTTGCATTAAAAACTCATATTTTATTTTCCCTAAAAAAATAGTCGAAGGTATAACCATTTGTGACCCACATTCCCAATTGACAGGAAGTGGCTCCTCTGAGAAGCAGCTGCCCATCCCCACTTCCTCACCCTAAGTCCCGCCCTCCAGTCCCCTTTTCAACCACATGCTCTCCAGTTCACTGCAATCCCACTGATCTTCAGTGTTTTCTGGAATCTGACTGAGGGTTAATGGCCATTTATCACCACGCTTGAAACAGTCTTTCGACTATAAAAAAACTTTCCTAACTAAATATATGGTAACCAAAAGTAAAAAAGCAAAGATGGGGGCCAGCAGGTGGTGTGGCAGTCAAAGTGCTGGATTCCACTTGGCCAACTGCAGTTCAAGTCCTAGATCTGGCATCTTGAAAATCACACTAGGCATGTGTGCATGCATGCCCAGAATCCCAGGAGGAGAATGGAAGAAAAGGGATTATAGCTTGGGGTGATTCCCCTCTTTCCCTTTCTTTGTCTCTCTCCAAAAAGTGCATGTACCTTACAGAAAAAAAAAAAGAAAAGAAAAGAAAAGAAAGGAAAGAAATAAAAAAGCAAAGACAAAACAAAACAAAACAAAAAAAGGTTGTGTAATTTCTATGCCTTCACATTTCATTCATTTTTGTTACCTGCGTGGCCCCCAGGGACAATTTGCCACTCTGGCCTTCAAGTACCTTCTAGCGTTTCTGTCCTGAGGGACCCATTTTCAGCATATGGTCTGAACTCCAATTGAGGAGAGCCCCCACCTGGTCACCTGCAAAACAGCACCCTGGAGGGCCAGCTATTTTCACATTCTGCAGCAGGGCTGTTAGAGTACTTCTCTGTATAGGATACCACAGCGCTGTGTGTTTGAGGTAATTAGTTTGGCTCTAAAAT
This sequence comes from Tupaia tana, assembly GCA_026018925.1. NCBI lineage: Eukaryota > Metazoa > Chordata > Mammalia > Scandentia > Tupaiidae > Tupaia > Tupaia tana. Next base: position 33,533,347 of record JAKSZU010000014.1, on the reverse strand, counting down.
TAGCAGTTAAATAAATGTTAATGAACAGCTGTTCCCAATAAACAGAATAAATTGAAATTAATAATTGCCGTATTCATTTAACAAATGAATTACCCACTTTTTAAACACGCCGACATAATACATGTGTGATCTCCTGCCAAGTGGGGCCCAACTAAGAAAATTCATTTAGTGGCAAAAAAAGACAACCTGGAAGCTGAGCATGGCAGATACCGTGCCACCCACTATGAAAAAGGAGAAAATGTGTGACTGCTTTGCCAGCTTTCACTCCTTTCAAAGGTAGGGATAAATAGCCGACTGCGACCCAAACATCAGGAAGAACAAAGTAGTTTCATTTTACCAAGAGGGGCATCCATTTGTGCCAAGCATTTCTTAAAGGCATTTGGCTTGACAACAACCCCTCGTCCCACTCCACCCCCCTATTTCTTATTTAGGGTACTCTTTGCTCATGGATTTTTAAGGCACCCGACTGCATGGCATCCCAGGGGTAAAGAAACTTCAAGAAACATCGACCTCTAAGTAGGTGGGAAGGGCGTGGATGTCAAAGGCTTAGACCTAGGCTGTCCTGGCTCTGTTGGTTACCTGGTTTCCACATCTGCACAAGGGAACTTCCTGACCAGACGGTTATGAGATTTGCATGAGCTCGGACAGTCAAGTAGTTAGTGCAATGTTTGGCACATAACGCTGGCTTATTACAGATTAAGTTTCCTCTCCACTGTAAAGGAAAACGATTCCAAGCAATCAACTCACATGTAAACTAAACCAGGACCAGCAGATGGAGAAATGGTTACATCACTGGACTCCTACATAATCGACCACAGTTCAAGTCCCAGACCCAGTAGTTTGAAACTCACGCCGGGTACATGTGCATGCATGCCCAAAATTCTGAGAGGAGAATGGAGCAGAAGGGACTGCAGCATGGTCATCTCTCCTGGGGGATGATTTCTCGCTTTATGTCTCTCTGTCTTTCTCTGGCTCTATGGTGAGTGCACACACCCTATAGCAAAAATCTCTCTTAAAAAAAAAGGGGGGGCAAACTAAACTGTGATCTGCTGGAGCCCCCACGCATTTATTTTACTAGACTTTCTCCTAGCCAAAGGCAGTTGTCCTCAGTGAGACAAGAAAAAGGTTCTGCCTGGTGGGACTCACATCGTGTCCTTGCAGGCAGACGTACAGAGCACACACATGATGCAGAGAACACCTAGGTGGGCGCCATGAAGGGGCTGAAAGAGGACAACGGAAGAGTGGCTGGATGGCTGTAACTGCAGTAACCAGGAACATGAGGGACACCTCCCTGAGGAGACACGGACGCCAGCATCTAAATGTGACTGCAAGAGATCTCTAGGAAGGGCATTCTCGGGACAGAGCAAGAGTACAGATCCTGCAGTGGAAACAGCCGCTGGGTACCCAGCAAGGCAGCCAGCGTAGTTACAGCCTCGGTGTTTTTGTCTGGGCTTTTGTGTTTTGTTAGAGGGCATGCGCATCTGGCAGAGAGGCAGAGAGAGAGAGAGACAGAGAGAGAGAGAGAGAAAGCAAGGAATCCTCTCTCCTCCATTTCCCCAGATTTGGGGCATGCACACACATGCACCCAGTGCATTTTGCAAGCTGCCAGGGCTGAGATTAGAACCACAGTGGGACATGTGGAGTCCTTCTACCTTAACCACTAGGCTGGAGTTTAGTGACATCATCTAGTTTTTATTTTAAAAGATCGCAATAGGTGCTGAGTGGGATAAAAGTAGAAGGGTGATGGATCAGAAGGATCCCGTAGATAGGAATCTCTCTGTAAATTGTCCTTGCCTACTCTCTTCCCCTGCATGGAGACCCTCCCACCCCAGGAATTCCTACAGCACATGGTGTTCGTTATATCATGCAAGGTCACTGCTGATAGAAGGCTTACAGCAAATACGAGGCGAGTCATACACTCTCCAGCTAGGAGCCGGACCTTGACGGCAGTGACTGGGCTGTACCTAAGATCTTCTTAATCCCTCTTCATTCATTCCTTTGTCCTTCTCCTTACTCCTAAATTAGACACAGTTATTTCCCAGTGTGCTTTGCATATGGGTGAACTCGATGCTTTGTTTATAGTATTCAAATACCATAGGCATATGCAGTATTTCAGAGCAGTTACGTGACCGTAGTCCAGACTGAGTCATGCTATCATTTTCTACTTCTGCAACTTGGACAATTTACTTAACCTCCTTTCTGTGCCAGCTTCCCTACCTGTGGAAATGAGGAGGATAGTATCTAAATACTAAAAAGGTCAAAGATAACACCTAGAAAGAACATAAAATATAAGTGTGTCCAGCACATAGCAAGTCTTTAGTAAGTGTCAGCTCTTAGTAATAAGACCTCAGGAAACAGTAATTTTTTTTAAAGATTTTATTTAACTTTTTAAAATTTATTTATTTTAATTTGACCAGAGAGAGAAAGAAAGTAAGAAAGCAAGCCGCCAGGTCCAGGAATCAAACCATGGTCAACCATGTGAGAGTCCAGCGCCCTTAACTACAACGCCACCTGCCAGCCCCCAAAGTCCTTTTTGCATGGACACAAAGCCTGTTCCACTGATGACCAAGATACTCTTTTTTTTTTTTTTTTTTTTGGAGAAGTTTTTCGCTATAGGGCGCATGCATTCGCCAGACAGACAGAGAGAGACATAGAGACAGAAAGCAAGAAATCACCCCCCGGGGGAATGGTCACGCCACAATCCCTTCTTCTCCATTCTCCTCTCGGGATCTTGGGCACTCACGCACACACGCCCGGAGTGAGTTTTAAGCTACCGGGTACGGGATGTGAACCACGGTCGACTACGTGGGAATCCAGCGACATAGCCATTATGCTAACTGCTGGTTCCCACCAAGATACTCTTACTTTAGCAACAAAGTTTAAAATGGTATATAGGACTAGTTTATAGACCACATACCAAATTCTCTAGTCTTAGCAGGCATTTATTTAGAACCATATAAGGCACTCGAAGCTTCACAGTAATATAACATTGAGCACAGGCAATGTTAGATGAGACAGAACTCTGATATGCTGGTTAAGTAGGTGTGAAATAGTATCTCTGGTTTACAGGCAAATGTGGCCATAGCTGATAAATTTTAAATGTGCATCAACTTTAACCTCAACCTCACTTCTCAACATTTCAATATACCAACCTTTCTTATCACTTTGTTCTAGAATGACACCCGTGGACACCCATGTGTGCACAAGAAAAATATTCAAGGGTGTTTGTTGCACTACTGTGGCAATAGTGCAGAGCTTAAAATAATCTAGATGATGGCCCACAAAAAAATAGCTAAAAAACGTTATCTTCATAATGAGGAATACCATGCAACAATGAATGAAACGCAGAACTATATGTATGAACATATGAGATCTCTAACACACACTGTACTGAAAAGAACAAGTTGCAAAATTATATATGTGGTATAACATAAAAGTAATGCTGTGTACTTTTTTAAGATTTTTGTTTAAATTTTTAATTTGTTATTATTTTTTAATTTGACCAGAGACAAGACTGAGAGAAAGAAAGGAAAAGTGAGAAAGCAAGCCAGCAGGTTCAGGACTTGAACCACAGTCAGCCATATGGGAGTTCAGCACCCCAACCACCATGCCACCTGCCAGCCCCAATGCTGTAAACTTTTATACACACATCTGCATGACAGATCAATAGCTGCTTTCTTCCTTTGCTATTGAATGATTGAGTTACTATTACTTGTAGCAATAAATTCAGGGGAAATAAGAGCTCCCAGCATCTCTTGCATCTAGGTGTAAACTCATAACTAAATCCTGGCCAATGAGAGGCAATTAGGAGTGTATGCAAACAAAGAAATTTAAAAAAATAGTATATACAAGTACTGCCTTCCTTCTGTATCTGACCTGGGATGCAGCTCTAATAGAATAGCTTGAACTTTATCCACCACATTGAACCAAAAGGTGATCTTGAAGATGGAAACATTAGTCAAAGGATGGCATAATGGTTATATCACTGGACTCCTATGTAGTTGACCATGGTTCAAGTCCCAGACCCAGCAGCTTAAAACTCATACAAGGAACATGTGTGTGTGCCTAAAATTCTAAGAGGAAAATGGAGACAGGATTGCAGCATTTCTGTCCTTGAGGGTGATTTCTTGCTTTCTATTTCTCTGTTTTCTTAGCAAGCTCACACATCCTATATCAAAAACCTCTTTAAAAAAAAAAAAATGGAAGACTAATACCTGGATCCTTGATGACATCATAGGACCACTGCACCAGCCAAAGACTGCCTGCTCCCAGACTTTCCTTATGTGAGAGAGAAATTGTCTTCTAACCTATTGAAACTACTGATATTCAAGATTTTCCTATCTTATGCAGTCAAATGTAATCCTAAATGATACTGCAAGCAAATTCAACAGTCTGCAAAGAGAGACTCTGAACTAATATCAGTTGTTACCTCTGGGGATAGGGAAATGACTACAATTACAGAGAGCAGGCCCAGAAAAATATAGCTCTGTTGTTCACATTGATTTTTATTTTTTTAGGAGAATTCATTCAAGTATTTATATAAGTAAAAACTGATTTTAAAACAAAAGGAAAGTATCTGTGTTAAATTGAAGAGAGGATCCAATGGAGCAGCAGCTCGCAGGGCTCAGTGCCTTGGGAGCCCCACGGCAGCTGACCCCCAGAGTAAAGCCCTTTAGCCTCATCTCCCCAGAAGACCCTCGCCCGGACTGTCAGCTGGGTATTGCCGTCAGAGACCCTAGACCTATGGGCTACAGAAACCATCCAACAGGCAAGAAGCTGGTCCCTTCCAGGAGAAATATTTGCAGGACTTCGTAGTTACTGAATCAGGAGGCCCCAGAAGGAGAGGGTCAGGCAAAATTACCTTCTCTGTCAGAGAATTGTTTTCTCTTTTCTGTCAATATTTTTATTATTATTATTATTTAGGAGCCAGCAGGTGCTGTGGTGGTTAAGGACACTGGACTCCCACACGGCAGACCATAGTTCAAGTCTCAGACCTGGTGGCTGCTTTCTCACTTTCTTTTTCTCTCTTTCTCACTCTGTCCCTCTCTGGTCAAATTAAAATAAATAAATAAAGTTAAAATAATTCTTTAAAAATAATTATTTCATTTAGTTTTATTTCCTTTATTTTTTAATTTGACTAAAGAGAGTCAAAGTGCCTTAACCACCATGCCACCTGCCAGTTCCTTGTCGTCAGTATTTCCAAGCAGGAGAGAGACGTGTATATGTGCAGAGACGAGGATTCTCAGTAGCCTGGTTGACACTGTCCTGTGTGGTAGAAGTAATGCCACACGATTCCATCCTGCAGTAGTTTAGAGCCCAGGAAGAAAACTGACATCACATTCTGCTGATCTTATGGTATTTTCCAAATAAGAAACACGGGAAGCTAACTGGCCAGTGAGGAGGTTGTGAGGGACATCTGGCAGCTGGGAAGTCTAAAGGCATGGGCCTGGCATCAGGCCAGCCTCCAACATGGCTGACAGCAGAGGTGGCCGGTATACACAGAGAGAGATCCAACTTTGGGCAGTTCTCCCCCTCTTTTCTATAACAATCAGCTTTGCAAGAACTAGCCCATCCTGAGGGGAGCTAGAACTCACCAGCCATCATGAATCTATAAACAAGCATGTTGCTTCCATGATGTAATCAGCATGAACAAATCACCACCCACCAGCCCTCACCACCTTCCACCATCATATTCCAAAACGTGGGGCTTTGGGAACAAACCACTATCAAACCACAATGCCAAGTTTCCAGCATGCTCACACTTTCTCCGCTGCATCATTCCCTGGCTGGGCTTTGCCCCTCAGTCTATTGCCATTAGATCAAACCCCATTTACATTTCTATATGCCTATTCATTCTTCATCAAACCAAAGCTTAGAAACAGGCAGTTTGGGGGCCAGCAGTGGCGTGGTGGTTAAGGTGCTGGACTTCCACATGGCTGGCCACAGTTCGAGTCCCAGATCTGGTGGCTCACCAACTCACTCTCTTTCCAGCACATGTGCCTTATAGCAAATTTTAAAAGAAAAATTAAATAAATTCTTCAAAAAATAAAAAGGCAGTTTTTCCCTGATCCTTCTTATCTTCATATTTAAAGGTACTTGTGTCTTATAAAATTTGATTTAAAAATGTGTTGTTTTTCTCTCAGTAATCAATCTTTTGCTATAGTGGCCCTTATGATGGGTGAGAAAGCTATCACATCTTTTTCTACTTCTACAATTGCTATAGGTTTTAGCAGATAATGAATGGGCCACTCCACTACGATGGGCTTTTTTTCTTTGCCTGAATTATGCTTTAAAATAAATTAAGCACACCACATCTGGTAATCAAGGGGGCTGACAGCCTAGTTCTAGTCTCAGATTCAGTGGCTTGGGAAACACTCCCGACACTTGTGTGTGTGTGCCCAAAGTCCTGAGAGGAGGGAGAACTGAAGATGGGATTGCTGTGTGGCCATTCCCATAGAGGGTGCTTTCTCACACCCCCACACACACCCACACACCCACTGTCATCTCTCTAGCAAATGCACACATCCTCTGGCAAAAATAAAATAGAAAAGAAAAAAGAAATTAAGCGATATTTTAAAAATAGAAAATTTCACAGAGAAATCTGGAAATGTTTTTGAAAAATCAGAAAACCTGGCAACACTGGGGTTTGCTTTCCACAAGGCAAAGATCAGCTGGAACCGAGTACAAGCTGGCCCTCTGAGAACTGGAACACAGCTCGGTTTCCCTGACCATGCCCTCCACTCACGGAGCTCACAGGTTCCACAGCATCTTATTATCAGGTACCTGACTCCCTCGCCCTCTGCTGGCCACACCTGTGCAACTGCAGAAAGCTACTAAATTATTTTGGCCCGTTACCTGCCAACAGGTCAACCACTCAAATAGTTCTGAGCCAGCTGGTGACATGGTGGTTAAAGCGCTGATCCCACATGGCCTACTTTGCAGTACAAGTACTGGACCCAGTACTTGAAAAACAGGCTGGTATATGTGTGACTTTGGACCTAAATCTGATTAGAAATGTCTGCTCCAAAATCCTGAGAAAAAGGATTGTGGCATGGCCATCCCTCTGGGAAGAGCTTCTTCTCTTTCTCTTCCTCTCTTTCTCTTCCTCTCTCTCTCTCTCTCTGTCCGTCTCTCTGTCTCTCTGGTAAGTACACACACCCTTTAGCCAATTCAAATAAATGAAAGAAAAATAAAACCAAAGTTCTGTTTATCCATAAGCCTGACCTGTCCCAGCATCAGATGATATATATGCAATAAAAAGAAAAGAAAGTGAATTTAAGAGTATTTTTTTGTTTTGTTTTGTTTTGTTTTGTTTTTTAGAGGTTTTTGCCATAGGGTGCGTGCGCTCGCCAGACAGAGACAGAGAGACAGAAAGTGAGAAATCATCCCCCAGGGGGGATGGCTACGCCGCAATCCCTTCTCCTCCATTCTCCTCTCGGGATCTTGGGCATGCACACACACACGCCCAGCGTGAGTTTTAAGCCACGGGTCTGGGACGCAGTCGACTACATGGGAGTCCAGTGACATAGCCATTATGCTAACTGCTGGTCCCAAAAGTTTTTTTTTTTTTTTTTAAAGAATTATTTAACTTTCATTTGACCAGAGATGGACAGAGTGAGAGAGAGAGAGAAAGAGAGAGAGGCAAAGTGCAAAAGCAAGCTGCAAGGTCCAGGACTCAAACCACGTTCGGCCATGTGGGAGTCCAGTGCCCTCAATCACCACACCAGCGGCTGGTCCCAAGAATTTTTGTTTTGTTTTGCTATAGAGCACATGTGCTCACCAAAGGGACAGAGAGACAGAAAGCGAGATATCACCCACTCAGGGGGGATGGCCACGTTGCAATCCCTTTTCCTCCATTCTCCTCTCGAAATTTTGGACCTGTACCCACCAGGCCTGAGTTTCAAGCTGCTGGGTTCAGGATTCAAACAATGGTTAGCCATGTGGGGATCCAGCACCTTAACTACTATGCCACTTACTGGCCCCAAAGTGAATTTTCCTTTACTAGCCCATCACTTGTGGCCAGCAGGTGGTGTGGTGGTTAGGATGCTGGACTTCATGGCCAGTCGTGGTTCAAATCCCAGATCTGGTGACTTGCTGTCTCTCTCTTTGTCTCTCTGCCTGCCCCTCTGTCTGTCTCTGTCGATTACATATGCCCCATGGGAAATTTTTTAAATAATATTAAAGAATTTTTCTTTTATTGTGGTGTGGCCATTCCCCCTGGGAGATGATTTCTTGCTTTCTGTCTCTCAGCCTTTGTCTCTCTGGTGAGTACATGCAACCTATAGCAAAAGTCTCTCTGGAAAAAAAAAAAATTACATCAGGCACATGCGCATTTGTGCCCAAAATCCCAAGAGAAGACTAGAGGAGAAGGGAATGTAGTGTGACCATCCCCTTGAGGGCTGATTTCTCACTTTCCTCGCTCTTTCTCTCTTCTCTCCCCCCTCTGGCAAGTGCATATGCCCTATAGCAAAAACAAAAGTTTAGTCAGTGCTGACCAATATCAGGAAGAAGAGCCAGAAGGCAGTGTGAGCTCATTGTCTCATAGTACACTGAGAAGGAGCAAGAGAGACTAAATTCATGAGCCAAAGGGTGAAGGTGCAGGCACATTTTAAATCCTGGAGGAAATAGAAAAATTAAAAATATAATAAAAATAGGCAAGAAGAAATTGGGGCGATCTATGCCTTGTCAATCATAGTAGAGTGTCAATAGCTATTGCTTCATACTGATGAATCCAGAAATAGAAATGTAAGTGTATTATTTGAGTAACAGATAAAACCACCACCATCAAAAAAAAGAAAAAAAGTCAAGTGAAAAGTGGGACTTGCGGGACTAGCTGATAGAATAATGGTTACATCACTGGACTCCCACATGGTCAACCACAGTTCAAGTCCCAGACCTGGTGGCTTAAAACTCACACCAGGGGTCCTGACGAGCAGCACCGCCTTCTGCCACACGAGGTTTCAACGCGATGCCCAAATCCAAGCGCGACAAGAAAGTGTCCTTAACCAAAACTGCCAAGAAAGGCTTGGAACTAAAACAGAACCTTATAGAAGAGCTTCGGAAATGTGTGGACACATACAAGTACCTCTTCATCTTCTCCGTGGCCAACATGAGGAACAGCAAGCTGAAGGACATCCGGAACGCCTGGAAGCACAGTCGGATGTTCTTTGGGAAAAACAAGGTGATGATGGTGGCCTTGGGTCGAAGCCCAGCTGATGAATACAGAGACAACCTACACCAGGTCAGCAAGAAGTTGCGGGGTGAAGTCGGTCTCCTTTTCACCAACCGCACTAAGGAGGAGGTGAATGAGTGGTTCACGAAATACGCAGAAATGGACTACGCCCGAGCTGGGAACAAAGCAGCTTTCACTGTGAGCCTGGATCCAGGGCCCCTGGAGCAGTTCCCCCACTCCATGGAGCCGCAGCTGAGGCAGCTGGGCCTGCCCACCGCCCTCAAGAGAGGTGTGGTGACTCTGCTCTCGGACTACGAGGTGTGCAAGGAGGGCGACGTGCTGACGCCGGAGCAGGCCCGGGTCCTGAAGCTTTTTGGGTACGAGATGGCCGAATTCAAAGTGACCATGAAGTACGTGTGGGATGCACAGTCGGGAAGGTTCCAGCAGGTGGGAGACGACATGCCAGAGAGTGCGCCAGAGTCATCAGAAGAATCAGAGGATGATGACGACGACTGATGGGGACTCAGGGCTGAAGGCCTTTGGCATGTTCTGGGTCCTGAGTGGACCACGCAGCACTGCCCCCACCCTCTGGAGTGACGGCTGTTTACTTTGCTGCCAGTGAGACGGGAGCGTGATGGGCACTGACTGATTCTGTAGAGAATAAAACTGTCTGCAGGGTCTGCCTGTAGGCAACAAAAGGGAAAAAAAAAAAAAAAAAAAAAAAAGAACTCACACCAGGCACGTGTGCGTGCATGCCCAAGATCCCAAGAGGAGACTGGAGAAGGGATTGCACCGTGGTCACGCCCCTTGGGCAGTTAAATAAATAATTCTTTAAAAAAAAAGAAAAGGCAATGGGGATGTCAAACATCAAATAACAATTTCTGCTATTATACTTTATTTTTGTGTGTGTGGAAAGATTCAGAACTGCTTGATCTATATAACAAAGCTTCAAATCTTCCCTCAAAATAATCAGTTTAATTTTACACCATATTGCCAAATATGAATGACTAAATCATACAATTTCATCCGTTTTATCAACACAGCTGTTAAAGAGATTTACAGGAATGGGACCAACAGTTAGCATACTGGCTATGTCGCTGGACTTTCATGTAGTCAAGTCCTGGACCCGGTGGCTTAAACTCACGCCGGGCACATGTGCGTGCATGCCCAGGATCTTGAGAGAATGGAGAAGAAGAGATTGCGGTGTGGCCATCCCTCCGGGTAGTGATTTCTAGCTTTCTGTCTCTCTGACTTTCTAGAGAGTGCACGCGCCCTATAGTAAAAACCTCTCAAAAAAAAAAAAAAAAAGATTTACAGGAACAGTGGATGGCATAATGGTTACATCGCTGGACTGCATTTCAAATTCCAGACCTGGTGGCTTCAAACTCACGTCGGGTGTATGTGCATGCCCAAAATCCCAAGAAGAGATTGGAGAAGGATTTGAGGCATGGCCATCCCTCCTGGGGGAAGGAGGGATTTCTCACTTTCTGTCTCTATCTCTCCAGTGAGCACACGCATCCTATAACAAAAATCTCTCAAAAAAAAAAATTTACAAAAATGTAAAAATACCAGGGCTGGCAGGTGGCATGGTGGTTAAGGGTGCTGGACTTCCACTTGCCCACCACAGTTTGAGTCTCAGACCTGGCGGCTCTCTCTCACCTTCTCTCACTTTGTCCTGCTCTGGTCAAGTTAAAATAAATAAAGTTAAATAATTCTCTTTTTTTTTACAATTTTTTTCTTTTTAAGAATTTTCATTCATTTATTTTTTAATTTGACCAGAAAGACACAGAGAGAGTGTGAGAGAAGGAAAGTGAGAAAGCAAGCCACCAGGTCCAGGACTCGAACCATGGTCAACCATGTGAGAATGTCCAGCGCCTTAACCACCACGCCACCCACTGGTCCCTAAAATAATTCTTTTTTTTTTCTTTTTTCGGAGAGGTTTTTGTGATAGGGCGCGTGCACTTACCAGACATACAGAGAGAGACAGAGAGACAGAAAGCAAGAAATCACCCCCCAGGGGGGATGGCCACGCCGCAATCCCTTCTCCTCCATTCTCCTTTTGGGATCTTGGGCACACACGCACACGCGCCCAGCTTGAGTTTAAGCCACCGGGTCCAGGACTCGAACTGCGGTCGACTATGTGGGAGTCCAGCGACATAGCCATTACGCTAACTGCTGGTCCCCTCCTAAAATAATTCTTAAAAAAAAATTTTAATGTAAAAATATTACATTGTTCTCACTAAAGTGTTGTTTTGGAAGTATAGTTATTTCTTATAAAAATACTATTTATATTAATATGTAATGGACTGATTGACGTTTTGTTTTCCTAACTTGCCAGAGGAGCAGGTATGCTCTTAAGGGAGGGAGGGAGAGGGACACGAACCCAGAACCCTCCCATGTGGATCAGCCTTACAGACTGTTGCATTTTACTACCCTGCCACTATGTGACTGCAATTCTGCATTTCTAATAAGCTCTTAAGCAGTGCCAGCGCTGTTGGTGTTCAGGCCACGGTTTAGCCGACAGTTCACCTCCGTTCTCGCGGGCATCTTGAACCATTGTTATCTAACGTGGTCATTTTCCTCTATCAATAGTTAAATACTCTTACTGAAAATATTTTTGAATTGCTTCATCCGTGTCCCATTTCACAGTCCTAAATCGTCATTCAACCTCTATTCTTGGTTAAGTTCCTCACTGACAGCAGGAACTGCCTTCAGACATGCAGTCTTTCCTCCCTCGCCTAAACCACAAGTATTTGGGGTTGTCACGAGGGGGCGCTCCCCGCTAATCAACAGTCCAGACTCAGCTAATCAACAGTCCAGACTCAGCTGCGGTCTCAGTACAGTCACGGAAGTGTACAATCACAGGAACATTCTTTAAAAGCAGTAGGAATGGGAAAATGAAAAGCAGGATGCCAAGTTACATGCACTGAATGGGCCCTGGCAAGGATCGTGGGCTGCAGGTACCACCAGTTTTACTTGGGACCTCTTTTCCCCAAATTTCTTACAAATACAGCCAAACATTGCAAGTTAGTACGGAATGATGCACTTGCTTGAACCTTGGCGATGCAGCACATTTGCAGCTATGCAGCCTGGTCCTGTTCTTCACGCAGATCTGTGAGTGAAGGCACAACTCAGACCCCCACTGGCTTCACTATGCACATCATGGGAGAGTCCAGCGCCTTCATGTATCTGACGAGTCAAACTTGTTTTTATTATTTTGTTTTAACTAAGGCTTTTGCCACAAAGTGCTTGCACTCAACAGAAAGAAAGAGACAGTGAGAGGGAGAGGGAGAAATCACTCCCCAGGAGGGATGACCACACCGCAATCCCTCCTCCTCCATCCTCTTCCTGGGATTCTGGACACACATACACGCCTGGCGTGATTTTCAAGCTGCAGAGTCCAGGACTCAAACCATGTTCGGCCATGTAGAAGTCCAGCACCTTAACCTCCACATCATCTACTGACCCCATATCAAACATCTTTGCTCCATCCCACCGTGCCCTTGCCTTTTTAGGGAAAGAGGGACGGTACTCAGCAAGGAAGCCAGAGCCCAGCTCGCTCTGAAATACAGTGTGTATGTTGAACTGGGTCCCCCTCAACGTTCACACGTCGAAAACCTAATCCCCAGAATCTCACAAACTGACTTTATTTGAAGGTAGAATCTTTTTTTTTTTTTTTTTTTTTGAGAGGTTTTTGCTATAGGGCGTGTGTGCTTGCCAGACAGACAGAGAGAGACATAGAGACAGAAAGCGAGAAATCACCCCCCAGTGGGGATGGCCACACCGCAATCCTTTGAAGGTAGAATCTTTGCAAAAGTGAGCAAGTTAAACTGAGGTCAGTAGACCCTAATCCAATATACCTTGAAATTTAGGGACAGACACACACACAGGGAGGAAGTAGAGACAAGAGTGACTTATCTACAAGCTGAGCAACTCCAAAGATGGCCAGCAACCTGCAGTGGCCAGGAGAGAGGTGTGGGGTGGGTGCTTCTTCACAGCCCCTCGAAGGAAGTAGCTTACTGACTGTAGTTGAGAGGAGACCCGAAGGAAGCGTCTGGGTTGTAGTCAAGGTCAGAGGTGAAATAACTTCTCTCTGTGGGAAATACAGACGGCATCCTATTCATAAACTTCTTCACCACTCACTGAGCATATCTCCTTCTAGAATTCAGTCCCTGCCACGACTGCTATCAGAAAGAAAGCCTGGTTAGAAACAGACTAATGCTTTGTAGCTCAAGCACCAAAGCCAGGCTACTTAGCATCGAATTCCAGGCCTGTCGTTTTCCAGCCATGTGGCTTAGAGTTAGCGATTTCATTTACTTCTTTTCATCTGGAAAATGAACACGACATAAACGCCGGCATCTTAGAGTTCAGGAGCGTGAACTATTAAAGGTGTATGAGAGGCTTAGTAAAACGTTCATGAAAAGCAGAATTAAAGTACAAGTTCGCTGTGGTGCAAATAATGTTTGAAATCCATGCATAGTTTTTTCATAATATGCATTTTCCAGGAACTTTTGAAGACCCTTTGTATAAGCTGCCTAGTACTTAGTAGGCCCCTCCATAATTACAGGCTAATATATGATAGTAATTACAATTATTACTTGAACTAAGGCTGTAATTTTTTTTTATGTTTTTTTATTTATTTTTATTTTTTGGAGAGGTTTTTGCTATAGGGCGTGTGCGCTCGCCAGACAGACAGACAGACAGAGACAGACAGAGAGACAGAAAGCAAGAAATCATCCCCCAGGGGGGATGGCCACACTGCAATCCCTTCTCCTCCATTCTCCTCTCAGGACTTGGGCACGCACGCACACGTGCCCGGCGTGAGTTTTAAGCCACCGGGTCCAGGACGTGAACCACAGTCGACCGCATGGGAATCCAGCAACATAGCCATTACACTAACTGCTGGTCCCAAAGGCTGTAATATTTTTTAAAGCTTTGTCTTCAGCATTATGAAGGCATAATGGACATAAAACTTGTATATACTCAATGTATAGCTTTAGTCATTACATAATATATATGTACTTCAAAACATCATGCAAAGGGAACCAGCAGTTAGCGTAATGGCTATGTCATTGGACTCCCACATAGTCGACCGTGGTTCGCGTCCCGGACGCAGTGGCTTAAAAGTCACGCCGGGCGCATGTGCGTGCGTGTCCAAGATCCCGAGAGGAGAATGGAGGAGAAGGGATTGCAGCGTGACCATCCCCCCGGGGGGTGATTTCTCGCTTTCTGTCTCTATGTCTCTCTCTGTCTGGCGAGCACACGTGCCCTATAGCGAAAACCTCTCCAAAAAAAAAAAAAAAATCATGCAAACAAAAAAGTTTCATTTTACCAGTTAATATTTTTTAAATAATTTAAGTATTCAAAGTGTGGGGCAAGCAGGTGGTGTAGCCACATGGCCAATCGCAGTTTGAATCCTGGACCCAGAGGCTTGATACTCATGTTGAATGTATGTGTGTATACATGTCAAAAATCCTAGGAGGAGAATGGAAGAGAAGGGATTGCAGAGTGGCCATCCCCCCGGGGGAGGGAGGTGATTTCTTGCTTTCTCTGTCTCTTTTTGTCTGTCTGGCGAGCGCATGCACCCTATAGCAAAAATCTAAAATAAATACATACATACTCAAAGTGTACAACATGATGTTTTGATCCCCTCAAAATACAAACAGATCTGAAATGATTACCAATGTCAAGCTAATATACCTATGAACTCCCTAATCTTTTTTGTATTCTCACCACAAATTAAAAAAAAAGGCAATGATAATTTTCAAACTGCTAAAGACCTGCTGGTAATTGCATGCGTAAGAGTAGATGCTGTCCTCTTTATCAGTCGTTTAAGACTGGATAGGAAAACACCTTGAAATAGATGACGTGCTGGGCCAGACTCCTGGCGTACTGATTAAGGGAGCCACATCCCACACAGCTAACCACAGTTCAAATTCCATCTCAGTGGCTTTGAAAAACCTGCCAGGCGCATGCGTGTGCTTGTCCCAAAGTCCAACAAGATGGAGAAATGGGAGAGAAGGGAGGGCAGCAGGCCCACATCCCAGTAGGGGGGATGCCATCTCTCCCTCTGCCCCTGTCTTTCCCTGGTAAGCACACACACCCTCTGGCAGTTACAACATAGATAATGTGGAGAATTCAATATGATGTGATTATCCATACAATCTCTATGCTCACATAACAAAAAATGCCAAAACTACAGCTTCTAAAACGTTCACAGCCATTTTTGTCATCTGCAGTGCCATTTGGCATTCTTAAGCAAGGATGTCTCTTTCTAGAACAATAACTGCTAAGACAGGTTCTGAGCAGAGTATACCAATGTTGATAAAAATGACTTGGCTTACCCAGTGACACAGTTCCGAAGGGATGCTGCTTCCTCCCCAGCTTACGACCCACCTCTTACGAACATCAAAAGGAGCACTTAACCATTTTAAAGATGTCAGTCTATACTAAGGTTGCAAAGTGACTTAGGACATAATAAAAAGAGAAAAAAAGCAAATTCACAATGGCATCTTTTGCAAATTCAAAATTATATATGTATTTGAAACTGTAAAGGTACCTAGAAGGCATCACACATCATCTTTCCCATATAGCCTTTCCTAACAAACCCAGGGATTCTCCTGCCTCTGCCCTTTTAAACCCCTTCTAGAAGCTATTGGTGATTCACATGCCTATTAGAGTTTCAGGAGGTTTCTCAAGGGCCACAACAGTCAGGGAGGGGGGATTCAAGAATACAGGACCACAATTCCACCCCAACCCTTCCTTCAAACCAGGTAACTCTCCTGTTATCTGTTGCAGATATTGGGCTTGTGCTATGAAAAAAGGTTTTCCACAGCTAAACTAAGTATCAACACCACGGCCCTGTCACATGAAGTTGGTTCTTGCTTTACATGTCCAGTAGGATAGTTCATATAACATTTTGGATGATAAGGTCACAAAAGCACATCCTATCTCCCCAGAATGGCTACAAAGAATTGACAGGACCTTAGTCTCACGTCTTTGACCCACAGCTTCCAAAATGGCTTCATAGTGGGTTATCAGGAAAGTCATGATTCATTCTTGCATAGAAAAATATGGGACCCGCAGGCGTAGTGATCAAGGGTGTTGGATGGCCAACCGCGGTTCGAGTCCCAGAACTGGCAGCTTGCTTTCTCCCTTTCTCTCCCTTTCTCAGTCTCTATCTCTCTCTCTCTCTCTCTCTCTCTCTCTCTCTCTCTCACTCTGTCCCTCTCTGGTCAAATTTATATAAATAAAATAAAGTTAAATAAAATATTTTTTAAAAAAGAAAAACATGCCATGATTTTTCCAATGACCTAATAGATTCTTGTTGAATGATTGAAGAGTTCTTCAACTGAGACATCTCTGAGGGAGATTGTTAGATTGACCAACACTCTAGATTGGTCTACCAAAGAGTAAGACTCTGTAGTCTACAATTTTCTTTGACTTCTCACATGACACCTGAAAATTCTGTTTCACTTTTTTTTCCTACAACAAAGATACATCCTTTTCAGAATCACTTCCAAAGGTTTTTTTGTTGTTGTTTTTGTTTGTTGTTTGTTTGTTTTGTTTGCTTTTTTAAGATTTTTTGCTATGGGGCATGTGTGCTCACCAGAGAAAGAGAGAGACAGAAAGTGAGAAACCACTCCCGGGGGGTGGGGGGTGACCACACTGCAATCCCTTCTCTTCCGTTTTCTTCTCAGGATCTTGGGCATGCATGGACACGCGTCTGGCGTGAGTTTTAAGCTGCTACGTCTGGGACTTGAACCTTGGTCAGTGTGGGAGTCCAGTGATGTAACCATTACACCATCTTCTGGTCCCGCAAAAGTTTTTAACAACTCTTTTTCTTTATAGTTTTCATTTACTGCTTCCATGAGTGAGAAAGACAGAGACAACACCCCCCCCCCAACTGGCTCTTGTTGCTGCAGTTCACCCCAACTTCAGGCAGCCCTGGATCATGGGCACACTCAAGCCTGGCATATTACGGGAGGTCTCCCTTGTAAACCTGGAACCTTCCAATGGAGTCAGCCTCACAGAGCCATCACGTTCTACCACTGTGCCGCCATCGGCATTAACAACGATTCTTCAACTTTTCTTTTTAAAAAGAATTATTTACCTTTATTTATCCATCCATGGATTTATTTATTTATTTATTTTTATTTGACCAGAGATGGACAGAGTCAGCAAGACAGGAGAGAAAGAGAAAGTGAGAAAGCAAGCCACCAGGTCCAGGACTCAAACTGCAGCTGGCCCTGTGGGAGTCCAGCCCCCTTCAAACAAATTTGATACCATACCATGCTCAAAAGTAACTCCATGGCCTGAGCTTGGATCGGACTTAAAACATCAGACCTGAAGAGGAAGAGCTGTGCTGTCCAATACGAGAGCCGCTAGCCACATGTGGCTATCTGTTTGATAATTAAGTAAAATTTAAAACTGAGTCTCTTAGTTGTCCGAAGCACATTTCAAGTACTAAGCCGCCACGTGCGACCAGTGGCTACCCTATTAGATGGGACAGATATGAAACATTCCCACCTTCATGGAATGGTATTTGATAACATTGATCTAGAGGCCACGGAGTGTATCATTTCCTGAAGCGCGCTCTGAAGAACACTAGCCTGGAAGATGCTATAATCTGACTAAATTAATCCGGAATATTCTGCATCCTAAATCCCCTGCCTTGCATATTAGAATTTTGATCATGTGAATCTCTAAGATTCAGGCTCTATCTTCAGACATCTCAATTTTAACCCTAGCTCTGCCACTTATTAGCAATGTGATCTTACATTTCAGAAACTTCATTTGATAAAAAGGAGTAACAGTACCCCTTAGTATAGTCATGAGAATGACATGAGATAATCCATGAAAAACTTAACCAAGTTCTTCACAACATCTCAACAGATGTAACCTATAGTAACTATTTTCTTTCAAAGTTCAGAGAAATTGTCTTCCCAAATTTACAATCAAATTTTTAGAATATGTAAAAGAATACTAGCCCCCCACGAACGTCTACACCCTAAACCCAAAAGTCCGTGAATGTCACCTTACGTAGCAAAAGGAACTTTGCAGATTATTATTTTAGAGTTTGAGATGGGGAGAGTGTCTTGGATTACTCATGCGGACTCAATTTAATTACAAGGGGGAGGCAGGAGGGTCAAAGTTAAGGAGGGGGAGCTGTAACAGCAGAAGCAGGGGTCAGGACGGAGACAGCAGAAGATGTTGTGCTACCGCCTTTCAAGATGGAGGAAAAAGCCACAAGCCATGGAATATGCACAGACTTTAAAAGCTGGAAAAGACAAGGAAACAGATTCTTCCCTAAAGCCTCCAGGAGAAACACAGCCTGCTGACACTTTGACTTTAGGACTTCTGACCTCCATAGCTGTAAGATGCTTTTTTTGTTTGTTTGTTTGTTTAAGGTTTTTGCCATAGAGCATGTGCACTCACCAAAGAAAGAGAGCGAGAGGGAAAATGAGAACTCACCCCTCAGTAGGGGATAACCATGCTACAATCCCTTTTCCTTCATCCTCCTCCTGGGATTTTGGAGACTGACGGACACGGACGGATGGAGACTGATGAACATGGAAACACACACACACACACACGGCATGATTTTCAAACCACCAGGTCCAGGACTCAAACCGTTACTGGCCATGTGGAAATCCAGCACCTTAATCACTATGCCACCTAATGGCCCTCAATATACGTTGTTTTAAGTAAGTTTATGGTAATTTGTTCCAGCCATAGTAAGAAACTAATGCAGAATCCCTAAAACGTCTAGGAATACTGAAGTCCCATTGGGAGGCTGGTCTGCCGAGCTGGGACCAGACCAGAAACACAATTTCAGCTTAGCAACTAACCAGCTTTCTTTTTTCTTTTTCTTTTCCTTTTTTTTTTTTTTTTTTTTTTTTTTTTTTTTTTTTTTTTTTTTTTTTTTTTGCTACAGGGTGCGTGTGCTCACCAGAGAGAGAGAGAGACAGAAAGCAAGAAATCGCCCCCCAGGGGGGATGGCCATGCCACAATCCCTTCTCCTCCATTCTCCTCTCAGGATCTTGGGCACGCACACACACGCGCCCAGCGTGAGTTTAAGCCACTGGGTCCGGGACTCGAACCGCAGTTGGCTACATGGGAGTTCAGCAACATAGCCATTATGCTAACTGCTGGTCCCAGGAACTAACCAGCTTTGTAACTACCAGCAAGTCTTCACTTCCAGACACCTCAGTTTTTTCTATAACATGATATAAGCATCTTCTCTAATTAAAAACAAATGTACAAAGGTAAAATTTATAGATATATTTCTGAGAATAATTTAAGCTTGCAGATTTCAACTTCTCAATTATAGGAAGTTAAAAATGCATCAGATAGGAAAGTAATAGAAGAAAACCATAAGTGAATTCCTTCACTTCAACAAAAATGTGTAGTCAGAGAGGGAAAATGTTCATTTTTGTCTGTTATAATGCATTCAGCAGAAAAGGTGATGGACACACAGTTGAAACTTTGGAATCACATTCTATAGACCTCTTTCTGCTCCATCAAAACATCTTTCCTTGGACTAGCAGACGGTGTAGTGGTTACATTGCTGGACTCCCACGTGGCTGACCACAGTTTGAGTCCCAGACCCAGCAGCTTGAAACTCACACCAGGCATGTGTGCGTGGGAACCCAAAATCTTGAGACTAGATGAGAAGGGATTGTGGCACGGCCATCCGGCTCAGGGGACCATTTCTCACTTTCTGTATCTCTGTCTCTCTGTCTTTCCAGCGAGTGCATGTGCCCTGTAGCAAATCTCTCTACAACAAAACGAAAACAAAATATTTTCTTTCAAAAACCTGGAATATGATGTTTTGTTACAGGAGATGCTAAAAAAATAAACATTTTTTCCTCTCAAGAGTGAATGTAATGGGCAAAACACCATAACTCACGAGAGCTGCCTTGTCTATTTTAAGAAGGCAAAGTCTGGGGCGCAAGGAAGGCAACGTACCTTCCTTTCTTTTATTTTTTTTTAATTTATTTATTTGCATTCATTCACTGTACATCATTACAGCATACAAAATGAGATTTTCCACCCAGAGTACATTGTATATTGTCTCAACCAAGCACATCAACAAACATGTTATTGTCAGCAGATGATCTTCCATTTCTTGTTTTCTGTATGTTTAGCTTTTTTCCCTCCATCCTTGATTCCCTATCTCCTACCCTCTGCCATCTCCCATTCTCCTCCCACACTGTCTCTGGTATCTAGGTTTGCTTTCTATACACTTTTCCCCCCACATTTTATTGAATCACCAAAGACCCTAATCAATCCAAATACCCTCATAGCAAACACAGGTGACATACACATTTCCATGAACACAAGTCTAACTTTATGCATCCTATAAAGTAGCACCTAGCTGGGACTACATATCCTACTGCAGTCATTGAATAGATATGTTTGTTTTTTTTTTTTCCTGAAACTTTTTTTTTTGTAACTCAATTTACATCCCTTACCTAAGCATCATCACAGCACACAAAATGCGATCTCCTATCCAGTACACACTGCATAGTGACTCAATCATGCACATTACACCTTCCTTTCTTAAAAGCCTGCTAAGAAATCAGTGGATCTCTTAACACTCCGCATTATTCCCCGAGCACATCAGGTCCTGGGATATTCGAAACCCGTGGAGAAGCCGCGCCACCTGCTGGTCGGTGTTATGAAAACAGCTAGCCGGGGCTGAACACAGCGTCGCCCGCGCACTGGCAGCAGCTGGTGGGCAAGGCGTGAAGAGACCGGGATTCCCCAAACCTTCAACTGCACTCTTGAACGGGCAGATCGCATGACATGTAAATAAGTGGATAAAGCTGCTTTTTTACAAAAAGAGTGAAAAATATTATTGTACAAGATGGTTGTGGCAATGGAATTTTAACATTGCAACTTTCCTCGAAATGATAGAATACGTCATGCAGTAAGGACCCATAGCAAAATATATTCTATAAAACAAGATCCCTATAGCCAGGGACGCTCTTACTATATATAAAGTTGAACTTTGAACTCTCTGAACTCATGGAGATATTTTAGTGCTTTTAGTACTTGCTGAGGTTCTGTCCCTCGAGGACAATGTGTCCCTACCAAAGAGGGACCCATGCTGCCTTCATTGTGGAGAAATCAACCCCCAAGACAGTTCTCTCTAGGGGCTTTTTAGTTGACTAGGGCCCCTCATTACGTTGAACAAAAATCATCGCTACAATTATAATCTGTATTATACCAATACACAAATAAAACACTACTGGGAAGATAAAAAGAGGAATAAAATATATCAACATCAACTGTCGTTGTGTCTGGATAGGACCATGCGAGTTCTTTTCAAGAAAAGGCTAAAGCTCTGCACAAGCTAGCACAACACAGCTACCTCCTTCCATTCTTAGCAACTTTCCAAAGAGCTCTCTTATCTGTGTCCAATTGTTATCCCCCATAAAGTCAAAATGAGCAGCTATTGGGGCCAGCAGGTGGCGTGGTGATTAGGACACTAGACTCCTACTTGGCCGACGGGGATTCGAGTCTTAAGCCTGGCAGCTTGCTTTCTCTTGCTCTCCCTTTTCTCTCCCTCTCTCTCTCCTTTCTCTCTGTTGACCATGTATGCCCTATAGCAAATTTTTGAATTATAATAATAAATAAAAAGGAAAAAGACTATCTTTCAGAGACGAAGGCAAATAGGCATTAAGGGGGGAAAAAATGAGCAACTATTAATGGAAGCAAAAAGCCCTGGCAGGAGATGGTGGAGAAGAAAGTATATCCACCTGGAGGGTGAGATTGCAGGACTCTACCTTGTGCCTTGCTGACCCAAGACAAGTGACTCACACATTCGGAGCATCTGTCTCCACATCTGGAAAACGAGACTCGGAGCCTGTTAGTCCAAATGGGCCCTTTCCAATTCAACAGTCACATTTTTCAGAGACAGAGGTCGGGTTTCCCATCTCCCAGTTCTGCAGAATTTGAAATATATAGAGTGGCCATCAAGTCTAGAGACACAGGTACTAAAGGACTTAATAATTACAGAACCTGAAACAATAATTATCTGTTTTTAGACTTGAAGACCGCCTTCTAACTAATAGCACAATCTTCTATCACCCCGTAGCAGTGTTGTGGGGGACGGGGGCAGGGTCTCTTGTAGGAGAGGCCACTCGGAACCAGCCACGCCTCCATGAACACGCACCTTACAGATGGATTTCCACTCGGCTTACTCCCCGGCCTGGAAGAACATTCGCATACCAGACACTAAGTAATGGGCACGTAACTCAGGAAGGACCCACAGCCAAAGGTTCTGCACAAAAACCAAGGTAACTGGGGACCAGCAGTTAGCATAATGGCTATGTTGCTAAACTCCCATATAGCGGACCACAGTTCGAGTCCCGGACCCAGTGGCTTAAACTCACTCCAGGTGCATGTGCTTGCCACCCAAGATCCCAAGAATGGAGAGAAGAGATTGTGGCATGGCCATCCCCCCGGGGGGTGATTTCTCGCTTTGTGTCTGTCTCTGTCTTTCTGGCAAGTGCAAGTGCCCTATAGCAAAAATCTCTCCAAAAAACAAAAAAATTAAATAATAATAATAATAATAATAATAATAATTAATATTAATTAATTAATTTTAAAACCAAAGTAACTGTAGACCAACAAGGAGCACAACCAGGAAAGTGCAGAGAACGAGCCTTGGCAAAGTAATGCAGTGAACAAAGAAAGAAGCACTCACCTTGTATTATAGCTGTTCTATCAACGTTGGGGTGGGAGCGAGGTGACAGGGAAATACTGCACACAACGGCTAATGAGCGCAAAGTCTGCACGAACGGAGCTGAGCATGCTCTTTAAGTGTCCAACCTGCAAACAAGCTGCAGTTGGTCAGCGGAGGCCAGCCCCATCCACCGTGCACCGGAGCTTCACCTGCACTGCTTAGAGCCTGGCAACCTGTAGACGGCCAGGTTCACAGAGCCCTGAAGTCAACAAGGCTAATGCCTCCGATAGGAAGCAGCTGTTTTCTGTGTTTAATACAGAGGTACCAAATACACAACAAAGAAGAACTCCAAGAAGACTTCGACAGGTGGCCGGCAGGTGGCCAGCAGGTGGCATGGTGGTTATAGGTGCTGGATTCCCACATGGTCGACTGTGGTTCAAGTCCTGGACCTGGTGGCTTGTGCTCGCTCTCTCGCTCTCTCTCTCTCTCTCTCTGTCCCTCTCTGGTCAAATTGAAATGAATAAATAATTGGGACCAGCAGGAGGCATGGTGGTTAAGGCACTGGACATTCCCACATGGCCAACCACAGTTCAAGTCCCGGACCTGGTGGGTTACTTTCTCACTTCTCTTTCTCTCTATCTGTGTGTGTCTCTCTCTGGTCAAATTAAAAATAAATGAACAAATAAAGTTAAATAAATAATTATAAAAAAAGAAATGGATAAATAATAAATAAAATTAAATAAAATAATTCTAAAAAAAAAAAAGACTTCGACAGAGATGAGTAACAGGTACATGGCTGGTCTCAGATCAGACAGCATCTCTTCCGAAAAGCCTTTGCCTGTCCCTGGCCCCAAACCTGAACCCCTGGTTAGGCTCACGTGTCCCTGCTCCAGGCATCCACAACAGCGAGTATTCTTGCAGCCTGGCCTGGTACTGACATTTCATGTCTGTCTGTTTCTCCCACTAAATTGTAGCTCCTCAAGAAAAGGGACTCTCTTAACAGCCAAGCACAGAAGAGAAATTGGCTCAGTAAGTATTCACTGAAAGAAAAGTACACAAGTTTTGTATGCCCAGTACCTAAGGCTCAATATAGTCATCCTTATTGCAGAAACTATAGCAATTTGAAAATCTCATTGCTTAAAAAACAGTATCCCAGGGGGGAACCAGCAGTTAGCGTAATGGCTATGTCGCTTGACTCCCACGTAGTCGACCGCGGTTCGCGTCTCGGACCCGGTGGCTTAAAACTCATGCCGGGCGCGTGTGCGTGCGTGCCCAAGATCCCGAGAGGAGAATGGAGGAGAAGGGATTGCGGCGTGACCATCCCCCCTGGGGGGTGATTTCTCGCTTTCTGTCTCTATGTCTCTGTCTGTTTGGTGAGTGCATGCACCCTATGGCAAAAACCTCTCAAAAAAAAAATAAAAATAAAATAAAAAAACAGTATCCCACAACTTCTTTGGTGAGACAGGTTACATATTGCTGAAAAACTCTGAAATCAGACCCACAAGGATTCCTATACCACGTCTGTCATCTACCAGCTGTGTGAGCTACAGACCTATGGCAAGTTATTTCTTTTTTTTTTTTTTTTTTGAGAGGTTTTCACTATAGGGTGTGTGCGCTTGCCAGACAGACAGAGAGAGACATAGAGACAGAAAGCGAGAAAACACCCACCGGGGGATGGTCATGCTGCAATCCTTTCTCCTCCATTCTCCTCTCGGGATCTTGGGCACGCACGCACACGCGCCCGGCATGAGTTTTTCAAGCCACCGGGTCCGGGACGCGAACCGCAGTCGACTACGTGGGAGTCCAGCGACATAGCCATTACGCTAACTGCTGGTTCCCGGCAAGTTATTTCTTGATGTCCCCGCATCGTCATCTGAGAACAGAACCCAGCAAACATATGTGTATGTATACTTACATGTGAGTATGTGTGTGTGCCTTCAGAAAAGCTCATGGAAAATAAGTACGATGAAGAAAACTATTTCAAATTTTTTTGCACTGAAATAAACTTACACTTTAATTCTATTTTCCCACAAACTTGTTGAAGTCAGAAAAAGAACTGCGGCAAAATGTTATAACTAGTAAACCTGGATGAAGTGTATAGAGTAATTCTTTATAATGTTCTTAATTTTTTTTTCTATTTGCAATTATTTTAAAGTAAAAGTAGAAATAGGGACCAGCAGAAGGTGTAGCAGTTATGTCACTGGACTCCCATGTAGTCGACTGTGGTTCAAGTCCTGGACCCAGCAGATGCGTGTGCATGTGTGCCCAAAAAAATCCCAAGAGGAGAATGAAGAAGGGATTGCAGCATGGCCATCCTCCCTGGGGAGTGACTTCTCGCTTTCTGTCTCTCTGTCTCTCTCTGTCTCTCCATGAGCACACATGCTCTACAGCAAAAATCTCTCAAAAAAAAAAAAAAAAAAGTAAAAATAAATTTCCACCTAAAGAATGAAGAAAGCTATCTTCCAGTCCTTCAGGCCACTTTGTCCCTAACTGGAGCACCTGAGGATTCTACCCTGAGTCAATTTCAATACATTTGGAAAGAACCACCTGACAGTCTAGTTTCCCTCTGTTGTCCCTTAAGAGTCAAAACTGCCATGATTGGGAACCAGCAGTTAGCGTAACGGCTATGTTGCTGGACTCCCACGTAGTCAACCGCGGTTCGCGTCCTGGACCTGGTGGCTTAAACTCACGTGGGGCGCGTGTGCGTGCGTGCCCAAGATCCCAAGAGGAGAATGGAGGAGAAGGGATTGCGGCGTGGCCATCCCCCCTGGGGGGTGATTTCTCGCTTTCTGTCTCTATGTCTCTCTCTGTCTGTCTGGCGAGCGCACGCGCCCTTTAGCGAAAGCCTCTCCAAAAAAAAAAAAAACTGCCATAATTGAAAGTTTTTTTTGAGCCTATTTAACTTTTTCTCTCAGACACCGTTGGGGCCTGAGCATCAGGCTATGATATGAAGCAGTATTTGTTTTCTGTCCTGAGTCCTTTTACACAAATATCAGGTGGAATGACTCTTCTCACTGTCTATCGTTTGCAAAACTTTCACTTGCTCTAACACTCGTGTTTCTCTCCACACCCCTCTGCTCCCTCCTCAGTGTGGGACTCTTCACCCCAACCGTGAGACTGTGCAGGTGGGCTCCACACACTGAGCTCTCCTCCCGCCTCGCCTCCCCTCTTGGCCCTGACTCCTCGAGTCACAGCTGCTGGTCCAGCTGGGCCTTGTGAACATGTCATGAACGTCCCCTGACCTCATGGACTCACTCGTGACCAGGGCTGCTCTGGAGGCATGTGCCCCTCCCACGTCAACCTCCCAAGATCAGAAGAACTCTATTAATGTGCTCACTTGGGTGACTGCTCTGTGATAACCTGATCTTTCATTGTAATCTTTGTGTATTTAGAGAATTATTTTATATAATATTATTTATTATTATTATTGTCCCGTTTGATCAGAGAAAGACACAGAAAGAGAGGGAAGGTGAGAAAGCAAGTCACCAGGTCCAGGACTTGAACCCCAATCAGTCATGTGGGAGTCCAGCGCCTTTAACCACCACGCCACCTGCCGGCCCCTTATTGCTGTCTTCAATGAGTGTAGAAACCAGACCCTAGCCTTGCAGACAGGGTCTGTGCATATCTCACCAGTGGTGGATTGTGCTCTGTCATCTGAATGTGAATAATCTGAGCCTGTGCTCAGTGATGGCCCCGACCATTCTCTACCCGGTCAGAGGAGCAACCTGTCCTGCTCATAAGTAAAACTCTGCATTCCCCCGCTGGACCTCTGGGTGCATTCTTTGAAAATGGATAAACAGGGACCAGCAGATGGCGTAATGCTTACATCACTGGACTCCCACGTAGTCGACCAGCAATCCAGTTTCAGACTCGGCAGCTTAAAACTGCTTAAAACTTACTCCAGGTGCATGTGCGCGCCCAAAATCCCAATGGAGGAGATGGGATTGCAGCATGGCCACCCCCCCACCCCCTCTCCCCCAGAGGTGATTTCTTGCTTTCTGTCTGTCTCTCTGGCGAGCGCACATGCTCTATAGCAAAAGTCTCTCAAAAGAAAAAAAAAAAAAAAGATGGGTAAACATTATGGGCAAGCCTTCTCAGATCTGGGGCTCTCCCAGTTGGCACTGTGAAGGCTTAAGGATATTTCATTGTTCCCAATACTGTGTGTTACTGGTTAAAACGCCACCCTCTTTTACTTACTGTTTTATGTTCAATGATTTCCAGAAGGAGACAGAAGGAAAAGAAATCAGAAATGGATTAAAGAAACCCAGCTCTACTGTCAGCTTTCTCAATAGCTGTGTTAGTCAGTACTTATTGAATTCTGGGACATAGGGAATTTTAAATGTCATACCCTTCCCTTACTGAGAAAAACTGATAAAAGTAGAATTTGTACCAGAATCCAGAAGACTGACTCTCAGCCCAGCAGTCTCTATTGTAACATGCTAAAAGCATTTCCAATTCAGCCACATTTGGGATAGGACGTATCCTCATTCCCAATCCACAGACCCCTTTAAACAATTCCAGCACCCCTCATCTCCCAGCCCTGACCTGGAATACCTAAAAATTTTTTAAAAGAATTATTTAATTTTATTCATTCATTTATTTTAACTTGACCAGAGACACACACACACAGAGAGAGAGAGAGAGAGAGAGAGAGAAAGCGAGTACGCTTTAAACCACCACGTCCAGGACTGGAATCATGGCCGGTCCTGTGGAAGTGTCCAGTGCCTTAACCACCAACGCCACCTGCTGGTAGAAAAGAGAATTTAATAGGAAAGAAAGATTTTTAGAAAAGAAGTACACCCAAAAGACATTTGGGTGGGCAGGTTGCTAGGTAGCAACTGCCCCTAAAATTTCAAGACAGGTGTGCTAGAATCATTTTATCCAGAAATTGTTTTTCTTTTCACAATTTCTTTAGACTCTTTCAAGTGCCTTCCGGAAGAAATATTTTTTTTTCTTCCGTTTTTCTTATCTCAGTAAATTTCTTCCACAAGAATTCCTGTGAAAAGAGCTTAGGTCATCATTTGGTTGCCCTCCTCACCAGCACTTGCTGAGCAGTCTTATTAGTATGTAAAGCAGCTCTAAGTCAGACTCTAAATTACCCCTTAAAAACTCACATTACAGTCATCCTTAATTTTAAAATAGGACTTGGGAGGTGGGGGTGGGCAGCAGGTGGCATGGTGGTTAAGGCGCTGGACTCCTACATGGCCAACCGTGGTTTGCGTTCTGGACCCGGAGGCTTGAAACTCACGCCAGGTATGAGTGCATGCATGCCCATGATTCCGAGAGGAGAATGAAGAAGGGATTGTGGCATGGCCATCCTTCCTTGAGGGGAGGTGTTTCTTCACTTTGTCTCTCTGGCGAGCGCATGTGCCCTATAGCAAAAATCTCTCTAAAAATAAAGAAATAATAAATAAAATAGGACTTCTCTCAAACTCCCCCCTCCCCCCAATATCCAACTATGGTTGGAGCTCAGTTTACAGGGCTGAAGTGGTGGTGAGGGTTGGGTAAAGAAGAAACGCCTCTTCCAAGCAGGAAGGGGAAGCGGCGCTGGTTGTTTAAGACAGTGACTCTCCCGATCCACAATATCCCACGGGACTTGTTAGAAGGGCAAATTTGGGGCCGGCAGGTGGTGTGGTGGTTGGGGGGCGCTGGACTCACACATGGCCAATCGCAGTTTGAATCCTGGACTTAGTGGCTTGCTTTTTACTCTCTCTCTCTCTCTCTTTCTCTCTCTCTCTCCCTCTCCCTCTCTCTCTCTCTCTCTCTCTCTCTCTCCTCTCTCCCCCCCCCCCACCTCTGGTCAAATTAAAATAAATAAATAAATAAATAAATAGGATTAAAACAAAATTTAATTCTTTTTTTTAAAAAAGGGCATATTCTTGGGGCCTATTTCAGACCTACTGGATCAAGCCATCTAAGTGATGCTGTGGCATGCCTAAGTTTAAAGGACTTGGTTCCGATGTAGTTTACTGAACCGCAGACCTCAGTGAAGATTTTAGAAATAGCTGGTTGGAAATAATTGCTTGACTGGGTCTAGTGACAAGCACCATCACTCCTCCCTTGCTCCTAGCCAGGAACACGTCCCACTGGCATGTATGTTCTCTTCATTTATTATTTATAGGTATATTTTTATTGCTCCACAGGGCTGACAATTTGGTTAAGACTTGCTAATGAGCAACGGTCATGCCCTCCTGCTGTCACTCAGCGCAGTCGCAAGTACATCACACACAGCAGAGCAGCAGAGACACAGCAGAGCAAGGCTTAGCAGTGAACCTTTTTCCACGTTCTGCTCTCAGGAAGCAAAGGGAGGGTCCAGAGGTGTCATTTGACACTGATGACAAAGTATTTATTTCCTATGCAAAGGAGCTAAGGCAGAGATAAATCTAAATCGGAGAACTTGTGTTGGGAGGAGTCGAATGGAAAGGGTGATGCTGGCAGCTGCCATTGCAAACTCCAACTCCAGCACCATGAACGCATCCCTTGCTTACCTCCATTTTGCTGGAGGGTACCTGCCCTCTGACTCCAAGGACTGGAGAACCATCATCCTAGCTCTCTTGGTGGCCGTCTGCCTGGTGGGTTTCGTGGAGAACCTGTGTGTGATCGGCATCCTCCTTCACAGTGCTTGGAGAGGAAAGCCGTCCGTGATCCACTCCCTGATTCTCAACCTTAGCCTGGCTGACCTCCTCCTGCTGTTTTCTGCACCTGTCCGAGCTACAGCCTACTCCAAAGGGGTCTGGGACCTAGGATGGTTTGTCTGCAAGTCCTCTGACTGGTTCATCCACACCTGCATGGCAGCCAAGAGCCTGACAATTGTTGCAGTGGCCAAAGCATGCTTCATGTATGCAAGCGACCCAGCCAAGCAAGTGAGTATCCACAACTGCACCATCTGGTCAGTGCTGGTGGCCATCTGGGCGGTGGCTAGCCTGTTACCCCTGCCAGAATGGTTTTTTAGCACCACCAGGCATCACGCAGGTGTGGAAATGTGTCTCGTGGATGTACCAGCTGTGGCCGAAAAGTTCATGTCAATGTTTGGTAAGCTCTACCCTCTCCTGGTATTTTGCCTCCCATTACTCTTTGCTAGCTTTTATTTCTGGAGAGCTTACGTCCAATGTAAGAAACGAGGAACTAAGACTCAAAACCTGAGAAACCAGCTGCGCTCTAAGCAGCTCACAGTGATGTTGCTGCGCATTGCCATCACCTCTGCTCTCCTGTGGCTCCCAGAATGGATAGCTTGGTTGTGGGTATGGCACTTGAAGGCCGGAGGCCCGACCCCACCACAAGGTTTCATAGCCCTGTCTCAAGTCCTGATGTTTTCCATCTCTTCAGCAAATCCTCTCATTTTTCTAGTGATGTCAGAGGAGTTCAAGGAGGGCTTGAAAGGCTTCTGGAAATGGATGATAATCAAAAAACCTCCAACGGCCTCTCAGTCTCAGGAAATACCAGCTGGCAATTCAGAGGTCCTACCAGGAAAGGTTCCATCTCCAGAATCTCCAACATCCATACCAGAGGAAGCGAAACCTAGCTCTCCCGCGTCCAGCAAAGAGAAAACCGAGAAGACAGAGATCCCCATCCTCCCTGACGTAGAGCAGTTTTGGCATGAGAGGGACACAGTCCCTGCTGTCCAAGACAATGACCCCATCCCCTGGGAACATGAAGATCAAGAGACAGGAGGGTTGTGATAAGTAAGATTTAAGTTTCAGAGCAAAACAAATGGTGATTTTATTTACCTGTACTGCTACTTAATATGGCTAACTTTATCATAAAATGATAAAATGATTACCATTAGGAATTATAAATATGCTTCACATTCTGCGTTTTCAAAATGTGCAGTCTGATAAACACCATGCTGTGTTAGGAGTAATTATGTTTCAGAATTAGAACCTGGCTGTCCAAATAATTCATTTTAAATGTGTAAAAACTGGCTGTCCAAATAATTCATTTTAAATGTGTAAAAACAATGCTATCACAGTGATTATAGATGCACTGTTCTGTCACTTGTTCACGATGGCTTTTTTTTTGGGGGGGGGGGGGAGGTACCTTAGGACCAGGACCAGCCCTGTACTGTACTGTCCAAGGCTAAGCTCCCTTACCTCAATTTCTTCCTGAGGCTGCTGGTCCTTTACCTGTCACATTTTATTTTAAGAACCAAAGTTCAAGATATACTTCCACTTCAGAGATTTTTCAAATCTTAATGAATTAATTGTGCTTAAGAATTACTGCACTGCTCGTTTTAGTAAATGTTCATTTACTTTATAAAATTCCATATCCTAATTTTCAAAACTGAAGGTTACAGAACAAAGAGTATCACTTTCTTCCAATTCTGGGTCAATTGCAAACCATGGTTATTTTTGGCTAAGTTGTAAAATAAATTCAAACTTTGCCTTTTACTAAAGCCTGCTTCACAGTTTTTTGTTTTGTTTTGTTTTACAGAGATCAAAGATCTTTTAAAAGTCACCTTAATGAATTTCTGGTTCCTAATTCTAAGAATTTCAACAGTCTAGCATAACATTCTATGTTCTGATTTGGGAAAAAAAGAACATCAAAACTGCCCTTCCTTCTCTTCCAAAATACAGAAAAACTATTCTATAAACAGAAATGTGCTCCTCCCACTATCTCCCTTCTCCCAGGTAAACTCTAAGCTATAGTTAATAATAATAAAAGTATTAATTACTGAGCAAAGGCAAGCCTGAAATAGAATGGGAGGACGAAGGTGATTCTCTT
This sequence comes from Tupaia tana, assembly GCA_026018925.1. Lineage (NCBI taxonomy): Eukaryota > Metazoa > Chordata > Mammalia > Scandentia > Tupaiidae > Tupaia > Tupaia tana. The sequence goes on along the minus strand of JAKSZU010000014.1, from coordinate 33,501,758 downwards.
TTTAAAAACTGTATTAAATTCACCCATAATGCTGAATTAAAATCCTTTCTAACTTTTAAAATACACAAGGCTTATAAGTTACATAAATAATTAAGAGGAACATGAGAAAAAGAGACTAGTACAGAAAAGTGAAAACTCAACAGACGCAAGATGGAATATGGCTTGGAACAGAAAATAAACAGCACAGGACAATGCAGAAAGAAAAGCAATAAAAATCAGATTTTGTGTTCCCAGACATATGGTAACATTTAAGTAACAGGTGATACCTATCTATTTTATAGCAAGGTAAGGCACACCTAATAAAACATGATTATGATACATTTCTTCCCCTTTTTCAAATAATGACATTTATTCATTATTCTTGATTAACTTTGCCATAGAATTTTGGGCTATTTTTACTGAGGGGTTCCCACAAGGGGAAAAAAATGCCTTTAAGGCAAGAAAAGGATAATTCTCAAATACAAAGAATATGCTGTAGAAAGACCAATTCATTTTTAATGTTCAGTCTGTGGGTTTTTGGATTATATTTTGTAAATTATTAGATTTTTAACACAGAAGGCAGACTGCCTTTTACAAGGTTCATTACACGTTTTATTTGAAGCTCACATGTCCAAATAAAGTACAATTTAAGTCAAAAGTCCAAAGTAGTGTTTTGCAACATAATACTTATACAAGGGATTATCATTGTCTATAATAAACTACTTAAATTAAAGCTTTTTATGTTCATTATATATAGTAAATGCAGGATGTAAGCTTCCAATATATGACATGAATATGTAAAGAAATAAAAATTGTTTCATTTCTAATCATTTTTGAAGCTTAATGCTTTCTTTCTCTTGAATTATTTCAAAATCATCGTTTGAAACATGGGACATTATGAGGAGGTCTGTCCTTAACAGAGGCACAGGTCTTGGGGATAAGCTGATTCTTGAAAGTTTTCTTTTTTGAGACGTTTGGTGAAAACCACCAAAACAAGATGCAGAAAAGTGTAATCACGACGAACTTTTCAGTAAAACCTGATACACAAAGTCCTGACCTGACCTCTTAAAAAATCTGCACAGAAAACTTTGATTTGCACCTTACATGAGTAATCAAATCCAAACACTTCACAAGAAATTAGAATAGTTAAGTATTACTGAATAATCTTCTTCACAATTTTGTTCTATGAAAACAGAGCGTGAATGGGTAAGCACTATATGGAATTCAGAAAAGGTGTTCTAAAGATTCCACCTTTGCAGGGTAGTTGCATTTGGTCATTAGGAAAGCCATGACTTTTTATGTTTTTCTATGCAAAAATGTGTTATGACTTTCCCAACGACCCAACAGTTCTGTCTCTTGTGGCAGGCACTTAAATTTCATTCCTCATAAAACTTGAAAATCACTCAATAAAAACGAACGTCCACAAGACAGAAAAGAAGAGAAAAAGCTCCTGTTTATGGATTTTACATCAATGGCAGGCTTAGACATACAAGGTGCACATAACTCCTACGGCATGGGACAGATTTAAGTACTACGTAACAGAGGGGAATGTGTGTCTGCGGCTGTGCGCACGTAACATACAAATGCAGATGTTTTTCCCTTTGTCTAGGTTTTATTGGCAATCACAGTAAGTGTGAGATAAGAGAGAAAATAAATTATTCTCTTAATTTGTATTTTCTTAACCATTTTATTAATGTGGCACTCAAACTGGCAATCTAAGAAAGGATAAAATGAGATTCTTTTAAATGGGGGGGGGGGGGGAATCTAAAAGGAGCAATGAAGAAGCAACGGTAAGTTCCATGACGTGATCTGCATTACATTTTGAAAGGATGCCAGGAAGGCACAAACCACTCAGATGTTAACATAAAGGGCAAAGGCAAGAGAAAAACAAAACAAAACAAAAAAATAGTATCTTTTTGCGATGAACTAGTAAGATATTGCTGAGACTTGAGCACCAAAACGGTTCTCTCTGAATTCTTTCCCTTTTTTTAACTACAAATACTGTACAGTTACATTCAAGCCTTTAAAAACTATGTAATATGCAAGATTTAAAGTCAACCTTCTTAGTGCCAAATTACATCTGCTGCTTTTAAAAACAAGTTTAAAGTAAATTTTTATAAATTATGTAACAATAATCATATACAATCCACATATATAAAAAGGGTTGGTTTATTGTAGTTCAAATACATAAACTGAACATTGAAACATCTTAAAATTAAACTGTAGAAACAAAAGTTTAACATTCAAACAGGAGTATAGTGTACAGGGAACAGCCATAAAGGTAATTTGTTGTCTAATCCAGAAAATTGATAAAGATCACTTCGTGGTGAGTAAAATGTTTAACCAGCAGTTTCTATACTGCCCAACGTGTTAGTTATGACTGTGGTTCCATACTCGAGAAGAAATTTCTAAATAAATCTTCTCTTAGACTAAACAACAACACTTGGTCTATAATTCAGAGGGGATAATCAAAACATAACTGAACAAATAAAGCTAAACTTCTTGAGACAAAGGTAAAAGTATGTTCATTAGAATAATCTTAGCCTCTGGAAGATAATATGAATTCAATTTTCAGTGTTTTCTTTTACCCGCTTTAAAAAACAAAATCAAAACAAAACAAACCCCAACCTAGGTATTTCTTGGAGTCTGTGGTACACTTGCATCTTGCAAGTTCAAGACACAAATGCTCTTACGTCTTGCATGTGTTAACACTGCTAAAAAGAATGTCACCAAGTCACTGACTTCCACACCTCTTAAAAGGATGATTTTTAGCTTCAAGATTTTAGATTTACTAGAGACAGCCTATATTTGAGTATGTATGTCAGTCATGCCACACAAAGAAAAGCATAAATATTTCCAAAGTGTTCTGTTCAGAAACTTCACAAATGCTTCTCCTGTTCGTCAGATGGTTTTGCAATAGGTTGACTAATGCACATATACTTAAAAACCTGAAAATTGGCTCATGCAAGCGTTCTGAATGAATAGATACCCCTAAGGAAGAGTATTTCAAATTATTTTGTTGATCGTCTCGTGGGCTCTGAGGCTGTGGGAGGTGGAGGTGGACCCCGGCGATCCAGGTCATCAACATATGCCACAATCAGCTTTCGCCTCTCCTCTGGCACACAGTCCAGTACTAGATACCGTTTGTCATTCTGCAAAATTTTTTCTACATCTTTCAGGTGTTGATCAGATTCTTGGATTAGCTTTTTGGATCTGAAATAAGAAAAAAGTCCAAGAATTACTGACTGCTGTTCATAGGTCTTTCAGAAATGAGCTGGAAATGTCCATCTAATTCCTAATTGTGTTTCCATTTTTTTTTTAAGAAAAATTTTGCTGCAGTGGTCACCTTTGTAAGTTGCCTCAGCAAAGACTCCAAGGAGTGAAAGGGCCTCAGAAGCTGAATTACCCTCCCACCCCTACTGGTGGTCCCTCCAGATCAGGGCTGAGGGTGGGTGGGTAAATCTTGCCCGTGCTGTACCTGTTCTGTGGATGAACAGAGGACTTCAGTCTGCGGGGCTGCCAATCCCAGCATCTTTCACAAGCTTTCACTTTCACATCTTTCACTAATTAACTATAAAAATGTAGAAAGAAGTCTTACTTCACATCTAATTTAAAAGCCCAAGCTGATGCAAAACATTAAGGATCCTGACCAAAAAAATCCAAATGACAAAATTCTTAAAAACCACACCCTCAGCACTACCTATCCTCCCGTGCACATACCCTTCATGAAGATGTTTCAAATTTTTCTTTAAAGGAAGTAAAGCTGAAGCATGAAACAAAAATGGTTTCTTGCATACTAACTGGTGAGAAATGCAAAATCGCTTTCCTGATGATGTATCGTCGGGGATGGAGAATTACTGGGCATGGTACAAAGAACCCTTGTTTTAAGGTTTTCATTCTATAATTTGAAATTTTTATTTAAAAGGTATCCACCAAACTGCTTTCCTGAGAGGGAAAAATGTTTTTTGCTGAGCTTTAATAGATGATTTCAAGCTTTAGAATGGTCTAGCCATACTGAATAATCTTAAGGAGATAAAGATAATTACTAGTAAAGGATTATTTTATAAGTCTTTCCAGAAATACAATTCTTACATAGTTGGGGGTAGTTCTGAAAAAGCAGTGAACTAAAAACAAAGATGTTTTAAAAATTGGATGGGTGGGTAACATAAAATCAGAATTGACATCTGGGCCCTTTCTTTAAAAAGAAGAAAAAAAGCTCTGGTAGATATGGGATGTATCTGGCCTTGGATAGAAGTTGGGATCTTCTTATTCCTAAAAATTAATAATGTCAACATGTGTGTGAATGCAAAGTATGCTTTGGCTATCAGAGTAAAGACTAGTAAAGACAATGACTGCTGACATGAAACATTTCATTGCACACACCTATATGTTATAAATTTGGTCTCTTTCAAGAGAGTCCTGAAGTCGGCTTTGGCTGTGATGTATTTGTCTCTGATGTATTCTTCAAACTCTCTTTGTTTTTTCTGCAAAGAAAAAAAAAAAAAAAAAAAACCAGTATTAATTAGGGGGAAAACCCACTAATTCCAAAATAAATATCAATTATTTATTAAATCAGTAACATGTAAGTCTGTAACAATAAAATTAAAAATTCAAAAGAAAAAGGCAATAGGGTACATTTTTGTTCATAAAGTCAAGGAGGAAGCAAAAATAAGGAACTACGTAATATATTAACAGTAGCTAAAACCTGGGGACTTGCTACGTGACATACGACTGAGTGCCTTACAAGCATCATCTCCTATCTTAACAACTTGAAGAGACAGACAATCTCAAAAATAAGGACATTAAGGGTTCAAGTGCTTATTTCCTACAGACTGTATTTCTATCTCCAGACACAAAGAAACTAATGTAGTAAAATTTATGAACACACCAACTACAAGATAACATTCAGAACTTAAATTATTTAGTTTCAATAGGGAACAGTAATAAGAAATATAAAAATTATTTGTGCTGGGGCCAGCAGGTGGCACAGTAGTTAAGGTACTCAACTCCCACATGGCTGATCACGGCTCAAGTATCAGACCTGGCAGCTTGTTTTCTCACTTTCCCTCTCTCTCTCTGTCTGTCTCTCTCTAGTGAGTTCAAGTACCCTGTAGCAAGTTAAAAAATAGTAAGGATAAATAATTTTTAAGAAAATTATCTGTGCTAAAAACAGACTGTATTATCAATTCTGAATAGAAAGGTTAGAAACTGAAGCAGCTCTCAGTCTACTGTTCTTTTCCCTAGTCATGTATATTCCGTAGTCCACACAACTAAAACGCAACTTATTAGAGAGTTCTGAGGAGGGAGAATATTAGAACTGAGTTTTTAAAGCCAAATCTAGAGAATCCAAAGAAAAAAGGGAAATGACAGGCAGACAGAACTAATAAAAAGGTAAGAGAGAAAACTGATTATAGTAAACAACATTTCTCTTGACATCTTTAAGTGTTTCACACCTTATGTGAATGTGTTTTCCACAAAGGAGTCAGAGTGCATGAAAACAGGTTTCGGCTTTTATAAACCTCACATATCTGAGAGGTTCCTCCACTGCCAAGTCTCTGGAGCATACAAACACTAAGGAGCTCACTGTGCTATTCTGTTCACATGGGTTAAGAGTCAGGTGCTTTGATAACATGGTACCAGCCTAAAAATGTTTAGTAGGACCTAACTAAAAAGTACACTAAAACTATAGGTTCATTAACTCTCTAAGATCCCAAAAACAAGCATAACCCCAAGGATTAAAATTTTAAACTAGGGCTGGCAGGTGATATGGTGTTTAAAGGCGCTGGACCTTCCACATGGCCGGCCAACAGTTCTAGTGCTGGACCTAGCGGCTTGCTTTCTCACTTTCCCTTTCTTCCTCTGTCTCTTCCTAGTCAAATTTTAAAAATATAGTATTAGGTCATCGGAAAAATTATGGTGCATTTTTGCATAGAAAAATACATCATGACTTTAAAAAAAAAAGGATTATTTTATTTAACTTTATTTATGTAAATTTGACCAAAGAGTGATACAGAACAAGAGAGTGAGAGCAAGAGAGAGAGAGAAAGAAAGTGAGAAAGTGCACCGCCAGGTCTGGGACTCAAACCATGGTCGGTCATGTCAGAGTTCAGCGTCCTCAACCACCATGCCACCTGCTAGCTCCATGACTTTTCTGACAACCCAATAATAAATGAAATAAATAATTCTTTCGAAATATCTGATCCTGGGTTGATCTAACCACAGCAATATTGCCATGATCCTAGCTATCCGAGAGGCTTGGAGGAGATCATGGCATTGTAAAACCCTATTAAGAGTACCTGCCTCTTGCCCTCCCTTTTAATGGAAGGAAAGAGGTTATTTTTTCCCCTAACTTTCCACTGTGCTCTCTTACTAATATATCATGCAAGGCACTAAATACGAAATTAAAATTCATATTCATTTTTCATATACCTAAAAGTAATTCACTTAAAATCATTGATTTCATTTTGGTCAAGATACTAGTGTTGCTGACTAAACACCTAATTGATATTTTTAAGTTGATAGTAAATGCCAGACACAAAACCCTCTTACCCTATCACTGGAGGAGAACTTAATACACCGAGGATCTTCCTTAATGATTTTTTTTACTTCTTTCCACGTGGATGTTAAGGTTATCTTTAAAAAGACAGGTGAATAAGAAACATAAATACAACTCACTTTTATTTAGGGGATCAAACTGCAGCACATATGGTACATAATATTACACACTGACCTGCGATCTCTCGTAATGCCCAAGCGTAACTGGACTAGTTAGGGACAGGGAAGCAGCGTTAATGCAATTTCTTTTTGTTGGCTTGCCACAAGAGTTATTTTCATGGCCATACTTTCAAGGTGGCCTAAGACAATCACCTGCAAACCCTGTATTTACATGGGCAAACATCATAACTTCTGAAGAAACCATCACCAAAAAGAGAGCAGATAAACAGGAACAAAAACCTGAATAACAAAGTGTACAAACTGCCAAACAATGGGCCATAGTACCACATGGAAAATGGAGCAAAAGAAGGAATTTACTAAATCTATTGTCAGGAGGAAATCACTGATCACACATAGTTGAGGACATTCTGAATTATTATAGGAGCAGAAAGAATTTTAAAACTGCAAAAAGGAGCTATTTCTAAATAGTTAAGAATGCTATGACATTTAAAAAGTCAGAGAAGAAAAGTGTCTTAAAACCCATGAATTCCAGTAAAGGAACTAAAGACCATGCCACTAAACAGCCTATCAGTTTTACTTTTTGGAATTATCAATGAAGATTCAACCAGATTATAAGAGGCAAAATAAGGGACTCTTACTGCGGAAGTTTCATCCAGAAGTTGCCTAAAGTGCTCCCTCTTCTTTTTGGTAAGTGCTTCAATGTGTTCGTTGAAAAGCTTCTCCTTCTCCTCTCTTTCCAACAATGATCCAGATTCCCAGCGATGATCTTTCCGGAGAGTCCTCCGAGTATCAGACCATGACACATCTGAAGAACGTACCTAAAAGACAATCAGGGAACAAACTATATCACCAGAGATTTAGCTTTTCATATTTCAATAACAAAAGGCTCAATTATTTAAATTACAAAATTTCAATTTTAAAAGGGTAGAGTCATTCAGTAACTAAGCAACAAATAATATTCTGAAAGCTAAATATATCCTCTTGACTAGACTATACAACAAATGACTCCTATGTTAAAAAGCCATTCAAAAAGAACTTCTAGGGCTAGCAAGTGGCATGGTGGTTAAGGCGCTGAATTCCTCATGGCCAACTCTGGTTTGAGTACCAGACTGGTAGACTAAAAAATAAGCTGGCCACCTGTGTGTGACTGCCCAAAATCCTGAAAGAGAAATGAAGAGACTGAGGTATGGCCAGCCCCTGGGATGGGACTTCTCACTTCCTTTCTCTCCCCCCACCTCAAGCTCCCTATGGCACAAAAGTCTTAAAAAAGAAAATAAAAAACAAACACACACATATAAAAAGAACTTCTACCAAGTTCATTAGTTTAGAACGATAGAGGTGATCATTAAGCTCATTAACAAGCAACATGCATTTGCAAAGATAAGCTTATTTACTTTAGTTCAGAAATCACTGAAAACCTATTTTGTTTAAAGTCAGAAATGTTACCATCCAGTGCTCACCTGAGCTATCAAAATTGGTTTTAGGATAAGAAAGGTGGGGATAATGATGCAATAAGAACTTGAATAGTACTTGGGTACCCACCAACTTGTAGTATGAGAAATGAAAAGAATTAAAAGAGAAAATATATTTTTGTCTTTTAAAACTAAGCATCTCCAAAAAAGGGAATAAACCCAAACATATAACAAATCTTGGGCTAAAATTCGAATTCATCAAACTACTACTAGAAGTGACATATCCAAGCATAAGCAAGAATTAATATAGTCGGGACAAACAGATGGTGTAATGGTTATATCACTGGACTCTCACGTAGTTGATGTAGTTCGAGTCCTGGACCCGGAGACTTAAAACTCACTCCGGGAGCATATACGTGCATGCCCAAAATTCCAACCAGAGGAGGTACTGTGACGTGGCCATTCCCCCTGGAGGGTGATTTTTCGCTTTTTGTCTGACTCTGTCTCGCCACATGTCCTATAGCAAAAAAATCTATCTCAAAAAAATACATAAATAAGGAGTATATTGTGCTTGGCACTGGGACTACAAATAAGTAAGACTATGTCTCCTTCCTTCAAAGAACTCCCCCACGTATTTTTTCTTTTTGTTTAGGTTTTAGCCACAGGGTTTGTGCTCTTGTGAAAGAGAGACAGAGGGAAACAGAGAGAGGGAAAATGAGAAATCACCCCTAGAAGGGATGGTCATGCCACAACCACTTCTCTTCCATTCTCCTCTCAAGATCTTGGGCACACAAGCACCCTCAACCAGCATGATTTCAAGCCACCAGATCCAGGACACGAACTGTGGTCGGCCCAGTGGGAATCCAGCACCTTAATGACCATGCCACCTGCTGGCCCCAACCCTCACCTGTTTTAAAGGTAGAATAACATAAGCAAATAACTGCAATAACATGTATTAAGTGCTACAGAGATGAATGCTAAGCACAGAGGAGTAAAAGGAATAGTTAGATCAAATCTACTTAGATGGGTCAGGAGCAGCCCTCAAACAAAGATTTGTGTACACTCTCCAAGAATCAGAGTGTGTCACAGGGCCAGCAGGTGGCACGGTGGTTGGGGCACTGGATTCTCACATGGCTGACTGCAGTTCGAATCCTGAATCTGATGGCTTGCTTTTTCACTTTCTCTTTCTCTGGTGAGCACATGTGCCCTAAGCAAATTAAAAAATAATAATGTATTAAATAAAATTAAATGGTTCTTTTTTAAAAAGTATATCACTGCAGTGGATGATTCAGTGCATTTTAGGTGGAGAGAGTAGCATGCTATGGTTCATTAAAAATAAGCTCAGAGGGCATGGGGTGGTGCCCGCCCTATGGCAAAATAAGTTCAGAGAAGCTGGAACTTAGAAACCAAATGAGGAAAGCAAGAATGATAAGATAATATGAAGCTGGAGGAGTCAAGGAATGAATAGATTTTGTATTATGGTAAGGAGAATGAAATTGACCTGTATACAACTGCTGGGAGAACGGAGAACCTTCACTCTCTGAAGGTAGCCAAGACAGTGACAAAATCAATTTGCTTTAATCTCTGTGGTTACAAAAAAGCAGATGAGTGTGGGAGAATGTCAGAGGTAGAAGGAACAATAGAAAACTACTGTAATTTGGTCTAGCGTGCATGAAAAGGAACAAAGGCAGAGGAAGAAATTAGAAAAGGAGACAGGAGTGAAATAAAAGCGCTATGGAAAAAGAGAAAAGAAACAGTATAGAACAGAGAATGAAAGAGAGAAGGCAAAAACATAAACAGTAGTAAAGCACAGCAGTCTCAGGGTATTTAATGTAGGGACAAAAAACAATGCTACCAAGTAAGGGAGAGGATGTTTAAGGAAGTTTCAGTGTATGTCCTAGGGCCAGTACACCTCCAGTCTACATTTCATGCTATCCACATGTACAATAATCAATCATTTCAATGAAGACCCTATGTCACCAATACAAAGATTATGTTGAGTACACTGTGCTATGACAGTGAACACTATGACAGATAAATGTGTAACAGTTTAGGATGATTTTTGTCAAGATCAATAAAGTTTGAGACTAAAAGACTATAAAATTCACATATACAAGACATGTAACTTCTGAATTTGCTAACTAGGAATTTTCTATAATAACAAAGCTAATACAAAGTATTTAATTTTTAAATGCTTTATAAATAACTTACCAAATCATTGCTCAGTAAATTCAAGAAACATTAAAGTGCTCATAATAAAATAATACAATGGATTTCTAATATCCAGTACTTTATAGGAAAAAAGTAAATGATTAATAGATACCATGTCAGACAGAAGAGCCTTGAAATTCTGAATAGCTTCTTCTCGTTTATGTTGCTCTCTCTCTCGATCTATTTCTTTTGTTTGTTCTGAACGAGCTTTTTGAACCTCCCTTTCTCGTTCTCGAAGGCTTGCCTCGATGCGGGCTTGCCTTTCCAGCTCCTTTTCTTTTTCTGAGTCTAAATTCTGTAAAAGTTAAAAATAACATTATCCTTCTTACCAACTCCATCAAAATGTTTTCACAGAATAACTAGCTTGCCAAAAAAAATATTTCAAACCTAGTTCATACCAAAGATACTTAAGCACTGTACCTCATCTCAAAATCAACTACCAAAGATTCTCCTGGTAATAAGCATGATTAACAACAAAAATTCCAACCCCACCAAATAGCAATAACTATCCTTAAATGCAATGAAAAATGTTATTATTCAATGCCTTCAGTACAAGTCCACAAAGTGGTTACCTTGGCTATTTTCTCAATGTACTGTTTGAAAAGGTCTTCTCTCATGGATGAGCTATCCACCGCTTTATAACGTGGGTCACTTTCTACTTTGTCTTTGACTTTACTCCATCGAGACTGACCGTCCAAGTGATGATTAGATAATAGTTCAAAGAAATCCGATTTAATCTATATTTAAAAACAGGTAGTGGGATGGAAGAAAAATAATGTTCTATGAGAAATTCCTAATATCTAAATATTTATAAGTGGAAAAAAAGTTCGCTTACCTTAAACATGAGAATAACTTTAAATGCACTTATTTAGAGTGGAATAAGTCTTAGTAAAAGAATATCAAAATTGCTCTTTTATAAGATATAAAAATCAACAAGCATATCGGCTCTCATTTAAAATCTACCAACTTCTAGATAAATCACACTTTTCAATAAAGTATCCAAATACAGAAAACAAACCTTTTTAGGTTGTTTATAACTTCTGAGTTCAGAATTGCCATGTTTTCAGAGGGAATACAAATTTGCACTGAGCTCAATTTATTTTTAGCAAAGACTCGGGCTTATAAACTCACGTTGAAATATTTTAACATTAAGCTGGTAAAAATCACTCATTTTTTTTTTTTTTCTTTTTTTGGAGAGGTTTTTGCTATAGGGCGCGTGCGCTCGCCAGACAGACAGAGAGAGACAGAGAGATAGAAAGCAGGAAATCACCCCCCAGGGGGGATGGCCACGCCGCAATCCCTTCTCCTCCATTCTCCTCTCGGGATCTTGGGCACGCACGCACACGCGCCCGGCGTGAGTTCAAGCCACCGGGTCCGGGACTCGAACCGCGGTCGACTACGTGGGAGTCCAGCGACATAGCCATTACGCTAACTGCTGGTCCCAAAAATCACTCATTTTTAAAACTAGATGAATATCATTCTGTTCATTAAAATTAATAGGGGGATTTAGAAATCACTGAGCACAAATAGTAAGTCATTACTATTTAATACATACTGTTTGATATCTAATATATATACATACTGTTTAATATCTAAAATCAAAATGAGATTTTGGTTTATATTTCAACCAAAATTACGTTTTGGTTGAAAGAGTAATGCTTTGTACCTTGATATTTAAGAAAACTATATAATTTCTATGTTGGTCATAATTAATCCATACCAAAAAATATGCATTCAGATTTTCTATACTTTTTAGCCATTAAGCCATGCATACCTTTACATTATGGAACTCAGAATACAAGTGTTTATCAAGTATTACACTCAACTGAAGTACCAAAGGTATTAAATATTAATCTTTTAGTGTCAACATATAGAACTGTCCAAAACCATTTCTTACTTTTTTGTAAATTATGTTTATGTACCTTTGAAATCCAATTATTTTACAAAGTAATTTCACTTGTATCACTTCATACTCCCTAGTGCTTGAGTGTCCTAAGACACTCAAAGACACTCTAACTAAAGGTTCTATGTCAAGAATCCCTCCCCCCACAGTGATAAAATACGCTAGCTGTCTTCCCAACTGGCCAAGGGAATTAGAAATTAGGAATGGAATCACAATTTAAGATGTGTGGACACAAAAATATAAAAAATGAATCACTCCTATGTATATTCCAACCCTGTAACTTCTCCTACAATCCCATTTCTGCCACTAGAGGAATAAAAAAGGAAGGATGATCTTTCTGAAAAACCTTTATAAAGTTATAAGGAACAGAATTTCTGTATGAGAAAATTTTTAAAAGACAAGAATTCATCAGCTGTTGATTTTTCCACTACTGACTTTGGCTCTTGACTTGGTTTGGGTTAATGAGAAATACTCATAAACTCAGTATTTCCAGACAGTGATTTGGGATACCACTTAATGCTGTAACATAGCAATTTTGCTGTGTATCTTGTCTACTTGGTATCTGACATAATGAACAGTACATTTCAAAATGTAATTAACAGAAGGCAAAATTTATATTAAAACACCCAAGTTGGGGCCTGCATAGTGACCTAGTAGTTAAGGAAGCCAGATCCCACATAACAGACCATAGAGTTTGAATCCTGGACACAGTAGCTTGAAAAACATGCCGGCTATCTGAGTGTACATGCTCAAATCCAATAGGATGGAGAAATAAAGAAAGGACTGTAGTGTGATCACAACCCAACTGGGGTGCTTTCTCCCTACCCCTCTGTCTCTGGTGAGGACAGGCATCCTCTGGCTAATTAAAAAAAAAAAAAAAAAAAAAAACTGTAGGGCCTGCCTGTGGTGTAGTAGGGCAGCTAGTCCCCCACATGGCCTACCACACACTGGAGTCCAGAATCAGAGGCTTGAAAACCATGCTGGGTGTGGGTGTGTGTAAGCCCCAAACCCCAAAAGGAGAAACAGGGAAGAGACTACAGCATGCCTATTCTCCCATGGTAGGCAATTTCTCACTTTCCTTCTCTTTGGTAAATGCTCACATCCTCTGACCAAAAAAAAAAAAAAAAAAAAAAAAGAAAGAAAGAAAAGAAAAGAGGGACCAGCAGTTGGCATAATGGCTATGTCGTTGGACTCCCATGTAGTCGACCATGGTTCGAGTCCTGGACCTGGTGGCTTAAACTCGTGCCGGGCACCTGTGCGTGTGTGCCCAAGATCCTAAGAGGAGAAGGGATTGCGGCATGGCCATCCTTCCCGCCGCAGGTGATTTCTCGCCTTCTGTCTCTGTCTTTCTGGCAAGCACACGTGCCCTATAGCAAAAACCTCTCAAAAAAGAAAGAAAAAGTAAGAAAGGTAAATCAAATAGGAATTTTACTAAACTATAGGAATTTACATGAATTTAAAATAGTTTTCAAATACTAAACACAAAGCCTACAAAATAAGGACAATCATGTAATTTTAAAAATGTGTGACATTTAAACAGAGTGAATTTTAAATAATATCAAATGTTAACTTCCTTTTATTGTGGGAAATTATCGCAGCAGGCTATAAATGGCTTAGGAAAGGTGCTATCTGTATGAGAATTATTTGAGAGCTGAATAAATGCTTGTGTGTTGTTTCAAAAGGTAAAATATTTGAACCATAATTTTACAATAATTTATTACAATGATAATAAACAACAAAATCTTGAGAACAGCTGTTTTGCTAAGCAAAATGAATTCAAGTCTAGTAAAAATGCGTAGACTTTTAAGGGCATTTTTATAAGATGGAAAACTATAGGAAAATGCTGACTATACTCTAATTTGAAAATGCTATTAAAGAAGAAAAGATTTCACCATAAGTCCATCTTTACGGGTTTTTGACTTAGCAAGTAATTACTTTAAACTTTCACTATTCAATTATCGATTCAACTATTTCAGTACTAACAAAGACCAATTAGAGGGACCAGCAGATGGCATAATGGCTATGTCGCTGGACTCCCATGTAGTTGACTGCGGTTCGAGTCCCAGACCCTGTAGCTTAAACTCACACTTGGTGCGTGTGCATGCGTGCCCAAGATCCTAAGAGGAGAATGGAGGAAAAGGGATTACAGCATGGCCATCCCCTCTGGGGGGGTGATTTCTAGCGTTCTTTCTCTCTGTCTCTCTCTCTCTAACAAGCACAACGTACACTATAGCAAAAACCTCTTCCCCCCAAAAAAGGTCAATTAGAGAATCTTAAGAACAAGGAAATTGCTCCAGTGCATGCTACTGCACTTGTCTTATACGATGACAATGTGATTTTAAAAACAATACTGGCAATACATAAGAACTGTATAAATACAAAGAAATCATGTAGGAAAAGTGTTAAAACTTCATTAACCAAATGCTTCTTAGAATATAAATATACAATCTACTTAAGCACTTAAAACTTTATTTCTATTTTGATGGCTTCATTGTAGTAACTGGATTTTGCATTCTTTAAACTGACTGAGAAAGTTCACTTCGGTAATTTCCTGTCTATCTTTTTTTTTTAAATTTAGCGATGGCATGAAACCAAATTTACAACTATAGAATTAAAATTTTACAATTAAAAGAGTATAAAACTACATATATTAGGTTTATTTAGATGTCATGTCTTATTTAATTTTTTTTTTCAAATAAACAATTCTGGGCACAATTCTCATCACTGCATAAGAAAAGACTAAAAAAATGTAAAGTACCGAAACTGCAGGAGTTTAAAGTCACCACAGAGAGATACCAATTCTTTCCTCACTAGGGAATTCCATAATACTTGGTATGTCAGTGACTGGCAGTTGTCAGACTGAACTGATTGACAGGTCTCATAGCACAAAACCATAAAATCTATCCTCTTGTTATAAAAGAAAATGCATAATATAGTTACCAAAAAAAGCTGTTTAGAAAAAGAAAGTTAGATACAGATGCAAAAAGAAATACATCGAATTTGAAAGCGATCATGTAACAGCAAACAATCATTTATTTACTTGGTTTTCTTTAATCAAACAGGGTAATTCTAAAAGTCAAAAGTAGCAAATAATTCATCATTCTAATAATTCATAATAATATCATAATATATTATTATACATAATATATTATAGTATTCATGATTCTAATTCAACAAATGAAATGTTTATGTAATAGAACTTGATTTTGCACTTTCCCTCTGAAAACCATTACCATTTTTTATTTTTTAAGTTAACAGTGAGATAATTCTGCAAAATTTATTTTGAAACCCAATAAATCAGATAACCAGGAAGTTTCAGATATTTCTGATTAGAAATTGTTTACCTAACATTGTTATAAAGAGGCTGCTTCTCGGTACGAGTATCATTATTTCTCCAACATTTCTTAATGGAATTTGTAATATTTAAAAACTTGCCAGAATAAAACGCAATTTTAAATGTCCAGAATGATTGGGCTCTAGAGATTATTTTTTTTCCATTCACAAAGCATGCTGGGACACTGAAGAGAGTTACTGTATGTTTTGAAGGCTCACACACCACTGGTGTCATCTCCCTACCAGCCTGCCTCCCTAGTGGTGAGCTCCTCTCCACTCCTGACACTGCTATCAAATGACATTTGGAATTCATTAATCTTTAATAGCTGACCTTTAATTCTGATAAGCAATAATTTATATGTAAGATGTGTTTATTGAAAGATTAAAAAGTCACGAAAATGCTACTTTTATAGGGCAAAAAGATAAAGAATCTCTTTGAAATTTAAATGTTAACACCTATAAAGAATCTTGAAATTTTAGCAGGCACTTAGCAAGCATCACTGAGCAGGCAGTCCTTAACAATTTGTTCTGGATTTACCAAACATCTCAGTATTAATAAAATTTAAAGCAAACCTATGTAGCATTTGGCAAAACTACTAAAATAAGCATTATGAAAGTAGCAGAACACATACATATAAACAATTATAAAAGTTATCTTAAAAAAAATAGTAAATTTAAGCCCTATTATTTATGTCCATAAATGAGTTCAGAAACATAGCACTGGCTTAGCCCTTTCCCATGCATACTCTCATCAATCACACCGCCAGAGCTTATACCATCTTACCTTCTCACCTCTGGTCTTCGAATCTTCTTTCTCTTTCTTCCTTGCAGCCGCCACAAATTCATTAAACAAGGCTTCACGATCTTTCATCTTTTCGATCGCTTTGAATCTTGAATCTTTAGCATGTTTGGCTGCAAATTCACTAAAAGTAGCTCTGAAACAAAATGGAAGTGTCCTAACTATGATAGAGTTATGTCTGCATGTCAAGAGGTACAGCAAAAGATAGCATTTTTCCGCAAGAATATATGCCAAAGAGACACTGTGCCCTAACATTTGTCTAAAGAGTGATTAATAAGCTGCATAAAATAGAAAAAATGGCTCCTTTAATGAGTGAAAATGTGGTTTCTGATTTGTATGCTATAACTATGGGGGCATACATTTATTTATTTTTTTTTTTAAAAAGGGCAGACCCCAGAGTAAAGAATTTGTTACTTTGAGAGACTTAAGAGTTCATCTATTTCTGGCTGTTCCCTTCATGAACAACAATAAAACCAGATGAAGTTTATGAGGCAACTCAGTTCGAGTAACAGATAAGCAACAGACAAGTTGACCATCTTAACCTTCAGCAACCACCACCTTGGTCTGTCAGCAGCCATTAACAGGCAAGACTATTCACCAGCAAAAAGACTGTTAACTCACTGAAGGTTCGGATGATCGGCAGTAGATGATCAGTAGCATATTTAGCAATAAAATAGTCTTTAATAAGCTACATGTGTTTTTAAAAACATAATGCTATTGCACATTTACTAGACATTAGTACAATGTAAACATAACTTTAAAATGCACTAAGTTAGAGCCTTTCTTGACCTGCATCCCCCACATCTTGGTGGCTGCTCTTGCTTGGGGTCTGTCTGGCACCTAAGGCAGGAAGATAGTAGCCGCAAAGAAGATGAAAAAGTTGATGGAGTCGATCAATGCTAGGCTCCAAACTTGTTAGGAAAAGTGGAAAGTATGTGCTGAGGTACAAGTAAACTTTGAAGACGGTCAGACAAGACAAAGTGAAGTTGGTCATCCTCACCAACGACTAACTGCCCAGTTGGAGAAAATCCAAAATAGAGTACTATGCCGTATTGGTCAAAACTGGTGTACATCACTACAGTGAAAACAATATTGAACTGGGCACAGCATGTGGAAAATACATATTCACACTTTGCTATCACTGATCCAGATGATTCCAGTATCATTAGAAGCATACTGGAACAGACCAGTGAAAAGTAAACCATGCAACATTTTTCTTTAATAAAACTTGCAACAGCTTGCTTTAAAAACAAAACAAATGAAAAAAAAATGCACTAAGAAACCATAGACTGTATGTGGCATGTTTCACTTCAAGTACTTTGGAACTGAACCCACAGTATCTCCCCAGTATGTCTACAATTGAACTGCCCTCTTCAGAAGAATAGACTCTGGAGTCTCAATATATTACCTACAATAGTCAATATCCAATAATAATAATAATAATAAGTAAACATACTATGAAACATGTGATACATGGGGAAAACGTTTTAAGTCAATAGACTGAATCCAAGATGCCCACATATGTTCTAATTAATTTTCTTAGAACAATTACTATGAGACCAACCGATAGCATAATGCTATATATATCACTGGACTCACACATGGCCAACTGCGGTTCAAATCCTGGACCTAGCAGCTTAAACTCATGTTGGGCATGTGTGTGTGCATGCCCAACATCCTGACGGAGAATGGAGGAGAAGGAATTGCAGAGTGGCCAACCCCCCTGGGTGATGATTTTTCACTTTCTGTCTGCCTCTCCAGCAAGCACACATGCCCTGTGGCAAAAAAATTTCTCTCTAAAAGAATATATATATGTATAATTATACTTGAAAGAGTTAATAAAAAAAAAAGTTCAAAGCACTGAAAACATGATCTTAATGAATGAACATAGGGAACTTCAGTAAGGCTATTAAAAATATAACTAACTGTAAAGGAAAAATTACCTGGATAGACTTATCATGATAGTAAGTTATAATAGAATAAAAAATTAGTTACTAGAAATAACAATAAAAAGAATCAGTTACTTGAAGTCAGATTGGTAGCAATGACCTTATCTAAAGGGGAAACAGAAAAACAGAGGAGGGGGAAGAGCAGTCACAGCAACAGTATCAAACATCTTAATTATAATCCCAAAAGGGAAAAGCGCAAATGAGAATAGAAAACATACTGGCCAAAAACATTCCAAAGTTGACCAGAAATATCAATTTATAGATACAAACATACTGAGCAAACTCCAAGTGGGTTAAATAAAAAGATGAGACCTACAAGGGCTACTAAGGATAGGTATCTTTTTTAAGAAGTTTCTCCATGAATAAAAGGCATTATAAAGCTTTTATACACACTTTCACTGTTTGAAGCTTTTGCCTTACAAAGAAAGAATTTACTCTTATAAGAAACACTCCTATATTTAGCATGCTTTTAAAAGGGAAAAATAAAGCTTATCTTCCCCCTTTAAAACTTATTTAATGGGACTAGCAGTTGGCATAATGGCTATGTCGCTGGACTCCCATGTAGTCAACCACCGTTCGAGTCCCGGACCCGGTGGCTTAAACTCATGCTGGGCGATTGTGCATGCATGCCCAAGATCCCAAGAGGAGAATGGAAGAGAAGGGATTACGGAGTGGCCATCCCCCCTGGGGGGTGATTTCTTGCTTTCTGTCTCTCTGTTTTTCTGGCGAGCACACGTGCCCTATAGCAATAACCTCTCAAAAAAAAAAAAAGCTAAAACTTATTTAACTATTTTAATGAAAATTTAAAATATATTGTCTTATGTGTTAAAACAAAGACTATGCCACTTATATAGAAAAAATAGCTAGTTAACTCAAAATTTAAAATACAAAACATCAACTGAAGATTCAGAAAACTTCTCACAGCTAACATTATTTATTTTTAAGCTTTGCAGACCAAATTCAGATTCTAACAATCTTTGGCATGCAATCAATACTACTCACAACCTATTTCATTAATTCAACATTTTTAACAACAGTATATTATAAATCTGGCTTAAAAATAGATAAGCAACTATATTAAAAATGTAAGGTAAAATAACAATATATAAATCTGCTTTCTTTTCATGATCAATTATATACTTTGCATTATAATTTCAAAATAGAAAAAATAAGTATTACTATAATTAAAGAATATACATTTTATAAACATAAAATCAATGTGTAAAAGTGAAAACTGAGTTATTTGAGACTTATTTATAGTATTTATCATGGGGAAAATATTTAGTATTTTTTTTTTTTTTGGAGAGGTTTTTTTTCGCTATAGGGCGCGTGCGCTCGCCAGACAGACAGAGAGAGACATAGAGACAGAAAGCGAGAAATCACCCCCCAGGGGGGATGGTCACGCCGCAATCCCTTCTCCTCCATTCTCCTCTCGGGATCTTGGGCACGCACGCACACGCGCCCGGCGTGAGTTTTAAGCCACCGGGTCCAGGACGCGAACCGCGGTCGACTACGTGGGAGTCCAGCGACATAGCCATTACGCTAACTGCTGGTTCCCAATATTTAGTATTTTTTACTGGAACAGACTAAAATGAGATTTTAGCATTAGATACCAACAGAGACATTTTTATATGACTTTTCAATTCTGAAAAGAGCCACTTTAAAACAGACATGGTGGGGCCAACAGGTAGCGTGGTGGTTAAGGGCACTGGACTCCCACATGGCCAACCGCGGTGAGTCCTAAACCTGGTGGCTTGCTTTCTCACTTTCTCTCTCTCTCTCTGTCCCTCTCTGGTCAAATTAAAATCAATCAATAAAGTTAAATAAAATAATTCTTTAAAAAAAAAAAAAACAGACACGGTAAAAATATCCTTTTGGATGAACCCAGGGTATAGTTGGTGGCAGCAAAGGGAGATAATCATCTGAAGTTTGTCTCTGATTTCCATTAAAGAAAAACAAAACAAAAAAAGACATGGAAGGGAAAGATACAGTTAAATAATTTCTCCCCCTGTCATTCTTCCCTCTTGGAAGAAACTCCAGGGCTCTATATTTATTAGATCTACTTAACAGTTTTATGACAGAGACCAGCACATGGCATATTATGCTGCTGGACTCCCAACAAGGCCCACCACAATTTGGATCCTGGAACCAGGGGCTTGAAACTCACTCTGGGCAGGTGTGCGTGCCAAGCCCAAAATTCTGAGGAGAATGGAGGAGAAGGGATCACGTGGCCATCCCCAGTGGGGGATGTCTCTCTCTCTCTCCAGCTAGGGCACACACCCTATAGCAAAAATCTCTCTTAAAAAAAAAAGACTGAGGACCAGCAGGTGCATGGTGTGATTAAGCCGCTTGGACACTCCCACATGGCCGGCCATGGTTCAAATATCCAACCTGGTGACTTGCTTTCTTTCCCTCTCTTTCTGTGTCTCTCTCTGGTCATATTAAAATAAATGAACAAATGAGTAAAATTAACTTTAAAAATAATTATTTTTTTTTTAAAAAAAAGGTCTTATGAGATTTATTACAGTGTGTTCTCCTATAGTTCTTTAAATGAAATGAACTTTTATAAAAAGACAATGTAGCTATTTAGAAAGTTTTTGTTTTTTTTTTTTTTTTTTTTTTTTTTGGGAGAGGTTTTTTGCTATAGGGCGCGTGCGCTCGCCAGACAGACAGAGAGAGACATAGAGACAGAAAGCGAGAAATCACCCCCCAGGGGGGATGGTCACGCCGCAATCCCTTCTCCTCCATTCTCCTCTCGGGATCTTGGGCACGCACGCACACGCGCCCGGCGTGAGTTCTAAGCCACCGGGTCCGAGACGCAAACCGCGGTCGACTACGTGGGAGTCCAGCGACATAGCCATTACGCTAACTGCTGGTTCCCAGAAAGTTTTAATATTAAAAATCCTCGTGATTTCAATTCCAATAAAAAAATTATTCTGCTGCAATTTATTACATATAAACTTTACGAGGAAAAGGACAGATTTTCTATCATTTACTAGTTTCTAAATAACTTATTACCACAGGAATACATTTAAATCAAAGATACACTGCTTGGGGGACCAGCAGTTGGTATAATGGCTATGTTGCTGGACCCCCATGTAGTCAACCGCGGTTCGAGTCCCGTACCCGGTGGCTTAAACTCACACCAGGCACATGTGTGTTCATGCCCAAGATCCCAATAGGAGAGTGGAGAAGAAGGGACTGCGCTGTGGCCATCCCCCCAGAGGGTGATTTCTTGCTTTCTGTCTCTGTCTCTCTCTCTCTTTCTGGCAAGCATATGCATCCTATAGCATAAACCTCTAAAAATATAAATAAATAAGAGATACACTGCTTGGAGCACCTAGGACATTTCTAAAGGAAATGTATATTAAGAATAAAGATTACAATGACAGAAAATAATCAAATGAGTTTTGCATGCCCAAATATTTAAAAGATATAAGTATATACATATATATATATGCATTTTAAAAAACTGATCTTAGGAGAAAACACATGTATACTTTAATATTTGATAATAATGAACCAAATACCTTGGATTAAATTTTGCTTCTTCCATCATTTTTTTGAAGTCTTCCTTGGCTTGCATTATTTTGTTTTTCTTTTCCCTGCGTTCTTCCTCTGCCCTGGTCTTTACATACTGATCAAACACCTATCGAAATAAAAAACCAATTAAAAAACTTAAGTCTTTCATAGAGATAATCTAATTATCTACCTATAAATTCTATAAAAGAAAAAAACTAAACTATCTTGTCCAAAGTGTAATAGAAAAACTATGTTAATTATAAATAATCTTAGGCAACTCTCATTTTAAAGCTTCATTCAAGCATGATACCACCATACAGCCCTGTTTTGCTTTCCAGAACAGAAGGAAAAGAAAAAAAACAAACAAACAGAAAAGCCTCTTTAATTTTAGAATTTGTCCCCTCCTAATGGATTAAACACAGGAATACTATAAAGATTTCAAGCATGTTAGAAATATATAAGAGAAATTGCAACGAGCAAATGGCATAATGGTTATGTCACTGACACTGACCATGTGTCAAGTGCTGGACCAGGAGTTCTGAAACCCAAGCTGGGGCATATGCGAACATGCCCCTCCCCACCCAGGTAATTTCTCACTTCCTGTCTCTCTGGTAGCACACTGGCTGTAACAGCAAAAATTTCTCTCAAAATAATAAAGAAATGGATAAGAGAAATCATAGTCCTCACAAATTGTCTTTCAAAAAACTACGGTTGGGACCAGCAGTTAGCGTAACAGCTATGTCGCTGGACTCCCATGTAGCTGACTGCGGTTCGAGTCCCAGACCTGGTGTCTTAAACTCACACTGGGCGCGTGTGCGTGCGTGCTCAGATCCCGAGAGGAGAATGGAAGAGAAGGGATTGCGGCGTGGCCATCCCCCCTGGGGGGTGATTTCTCGCTTTCTGTCTCTCTGGCAAGCGCACATACCCTATAGCAAAAACCCTCCCCAAAAAAACAAAAAACAAAACTATGGGCTTAATTTTATTTTTGTGCATCTCTTAAGACATTAAATACTTTCACCAAAATGTAAGCATTACATCTATTCTATAATTTTTTTTCCATTTAATAATATAGTTAAGATAAAGTGAACATCAACTAGATTTCCTGTGTTCTTCAACTTCTAATAAAATAACTGACGAAGTTTTCCTCTTCTATTTTTTAAAAGATTTTATCTGACTTTATTTATTTATTTTAATTTGACCAGAGAAAAACAGAGAGAGAAAGGGAAAAGGAAAGCGAGAGCTCAAGCCGGTGGGTCCTAGACTTGAACCGCAGTCAGCCATGTGGGAGACCAG
Source organism: Tupaia tana (assembly GCA_026018925.1). Taxonomy (NCBI): domain Eukaryota; kingdom Metazoa; phylum Chordata; class Mammalia; order Scandentia; family Tupaiidae; genus Tupaia; species Tupaia tana. Next base: position 33,478,682 of record JAKSZU010000014.1, on the reverse strand, counting down.
CGCCCTTAACCACCACACCACCTGCCCCGTTTTCTTCTTTTTTTTAAGTCATAAACAAACAAGAAAGAGAAGTGAGGGAAAAAAAATTAAATAATAACTTGATAAACTGCAAAGCAAAAGTACAAGTGGCAAAATAAGGAGACATATAAAAGGGCTGAAACCCAATTCTTTTCTTCTTTTTTTTCTTTTTTTTCCCTTTTACCAGATAACCCTCAAACAGTGCAGGGATTGATAGAACCAGATGGAAGCAAGGGTAGGGTACAGCTACAATGAGGAGTATTAAATGAAAGTCCGTCTAAAGCAAGTTACATTGCTACATTCCATCACCAGTTTTGTGTCTGCACACTGCCACCCTGAACCCTTCTAGATTATCCTGTAGAGCAAAGCATTGGCAAACTATGGTCTACAAACTGCTTTTTTAACAGCAAACAGTCTTTACATTTTTAAAGTGTTGAAGGTACAGCAGTCATTAGCATACTAAACTGCTGTGCTGCAAGGCACATGGCTAACCACAAGTTTGGATCTGAAGGCTCATCAAAATGAAACATACAAGGTGTATCGATCGGCACATGCCACCTAAAATAATAATCTGGGCAGCTGGGAAAACGGGATTATGATGTTGTTATAAAACCCTGTTGAAGATCTGCCTCTCTTATGTGTTCATATATGCAGTCTCTATGATGAATAAAATAAACTGACAATAAAAAAGTTAGGGGGCCAGCAGGTAACATGGTGGTTAAGGTGCTGGTTTCCCATATGGTCGACTGCAATTCAAGTTTTGGACCTGATAGCTTGCTTTCTCACTTTCCCTCACTCTGTCTCTTTCTGGTAAGTGTATGTGCCCCATAGCAAATTAAATAATCTTTTTAAAAGAAAAAAAATAAGGGGCTGGCAGGTGACATAGTGGTTAAAGTGCTGGACTCCCAACATGGCCAACTGTGGTTCAAGTCCCAGACCTGGTGGTTTGCTTTCTCACTTTCCTTCTCTCTCTAAACTGAATAATAGTAAAAACAAATACTTAATAAAAAAATTTTAAAAGTTAGAGGAAAAAATTTTTTTAATTTCACAACACATGAAAATTAAGCGAAATTTAAATTCCACTGTTCATAAATAAAGCTTTCTTTCCATGTAGTCATGCTTATTTTTACATGTCTATGGATGCTTTCAAGCTAAAATGGCAATTAAACAACTGAGATAAAGACCATACAACCAACAAACTCTAAAATATTACCTGATTATTTCTTTAAAATTTGCTAACTCTCAGAGCCAGCATTTGGTGTGTTGGTTAAGACACTGGATTCCCTTGGGAACCAGCAGTTAGCGTAATGGCTATGTCGCTGGACTCCCACGTAGTCGACCGCGGTTTGCGTCCCGGACCCGGTGGCTTAAAACTCACGCCGGGCGCGTGTGCGTGCGTGCCCAAGATCCCGAGAGGAGAATGGAGGAGAAGGGATTGCGGCGTGACCATCCCCCCTGGGGGGTGATTTCTCGCTTTCTGTCTCTATGTCTCTCTCTGGCGAGTGCACAGGCCCTATTGCGAAAACCTCTCAAAAATAAATAAATAAATAAATAAAAAGACACTGGATTCCCACAAGGCCAACAGTGGTTTGAGTCCCAAACCCAACAGCTTGAAAATTATGTTGAGCACGTGTGCATGCGTACCCAAAATCCCAAGAAGAGAATGGAATAGAAAGGACTGCAGCATGGTGATCCCCCTGGAGAGTAATTTCTTACTTTCCCTTTTTCTATCTCTTTCTCCAGCCAGCACATGCACCCTATGGCAAGAAAATCTTAAAAAAAAAAAAAAAAAAAAAAAAGCTAACTTCTTATTCTAGATGGTAAAACAGTGTGTCTCTGAACTGGGGAAGACAAATCAACAATGAGGGATACCAGACTGAAACCAAACACTATCATACCACATATATATTTTTTTTAAAAATTGTTTTATTTAACTTTATTTATTTTAATTTGACTAGAAAGGGACAGAGCTAGAGAGAGAGGAAAAGTGAGAAAGTAAGCCGCCAGGTCTAGACTCAAACCACAGTTGGCCAGATGTGAGTCCAGCATCCTTAACTATCACACCACCTGTAGGTCCCCATACCACATATTAAGATGAAGCAAAAGCAGCAAGACCTGAGCTCCCCAGGCAGAAGACTCGAAGTCCTTCATCAAAAATCTTACCAGGCTAAAAATATTGGCTTAAGGAAACTCTAAACAAACCAGCAAACCTCACTCTATATCAGGTTCTCAGCCTTGGTATTGATGACATTTGGGGCCAGATTTTTAGCAGAAGCCTTGGCTTCTACCCACCAGATGCTAGCAGTACCTCTGCAGTTCTGATCATTAGAAGTGTCTCCTGATACAAAACTGCTTCTGGTCAAGAACTATAACTCCAATAAAGCCCCAAATTGTGAGGGTCCACCCAGCTGCTACTAGTGCCCAACAGCATCTCAGTGCTTCAGTACGAATCATGAGTAGTCAGGGTCTGAGATATTTAAGGCAACTCTCCAACATGAAAAGAAGGCTCTAAGCTTTTGGTTTTTCTAACCTCAGTATAAACAATGGCTAATCAGGGGCGTGGTGGTGCCCGCCCTATGGCAAACAATGGCTAATCAGGAAAATAAATATTTAAAAGAAAAAATATCCTAAACAACCTCATAGGGCCAAAAAAAGACATTAAAAAAAGAGAGAAAGAGAAACCTCAAAAAAACAAAAAAGAATTGAGAAATTAAAACATAAAAGAAGAAATGAAAAATCCAGCTAAAGCGTTGATGGACGGGGCCAGCAGGTGATGCAGTGGTTAAAGGCACTGGACTCCCATACGGCCAACCACAGTTCAAGTTCCAGACCTAGCGACTTGCTTTCTTGCTTTCTCTCTCTCCCCCATCTGGTCAAATAAAAATAAATGAATAAATAAATAAAATAAAATAGAAATAATTGTTTAAATGATTATTTTAAGAAGTTTAATAGTAAAATAGTAATTATTTAAAGAGCTGACGGACAAATGTGAGAAAATCATCCAAACAATTAAAAAAATAATAATAATAATAAGAGTAGAAAATAGAAAAGAAGCTTTGAGGATCAATCCAGGAAGGTAATTCTTTGACCAAAAACAAAAAATAGAAAACAAATTAAAATATTTTTTTTAAAAAATGCAATTTAAGGGACCAACAGTTAGCATGATGGCTATGTCGCTGGACTCCCATGTAGTCGACTGCAGTTCGCATCCCGGATCTGGTGGCCTAAAACTCACGCCGGGCGTGTATGCGTGCGTGCGTACCCAAGATCCCAAGAGGAGAACGGAGGAAAAGGGATTGTGGCATGGCCATCCACCCTGGGGGGTGATTTCTCGCTTTCTGTCTCTCTGTCTCTCTCTGGCGAGCGCGTGTGCCCTATAGCAAAAAAAAAAAAAAAAAAAAAAAAAGGCAATTTAAGAGACTCCCACAATTAAAAAAAAGGAGCTTCCATATTAAAAGGGCCATAAAAGGCCCAGCACAATGAACCCCTTCTACCAGGGTATGTATCACCATAATATTTCAGAACACTAAGGACTAAGAGAAGATCTACATACTCTCAGAGGAGAAAAAATAAACAGATCTACATACAAAGGAACAGGTAACAGAATGGCTTCTAAAAACATCACTGGAGCCAGCAAGATGGCCTAGTGAATAAGGGAGATGGATCCTAATGTCCAACCATGTGGTTCGAATCCTGACCTCTGGCTTAAAAAAAACACCTGGCACATGTGCCCCAAATCCCAACCAGATGGAGATAGGCAGAGGGGACTGTGGTCTGCACCACAACCCAGTGGCAGATGTTTTCTCCCTCTCCCTCTGCCTCTCTCAGGAAGCCCTGGTCAAAAAAAAAAAAAAATTTACTTTTTATTTCAAATATGTAAGGCTTCAGAAGTTTTTGTTATGTAAGCTCTCTCAAGAAGCTACGAGAGGCCAGCCAGTGGCATCGTGGTTAAGGCCCCGGACTCCAACATGGCTGACCATGGGTCGAGTCCTGAACCTGGCAGCTTATTTTCTTACTTTCCCTTTTTCTGGTGAACTGAAAATAAAAATGAGAATGAAAAAAAAAAGGCTACTATAGCGATGGACTGCATTGAAAGGAATGAACTGGCCCAGCAGCAGTAGCCCAGGCAGTATGGTCCTGCCACATGATACTGGATCCGTATGAGGTAAGTTCCAGGTTAGGATCCTGAGTATACTGTAACAGAACAGACTCACCCTTTGCCCTAGCTGGCCGGAGGTCTTAGGGGACAAGAGGAAGAATTGCAGTGTGGTGAGATCTTAAGGGTTATCTGTCTCTCAAGAAAAAGGAAAAAAAAACCTTAATTTAAAATCGTAGGGGGTGGACCAGGAGGTGAAATGGTAATTAAGGCACTGGATCCCACATGGCTGGTTATGCAATTTGAGTCCTGGACCCAGGGACTTGAAAACATGCTAGGAGCATGTGCATGTGGGCCCAAAATCCCAAGAGGAGAGTGGAGGAGCAGGGACTGCATCATGGCCATTCTCCCTGGAGCATGTGGGTAATTTCCCTTTCTCTTTCTCTCTGGTGAGTGCACATGCTCTATAGCCAAAAAATAAAGGGGGGGGGGGGTGATACTAGGGGCATTGGCCCTGCAGCACAGCTATTAAATGCTACACAGAGAAATACAAATTCCACATAGCTAACCAGGCTCCAAGTCCCGGCCTTCGCAGCTTAAAAAACAAAATGGGCACACGGCCAGAATTCTAAAAGGATGGAGAATTGGAGGAAAAAAAACTGTCGACTTGACCAGGTCCCATTAAGGGGTGCTTGCTCTCTCTCTCTCTTTCAAGCATGCACACACGCCATCTGGTATGGGGGTTTAAAAAAAAAAAGGGGGGGCGGGCTGTAAACCAAGAAAGAAAAGGCTTATGATATAGGAAAACGGTGACACCTCCCCACTCAGAAAGAAGCGAGACAAAGGAAATCCGCATAGAGCTGTCATCCCACAAGATGACAACTGTGTTTCAGGTATAGAGGGCAAACACTGCAGAATGAAATAAATCAGAAGGTTCTGGCAGAAATGTTTCAGGAAGTTAAGACCACTGGGAAAGCACTCTTAATATTCTGTATAAAATATCATATAGAACTATTTAGTTCTTTACATATGGTCCAGAACATCTTTGTAAAAAGTAAAATCAAAAATGTTTTCCTTAAAATGCTTCCAACATCTTTACAGATGTATGTGTGCGTGTGTATGTACGCACATGTGTATCCACCAATTAAAAAAATCTGTCTGGGGGGCCAGCAGGTGGCATGGTGGGTAAAGGGCACTAGGCTCCCACATGGCTGACCACGGTTCGGGTCAGGATGGACCTGGCAGCATGCTTTCTTGCTCACTCACTCACTCGCTCGCTCTCCCTCCCTCCCTGGTCAAATTTAAATAAACAAAAATGAATAAGTAAAGTTAAATCATTCTTTTAAAAAAATCTGTATAGAACTGTATACATCACCATTCCCTTGCTAAATATATAGGTGATTTTCAACAGCCTCTTAATATAACTTTGAGAAGGTAGAAATAACTACATATCCCCTCCTCTGGGTTATTCCAGACCAAGGTTTGGGGATCGTACTCTTAGATGAAAAAAAAAATTTGAAGTTCAGTTGTTTCTGATTATCTCTTAATTATTTGTATCATACTTACCACTAGGCTGGCTTTCTGTTTTTGTTTTTAAGCAGTTATTTTCTTATCATTTCAACTCATTAACAAAACATTATTGTAAATACTATGAAAGAGAGCACTCTTCAAAAACAATTGCTAGTTAAGCTCACTTTTATTGACAGATGCAAATATACAAGTTAAGCTGGAACTTTCTTTTTTTTTTTTTTTTGAGAGTTTTTTTTGCTATAGGGCGCGTGCACTCACCAGACAGACAGAGAGACAGAAAGCGAGAAATCACCCCCCGGGGGGATGGCCACGCCGCAATCCCTTCTCCTCCATTCTCCTCTTGGGATCTTGGGCACACAAGCACACGCACCCGGCGTGAGTTTAAGCCACTGGGTCCGGGACGCGAACCGCGGTTGACTACGTGGGAGTCCAGCGACATAGCCATTACAGCAACTGCTGTTCCCAAACTGGAACTTTCTAAGCCAGCAGGTGGCGTGGAAGTTAAGGCACTGGACTTCCACGTAGCCGACAATGGTCTGAGTCCCAAACCTAGTAGCTTACTTTCTTACTTTCCCTTTTTCTTTTTATCTCTAGTCAGGTTAAAAACAATAATAATTTAAAAAAAAAAAAAAAAAAAAAGGAGTATACTGCCTACGTTTTCCAGGCAGCTTCTAGAATGCTGATAAAATATCCAGTTCTTAATCTAGGTATATACAGGATATACTCATCTTGTGAAATTTGACTTGATTCTTGCGCAAAATTTAAGTTTACTGGGATCAATAGATGGCATACCAGTTACATCGCCAGACTCCCACATGAACATCTCAGCCCTGGTGGCTTGAAAATTACTCCAGGTGTGTGCATGTGTGCCCAAGATCCTGAGAAAAGAATGGAGATGGGATTGCAGCATGGCCATCCAGCCTGCTGGGGTGATTTCTCACTTTCCCTCTCACTACTCTCTCTCTATCCAGAGAGTACATGAAAAATTATTTGCTAATGATAATGTATATGGTAATATCTTTGTCTTCACCAACATGCACTGTATTTATGCTGGGAAAAGCCATGTTGTACACTGAAGATGTATAGTGATTAAATATAAAAAGTAAAAATAGGGGTGGCAGGTGGCATGGTGGTTAAGGGAGCTGGACTCCCACATGGCCAACTGTGGTTTGAACCCCAGATCTGGCAGCTTCCTTCTGACTTTCTCAGTCTCTTGCTCTGTCCTTCTATGGTCAAATTTAAATAAATAAATAAAGTTAAATTAAAATAAATAAAATAAAAATAATGCTTTTTTCATTTAAGTGTCATTCCTTTTTTAAATAAATATATATACATATGTAATATACATACACATATGTAATATATATACACACATGTTATATATACACATATGTAATAAATACACACACACACACACGTGTGTGTGTGTGTGTGTGTGTGTGTGTGTATATATATATATATATATATATATATATATATATATATATATAAAAATAACACTGAATGCCTGGAAAAGTGTGTCACAAAGTTTTGTGGGGATTTTCTTTTTCTTCTTTTTCTTTTTTTAAGAGAGATTTTTACTATAGGGCATGTGTACTTGCACAAGAGACAGATAGCAAGAAATCACCCCCCAGTGGTATGGCCCCACCACAATCCTTTTTCCTTCAGTCTCCTCTCGGGATTTTGGGCACTCACACACATGCACCCAGAGTGAGTTTTAAGCTGCTGGGTTTCGGACTTGAACTGCAGTCAACTATGTGGGAGTCCAGCGATGTGCTGGTCCCAGTAAGTCATAAGTTTTAAAGTAAGTCTTCATGGGTATTTAGGCATTAGCCTAGTCATTACAAACAGAGCTGGATAATGCAAAGATCCTACCCTCACAGAATATACATTCTGCAGTAGGACGCTCAGAGAAATGACAAGGTAATTCCACATAGAGTTTTCAGTGCTATAAAGAAAGCAAGTAAAGCAAAGAGATAATATTTAGGTATGCTGAAAAAGAAGGCACTTGGACAAGTACCTTAATAAAATGATGGAGCTAGTTATACTAAATGGAGAAAGAATATTTCAGGCAGAAGAAATAGCAAATACCAGAATGTTCCTTCCTTATTATTCAAGAAATAGTAAGTCCAGGATGGCTATATTGAATGACCATAAGGAAAAAAACTTCAAGAAGTATACAGGGATGAGTGTACATAGAATGTTAAAAGCCATGAAAAGAATTTCAATTTTATCCTAAAAAAATGAGAAGTACTAGGCAGTTTTAAGTGAGGGAACATTAACTTAATCTCATCTCACTTAAGCTTAAAATGAAGATGCAAATTTCTAATGCCATGTCTTTCTGTTACATATACTACAACAAATGTCTGCCACACTATAAATTGTCTCTTTCTTTAAAATCCACAATTAGATCTATGTACATAATGGCATAAACTATATGAACAATTAATCCAATTATTACATTATAAATACTGAAGATGAACACTACCGTTAAAAAATAAAATCTCAGGACCAGCAGTTAGCATAATGGCTATTTCACTGGACTACCACATAGTCGACCACGGTTCAAGTCTCGGACCCAGTGGCTTAAACTCACGCCGGGCACGTGTGCGTGCGTGCCCAAGATCCCGAGAGGAGCATGGAGGAGAAGGGATTGCAGCGTGGCCATCCCCCCTGGGGGGTAATTTCTTGCTTTCTGTCTCTCTCTGTTTGTCTGGCAAGCACATGTGCCCTATAGCAAAAACCTCTCAAAAAAAAACCTTAGGGACCAGCACGTAGCATGGTGGTTAAGGTGCTAAACACTCCCACGTGGCCAACTACGGTTCAAGTCCTGGACCTGGTGGCTTGCTTTCTCACTTTCTCTCTCTCTCTCTCTCTGGTCAAATTAAAATAAATGAATAAATAAAATAATTATTAAAAAAATATTAAAAAAATAAAATCTCATAGCTCAATTACACTACAGCAAGAGGTTCAATACCATTTACAGAATTAGTGTTAGGATGGTTCAGGTAAATCAGTAATTATATAAATTTAAAGTGTGCAATACTTTAGGGGAAGAAGCAATCACTACAAGATGAAATGAGTCACTGAAGCATTACGGGAATAAATGGCAACTCAGTTAACATGGCAACTTCTGGTTGAGCAGAGACCCTGAAGTACCCATCATTTTTCTAAGTTCATATGCAAACTGATACTTTAACAGATGCTACTCGGCTATGGAATTTGTATGTGTGGTGCATATGAGACGTAAACATGGATATGTCTTTGAGAACTGTCTACCTATAACTTACATACATTCATGTTGGCATATAATATTCAAAAAGGCTATAAACCAAAGTGTTCAATGACTAGAATTATCTACTGGGTCGGATTATAAGTAAATTTTTTTCCTTTTTATCCAAATGTATTTTGCTATTTTTCTACTCCAAATGTGCATCATTTGCTCACAAAAAGCAAATTAATAAATGCATTTGAAATGGATTTTCAACCTATCGTATACAGAACCTCAGTGACTATGAGATACAAGGACAAAATGTTCACATGACAACAGACATGTGTATACAGGCGGAAATGTCCAAATGTCTCTGAGGCAGAAATGTCCACATGCAGAAGCACAGATGACTATGTTCTATGACGTAACACTGTGTGTTTGAAGCACTGTGATAGGAAAACAAAGGATGGTGCTTTATTATACTTCCTTACGATCTAAAAATTATCCTGGCGAGGAATATACATTTCTTAAATAATGTCCTTTTCCTTTTACCTGTTTTCTCTCTTTAGGATTCAGAAGTAAGTACCGAGGATCAAAAACTATCTTGTGCAACTCCTTCTCCCATGTTGAAAAAGCAGACACCTTTAAAATAAAAAATGTATTGCTCATAATTAAGTTTGCTCTAAAAACGTAAAGGTCATAATTTTGCTTGAAATCTACAGGACATCTGTTTATAAAGGTGACATAAAAACCATTCTGAAGTTTCCATCACTAATGAATGACAAACAGCAGGAGGCTAGCAAAAGCAAATTTCCACACTAATTGGCTCTGAACATTTCTACATTATATAAAAATAACACACACTTAATTAGTTATTAAAATAACCACTACTGTGTGACATTTTAAAAATCAGTACATCAGAAAAAGCCTTGAAGATGTGCATTTTGATTTCCCATTCTTGCTCCAATCTTGTGAAGAATATTGTGATATTAATTTAAACATTAACACTTTTTCAAGTGAATCTGTGAATATAACCAAAAGGTTGAAATCCCTTTCTCAATTAAGCTTCTAACAATACCATAAAACATCAGTTCTTTAACCATAACTCATTCTCAAGATAGTAAAGGAAGAATTATAGATACCTTACCTATCCCAAGTAGTCCGCCATTCTGCAATGTTACTACTCGTCTTACATTACTCACCAAAATTTAATGACCCAATAAATGTTAAATGTTATTTGTACTTAAAAGAATAGTAAAATGGCATTTAGTTAAATATGATTAGCCAGGAAAAAGGCTGTTTCAAAAAAAGAACAGTAATTTGATAGGGTTCCCTTACCCCCCCCCCCATAACATGAGCACTAACCTTAGATTTGACCTTTTAGCAAGACATATTTATATTACTTATACAAAACAGAAATATCTCCCCCAAAGATTGTTTTCTGACCCCTCTCTCTAGCAGCATGTCCTTGAACTGCTTCATTCGGGCCTCCAGAGGGACAATGGCCCTTTCTCGGGCAGCTTTAATTTCAGCTTCCATGGCAGCTTCTTTCTCTAAATCAATGTCTTTATTATCGTCTCTCCTATAAAAAATAAAACATAAGGCATCAACTGACAAAATACTAATAAATAAATCTTACTAAAATTTTAAAATCAATGGAATTTTCAAGACTCACTACTGAGCAGCATATTTTTGGCAAAAACAAATTATAATGAGGGTTTCAAATGAACTCTAAGGAATAAACAACTTCCATTATAATAATAATATAAAAACTACAATGAGCTTCTAATGTTATTACAATGGCTGCACTGTCTAGAAAATATATATATATATCTTTAATGTGCTGTCTCCCTAACACTACTGATATACAAGTGAACTACTTTACTTTAAAAAAAAAAAAAAAAAAAAAAAAGGCTTTTCTAACATTGCAGTAAAATTCTACGTGTTAGAATCAAACACAACACAATATAATTTTTTTTGTTCTGAAATGACATACGAAGAACAGTATTTTCCAAAAATATTTTACATTATAAATACAGAAAATATTTTTAAAATCTAAAAAAATGGTATTAAGTGGTATTAATTCTTAGTAATTATTTTTAAAATAAAATTAAAACATCTGCAAACCTGGCCAAGTGGATATGTGAGATATATACCTTACCTTACCTACCTGCCATGTTTTAATTACTCACTTTCTGGGTGATAAAGTTGAGATTTAAGTTGAAGGACAGGTCCCAGAGAGCAACATGGGCCCAGGAGTAGTTAGGTGGAATTAGAACTGTTCATCAATGACTAAACTATTTCTCGTTTCTCCAAAAATGCACCTCAGGGCTAAGGGCAACTCTGTTGCTGTGTGATACTCAAGTGAGATTGTAAACATGAAGTCAAGTCACCTCTCAAATATATGTACTATGAAAAAGGCCCACTCTTATATTCAAAAAAGTAAATTCAATAATACCTGGGTGTATTTAAGCAGACTCTCATTCTTAAGTATAGTCTGCTAAGTATATTAATAAAGTTGTTTCATCTGTTCCCTACACAAACTTATGGGAATGAGTAAAGAGAGCATCTGGAAATTCAAAAACAAGCTACATGGATAACTGTATGTAGCCCAAGAGATTTAAATGGAGCCAAGGCTAAGCCACAAAAATAAGTGAGAGGTATTTAGTATCTCAGGGAATAAATCAAAAGAAATAGAAGACATAGTTCATGACCTGCAGGAACTTAGCGACATAGTCTGTGACCTAAGATATGCACAAAACAAACAGGTAAAAGCAATTTGCCAAACAATATACCCTCTTATAATAACTTATATAAGAACTATTTAAATAATTTAAATACATCCAAGAAATATAACTATGAAAACAACCTTTATCGAATTATGCTAAATGAAAATATCACAATACAAACTATCACTATCTATCTCAATAAAAGAAATAAAAGAAAACTAAGCCAGGAAAAATAGGCTTTTAGCTTTGTACCTAAATAGAGAAGCTCGGGCAATCCACATAAAGGACTTCTTTGACATTCTCCTGATAAAAGCAGTTAAAAACCTTACAGAGTTGTCTATAAGAACAAACAATTAAAAACAACCTAAAAGATTAACATTGTAGGAACATCCAAAATTATGGCACACAAACAGAATGAATACAGTCATTTGTAATTATTAAGAAAACAAATGCTTACTTTAGATATTTTGTTAAAGAATTCAAAAATCAGATAATCACAACTAATAAAAATATTTACACATTTGGTAAAGAACTAAAAAGTCAACTGCAAAAATAAAAGTTCTGTAACAATGCTAGATTACGAGTGATTCTCTTTAATATCTTAATTTTTTAATCTGTTTTTGCCAATAAACAAAATTTTTAAAAAGAATCACCCTTCATAGGGGTTGTCTTACTAATTTCCTTGCCATAATTTGGCTGCATTCAATCTGTCCTTTTCAGATAAAGACTATGATTAACCAGTCCCTAATAATGTCTTCAAACTTTCCTTTTAGCTGCTAAATAATGGTCACATCCCCCATCACACACATCCTCTACCCACCCTTCCACCCCCCATAATAAGTAACATCCACATTTTATCCAACTCTAGAGCACTAGCCAAGCTAATGCTTCTACATCGAGCAGTCTCTCTCTCTCTGAGCACTAACTAATAAGCTCACAGTTCCAACTCCTTACCAGGTATTAATGACCATAGACTCAAGGACTAGGTTAAGTCATCAGGTAAGTTTATATAGAGAGATAAGTCTGTCTGTTTTTCATGACATCTCTGCTATGGTGTCTGTTGGGGTCTATACTGAGGAGGAAAGTTTTTTTTTTTTTTATAAAATTCAGTCCAACACATTTCTAAAAACAACTAATTCTTAAAATCGTATTTGGTTTCATTAAGTCCTATTTGAAAAATCAAATCTTTTGCAAATTTAGCAACATAAGAGACACCACTTTTATATTATAAAACCGGTAATTAATGTCTGACCCAAGAGAACGATCAAGACTTCTGTCTCCTAAAAACATACACATTACCTGTCTCTTTCAATCACTAACTGATTATGATCTAACTAACTTATCAAAAGTAAAATCTACCTGAACTACACAAACTACATGTACTACTTACTTCCGTTTTTTTGCTTTAACAGGTTCGTCTTCATTCATTTCTTCCATTAGTTCTTGTTCTTCTTTAACTGCAAGACAAAATTTAATTAAACTTTGAGTAAAAAAAGCAGCAGGGCCAGATACCACATGGTCACCATGGTATAAATCCCAGGACCAGTCAGGCTAAAACATGCCAAACACACACGCAAGTGCACAAAATCCAACAGGCTGGAGGACTGGGATCTCAGCCTGACCAGACCCTGTGGAAGCTGCTCCTCTCTCCCTCTCATTCTCACATGTGCTCTAACATGAAGTAAAAAGTAAACCAAAAGAAATAAGCAAGCAACAACCAAATATTTAGGTATGAATTCTGCTAATCATTACCAGAATCATAGTACTTTAATAGTACTAGACAGAAGCTGCAGTTTCACTCACTTGCACTCATAGAGAACTGCCACTTTTGGATGGACAGCATTGTCGGGGTCGGATGCCCTGGCAAAAACATTTTGAATATCATTAAGAGCAATTATGCATATATTTCACAATGTTTTCTGTAAAAAAATGTACTTTTTGTATAAAATAACCACCTCTTAATGTTCATTGCTTATAAAACATATTAAAATACATTCGAATGCCACTTGAACATGGCATTGCCTCTTAATAAGATTCAGCTGTCTGTGATGCAGAAGTGCACAGCATTAACACGATGCTCTGCACGATACTAGGCCACATAAGAAGGCACCTGGTTCGTATCCCAAGGTCTTCCCACGCATGCCAAGCATACTAAGATAAAAATCACAGCAAGACCCTGTCAAACCTTGTCTCCCTCCACCCTCTGCCCCCCATCTCTGTCTATCTCCTCTTAGAAGAAACAGATACACCTAAATAAAATACTTTTTAGTACACGTACAGTTTTGCTTTAAAAAATGTACTAGTCACAAAAGGTGCTGAAAGACTCACTTAGGAACATTTAAGTAATATTAATGAGCATCAAGCAAGGATCAACAGTACCAGCACGTCTTAGGCAAACTAAAATCTTGACAAGTACAAGAGTGACACATACATATATTTTACGAAACACAATCTTTATCCAAACTCTCTGGATTTTTTTTTTTATCTATCACTGCACTCAAACCAGCATCAGATTCTAATTTTCCCTTTCTAAAATGTCTTATATTCTTGAAAAATAAAGTATTTCTAACTAGTCTCACATTTTCTTTCAAAATACTAAAAGAATGTCAAGTTAGAGGAAAAATTTCTTCTTACTCAGTTTCTTCATGTCTTCCATTCCTTTCTTATGAGGGGGCTCCTGAATAATTTTGTCAACATCTGCCCTTCCAATCAGATCATCAGGTCGGTCCCACATAGATAGACGAGTGGTAGGATTATAAAAGAAGACCCTCTCGTCACCAGTCCAAACAACACACCTAAGAATTGATTCAAGATATTATTATGTTAAGAAGACATATTTTATAACTAGGTCTTTTATTGTCAACCTGTCAAAAGGGGTGAGGAGCGAATTGTAAGGAAGAACATGTTCTTATTACAAATAGGTATTTATAGAGAACATGGCTTTTAGAACAGAAGAGAGTTAAATGGTTAAGGCAAAAACAGCAGCTCTACACATTAACAGAGTAAAAGGAAAAAACCAAAGCAATTTGTGATCAAAGCTTAGGAACCTGGTATGACATTCAATTTGAGAGTACTAAATGTTAAACTATCAACAAAGGATAAGTTTAACGGCAACAAGTAATTGAAGTTAAAGCTAAAGAACAGACCACAGCACACTATCCATTACACAGTAGTTTTCAATATTTCCACAAACCAAAATTACATACTCAAATGCCACCTTTTATAAAGCCTTTAACATCTGATTGTGCCTAAGATAAAAAGCTGTGCTAGGGAACCATAGCATATTGGTACTGTTAACTTCAACTAGAAAATCCAGAGAAAATACAAAAACCAAGTACATGAGGATGCTGTAAAGTTAAGAAAATAAATCAATAGACAAAAGTACGGAGGAGACTCAAAATTCAAAGTAGCAATTGCAATGGAAAACGTTTCCCATTTCCCTCCCCTCACAGTTCTGACCTGAGGATGGTCCCTAGCTACAGAATGATATGGAGGCAGCAGCACAGGAAGGTAAAATTTCAATAGATAGAAAGTGTCTACAATCTAAAGTTAACCAACAGCTGTCAGGCCCAAGGTGCCACAGATACTAAAATTACCAAAGTTTCCTATATGTCTAGTTATTTCCTGTTAAAAAAACTTAAGTTCTTAAGTTATTTAAGAACTTAAAAGCAACGGTAATAACTAGATTTCATGAAATTCACTTGAATGAAAAAACAGTTCTCTGTATAAAAAGAATAATACTTTAGAAAATTAAAAATAAGATTCAACTGGATTGGCTCAAGAGCAGTATGGACATAACAGAGAAAATAGTGAACTAGAAGATGGATCAATAATTATAGCATTTGAAAAACAGAGGAGAGGGGCCAGCAGGGAACATGATGATGGTTGAGTCGCTGGATTGACTGCAGTTTGAGCCCTGGACTTGGTGATTTGAAACTTATTCGGGGCACCTGTGTGTGTATGCCCAAGATCCCAAGAGGAAAATGGAGAAGGGACTGTGGTGTGGCCATTTCCCTGGGGGTGATCCCTCGCCTTCTGTCTCCCTAGCAAGTGCATACACTCTACAGCAAAAATCTCTAAAAAGTTTGAAAAAAGAAAAATAGAGGAGAAAATAATGAACAGAGTCTTAAGAACGTATGGGACTATAATAAACTGTCTAACATACAAGTCATTCAAGTCCCCAAAAAAGAGAAGAGAATAGAAAGAAATAAATGTGAAGACATGGTTCAAATTATCTGCCTATTTGGTAAAAGATATAAATAAATATTCATACTGAAGTTGTTCAGCAAATCCCAAATAACAAACTTCAAGAAAGCCTAAAATCAAACAGGTAAAGAGCCAGCAGGTGGCGTGGAGATTAAAACAGCTGAATCCCACATGGCCAACAGTGCAGTTCCAGTCCTGGATGTGGCGGCTTGAGTATATGAGTGTGTGCCCAAGATCTCAAGAAGAGAATGAGGACAAGGGATTGTGATCACCCATTTGCAGGGTGATATCTCTCTCTCTGTCTAGAAAGCACAGGTGCCCTATAACAAAATTTAAAAAAAAAAGTTAAAATCAAAAGAAAAAACCTTGATAAAATAGAAAAAAATAAATGCACAATACATAGAAAGAATGACTCAAATGACCATGAATTTCTTACTGGAAAGAATAGAGTCCAAAATATAGCAAAATGACATGTTTAAATTTCTGGGTCAAAAAACTGTGAGCCTAATACTCTATATCTAGTGCAAATATCCTTCAGAAACAAGGCAAAAAAGATATACTTAAAGGAAAAAGAGAACTTGTCCTCAGAAGATTTGTTGTATAAAGTCTTTATGCTAATAGTAAATAAATCTTTAAAACTAAAGAAAAAAAAAAAAAAAACACCTGAATCTTTAGAAATGAAAAACATAAGATTTTTGCACTAAGTTCTTAAAATATATATGAAAATGTATTGCCTGATAAGAGTTTTCATGTATGTAGTATTAACATACAGGCCAAATGAAACGTAAAGGCTAGTGGTTGTAAGGTTAAAAAAGGTTGTAAGGTAATAGTAGCAAGGATTCCACATTCTGTGAAGTGGCACAATATTAACTACAAGTAGACTGTGAGGCAAGGTATGTACAATGTAATCCTCAGAGAAACAACTAAAGAAATAATGTAGACAGATATCACCAAAAAGTCAATAGATAAATGAACTGGCAGAGGAGATATAAACAAAAGATACCACTACAAACTGTCTTTAAGAGATTCACTTTAAATATAAAGTCATATGACATTTGAAAGTAAATGAATAAAAATGATTAACCAGGGCCAACAGGCCGTATAGTGATTAGAGCTCTGGACTGTCACCTGGCCAACCACGGTTGAGTCCAGGACCAAGCGGTTGGCTTTCTCACTTTCCCTCTCTGTCTCTCTCTAGTCAAGGTTAGAAAATACTAATAACGGGGTCAGCAGGTGGCATGATGGTTAATGCTCTGGATATTCCCACACTGCCAACCACGGTTGGAGTCCCAGACCTGGTGGCTTGCTTTCTCAATTTCCTTCTCTCTGTGTGTCTGTCTTTCTCTGATCAAATTAAAATAAATGAATGAATAAATAAAATTAAATAAATAATTCCTTTAAGAAAAAAAGAAAAGAATGAAGAGAATTATTTTTTTAAAAAAATAAAAAACATTCTCTGAATGCACAGCAATGAAATCTATAAATTAAGGTACCTAGAAAAACACCCAATATTTGGAAAGCAACAGACTTTTAAATAATTTATGAATCAAAGACAAAATCCACAAAGTAAACTTTAAAATAACGTGAACTTAATGTCAACACAATATAACGTATCAAAATTTGCATGCTGCCAGTAATGCAGTATCGAGAAGAGGATGTATGGCTTTAAATGCATCTATTAGGAAAAACAGAGAACTATACTAATGACCTAAGATTCCACAGTAATGAAACAGAAAAGAAGCATAGAGTAAACCCAAAATAAGTAAAAGATGACAAAACTAAAGTAAAATGACAAACTTTTAGCTTCAGTGATTAAGAACACAAATTACCACGAACTCTAATGAAAAAGGGGGTATCACCAAAGATCACAGAAACATTTTTTTTTTTTAGAGGTTTTTGTTATAGGGTGCGTGCGTGCACTCCCCAGAAAGACAGAGAGAGACAGAAAGCGAGAAATCAACCCCCAGGGGGGATGGCCACGCCGCAATCCCTTCTCCTCCATTCTCCTCTCGGGATCTTGGGCACACACAGACATGCCTGGCGTGAGTTTAAGCCACCGAGTCTGGGACTTGAACCACGGTCGACTACATGGGAGTCCAGCCATTACGCTAACTGCTGGTCCCCACAGAGACATTTAAATGACATTTTAAAAAAGTGAAAATTTCATGACAGATTGAACATAAAAAAATAAGTACAATTTCTTAGAAAATATAACTTACCTAAATTTACACAAAAAATAAACACGTGAATGACTGTGAAAGAATTTTAACTTAACAAAGACATTCCCTGAAAAAAAAATTCCAGTCCCAAATGGTTTACTTATTAAGGGGAATATAATATCCTCTTACACATTCTTCAGTATACAAGAGTGGAAATCACCAATCACTACTCAATACCAAAACCTAACAATTATAAAGAAAAATTATAGAAAAACATCCCACATAATCTAAATATAAAAATCCTTGGGACCAGCAGATGGCATAATGACTACATTGTTGACTCCCATGTAGTCGATAGTGATTCAAATCCCAGACCCGACTGCTTAAACTCACTCAGGGCACATGTGCATGCGTGCCTAAGATTCCAAGAGAACAGAGGAAAAGGGACTGCGGCGTGGCCAGTCCCCAGGGAGTGATTTCTCGCTTTCTGTTTCTCTGTCTCTCTCTTTCTCGTGAGCGCATTATTTATACATTCAATCACTATACACCATTTAGCTTATAGAGTTTACCCAACATGAAATACACCACAGACCAGTCCAGTTGAGAATATTATACAAGTTATCAATAGGTAAATCACTTTTGTGACCCCGAAATGTCCTATTTTTCTCCCTAATTTCCTTCCTTACGCTCTTCCTCTCTTCAAAACCCCCACACTGTCTCCAGTGTCCATTAACTATTTTTAACGCTTTTATGCCCTCCAATCTTTCAGTCTTTTTCATAGACTGCAGATAGTATATGTTTAATGGAGACATACAATGTCTCTTTCATAGCCTGACTTGCTTCACTCAGCAATAAATCTTCCATATTCATCCACTTTCTATCAAATGCCAGGGTCCTATTTTTTTTTAATAGCATTCCATGGAGTGTATGTGCCACACTTTTTCAATCCATTCTTCTGTTCATGGACATTTGGGTTGGTTCCATGACTTAGCAATCGTGAATAATGCCTCAATAAACTAGATGTGCAAGCACTTTTCCGACTTATTATTCTCCTGTTCTTTGCGTAGATTACCAGGAGTGGAACTGCTGAATCATATGGTAGTTCTATCTGTAGGTATGTGAGGAACCTCCATATTGTTCACCACAGTGACTGGACCAATTTACATCCCTACCAACAGTGTAGGAGTGTTCCCCTTTCACTACAACATTTTTTTAAATTTTGTTTTATCTCTCAGAGATAGAGAGAGAGATAAAGTGAAAAAGCAAGTTCTCAGGTCCAGGATTCAAACCATGTTCAACCATGTGGGAGTTCAGTGCCTTAACCAACAAGCCACCTGTCAGCCCCAAGATGACTCCTTTCAGCTCTTTCATTTAGCACTGCACTAGCAGCCCTAGAGATAAGCAAAGAAAAAAGAACTAGAAGACATAAAAGATGAGTAGAAGGGGGCCAGGTGGTGGAACAATAGTAACTGAAGTGGACCTACATGGGAAAAGCCCCGGATTCACATCCTAGTATTTCTCTGAGCATACCACAGCATGCATGACCTTAATCTAGGCCAGCTGAGACTGAAGATGACTGCAGTATTACAACCTCCTTGTGGAGATACCCTTTCTCCTGACACACAGGAGAAAAAGACTGAAAAAAAAAAAAAAGACCAGAAAAGAAAAAATAAAGGCATTCCTATTTAGAGAAAATTCCAGGGAATCCATAAAACTACTGTAAGAAATGAGTTTATTAGCAAGGCTAGAGGATACAAAATTAATACATGATAATTAATCCCTTCCTTATTTACTAATAGCAATCAATTAAAAATTGAAATTTTGCCAGAGAGAGAGAAAAACCACATCCTGTGGGATATAGTCATGCCACAATCCCTTTTCCTCTACTTCCCCTTCCCATCAGAAGTTTGGACATGTATGCGCGTGCATCGAGTGTTTTTCATGCCACCACCACAGTTAGCCACGTAGAATCAAACTCTTGGGGCCAACAGATGACGTAGCGGTTACATCACTGGACTCCCACATAGCCAACCTTGGTTCAAGTCCTAGATCTGATGGCTTGAAAATCATGCTGGGCATGTATGCATGCATGCCCAAAATACCAGGAAGAGAATAGAGGAGAAAAGACTGTAGTATAGGATGATTTTTCACTTTCCCTCTCACTATCTCTAGCTCTGTCTCTCCCTGGCAAGCACACATGCCCTAGGGCAAAAACTTTTCAAAAACAAAAACAAAAAAAGAAGCTTCTCCTAACCAAAGAGTACAAATGAACATCAGTAAAAATAGTAACTGGAAAGAAATATGAAATGTATTTAAATCTACAACTTAATACTCAAACCAACTCATTCTGAAAACTGACAAATCCTTATTTTCCTTTACAATATGAACTTCTAAATAATTAATGCTGATGAAGGGAAGTATCTCTTTATTAAGTAATAGAGGAGTCAGTAAGTAAAAGGGAATAAAAGAAATAAACCACCACCACTTTCAACCCTTAACAATTTATTTTTTTAAGGAATTATTTAGTTTTTTTTTTTTTTTAAAGAATTATTTTTTTGTTTATTTTAAAGTGACCAGAAAGGGACAGAGAGAGAAAAAAAGTGAGAAAGCAAGCCACCAGGTTCAGGACTTGAACCACAGTCAGCCTGTGGGAGTCTAGCACCCTTAACCACCATACCACCTGCCAGCCCCTAGTTGTATTAATTATTATTTTTATTTGTTATAGAGCATATACATTCACCAGAAAGAGAGAAACAAAGAGACAGAAAGAAGTGAGAAAGAAAGTAAGCCACCAGGTCCAAGACTCAAACCGTAGTTGGTCATGTGAGAGTCCAGCGTCCTAACCACCATCTGCTGGTCTAACAATGTAATGATATAAAACAGAGTTTTTCAATCTCACACTATTGACATACTGGGCCAACACTGACAGGTACTTAATTCTTGCTGAAGCTGTCCTATGCATGATAGGATGTTCAGGAGCCTCCCTGGCTGCTATATACCAGATACTATTAAACCCTCTCCAAGTTATGACACCAAGAAGTATCTACAAATATTGCCAAATGTCTGATCCTGTTGAAAACCTATCATCTAAGCAGTAATGATCAACAGATGCTCATATCACAACAAAAAAAAGAGAGAGAGAAGGGCAATTAGACACATCCTAAGGGAAAGGTGCACAACTGTTTATGAACTAACCTTATCAAAAAGATCAAACCTAGGGATGGCTCCATAGCCTAATGGTGTCAGATCCCACATGGCTGAATGTGGTTTGAATTCTTACCATGGCAGCTTGAAAAACATACTGGGCACCTGCTCATGCCCCAAATCCCCACAGGAAGAAGAAATGGGAGGAGAAAAGATTGTGGTATGACCAAGCTACACTGAGGAATGCCTCCCCAACCCTCCCGCCCTCCCGACATATACACACACACACACACACACACACACACACACACACGTGCACGCATGCACCTCTGGTGAATATACATGCCCTCTAGCAATTAAAAAAAAAAAAAAGATCAAATTGAACCTGATCATTCCTCTGGATCTGCTTGCTAGTTTATAGAAAACTCAGGTATGGAGAACCCTACCAAACAATACCTAGGGGATACAATAAAATCCAAATTTGGGGATGATATAGGAAAAGCATACTTACTTCTTCATTAACAAAAACAAGAAAAAAAGCACAAAGAAAAAAGTTGAAAGAAAAAGCTGGGACCAGCAGATGGTATAATGGTTACATAGCTGGACTTGCACGTGGCTGACCACATTTTAAGTCCCAGACCTGGTGGCTTCAAACTTACACTGCTGGGCACATGTGCACGTCCAAAATCCCAAGAGGAGAATGGAGAAGGAATTCTGGGTGGCCATCCCCCAAAGGGTGATTTCTCTCTATCACTCTCTGTCTCTCTGGTGAATGTACACACCCTGTAGCAAATAAAACTCTCTTAAAAAAAAAAAAAAAAAAGAAAGAAAAGAAAAGAAAAGAAAAGAAAAGAAAAGAAAAGAAAAGAAAAGAAAAGAAAAAAAGAAAGAAGCAACTCACTGCAATGTGTGGTCTATATATGAATTAAATAAGCTGGAGCAAGAAAATACAGGAAGCACTGATGTGGAAAAAGAAAGAGTAGGGAAAACCAAGCCAAAGTTAAAAAGTAGACCATTCAACACTTAGATTAAAAGATATAACTTCGGGACCAGCAGTTAGCGTAATGGCTATGTCGCTGGACTCCCACGTAGTCGACCGCGGTTCGAGTCCCGGACCCGGCGGCTTAAACTCACGCCGGGCGCGTGTGCGTGCGTGCCCAAGATCCCGAGAGGAGAATGGAGGAGAAGGGATTGCGGCATGGCCATCCCCCCTGGGGGGTGATTTCTCACTTTCTATCTCTCTGTCTCTCTGTCTGTCTGGCAAGCGCACGTGCCCTATAGCAAAAACCTCTCCAAAAAAAAAAAAAAGAAGAAAAAAAAAAAGATATAACTTCACACAGTACTGTAAATGTATTTCAGTAGAGGGTATATATTTAAAATATTTTAAGCAATTAAAATTAGATTCAAAGACCTGGCAGATGACATGGTGGTTAAGGGCACTGGACTCCCACGTGGCTGACAACGGTTCGAGTCCTGGACCTGAAGGCTTGCTTTCTCTCTCAGTCTTACTCTCATTCTCTCACTCTGTCACTCTGATCAAATTTTTTAAAATAAAGTTAAATAAAATAATTCCTTTAAAAAAAAGAAAAAAGTAGATACAGGGTCCAAAACAGTTTAAGTCTATAATCATGAAAAATATTAATAGAGGGGGCCGTGAAAAAGAGTATGACACCTGTAGTAACTGAACAATCAAATATAGCAAATTAAGAACTAAAACAGGGAGCAGACAAAAATATATTTGATACATACTCTTTTACACAGTTTTTTCCTTCTATATGATGAACAATGTAATGATCAATATATGATTAAAAGAAAAATCTTACTAATTAAGCTAAATACATACCATGGAGTACCAGGAATTGGGGTAGTAGCTACTGGCTTTGCTTTCTGAGCAGCCTTTTCTTCTTCAGTCATCTCCTCTTCTTTGGGCTCCTATGGCAAATATCACCCCCATTTAATCAATATGACAAAATATACTTGAACATTTTACAAAAAAATACTTAAAAACATTCTGCAAAGATTAGTACCACTGCAAATACCCCAAAGGGTAATCAATACAAGATCTATTGCTAAATAGGGAAGGAAAGACCCCCAAGTAGAAATTTCCCAAGGAAGGTCCAAATAAATCCTTCTCTTTACAAGAGCAAAATTCAACAATAGCTGAAACCAGTAGTAGCAATTGGTCCTATCCTGCATAATCACTAACCATGTACTTTGGAGCAAAAATGGCAAACTACAGTGTAGAAAATTAGTGGAGATCTTTTTAAGTTTTTTTCTTATTTCTGCTACCCATTCCTACTACTGAAACATGACTACCATTGGCCCCTCACTGAATAAAGGAATGTTTCAGAAAGCAGAACTCCTTTAGTGCTATAAATTTTGGATCACCCTATGAAAGGACACAACATCAGAGAGGACAGCTAGAATATATCCGATACTGGGCCAGAATATATCCAGTATTGGGCCAGCAGGTGGTGTGGAGGTTAAGGCGCTGGATTCCACATGGCACAGTTTAAGTCCCAGACCCAGGAGCTTTAAAATCATGCCAGATGTGTCTGTGTGTATGCCCAAAATCCTGAAAGGAAACTGAAGAAGAGACTGAGGCATGGCAATCCTCCCTGGGTGGTGATTTCTCACTTTGCCCTCCTCTTTTTGTCTCTGGCAAGTACATGCTCCCTATAGCAAAAAGGTAAATAAATAAATAAAAATCCAACATTCCGCAAATATGAAGGTGAACTTATAATTTTAACATGTACCCGTCTGCAAGCCTGGCTAGAGAGCAGATCCAACCTCTGGTCCAAGGGCCTTGTTTTGGGTGAGCCTCAATTCAGTATAAAAGATAATGTTGTAAAACTTTCAAAGGAAAAATTAAAACGTCAGAAACCAGCAGATGGCGTAATAGCTATGTCACTAGATTCCCATGTAGTCGCCCACCGTTCAAGTCCCAGACCAGTGGCTTGAAACTCATGCCAGGTGTTTGTGCATGTGTGCCCAAAATCACAAGAGAAGAATGGAAGAGAAGGGACTGCAGCATGGCCATGCCCCCTCGGCGGCAATTTCTGACTTTCTGTCTGTCTCTCTGGGAGCACACGCACCCTATAGCAAGAAAGTCTCTTAAAATATAAAAAAGACGGAACCAGTAGTTAGCGTAATGGCTATGTCACTGGACTCCCACGTAGTCGACCGCGGTTCACGTCCCGGACCCGGTGGCTTAAAACTCACGCCGGGCGCGTGTGTGTGCGTGCCCAAGATCCCGAGAGGAGAATGGAGGAGAAGGGATTGCGGCGTGACCATCGCCCCGGGGGGTGATTTCTCGCTTTCTGTCTCTATGTCTCTCTCTCTGTGTCTGGCGAGTGCACGCGCCGTATAGCGAAAAACCTCTCAAAAATAAATAAATAAATAAATAAATAATAAAAAAGAAGTTAAAAGAATCCGGGCTAGCAGGTGGTGTAGAGGTTAAGGTACTGTATTTCCACATGGTCAACTGCAGTTTGGTTATCAAACCTGACAACTTGAAAATCATGCCACGCATGTGTATGTGTGTATCCAAAATCCTAACTGGAGAATAGAGATCTGACCACCACCCCCACCGCCCCCGGAAGTGATTTCCCACTTCCCCTTTCTGTTTCTGTCTCTCTCAAAAGAGTGTACATGCCCTATAGCAAAAAAAAATTTTTTTTTAATTTAAAAGAAGTTCAAGAATCCTAAAATTTCAGAGATCAAACTTACAACAATTATTTAAAATATATCAAATAGATACCCAGTTACAAGCAAATTGTACCAAAAAATGATTAATGCTGGTTCTCAGGCTAACAGGTGGTGCCTTTTACCTCCTTAATCTCTTTTATAGGTTCTTCTTTAGAATCCTCCTCTTCTGTCTCCATTGGCAGAGGTTCTTCAGAGGGTTCTTTAATTGGCTCTTTTATCTTCTCTTCTAATTTTTCTATTAAAAAATTAAGATGTCACTCAAAGATTTTAATGTAATATTCTGAGAACTTTTAGAGAATAAGCAGTTAAGAATTAACTTACTAAAGATCAGTTTAACCATAAAGAGAAAATGCCTCTAATCTAATGCTCACCTTCAAATACCTTGCTATACTAATCAAGAAATGTTAGAGAAGACCTACTAGCTTCAAAAGGACAAAAAAAAATCTTTTAAGTCATTCATACTATCATTTGTAGCAACCATTCATTTTACTGAAAGCAATCAGATACAAAGACGTTTAGAAACAGAAATCCTAACTTGTGGGCCAAGCCAGTGGCACTGGTGGTTAAGGCAGCTGGAACCAACATGTCCAACTAAGATGTCCCAGACTCAGTGGCTTGAAGATTATGCCAGGTGTGTGTGCGTGCACACCTAGAGTCCCAAGAGGATAAGGGACTGCAGCATGGTCATCCCCTATGGGGATAGGGGATGCTTTCTCACTCTCTCTCTCTCTCCAGCAAGCACACACACATAGCACATTTTAAGATTTTTTTTTTTTTGAGAGATTTTTGCTATAGGGCACATGCGCTCTCCAGACAGAGAGAGACATAGAGAAAGAAAGTGAAAAATCACCCCCCGAGGGGGATGGTCACGCCACAATCCCTTCTCCTCCATTCTCCTCTCAGGATCTTGGGCACGCACGCACACGCGCCCGGCATGAGTTTTAAGCCACTGGGTCCCAGACGCGAACGGCGGTCAACTACGTGGGAGTCCAGCGACACAGCCATTATACTAACTGCTGGTTCTCTTAAGAATTTTTTTTAAAAAAGGAAATAGCAGCTTGTGATACAGAAAACTATGAGTTTTCTATGACTCTAAGGGCCTACATTCTTTTTCTTCAGAATACATACAACACGCACATTGCTTCCTGATTGGCACTATCACAGTAAGAGTAACAATTATGTGATATAATAATTACATACTTCCTGATGACAGTAAAATATTATGTACATATGTACTATACTTCTCTAAATCAAAGAACATGACAAACATGCCAGCGGAAGAACAGGCTTTTCAAAATAAATACCTATCTACCAACTCTGTAGAAATAATTCAACAAGTACATTAACTTTTTAAATCTCTCAAAAATGTTAAAAAATTTTAAACTCAGAATTTCAAGTAACGTTCTACTTAATATAGTTCACATTCTGTCCCAAGTCATCACAGTTTCTATACCTTTTTCCTTTAGTTCTTGAGGTTTCTCCCAGGTTGATTCTAATGTTCTATTATTATAATAGTAAGTCTTTCCATCTGCTGTTTTATATTCAGTCCACTCAGACACTGCTGTTGCTCCAGCTAAGGTAGCAGGTGAAGCTGCAATGGCAACTTGGGGATGTATCATTGGTACAATAGGAGGGGCCATTCCTGGCAATACACCTAAAAAAGAAGGATAAAAAAAATTAGATCCACACATCATATTTCGATACATAATAAACTCTAAGATGAACTAAATATTTCTATCATATATAAACAAATGGGCTAGATGGAACTAAATATATGTATATATAAAAATATATATACACACACACACATAAAAGTGATTTAAATATTACTTAAAATTGTAGCTCCCTGGTCTTTTAGTTCTACTGCCTAAATTACAAAGAGAAATTCAACACAAAGCACTTTAAGAGAAAACTGAGTCTCACCTATGACAATGTTTTAGCATAATAAATTATTAAAAATCATGGTACTTTCTCTACTTCTAAATAAAAATAAATTTTTATAAAGATAATTTCTTCAATTCCAATGAAATCAAGACAAGATACTAAGCATTTTCCTGAGGCAAAATTAGTTTCAAACTTTAAGATACCTGAAAGTATGTGAACTAAATTCTGTTTTAAAGTAGACTGAATTTATCAAATCAAGTTAGATATCATTTTAAGCTATAAGCTTACTCTTTTCCTAACAGAATGCAAAACTGCATCTACTTTTTAAAAGATAAGCCAAGATTCGTATTTCGTTCAAGACAGCTATATACTGATGCTATATAAATAAAACACTATTAAAATTAGGATACAAGAATCAAAACTTAAGAAAAAAGAAACCTCAAGCCCTATACCGAAACTTAAGTTTCAGGTAGTTATCTCACATCAATAACTTTAAAATGTAAATATATACTATACACACGAATATTCACACACATATACTCACTAGCATGCAAGCATAATCACATCACTTTACACATGAAAATGATTTTTTTATATTTAACTTAAAAACACATCAAAAATAAAATTAAATGTTATGAATATGAGAATGAAGTTGTTTACACTTATTACATAAATTAAGATATAAAGTGATCTGACCTTATTTGCTTTTGTGAACCAAAGAAGCTAACACTACAGGCAATTGGGAAAATTAAGTGTTGGCCAAATATGACAACTGTGTTTATAACTGCTCATTAAAAAGAAAAATATAAAAAAATCCACTCACTTGGGCAAAAATAAATAAATAAAAGGATAAACAACAACATTCACTACCATGCCAACTTACAGACAAAACAAACTAAGATGGTTTTAAAAATTACCGGTCTTGGTGGTAGCGACTGTCTTTACATACGGGCAGCTGACTATTTGCATCATTGCTACACCTGTAAAATGGATAAGCAAGCATACGTTGGAAAGCTGCCATTGAATGTCGGCTACCACTGGGATTCAGGGAAATAATTTACCACTACAATTTTGAATGCTATTTTCAATGGAAAAGACCAAGAATAGACTAAACTCTCTTTGTTTTACATTTTATGGGAAATGGTGCCAAATCCAATGATAGTTAATTCTAAATCATAACATCAATTACCTTTTTATCAAACCAGCTCTGACAATGCTGAAGGAGTCTCAGGAGTTTAAATTCAACAAAAGAACGCCCCTTCATTATATATATGTAATAAATCCTCATATGGGACATTTTTCCACAGGACATCAAACCTATGCTGCTGTTGCTTAGATACCAGTGAGAGGTAGATGCACCAGGACACTGACAAGATACTTTCTCTATGCTGCGACTAAAGTTGAAACTACATGCAGGAGCTAAGGCATGGAGAACAACTGCACAGAAGTAGAAAGGAGTAAGATAGGGCAAAGAAGGGTGGGAGAAGTAAGAAGGAAGGAAAGTATGAAATGGATCCAAATATTTCACTGCAAATAATGCTTTAAGTAAAAGAAAAGCAAAGATGGAGGAGAGGGTAGCATTCAACTAATGACAAAATAGCCATTTTGAGTGCCTGCACTATGGAATCCCATGGGCTGGGAACAATGGAGGCAGGCTAAAACATTAAGAAACATACAGTCCTTTTAATATTGCTAATGACTATATGGGCTGCTAGCTGCAGAAATCGCTATCGTTTAAGCTGGCTTAAGAAGTAGCACTTGTATTAAACAATAGAAATTACGTACAGTTCTTAGAAGAATGAAGACTCATCATGATGCTTACAATGGTGATAAAAAAGGGAATGAAAGGAAAAGCTGGAAAACTAAAACTGATTAATTAAGGAAATTCAAAGTTGATAGTAAATTTTAAAGATTTTTAAAGGAAAAGGCTGACGGCTAAAGAAAAGTGTGGGGAGATTACTTTTATTTTTTAAGCTGAAAAAAACTAAACATATTTTGATACCCATAAAAATTAAGAATAACAATAAACTACTTTCGTCATGAAAAGAACAGGAAAAGAAACTTCTAACTCAGTAAAATTAAAATTAAATCTCTGATTTTATAAATAATGTAACTATGTTCACTCACACACACACAAAAATACTGCCAATTTTTGAAAATTGCCTTCATTTCTCAATTACTACTTTATATAAAGAATATTAAAGCTAAACTTTCTATTTGCTTTTAACCTAAAATAAAACACTGGATCAAAAAAGCATGCTGAGTAAAATTACACATATAGCTTTATTATCCTAACATTTTAAGAAGGCAATGAAAAAAACCCTTTTGGTTAAGAAAGTTACAGCAAGTATTAAATTTAAATGAGTGGAAATGCTGACACCTACAGGACCACTGAAACTATTACACCAGCACTAGAAATCTAATTCTTAGAAAATGAACTTGAGTCTCAAAGACAGTTCTCCAAAGCCATCATCCAATAAAAAAAAAATTTTCATGTGTGGGGGGGAGTTGCTATAGGACGCATGCGCTTGCCAGAAAGACAGAAAGACGGCGAGAAATCACCTCCCAGGGGGGATGGCAATGTCACGATCCCTCCTCCTCCATTCTCCTCTCGGGATCTTGGGCCCGCACACACACGCACCAAGTATGAGTTTAAGCCACCAGGTCCGGGACTCAAACCGCAGTCAACTACGTGGGAGTCCAGCAACATAGCCATTACGCCAACTGCTGGTCTCCCCAAAAATAATTTTAATTATACAATTTAAACAGCAAAAAATCATATATATTCATATTTAAGCTTAACTGCCATTATTTCACAGAACATTTCCATTTGACTTTCAACACACAGACCATACTGTAAAGTCTGTTTCTTCTCAAGCGAAAGAGATAAAACTTAAAATTACCTCTCAAGAAGATTACACTCGGGAACCAGCAGTTAGCGTAATGGCTATGTCGCTGGACTCCCACGTAGTCGACCATGGTTCGCGTCCCGGACCCGGTGGCTTAAAACTCATGCCGGGCGTGTGTGCGTGCATGCCCAAGATCCCGAGAGGAGAATGGAGGAGAAGGGATTGCGGCGTGACCATCCCCTCTGGGGGGTGATTTCTCGCTTTCTGTCTCTATGTCTCTCTCTGTCTGTCTGGCGAGCGCACATGCCCTATAGCAAAAACCTCTCCAAAACAAAAAAAAAGTTAAAAAAAAAAAAAAGATTACACTCATACCATGAATCCTCAGAAAAAAAGCCATGCATCTCATTTTTAATCATTTTTAGTTTTAAAAGAAGCATCTGTCCAATTTTCCTATAACTCTGTTCCCAAATTATGCTCTATTAGGAAATTCCTTTAAGCATTATAGATAATCCTGTTGTTATTTAAAATTCCAAATAAGATTTTACAATTCTAGAAGTGGAAACCCTACAATCCTAAACAAATTTACTGTCCTCCAATTCCACCCCTTATTCTTGTATTTTATCTAATTCTTCTACTCTTTCCCTTCATTTTGTTTGACTTCCATAATCATTCTCATTAGAACCATACAATACTATTTCAAACAAAATTTAAGGAGCCAAGATAAACACATATAAATCCCTCCTGTTTACCTTACTGCTTGGTTGAAATAAGAGTGAAAACAGAGTGAGCAAGACAGATAGAGGAAGACAGAGATCTCACTGTACATAAAACCAAAGATTTGGAGAGGAAAAAAATGTCTTTTTCTTTTCACTAAAACACCTTGTAGAACCTAATTAAAAAGAAAAATGAGAAAAATAAATGAATACCAGAAATGCCTTAATACATAAACAAAGAGTTTTTCTGAGCGATTTTTGCTGTAGAGCATATCCACTCACTGGAGAGACAGAGAGAGATGGAGAAAGAGAAAGTGAGAAATCACCTCCCAGGGGGATGGTCACTCTCCAATCCCTCTTCTCCATCCTCCTCATGGGATTTTTGGGCATGCACACACAGCGTGAATTTCAAGTTGCCAGGTCTGGGACTCGAACCACGGTCAGTCATGTGGGAATTCAGCACCTTAACCACTACTGCTGGCCGTATTAATAAATTGTTGATATCACTTTCTGTAAGACTCGAACTCCCTCTCCAAAGACTCATGGTAACTTAGATAAAATCTTAGACTATCCAATTTAAGGTTTCTTTCAAATGACTTACAAAACAATCATTAGTGGCTACTATTTGTTAAATGCTTTTTACTGCCAAACTTCTTAAGCACTACCCTCATTTGGTTACTCAAATGTTTACACTCATCTGTTCTAAATTTTTTAATGAATGGGTAAGGATCAGGGGAGACCATGACATTTAAATGCATGGTCTCTACAGAGATTTTGTGACCAAGTTCCACTGTAAGTTCTGCTCCTCTGTAGCTTTCACCATTGGTCAAAGTTAGAACCGCTAAAGTGAAACAAAAGTCCTCTCGGATGATGGATAAGACCATCAATGTACTTCAGCAACATTATTATGCTATGTCTCAGACTCCTCTCCAAAGAATTTACAACCTCAGCTCCTTCAGATCATTCAGAATCCAAAATCTGGTCTAAATATTTTCCTTAAATCCTAAAGCAGAACAAGATTACAAGAAGAGGTTATGACAAAAGTCAAACTATTCTCCATTTGTCATTTAATTTTCCTTACGGTTATACCCAGGGGAAAGAATCTGTCTTAAATATAAAAAAGGAACAGTCCCTAGTATTAGAAGAAAAAATTTGTGTTTTATTTTTATGGTTTGAGTTTTGTACACATCACAAATTGGGCATTTAATGACCTAACACTTGAGAGTCAGCAAATGATGTAGCGGTTACATCACTGGACTCTCACATGGCTGAATGCAGTTCGAGTCCCAGATCCGATGGCTTGAAAATCAGACTGCGCCCAAGTACATGCATGCCCAAGATCCCCGGAGGAAAATGAAGGGACTGCAGCATGGCCATCCCCCCAGGGGATGATTTCTTACTTTCCCTCTCACTGTCTCAGCCACTCACTCACTCACTCTCTGCTGAGCATATGTACACTAACGAAAAAAACTCTAAAAAGAAAAAAAAAAAATTACCTAACACTACATCAACAATGTACATAAAGATTTTCCTATCAAATCAATAAACCAAACAACCCAAAACATTAATTCTTGAAATTTTTGGTTTCTTTCTCACCAAGGTATAATATCAGATAGTATCCTTTTCAAAGTAGTCACAAGGAAAAAGAAAACTAGAGCAATAGTGTTAACTAAGATAAAGGTAAATCCAAGAACTGACTATATATCACAACTCTATTCTTACATAGAAACTAGTATAATAAAGTGACAATAGTAGTGGGAAGAATACGAAATTGAGAGACAAAAGGCCTATGCTCTACTCATTTTTACCACAAACTTTCCCTGTGAACTTGACCTCTCTACAGCATGTATATTTTCAATTATAAGAATGGATCACAGATCAAGTATTAAATGAGTCTGGCAATAGCAAATGCATTCAAGTTCAAATGCCCAACCCTATCACTGTTTAATCCCTACTGGAAAAACTCCACTCCAATCATTTAATTCCTTCTCTAGTCTTAATTTCTCCTAAGACAATAAAACGCATGAATTCATCACAGCAATTTAAACTTTTAAATGATGCACGTTGTAGTTTATATCACAATTGGTACAATGGAAACTCTGGCTTTTGTTTCATATGAATTTATTAGTTAAGTGACTTACATTTTCTTCTCACCATAACATAGTTATTAGGAACTTGGTACCTGGATCTGGAGGGCATAGGCTAAGATCCTAAGACAATCACTTATTAGCGTGTGACCTCAGGCAAGCAATTTAATCTATCCATGTACATACCTCCATAAGACAGTTGTGAAAAATTAGTTACTGCATATAAAGTGCTTCAAACAGTGCACTGCACATAAACCGTTCAACTTGTGTTAGCTAGTAGTATGACTTGTGACTTCTGATCATCATACTCAATCCCTTTAAAATATTGCATTTAAAACATATTTACATAAAAATATGATCAGTGTTAATCCATTGATGTCATTATCCAAAATAAGTGTAGCTTTAAATGTGGCTCTAATTTTAAGACATGTAAACAACAACAGAAAGGACATTTACCAAAACATAAGAGAAAATATTGCAGTTAGCCATGAATCTTTCAAAAACGTTTCAAACAGGTGAGATTCAAGGCAAATTTCAAATGCAACAGACACATGAGAACAAACTAACTGACAGTATGAAAGCATAGCTGGAAAAATCATTATAATCTATTGGTTTACCTGGAAGTGGAATTGGCATGCCAGGAAGGGGAACACGAAATGGAGGTACCATGACTGGTGGAAAAGCAGGTATTGCCGCAGCTGGCTGAGGTACTGAATGAGGAACGGCGGGAGGTAACGTCTGCGGGTGCGGCTGGGGAACGGTTTGCACAGGTGTGGCTGTAGGAGCAGGAGTTGAAACACTAACTGTAGGCGTGGCAACTGAAACAGCAGAACTTGGGGTCTGATCTTGAGTTGTGGGTGCTGACAAAAGATAAAACAAAAACATGTATCACTCCTTCATAAACCATTTTACTCTATTCATTCATCATTCACTAATTGAGTATGTATTTAAGGGCCCATTCCATGCACTGCAAGAAATCTGTCAAAATGTCTGTCTCCTAGAAGCTTAAAAGCAGTCATTTAGATGATATATAAAAAATAACTAAAATACAAAGTGAAATGAAATAAAATGTACAGGGGTATAAATTAAGAACAAAAGACCATTTGTAGCTGTGACGAAGTACAGAAAACTATATACTGGGAATGGTGAGCCTTGAAAAGTTTAAGATTTCAACAGGGAAAATGGAAACATGAAAGGAGAAAATAAGCAACTGATAGGAAAAGTATGAGTACAGGAAAAGAGTAGAGAACAAGGAATTGTCTAGAATACTGAAGCAGTCAATAATGAAACACTAGGCATACCAACAAAACCAGTGAGTTATATGACTGCACAGACAGGCCAGAAGCAGAAAATAGAATGCCTGAACAGAAGGTTAAAAAGTCTGCTAAGGAGTCTATCCCATTTTCTAGGTAGTAAATTCTGTAATGCAGAGCAAATGCTCAAGAAGACTATACACCAAAAGTATTAACAAAAGTTACTTCCATGTATGCCTTTCATTTTTCACTATATATACTGTTAAGAATTTGAATTTTCTATAAGAATATATTTGCATATTGTGTGATTTCATGAAGGTAAAAGGGGTACAGAGGAGGTAAAGGTTTCTGTACAGAAGAGTAATAATTAGTGTTCATTTCATGAATTAAGAAAAGGAAAAACAGGTGAGAAAATCAATTACATTATTGGAATTGTCCAAGCAAGGAAGATCTGAGAGAGAAAGATATGCAAATAACTAATGACTGACTGGATGTGGATGGACTAGAAAACAATTCAGGTTTCTCTGTAATTATTTCAAAATTTTAAAAAATGTTCAAAAAACTCAGGTTTCCACTGTGAGAGACCAGGTGAATGTGAAATTCAGAATAATTTGTGTTCTAATTTATTTTTTTTAAATATTAAAAATAAAATAAACCATGCCTAGTAATCACACTTAAAAAACAAACTGTTCAAAAAAATAAAATGAAATCCATTATTTCATACATTCTTAAAAATTCTGGTTTTCACATATTATAAAACGTTTTTGTTACTTATTTGTAACTCATCTAGTTTCAAAACAAAACTCGATTTGTTAATTCATTGGTAACAAATACTTCATCTCTTTCTTGGTGTAAAGCAAAAAAAGTGTCAAATTCTACCTGTATTAGCCTAAGAATGAATTTGTCAAATTAAATGAAATAAAAACAGTGCTTTCCCAGTTATTATGCCAATTTTATCTTAAGTGAAAGCACACTGTTTAAACCATCCAATAATTCAACTGACAACAAAACCTTTATCTTTTTTCAATTTCTAATAATGAAAAACTCACTTAGGCTGGGAAGATGTGAGCAATTTCATACTTGTTAATGAGGGACTCACCTTGGCTAAATAGACAGCAGGGCCAAACAAGTATCTTCAGGGGCCCAGGAATGAATTGTTGGTCTAGCATAGACCTAGCCTTAGGGTACAGTATCATATTAATATAATTTTATAACAGTGTGAAAAATACAAATTACATGCAACATTTGCCCAGTCCCATACATACACCATTTAGCATTTGTTATCTACTGTAATGGCTGGAAAATATATCCAGTTATTCTTCCAACTTCACTGAGAAGTAGGATATCTTCATTTTTCACAAATTTACATGAAATGAGTTTATGCTTTTAATTTTTAGTCCCATTTACCCATAATCTATACTTTAGTGGACAGAATTAAATATTTTAATATAATAATAGTATTCAGATAATTACTAAAATTATGATCCAAGGTACTATAGTCAGGAAAGTAAAACGAGTTAAAAGGTATAAAATTTCAAGTGGAAAGGAACACCAATTTGGACAGTAAAAAGTATTCACTCAACCTATTCCACTTACTTTCCAGCACAGTATTTCTCAATTTATTAGCCATGAGTTGTGAAAGGAAATGGATAAAAGTAATAAAAAAAAAATCAAATGGGAAACTGGGAAAATGGTATCTAAGACTTCAGAAGGTAAATTCCTACTAATTCAACTTGCTGCAGTAACAATTGAAACAAGAGACTCAAACATACTAATCCAGCCTCAGATTCTAAGCTATAAAGACAAGTGATTATTTATAACAGACAGGGATATTAAGACTATAGTAAGATACTTTATGTCACTGAATCAAGAGAAATAAACATAGACATCAGGAATACTCAGGAAGAAGAACATGATTTTGCTGTTTTGTTTTTAGAATTAAGGCCTCCCAATCACAGATGGACAGTGTAAAAAATTGACAAATGGGAGTTTTTAACAGAATAGTTGATAATCACAAGATAGTTAAAAACTTACATTCTGATACAGAAATGGGATATATAAAGGATAGTTAAAATATCTGTCTACCCTCCTCCCTTAAAGCAAGATAAAGTACACACACCACTATTTCTCCTTCCTAAAAAAGCAGAAGTAAATTTAAGCAACAGAGTCTACACAAAACTCCACAGCTTTTGTTAAAACACTCTCCCACTACCACCATCGGTACCACATAAAAACTGGCAACTTTCTGCCTTACCACCCAAGTTTGAGGAGTGCTAGGCCTACAAAAAGGTAGACTCTCAACCAGCTAGCCAGTATGACTATTATACTTCCATATCAAAATCTGCTTTAGCCACAAAAGAAAAAGACATGTAAAGCACTATTAACATTTTCCTACTTAATACTCCCCCCCTCACCAAACTGCCTGAAAAATAGTCAGCAGAGTCTTCAAAAAATGACTCTATAGCAT
Organism: Tupaia tana; assembly: GCA_026018925.1. NCBI lineage: Eukaryota > Metazoa > Chordata > Mammalia > Scandentia > Tupaiidae > Tupaia > Tupaia tana. The sequence goes on along the minus strand of JAKSZU010000014.1, from coordinate 33,442,628 downwards.
ATGTACCTTACTTTTTCAGTTCTTTTTTTTTTTTTTTAAAGAGGTTTTTGCTATAGGGCGCGTGCGCTCGCCAGACAGACAGAGACCGACCGAGAGACAGAAAGCGAGAAATCACCCCCCGGGGGGATGGCCACGCCACAATCCCTTCTCCTCCGTTCTCCTCTCGGGATCTTGGGCATGCACGCACATGCGCCTGGCGTGAGTTTTAAGCCACCGCGTCCGGGACGCGAACCGTGGTCAACTACATGGGAGTCCAGCGACATAGCCATACGTTAACTGCTGGTCCCTTCAGTTATTTCTTATATCAATAAGTTAAATTCAAATTTGACCCCACTATGACTATATTTCTCCCATATGTATTTCTTATACATTCAATTCCCAAGTCCCTGAAGCCATAGGGGGGAGACAGAGGGACGAGGGCTTTTTTTCCTTACTCTCATCTACTATCCAAACTGTAATCACCTGTAGAAATAGCTTTTCATCTTCAGATGAGTAAAACAATTAATCAAATCAATAGTTAAATACTTTGGGGCCTAGGCTCAGCCTTCAGAATAAGTAGCAACATCCATATTCAAACAATCAGAAAAAGAATAAACAGTAGAGATCCTGACATTCTTTTAAACAAATTTAATCAGGTCATCTCCTCGCTTCATCCTTGAAATCTATTAACCAATTCTCACTGTTCTAGAAAAGATCTAATATCTGTGCCTCTAACTTTATACCTAAAAATTCTCTTGCCATTGTGACTGCTTCTAGCACAACTCCTACTTGTTTGCATTCCATTCTAGGACCTATGCACACCAAAAGAGATAGTCAAAAACTTCCTAAAGTTTGCCTCATTTCAACACCAAAAAATCAGCAGTATTCCACAATATCCCATTTATACCAACCCCTTAGTGCTTGTTTTACCCATCTGCCTGGTTTGGTTTGGTTTTGCTGACTAGTTTTTAAGCCCCCTCATGACCTGACTCAATCTATTTGCCAACACAAACCCTCTCACCTCAGAAGTGTTTCGTGACAATCCCAAATGCTATCCTTATGTTCACTTCCTGATCTGGATTCATGTTATTCCTTCTACCTGATAGTTCTTTCCTGACTTGTAAACCTATGTAAACACTAACCCATAACCTTCAGGATAAACCTCAATATCCATGTGGCCCACCTATTCATCTCTCTGTCTCTAGAATTCTTAGATCTTTTGTTTTCACTGTATAATTTTTTGTACTATATTCTCTGATTGTTTCACATATATTTCTTGCTTCCTCAAATAGAAAAACTGGAAACTATAAGGTAGAGGTGAAATGTACACACATTCTGCAAACCCCACAGCACACCGTTCTACAATGGGCTAACTCTGCACTTCCCCAATATAGCTTCTTGAACTGCATCTGGGCAAATAATTTCTTCTATTCATGTAAATGTATTTGCCCTCTAACTCAAAAATTTTAATACCAAAAATATATTTTAAATAGCATCAAGGGTAGTATCAGAAACAGTAATATCATTCCGGAATGCAGTCCCTATTTCTTTATATTTCTAACCCCTAAATGTAGTACATGCTGACTGGTACTCACTTGATACTGTCTGTGCAACCGAAGTGGCAGTTGTTGTGGTAGAAGTAGTAGAGGATGGGGTGGATGATGGTGTTGAAGTGGATACTGCAGGTGCTGGACTACTGGTCGTAGGGGTGGAAGGTCCTACTCCTTGTGCTTGTGCTTGCGCCTGGGCCTGGGCCTGGGCCTGAGCCTGAGCCTGAGCCTGAGCCTGGGCCTGGGCCTGCGCCTGGGCCTGAGCCTGGGCCTGGGCCTGCGCCTGGGCCTGAGCCTGGGCCTGGGCCTGTGCCTGGGCCTGAGCCTGTGCCTGTGCCTGGGCTTGGGCTTGAGCCTGGGCCTGAGCTTGGGCCTGGGCCTGAGCTTGGGCCTGGGCCTGAGCTTGTGCCTGTGCTTGGGCCTGAACCTGCGCCTGGGCTGCAAGCATAGGTGTCAGTTCTGATTGTTGAATAACCTTAACTCCGTCTGGCTTGGTCCATGCAGATTCACGTGTCCGAGCATTATAATAATAAACCTACAGAGGAAACAAAATCACAGGTATCACAGAATCTGTCAATTACTATGAAAAGCAATAATGCAACTATATTTGTCTCCAAACGTACAAAAATAACTTAGAAATCAAAGTATATGAAAATAGGCTACTGATATATGTCTACAGGTAATCCCCTCCCCACCAATTTTCTATAATAAGCACATCTTATTTGCAACACACACGCATAAAGAAAAACCAATGCTGTGTTCTGTGCAGCCAGTTAGTATAGCAGGCCTGTCACTAGTATACTTAGAAAACTCTGCTTACAAAGTTGGCCCTTGGCTAAAGCCTGAAAACTTGGATTTCAGAAGGGTTGCCACTATTCTCTCACTGATAAGAATAGCTTGCTGGGCCTAAATAATATACAAACAATGAAATTTATGCTGAACATCTGTTTTCCTCTGGGAGTCTGGAGTTTTGGTATATGCTGGATAAATGGTAATGAAAGCCCTCAACTCTTAAGCTCAGGTGAACTTCCCTGGCAGACACTACTTTACATGTGTTGTCACCATTCCACGCTGGAGGAATTAAACATGTCCTGTGTCATTCCAATGAAATAGAACTTGGAATCTTATAGCTAGTTTCCTTCAGACTTTGCCTCATGTATATTCCCCCTTTGCTTGTTGTGCTTTGTATCCTTCCACTGTAATAGCCTTAACCATGAGTACAACTATATGCAGACTCCTGTGAGACCTGCTAGCAAATCACCTAAGGTGACGATGTAGTCTTGGGCCTGAGCTACTTTATTCAACACGTAAGTTTCTAGAATCACAGGTAAATTTATGTTAGGGTTCTAGGCAATCTTACATCTGCACATGAGTCCAGATTTAGTAACCTTTTCCTAGAATCCTACCTTGCTTACATTCAAGACTCATTCTTAATTGATACAGATACTGCCACAACTTTTAAGTTTCATTCTTCTGTCATCAAGAAAATAATAACTTAAAACATAATTTATAATTCACCTTCCCATCTGGAGTTTTATTTTCAACCCAAATCTCCTCAGTAGGAGGCAATGCTGGAGTACCAGGAGCAGTCACAGGAGGCATTCCTGGTGGAAACATCATACCCGGAGGAGGCGGCATGGTTCCCATAGGCGGAGGCATGAAAGGCGGTCTCTGTTAATTCACAAGAACATTAACTGTAACTTGCAATTATCCTTTTTTCTTCAAAATATTACTAACTTTTACCCCAAAGTAAAGCACTGTAAGAAAAATTAGCTTTATATTCTATTCAAATACATCCACCTGCTGTGTAAGCAAAGTTTCTCTAACAAAAATGGTTACTAAAGACTAGATAATACTAACAGTATAATACTAACAGCAATCATTCTGAGTTACAGCACTACGTATGCATTTTACTTTCTTCTTTACACTTATAGCTTTTTTCATACACTGGACCACTGTATTACTTCTACAAGAAAAAAATTAATTTTAAATCCCATTTTAATACTAGCTACCCTAGCAACTCCACAGCTCACCCACAACCAGGCACCAACCGTAAAGAGATGTGATTTTACAGATAACATAGTAATGACAACAAAAGGAAGACCAGATATACCTGACCCTTTATTCCCTTTTCCTAAAAGAAAAAAGTATTAGCTAAGAAAATATTCACCATCTTCTACTTTTCACAAAATTATAGCAGTATAGCTCATCAAAGACATTAATATCAATAAATGTAAAAGTATGGGGCCAGCAGGTGGTGTGGTGGTTAAAGGCACTGGATTGCCACATGGCTGACCATGGTTTGAGTCCCGGACCTGGCAGCCTGCTTTCTCTCTCTCTCTCTCTCTCTCTCTCTCTCTCTCTCTCTCTCTCTCTCACTGTATCCCTCCTCTGGTCAAATTGAAGTAAAAAAATGAATAAATAAATAAAGTTAAATAAAATAATTCTTAAAAAAATAAGTAAATAAATAAATAATAACAAATGTAAAAGTTAAGGTAAGATAATTATGGCTCTCCTTTATTTTTTATTCCCAGTGTGTATGTTCTCACCAGAGGAAAAGAGAGAAAGAGAAAGCATGCCCAATGGAGAAGATTATGGCACTCCATTTCTCCATCCTGTAGGTATTTTTGTGCATGCACGCACACATATCGAGCACGTTTTATAAGCTGCCAAGGCTAGGATTCAGACAGTGCTCAGCCATGTGGAATCCAGCTCCCTGACATGGCACATAACTGTAAAACTACGGCCTAGTCCTAGCCATTCTATTTTTTAGTGGAAAATTAAAATTGAACTTGAGATTTTTTTAATATCCGGGAGCATTATTGATTTGATCCTCTGGCAATTTCTTCACTGTCATTCTTAAATGATTACTGATATAATACAAGATCCCAAACAGTTTAACTATATCTTACATTAAAGTGATTTGACTCTTTTCATTGCACACAATTAAAAATGAGTTTAAAATTGAAAACACAGGGACCAGCAGATGGCATAAAGGTTATGTCAATGGACGCCCACATGGCTGACCGCAGTTTATGTCCCAGACCCAGTGACTTGAAATTCACGCTGAGTGCATATGTTTGTGCCCAACAGAAAGGTCTGCGGAATGGCCATGATTTCTCACTTTATGTCTCTCCATCTTTCTGTCTCTCCAGTGAGCACACATGCCTTAAAACAAAAAATGTCTGAAAAAAAAAGAGAACAATTGAAAGTATAGTACTGGTTGAACATTTTGAAAAGAGTTTCTGCACTGTACCAGCAGATGGCTACTGAACTCCCACACAGTCGACCATGGTTCTAGTCCTGGACCTGGCAACTTAAAATTTACGCCAGGCACACGTGCGTATGCACGCAAAATCCCAAGAGGAGAATGAAAGAGATGGGACTGCAGCATGGCCATCCCCCGAGGGGTGATTTCTCACTTTCTCTGTCAAGTGCAGAAGGCATATTGCAAAAATCTCTCTTGAGGAGGGAAAAAAAGAGTTCCTGCATAATCTGTAAGCAACATCACGGTTCAATTATCCAAAACACCTTAATCTGAACAATAGCACTGAAACTATGCTAATAATTTTTGCCACACTAATTTTTGTTGCGTTCAGTTTCGCATCTTAATTTTTTCAAGTTCTTCATTAAATTTTTCCCACAATTTTTTTTTAAGTTTATCTATATCCTTCATGAGACAGAGAGAGAAGGAAAAAAGCACTCGATAGGATTTCCCACTAGGATTCTGCACTTGGTCAGGATCACAGCTGGTGTCCATGGCATGCCCTTCACATCTAGTAGACCCACAACACAAACCCAGAACCTTTCCACAGAACTCCAGCATCATGCACCAGTACCCCTACTGTCTGTGCCTGTGTCTTTCAAACATCCAACACATACGCTCATGTTATATGAAATATCTACCCCAAATATGTCACATGCATTCTTAGCTGGAAATCACTTGGAATTAATGTAAATCCAAATTATTCATCAAGACCAAGACAAGCATTACATTAAAAGTATCCCACTAAAACATCTGACATATTTCTATTAGAGAGCTATATCAATTAGTTTATTACATTTTATAATATTCCATTATCAGACTTAACTCTTAAAGGCACAAATTAGAATAAATTTACATTTAATTAAGTGTTATTAGTAGTACAAAAAGCTATTTCTTATTCTGATCTTGAAACAAATATAAGACCATTTAACAAGATGCTTAAAGGGAAAAAAGGTCTGTTTATTTATTACTAGGAAGGCAATACAATTATTAAACAAAGGATTAAACCCTTGTGTCTGTTCCATAAACACAACCCTATCTAAACAGAGTTCATATCGCTTAAGTAGTATATCAATATCTTTTTCTAATTTTAGTACAATTCATTCTTGATTACCTAAGGTAATGGAAGGGAGATGATACTCTTATTATTTATGTGGTTTCAGAACCATACAGGCTAAACTAAGAAAATGCAGATACATATTCAAACCAGAAGAATACCACCCTAGGCCTGGCCCCACAGCTCAGTGATTAAGGGAGCCAGATCCCACGTGGCCAACCTGGCAGTCTGAGAAACATGTTGGATACATGTGCATATGTGCTCCAAATCCTAATGGGATGGAGAAGGAACTGTGATGCCTCCAACCCACTGACAGTTTCTTTCTCTGGCAAACACACATATATTCTTTTTTTTTTTTTTTTTTTTTTGAGAGGTTTTTGCTATAGGGCATGTGCGCTTGCCAGAAAGAGACATAGAGACAGAAAGCGAGAAATCACCCTCCAGGGGGGACGGTCACGTCGCAATCCCTTCTCCTCCATTCTCCTCTCAGGATCTTGGGCATGCACGCACACGCGCCTGGCGTGAGTTTTAAGCCACTGGGTCCGGGACGCAAACCGCGGTCGACTACGTGGGAGTACAGTGACATAGCCATTACGCTAACTGCTGGTTCCGCATATATTCTGATAATTCAAAAAAGGATACAATCCCCAAAGTGGGTATTTAAGAGTTGGTACCTTCCTTAGCTAACTTCAAAAAATAAATAAGTCTGGACACAAAGAGAGGAAGTTATGCCTCAGGTTACAAGGTTTTTTTGCTTTTTAGTTTTTTGTTATAGGGCACGTGAGCTGGGGGTGAATGGGGAGTAAGAAATTCATCCCCCAAGGGGGAACAGGCACACTACAATCTCCTCCATTCTCCCCTCAGGATTTTGGACATGGATGCACATGCACCCAGTGTGATCTTTAAGCCACCAGGTCCAGAACTTAAGCCAGGTCCAGAATTTCAACTTTGGAGTTGGCCATGAGGGATCTAGAGCCTTAATCTCACACCACATATTGGCAATAAAAGTTTCTATTTAAAAAAAATCTCATGGGACCAGCAGTTAGCGTAATGGCTATGTCACTGGACTCCCATGTAGTCGACTGCGGTTCGAGTCCCGGACCCGGTAGCTTAAACTCACACCGGGTGCATGTGCGTGCATGCCCAAGATCCTGAGAGGAGAATGGAGGAGAAGGGATTGCGGCATGGCCATCCTCCCTGGGGGGTGATTTCTCGCTTTCTGTCTCTATGTCTCTCTCTGTCTGTCTGGCGAGCGCATGCGCCCTATACCAAAAACCTCTCAAAAAAAAAAAAAAAAATCTCATAATAAATCTTTTTATAAAGTAGTAAAATAATCCTATTTTTCTCCTCAGGGAAGAAAAAAAAATTCAAATATTATGCTTATAAACTGGATCTGTTGGCACTTTTCCAGATTCCATCTCAGTCATCTTTTCTGGGGAGAAGAATTACTCAGAAATATACGCACACAAGAGAATGTCAAAAAGTCAGTGTAAAAAGCAAAAAAATTTTGAAATCTATGCATACCTTTTTCATAACACACATTTTCCACGAACTTTCCGAAGACTCTACATATACATACATTTTTACACTTTCCAGCAACAAACATTATTAAAATACATTTCCAGGCCAGAAGCAAGATCCCGCATGACTGATGGTGATCTGAGTCCTAGTGCTGGTGGCTCAACGTTCGTCACATGTGCACGTATGCCCCAAATCCCAAAAGGACAGAGAAATGGAGAATACTGCAACATGACCACACCTCATAGTGGGTGTGCACAGGGATGCTTTTTCTCTCTCTCTCTCTCTCACATGAACTTTCTGTCAATTAAATTCTTTTACTCAATACCTCAAGATTATAAACTTCCTTCCCACATAGAAGATGGATTCTAGAGATAATTCTCAGAGTTAGGTTAAAAACCCCCTACTTAGAGACCAGCAGATGGCATAAAGGTTACAGCCCTTCATTTCCAGAGTCGATCTTTGTTTGAGTCCCAGACCTGACAGCTTAAAACTTACACTGGGCGCATATGCATGCATGCCCAAAATCCCAAGAGGAGAATAAAAGAGAACGGACTGCAGCAGGGGCATCCCCCTGGGGGCCATCCCCAGGATGATTTCTCACTTTCTGTCTCTCTGGCAAGTGCACACACCCTATAACAAAAATCTCTAATTAAAAAAAATTGTTTAAGGTAAAACCCATATATCATACTGACACTGATGCCAACAAAGAAATGGCAACCTCTACATTCATTACCTGGAGGTGTGGGGGGCCCATTGGTGGAGGTATCCCTCCGGGAGGAGGCATTGGCGGCATATTTGGATCAAATGGAGGACGTCCAAAAGGGGGCCGAGGTGGTGGAGGAGGGCCACGCATCATTCCGAAGGGTGGAGGAGGTCGCATGAGAGGTGGTGGGCCTCGCATCACTGCATTTGGTGGGGGAGCTGGGCCTCGGAACCTCAAGGCCTGCTGTTGAGCCATCCTGTATAGAAAGGCAATAAATAAATTTTTTCTTCAAGTTACAAAAATGTAGCTGCTGATCTCTAATTACATCAAATTTAAAAGGCCCTTAAGTTCTAATGGAGTTGGAAAGTCATCATTTTGCAACCATCACAGTAAAAACTAAATCAGTTGAGACTGATGAATGTGGAATCTAGAGTAGAATTTGGATGATGAGGAAATTTGGATGGTCTTAAAAGGCATTTTAAGACCTATAATACACTGCTTAAGAGTTGCCAAAGAGTGACAAAACACTATACAATAGGAAAACTGGGAAATACCATGGCCAAGTCATCAAAATTACTATCATCTGTAGCCAGGGGGATACAGTGGTTAAGATGCTGGACTATCACATGGTCAACTGTGGTTGGAGTCCCAGGCCTGGAAGCTTTCTTTCTCACTCGCCTCATCCCTCTCTCTCTCTCTCTCAAGTGAGCACACATGCCCTAAAACAAATTTTTTAAAATAAGAATAAACTGAAATAATTCTTAAAAAAAATTACTATCATCTAAAAATAGATGGGCAATGAGATTGAGAGGGACACAACATCACCCATTCCAGCCATATGCGCACCTCACTATAACAATGAGGAAACAATGGACAAACACAAAATCCATAATGTTTTATAAAGAGGGGAGTTATGCTTCAGATGTCAAAGTTATATACATAAAAGACAAAGGAAAGCTGCAAGAATAATTCAAATTAAAGGCGGCTAAAAAAACCATGACAATACAATACTAATTCTAGACTGGATTCTGTACAAAGTACTGTAAAGGACATTACTGGATGGACTGACAATACAGGAATATAGATAACAGAGTAAAGATACTGTTATAAATTTATAAAGTTGGTAACTAGGTTGTGTTAAGTAAAAGAATATCTCTATTATTAGAAAAGACAAGGATCAGCAGTTTGCATAATGGCTATGTCGCTGAACTCCCATGTAGTCGACCACGGTTCGAGGCCCAGACCCGGTGGCTTAAATTCACACCAGGTGTGTGTGCGTGCGTGCCCAAGATCCCGAGAGGAGAATGGAGAAAGGATTGCAATGTAGCCACCCGCCCCCCCCCGGGGGGGGGGGGTGATTTCTCGCTTTCTGTGTCTCTGGCAAGCGCACATGCACTATAGCAAAAACCTTTGGGGAGGGGAGGAAAACAGAATGAAGTATTTAGAGGTAAAAGGCTCTAAGTATACGTATCTTACCCTTAAATGACTGGATTAACAGAGTATATGCGTACAAATAATAGAACAGAAGAAATAAAACATTAACACTAAGTGTTCTCTTTATTCATATCATTTTATGTAAATTTAAAATTACTTCCACATACAATGATAGAGGTAGATAAGAACTACCATATTTAATACTTGTTTTTACATGTATACTTTTCTATCACCATCTAAATTCTTGTTCTGAATTTCTATACTAATTACGATTACCACTACTTTAGAAACAACATATAAATATATGAATGTTCTCTTTAGCTCCCATTTTTGAAGGGGAGGATGGGAGTAGTTTAAGAATTCTTGGGCCAGCCTGTAGTTTACAGCAGCTGGATCCCACATGTTCAGTCCTATGTTTCAAGTCTCAGACATTGGCTTGAGAAACATGATAGGTGCGTGTACACACATGCCCAAAATCCTGAAATAAGGATGAAATGAAGAAGGGATTGCAACGTAACTATTCCCCCATGGAAGGTTTCCCATTTTCTCTCTCTCAAGTGCACACCTCTAGCAAATTAAAAAGAAAAAAAAAAAAAAAACAGCAAATGGCATAATGCTTATGCTGCTGGACTCCCAGGCAGTCGACTGTGGTTCAAGTCCCAGATCTGGCGGCTTTCAACTCACACTGGGCACATGTGCATTTGTGCCCAAAATCCTGAGAGAATGGAGGAGAAGGGATTGCAGCATGGCCATCCCCCCCAGGGGGAGATTTCTCGCTTTTTGTATGTCTCTCTGGCAAGCACACATGCCCTATAGCAAAAATCTCTCTCTCAAAAAAAAAAAAAAAAGGAACAGAAAGGAAAGAAAAAAGAACAGGACAGAAATCACCAGTAAACTCTAAAAGGAAAACTCTCTCCTATACTGTACTCTGCCCTATCACCTCACTCTCTAAACACCCTTGTGTATTTTCTCCATAGTATTTAATCAAATAACACAAGATGGTATCATCTATCTGTTCCATCCAGTGTTTCTATAAAAAAATTACTAAAATTTTTTATCCTTAAAAATGCTTACTGGGAGCAACAGTGGGCATAGTGGCTATGTCACTGGACTCCCATCTAGTTGAACACGGTTCGAGCCCTGGACGCAGTGACTTAAAACTCACGCCAGGCGAGCGTGCATGTGTGCCCACGATCCCGAGAGGTGATTGGAGAAGGGATTGTCGCGCCACCAGCCCCCCTGGGGGCTGATTTCTTGCCTTCTGTCTCTCAGTCTCTCTGTTTTTCTGACAAGTGCTCGCCTCCTACAGCAAAAACCTCTCAAAAAAAAAAAAAAAAAAAAAAAAAAGTCCTTACTATGTGCCAAACAGTGCTCTAGGGTCTTTTCAAACATTAAGCCATTTCATCCTAACAACCCTGTGATACAAATACTATTACTTACCTCATTTTACAGATGAAGAACTAAAGCATACAGCAGTTAAATAACTTGCCCTAGGCCATATAGCTGTTTAGTGGAAAAGCCAGGATTCAAATGCGAACAAATAGCTCTTAAACACCACGGTGCCACGTAAGTCCCTTTAGAGTAGGGCTTCTGTTCATTCATTTCTCAGCACATTCTTCAGTACATACTTAGTGGGGCTCAATATCTGTTGCATTAACTAATGAATACCCAGGTACTACTGGACCTAAGCAATTTTACACATAGAATATGTAGAACCCAATAAAAATTACTTTTACTACAATATGCCACAGTCAATGTACTGAGCATCTATCATGGTCTACCTAGGAGCTACTAAATCTCTACATTATAAGTGAAATCTACATTTCTGTCCTCAAGAGAGGATTAACAATTACACTCTTTACATGTATTTAAAAATAATCATTCTAGGGGCCAGAAGGTGATGTCGTGGTTAAAGGGGCCGGTATTCCCACATGGCCAACCCCGGTTCGAGTCCTGGACCTGGTGGCTTGCTTGTTCACTTTCCCTTTCTGTTTCTCTCTGGTCAAATTGAAAAATAATGATGATAACAAATGGAATTAAATAAATATTTTTAAAGGAAAATAATCATTCTAATGTTCTCTCCTCACAAGGCTCTTCCCTACATTTTTCACCCTCTCCTTCCAATTACTCCTACCCTTTGAATTTTTCCTAAATTTTCCACAAGGCAGTTCAATCCTGATACACAAAAATCCTAATAAAGAACAAATGTTTCTTTAACGTATTTTTACATAGAAAACCGTAGAAAAATACATCATGTCTTTCCTGACAACCTAATGCTTTTCAGGAGAACATTAAGATTGAAAACAAGCCCTTATCTACTGTACTAAGTACATTTAGCCAAATTTGCAAATGATCCTATGACCCAAAGGTTAGAAAACATGAATTAAAACAGTGACTACAAAGGAAATATAGACTGTTATAAAAACAATTAGTTTTTTTTTTTTTTTTTGGAGAGGTTTTTGCTATAAGGTGCATGCGCTCACCAGAAAGACAGAGACAGAAAGCAAGAAATCTCCCACCCCACTCCCCCACCCCCACAGCCCCACTGCAATCCCTTCTCCTCCATTCTCCTCTTCGGATCTTGGGCATGCACACACACGCGCCCGAAGTGAGTTTAAGCCACTGGGTCTGGGACTTGAATCACAGTCGACTGCATGGGAGTCCAGTGACATAGCCATTACACCAACTGCTGGTCCCATAATTAGGTCTTTTTTAATGATAAACATCCAACAAAAACCAGCCAGGCGGCCACTGTCACTGACAAAATGTCTTAATCTATAGGGCAGAAAAAAAAGCTAACCACCAAGAAAAGTATCATTTGAGTCTCCAGTTAATAAAGTAGCTTTATCTTATTTCCTTTTGGTTCACCATTCCTTTTTTCAAAAAGTCTACGGTACTGGGGAACCAGCAGTTAGCGTAATGGCTATGTCGCTGGACTCCCACGGAGTCGACCGCGGTTCGCGTCTCGGACCCGGTGGCTTACAACTCACGCCGGGCGCGTGTGCGTGCGTGCCCAAGATCCCGAGAGGAGAATGGAGGAAAAGGGATTGCGGCGTGGACCATCCCCCCTGGGAGGTGATTTCTCGCTTTCTGTCTCTATGTCTCTCTCTGTCTGTCTGGCGAGCGCACGCGCCCTATAGCGAAAAACCTCTCCCCAAAAAAAAAAAAAAAAAAAAAAAAAAGTCCACGGTACTTCTTTCTTTGAAAAATTTCATACTTCCGGGAACCAGCAGTTAGCGTAATGGCTATGTTGCTGGACTCCCACGTAGTCGACCAGGGTTCGCGTCCCAGACCCGGTGGCTTAAATCTCACGCCGGGTGCGTGTGCATGCATGCCCAAGATCCCGAGAGGAGAATGGAGGAGAAGGGATTGCGGCATGACCATCCTCCCTGGGGGGTGATTTTTCGCTTTCTGTCTCTATGTCTCTCTCTGTCTGTCTGGTGAGCGTACGCGCCCTATAGCAAAAACCTCTCAAAAAAAAAAAATTTCATACTTCCTAGTTACAGTTTGAAGAGTTTAGGCTAGAATCACAAAAGAGTCACTGAAGGGCTCTCTTTCTTCTGTTATCAGGCTAATTACATAATTTGAGTCTGAATTTCCTTAGATGTAAATAGCCAAAGAATATGAGATAATCTCCATGAAACATTTAGGATAGGACCTAGTAAACCACTATTGCCTATCATTACTTTCATTTCTCCACAAAACCCACAGTTTTACCTGTAAGAGACAATTTGTTGTCAATTATCTAGATGGTGTTCAAACGTCTACAGCTAAAATAGTTTAAATAGTCACACAATTTCCTCCAACAGCCTAAAATTGCCAATTTTTTATGTCAGTTATGTGAACGTCCTGAGCTCTTTATATACCTTGCTTAATCACAACCACCTCACCAGAACCTGCAGTATTAAATGAGCTGATAAAGTATTTGGAAGAGCACCTAGCATATAAATGCTATATAATTTATTAGCTATTATTATTGTTGCTAAGGCATTAGCGCAGTAATAGTACTGGTGTTAGAGTGTAGTAGTATCAGTAAGCATGTCAGCTACTATTATGACTGTGATTATATTATAGGCGCTATATAGCCTAGCCCTTGTTGACTTTCCATAGCTCTAGTCTTTCTGATCATCAAATATTTCATCACTTTGAAGCCTCTGCATTTGTTCCCTTTGCCTGACATGTCCTTCCTCAGATTTTTACATAGCTGGTTCCTTCTCATGATTCAGTTTCAGCTTAAATATAACTTCAAACTGCTTTCCCACCTCTAGCTTCTCTCAGACCCTCTCTGGTTCATTACTCAATTTAAGTTTTTCAATTATGATAAATGCTATAAAAAAAAATCTCATTTATGGGACCAGCAGATGGTATAATGGTTATGTTGTTCAACTCCCACATCTCGACCACGGTTCAAGTCCCAGACCCAGAGGCTTAAAACTCACCCTGGGCGTATGTGTGCCCTAAGATCCCAAGAGGAGAATGGAGAAGGGATTATAGTCTGGCTATCCCCAGGGTTGGGGTGGTGGTGATTTCCCATTTTGTTTCTCTGGCCAGCGCAAGAGCCCTACAGCAAAAAAACTCTCAAAAAAAAACAACTCTCACTTATTTACTTTTACATTATCTTTACCCACCAATAGATAGGTAGCTCCCTTCAGTGTATTGCTGTACCACATTACTGTTTTAACAGTGACAGGGAACACTGGGTACTTCCTATATACTAAGCACAGTTGCAGGCACATTACCTGCATTAACCTTTGATATCATTTTTATAGGGGAAACTATAGCTCAGAAAAATAACATGCTTAAAAGGCAGCTAGTGAGTACAGGGGTATTTTTAATCCCATCTTAAAGATGAGGAAAGTTAGACTGCAAAAGTACTTTGTCTTGTCACTGGATCTCTGAATTTTCCATCTATTGCAAAAGAAAAACGTACCTGCATGAATAGGAAAACAAAAAAGAATTTTCTTAAGACTATGGAAAAACAAATATATTTTCCTTCAAGTACTCGATATATCAAGATATGCTGTCCTTTCAATGGTGAGGAAAAGACTGCAAACACTTTTTTTAAGAAATTCTTTTATTTAACTTTATTTATTATGTTATTTTTATTTTGACCAGAGAGGGACAGAGAGAGAGAAAGCAAGCTGCCAGGTCCAGGATTAAAACTGCAGTCAACCATGTGGGAGGCCAGCACCCTTAACCATGCCACCTTCTGGCCCCAAGACTGCAATTACTTAAACTGGAGAGGCAAGGAATGGAAAGATGCTCCTGCTATTTGCAAGGCAAATTAAATACACTGTGAGAAGACACAGATTTTAGTCCAGGCTCTGCCAACCACCAAATGATCACTTCACACTTGCAGGCCGATTTCCTCATTTGATGTGGGTTTAGTTTAGAACTGAGATTAAATGTTAATTAGAATGGCACCCCCTCAATGACAAAGGTTCAGGATTCTACTGCCAGAACCTAGGTCAGTAACTGTCACAGGGCACATATAAGTGTCAGTCCAATAAATGAACCATCTCTACACCTTTTATGTTCATTTATTTACCAGGAACTATGACAGACACACCATAAAATACATTCATGATAAAAATACAAAACCTGGCCCCAACTTCTGCCATTAAAGCAGCACATAACTTCTCATAAATGGTAAGAAACACTCTACGAGACTATTAATAAGAGACTAAAGAACCTTCCTTTGCACTTAATACTGAAAAACCCTCACACTGTGATCACAGATTACATTACTAAAGTGTACTTATGGCTTAAATAGGATCTGAAATTTCCCTCTGAAATAAAAATTTAATTTCTGCCAAAGCAGAGATTTTTGTGTGTGACAATACAGAATCTGAAAGTCAATTATTTTCTTCTAAAACCTTGAATAACAATACCTACTTCCTTATACAATTTCAACTTGAGTGCTAGACATATTACTACAGAGTCCTCATAATCTACATTGCTTTTTCATTTTCAAATGCTGACAAAGGCACACTTCAGAACGGGAACTGAACTCCTAAAATGACATTTTTCCCATTCAGGGAAAAAAAAAGAACCAAATATAAAGAAAAGACAATACCTTCACCACCACCCCCCTCAAAAACTATTGACAAAGAAAAGACTTTCCAGATCACTTTCATCAACTTTTAACTAACGAATTCCATAGACAATGCGGCCCGCGGGGGAGGAAAGGTCACTGGGAGTGCTAGGGCACGAGCAGACGAGAATACCCGTCAAGCCT
The DNA here is from genome assembly GCA_026018925.1 of Tupaia tana. Classification (NCBI taxonomy): domain Eukaryota; kingdom Metazoa; phylum Chordata; class Mammalia; order Scandentia; family Tupaiidae; genus Tupaia; species Tupaia tana. Next base: position 33,426,881 of record JAKSZU010000014.1, on the reverse strand, counting down.
GGCCGTGGGACTGGGCCACTTCCCGGGGGCACCATGCCACCCTGGCGAGCTCGGTGGACTCAGTCTCTACGAGGCGGTTTTCTCACCTGTAAAATGGGCGAGTAACTTAAAGACGCCTCTGGTCTGTGGCCTGCAAACGAGACGAGCCACCACTCCAAGCGGTGGCCGTGAGGATCAATGAGCCCACCCTGCGTGGAGGGCTGTGCGCACATCAAAGCGTCTCACCAACGGTTACTGCCATTATCACTCACAATTACGGAACAGTGATGAATGGGGGGGGGGGGGGGGGGGGGTGAGAGAAAGAAATGCCGCGGTAGAATAGCAAGTGATGTGGGGGGAAACAACAGGGCTAAACTGAAGTCCGAAAGGGCGGCGGAGGGCGTGGAGAAGACCGAGTCAGAAGTGGCGAAGGGCGCCGGGGAGCTTCGGCCGCGCGGAGGGCGCCGACCGGGAAAGCTGACCGCGGCGGAGTGGGGCCGGGAGGAAGGCTGAGGTCGGCGGAGGTGGAGGCGGCACGCGGCCGAGGCGGGGCCCCCAGGCCGGAGTGTCGGGCGGCCTCGCGGGCCGCGAAGGGCGGCAGGACCCCGCGAAAGCCGCGGAGAGCCCCCCAAGAACGCACCGGAGGCCGCGGCCCAGCCCTGGCCCCGCGCTCATTCAAGCCACCTTCCCCTTCCCCCTTCTCCAACCCCATGCGGCCCTGGCCCCGAGTCGTCGCGGCTCCGCGGCCCGCCGTTCGCCTTAAGTCTCCGCGCAGCAGGCCTAGACTTTGGGACCCCAGTGCGCCGAAAAGTGAGGGAAAACAGCGCCCCTTACCTGAGCTCCCCCGGGTTGAATCGCTCACCGTCTCCCCCGTCCCCGCCACGTTCCGCCATTACAGAGGGCCGCGTTCATCCACCCGCCAACCCGGCGTCCCCTATTGGCAGAAAAGATCATCAATCCCGTGCGAGAGAGGTGGACAAAGCACAGAGCTGTAGAGTGATTGGTCAAACTTTCCATCAATCAGCCACTTCGAGGCAGCATCTGCCTTACTATTGGGCAAAGGGCCCGCCGACTTTGAAAGCGGTATGGAGACAGCCACTTGATTGGTCGCTCGAAGGCTTTATGGGAAATGAGACTTTGGAAACGTGGAGCCTCCGGCGCCCTCTGGCGGTAAACAAAGCTAGGTCCTCCTAAGAGCTGAGTCTGCGACAGCCACGTGTCTGCCGGCTTCCAGGAGAGCCAATTATGGAGCCATTTTGGCCTCTATGGGCTCAGGCAGAGACCGTTTCCATTGGATGAGCCAATCAAAATCTACCTCTTTCGTACATAAACCAATCACAGAGTTGCTGTGGAATGAGCTATTTCCCAGCTATGCAGTAACAACAGTCATAAGTTACCACTAGGCTCTAGATCTGTGTTATTAAATTATATATTAATTACAAGAATACTTCCCTAATTATACTAAAGAATCAGTTGCAGGTTGATGGGTGTTATAAACTGCTACATTAAGAAAGGTAATGGAGAAGGCAAGTCTCTCCAGCTTTTAAGCATTTCTCCTTTAATCTCAAAAAGGATTTTTCTGGGAACCAGCAGTTAGCGTAATGGCTATGTCGCTGGACTCCCACGTAGTCGACCGCGGTTTGCCTTTCGGACCCGGTGGCTTACAACTCACGCCGGGCGCATGTGCATGCGTGCCCAAGATCCCGAGAAGAGAATGGAGGAGGAGGGATTGCGGCGTGGCCATCCCCCCTGGGGGGTGATTTCTCGCTTTCTGTCTCTAGGTCTCTCTCTGTCTGTCTGGCGAGTGCACGCGCCCTATAGGGAAAAACCTCTCCAAAAAAAAAAGTATTTTTCTGAAATTAGCACACCCTGATACCCAGAGCAATTCTCAATGTTGCTTATATTTCCTTAATTAAACAAAGATAAGTTTAAACTCGGGTTTCAACAGTACTGAAGATAAATTGCCATTGAAGAATTCAAAATATAATAATAGACAAAATTTTCACTCTATCATGACCATGTATACCAGATACTGCATTAAATATTTTCCATGTATTACTTCTTGTTAGTATCAAAAAACACTAAGAGGTACTTAAAATAAAGAGCCATAGTTTACAGATGCCATTGAAGCAAACACAGCAACTTCCACAAGGTTACAATGCTAGTAAGTGACAGAACCTAGTCTTAAACCCAAGATGGCAAAGCCCCATTCTTTAAACTACATGATCCAAATAATTGGATCCAGGGCCAGTTAGTGGCTGGCAGTTAAGGCAGCTGAATCCCACATGGGCGACTGTATAGTTGGAGTCCCAGACCTTGTGTTCTTTTTTTTTTTTTTTTGGAGAGATTTTCGCTATAGGGCGCAGGCGCTCGCCAGACAGAGAGAGACATAGAGACAGAAAGCGAGAAATCACCCCCCAGGGGGATGGTCACGCTGCAATCCCTTCTCCTCCATTCTCCTCTCGGGATCTTGGGCACGCATGCACACGCACCCAGCGTGAGTTTAAGCCACCGGGTCCAAGACTGAAACCGCGGTCGACTACATGGGAGTCCAGCGACATAACCATTATGCTAACTGCTGGTCCCTAGAATTGACTCTTGAGAGAGAAGTGGTCCCAGGCTGCCTCCACAATCTTATGGTTAAGATAGCAAGATCCCAGATGGCTCAATCTTCCAGTCCAGTGGCTTCAGAAACATGCCAGATGTGAGTGCATGCATGCCCAAAATTCTGAGATGGAAGAGAAGGAATTGTGGCGTGGCCATTCCCCATTGGGGTTTGCTTTCTCCTCTGCCTCTCTCTCTATCTCTTTAGTCAACGCATGTGCCCTCTAGCAGAGAGACAGAGAGAGAGAGAGAGAAATAGTGGTTTCAATGCAGAATCAAGGGCTTTTATTTTAGAATTTTTTATTTAATTGTATTTATTCATTTATTTATTTTAATTTGACCAGAGAAAGAGAGAGAGAGAGAGAGAGAAAGCAAGTCACCAGGTCCAGGACTCAAACCATGGTTGGCCATATGGGAGTGTCCAGGCCCTTAACCACCATGCCACCAGCTGCTCTCATCAAGGACTTTTAAAAAAATAACTGCCATTTTTGTACATCTATCTTAAACTCATGGTAGGTACTTCGTATATACTACTTTTTTAACTTTTTTTGTTACAGGTTTTTGCCTTAAAGTCCATGCACTCACCAGAGAAAGAGAGACAGAGACAATGAAAGGAAAGTAAGCAACCAATCCCCAGCGGGGATGGCCATGCCGCAATCCCTTCTCCTCCTGTTCTTCTCCCAGAATCTTGGGCACACACGCACATGTGACCGGCGTGAATTTCAAGCCACTCAGTTTGGGACTTGAACTGCAGTCAGTCATGTGGGAGTCCAGTGACATAACCACTACACTCTCTGCTGGCCCCTGTATATACTACTTCTAATCCCGTCAACAGCCCTGCAAGGTAGATGTATTGTCCCTATTTTTCTAATGGGGAACCTGAGGCTCAGAGAGATTAAATGACTTGGTACGACATTCAAACAGGTAAGAGGAGAAGCTAGTATTCAAACTGTTGTACCTCATACTAAAGTCAGCTGGAGATGGCTAAAATCCTGAGTCTCATCCAAATTAAAGAGATAAGATGGCTTCTTTCCTCTAGACTGTAAATACTTCTAAAGAACTCCATTTTCTTCTGGAATCCCCGTTCGTATTAAAATGATCCTTAACCGTCCGGCTCGCATGGTCTATTGTACCATGCAGCTATATTATTCCTGACTAAACATATCGGTCTTTGGGGCATTTAAAGAGACTTCAGAAATGGAGAGTGCCAGGTTGGATAGAACTGCTAGCTGCCTTGCAGGCAGTGTGGACAGCAGTTTCACCCAGGTTTTGGAGTAAGGGAAGTCAGGGTTCTAGTCCTGCCTCTACCAATTCCAAGCTGTATAATCTTGGGCAAGTTACTTGACTTCCTGCCTCAGCTGCTTTCTTAGTAAAGCAAAGAGGTGTGTGTAAGTAAATTATTTACCAGGACATAGCCAGCAACTAAAAATCATCAATAAGTAATATTTGTTTACAGAGTTGATGTGGGGATGCTATGGGCTGAATGTTTCTGTCTCCCCATCCCCCAAATCCTTAGACCGAAATCCTTCTCATAAGACAATAGTATTAGGAGGGAAAGCTTTAAGGAGTGATTAGGTCATGGGAGTGGAACCCTAACAAATGGGATTAATGCCTTTATAGAAGAGGCGCAAGAGATAACTCTTGCCTGGTGTTGCCACGAAAGATTAGAGTGAAAAGGTTGTCTGGGAGGAAGTCAGCCCTCACAAGACACCAAATCTGCTGGTACTTTGATCTTGGACTTCCCAGCCTCTAAAACTGAGAAATAAACTTCCATTGTTTTTAGCTCCTCCGGTCCATGGAATTTTGTTACGGAAGTCTGAATGGGGCCGGCCTGGTGGCGCAGCAGCATTGCGCTGCTCGGTGATAATAGGTCCATACAGAAGACTGTGACTGGTTCCTCCAGTCAACCTGAACACGCTAGGTATGCTCATTATCCTAGCTGACTGAGAAAACTAACGGGGATCACAGTGTGAGACCCTTTCGAGGGTGCTTTTCTGTCTCTCTCCTCTCTATCTCTCAGTCTTTCACTCTTATGATGTCACTTTACTGATCGATGGCTTAATTTTGAAATTTAGCACAGTAAATTCTCACCTCCCATTCTCTAATTTCCATTAGATTTAAGGATGTGTTGTGAGAAAATGAAGAAGCCATTGTTGTACGTTCAAGTATTATGTAGGATCAGTGGGCTGTCTAGATGGGGCTGTGAATTCCTGAACTAAAATAAAAGCATCTTTATGAGTACAGTGAGTCCAAATATATGTCCTCAGTGATATGCTAGTGTTAGGAATAACAGAAGAAAGAAAATTTGTGTTTTGTATCCTCACATCACACACACATACACCCTTTTTTTTATTTATAGAGGTCAAATTATCTATGTGAGTATGCAGAAATCTATTCTAGTCAAGGCATGTTTTTGGTTGTAAAAAAAAGAATCTCATTCTTTTTAAGAATTATTTATTTTATTTATTATTATTATTATTATTATCTTAATCTGCTATTAGGCACATGAGCTTACCAGAAAGAGAGGGAAAGTGAGAAAGCAAGATGTCAGGACCAGGCCTCAAACCATGGTCGGCCATGTGGGAGTTCAACACCTTAACCACCATGCAACCTGCTGGCCCCCAAAATCTCCAGTTCTTTTGATGTGTTCTTTGTAACTCTTAAAACCTATGCCATCCCCAACTTCTACAGTAAAGTGAGTATTGGTGAGGAAACTGGCCACTCAGGCAATCCATAGGCACGACTAGTGCCTCTGACCTTTACAGGGACTGGAAAGCTGTGAGGGACCAAAAGAGCTTCTGTCCCTCTTTCTTTCCTTCTCAAGGACCAAATGGCTTCTCCTCTCCAATGATCTTTGCCCATTTGCTCTATTCTCCTCTTTATGAAAACCAACCACCTCCTCTCTATTGAAATGTGGCTATAAAGGCAATGCCTAGCTCTCCTCAATGGCTAGTGTCTACACATCACTGCCAAATATCTAGCTATCCAAAGGTTCAGATTCTTCAGTTGGAGAAAAATCTGACTGTTGGCTAGCCAGTGTTTTAGCTGGCGTTGACTCATATGTCCATCCTTGTGCCTGTTGTGTGTACTCAGAGTAAGCTCCAGAGCAGTCCTGACCGTCTCAGAGTCTGAGTTAAGAAAGACAATGGTGGGCTGGCCCCATAGGTCAATAGGGTGCAAATCCCAGCCCTAAAGACTTGAAAAACAGGCCAGGCACGTGTGTATGCATGAATGCCTGAAATCCCAACATGGAGAAATAAAGGAGAAAGGATTCGAACACGACCACACTCCATTGGGTGATGCTTTCTACTGCTCTCTGTCTCTCTGTCTCTCCCTCCCTCTGGTGAGTGCACTTGCCTTCTGGCGATTAAAAAATGAGAGAGAAAAAAAAAATTTTAAAGGCAATGTCATGTGTTTTCCATACTCACCCCTGGGTAGTTTAGTTCTTCCCCAGACAGGCTTCCACCTTTGTCACCTTTGTTCTCTGCAAAGCATCCAATTAAGCTTCTAAAACAGCCCACACTAAATCCTTTCAATGACTTTTCATTGCCCATTAGAATAAAGAACAGACTTTGGACATCCCCATCTCTACAGCTTCATCTTTCTTCATTGCTAAGTTCCAGTCGTACTCGGTTTCTTCACCTTCCTCAAAAGCAGCCATTCTTTTCACTTCAAATACTATCTGATGTTTCCTTCTTGCCTATTGCGCTCTCACCAAAATAACTCTATTCGTATTAGTTATCTATTGCTGCTTAAAGAATTACCCTTAAACTTAGCCACTTTTAGCAATAAAACTTGTTTTTTCATACCTGCAATGAACCAGAAACCCAGACAAAGCCTAAGCGCCTCTAACTCAGAATCTCCCGTGAGGCTGTAGTCAGGCTGCCCCAAGACTCTCCTGATATGGAGGATCTGCTTCTAAGTTCACTCACCTGATTGTTAACACCTGTCAGGTCTTTCTTTTTCTTTTTCTTTCTTTCTTTCTTTTTTTTTTTAAGAGAGATTTTTGCTATGCGCTCACTGGAGAGACAGAGAAACAAAAAGTGAGAAACCACCCCCTCCCCCCCCCGGGGGGATGGCCACACTGCAATCCCTTCTTCATTCTCCTCTCAGGATCTTTGCACATATGCACATGTGCCCAGCATGAGTTTTAAGCTGGCTCCAGGACTCAAACTGTGGTCCACTAACATGGGAGTCCAGCGATGTGACCATTACGCCATCTGCTGATCCCAACCAGTCAGTTCTTTATAGGTTGTTAGACTGAGTACATGCCACACAGGCCTCTCCATAGGGCCAATCACTACATAGTTCTATCCTCCCAGCATAAGCAATCTAAGAAAGAGAGAATGCCCACAATGGAATCCACAGCCTTTCCATAACCTCGTATTAGAAGGGAAATTCCTGGGACCAGCAGTTAGCGTAATGGCTATGTCACTGGATTCCCATGTAGTTGACCGCAGTTCACATCCTGGACCCAGTGGCTTAAAACTCACGCTGGGCGCGTGTGCGTGCAAGATCCTGAGAGGAGAATGGAGGAGAAGGGATTGTAGTGTGGCCATTCCCCCTGGCGGGGGGGTCGGGGGGGGTGATGTCTCACTTTCTGTCTCTCCGTCTCTCTCTGTGGAGCGCACACGCCCTATGGCAAAAACCTCTCCAAAAAAAAAAAAAAAAAAAAAAAGAAGAAGGGACATTCCCTCACTTTGCCCATCTTCTATCCATTAGAAGCATGTCGAAAATCAAGACCAGACTCAAAGGAAGGGGATTGCACCAGGCTGAATATCAGGAGGCAGGATCTTTGGGGCATCCTATCTACCACCCTGTTTTCAGGTCTCCATTTACACACTACTTCATCCAGGAAGCACAAAGGACACCTGGCCTTCCGCCACCCCCATCTAGGTAGTTTCCCTTGTTATATTCTTGCCCTCCCCCCGTATATCTTTGTAATATTCCAATCATTTGCTACAACATACTTATATTGTACTCACGTACTCACATTATCTTCTTTTCCTGCTAACTCACTTTATTGCTTTTAGTGATGAAGTCTTTTAAAATGAATTAAACACATCATAACATTCCACCTCTAAATGTCAGTGTATATCTCTTTTTTTTAAGTCCACAATTGTCTACGTAGAAAAAATATTTTCACACCTAACAAAGTTAACAGCGATAGCAAATCCATATTCAAATTTCCCCAACTGTTTCCAAGATGTCCTTTCCAATTGGTTTGGCCAAATTAGGACCTAATTCAGAACCAAGCAATACATTTTAAGAAATTTTTAAATTTTTTAAAGGAAATTTTAGAAAAAGTTTAAAGAAAAAAATTTTTCTTCAAAAAAAATTTTTTTAAGAGAGTTTTTCGTTATAGGGCACTTGCGCTTGCTAGAGATACAGAGAGAGACAGAAAGACAGAAAGCAAGAAATCACCCCCAAGGGGAGATGGCCATGCTGCAATTCCCTTTCCTTTGTTCTCTCAGGATTTGGGACACGCATTCACACGTGCCAGGCATGAGTTTTAAGTCACCAGTTCTGGGACTCAAACCATAGTAGGCTAGGTGGGAGTTCAGTGACAAAACCATTACACCATCTACTGGTCCCTTGTTTTTTAGTTTTTGCTTGCTTTATTTATGATAGAGCATATTCTCATGTGTATGAGAATAAGAGAGAGAGAGAGAGAGAGAGAGGAGCACACTCTGGGACCAATAGATGATATAGTGGTTACATTGCTGGATTCCCACATGGCCGACTATGGTTCAAATCCCAGACCCGGTGACTTCAAAATCATACCAGGCACGTATGCGTGCATGCCCATGATCCCAGGAGGAGAATGGAGTAGAAGGGATTGCTACCCTTGGGAGTGAGTTCTTACTTGCCCTCTCACTGTCTCTGTCTCTCTTTGGGGGGCACACATGCCCTATGGCAAAAATCTCAAATAAATAAATAAATAAAAGAGAGGAGCATGCTCCATAGGGTCTGGTCATGCCACAATCTTCTTCCTCCAGTCTTCCAGCCTATCAGCTCTTGGGCACTCCTGGCATGTGTCTAATGAGTTATAGGCAGACTGGACAGAGATTCCAACCACAGTTATGTGGGACCCAGCTTCTCTTGACCAGCACTTTACCCCAGTCAGTCCCTCTTAAGACACTTTTAATCTAGAACAGTCCCAATCATGTTGAGGCTCAGAAGACAAGACCCTATAATAAGAGTTCCCTCAGACCTCCTGCCCTTGTGTCTCTTGCCCCTGTTTCTTTCCCACCGTAAGCTGCAGAAACTAGAATTCCTCTTCCCCAAGGTAGGTCATGGAAACCAGAAACCTTTTCCCCAAAACCAGTCATAAAACCTAAAATCGTAAGTCTAACTTTTCCCCACCTTTCTGTGTAAAAGTTGGCCATAAAGATCAAATTCTGTTATCTCATTCCAGAGACATCCTGCCCAATTTCTGGAAAGAAGGAATGCTGCCTAGAAAGGCCAAGAAGAATCTAAACAGACAGGCCTAGCTAGGTTTCCACACTCGGTCTATTTCCTTTAGCTCATATGGTTCTCATCCAATCACATTTCTACACAAAGAGCCCCGCTTCATTGAATGTAAGTGTGAAATCAGATAGCTTTCCCTTGTATCTTTGGTTTCAAGCTAAAAGCTTCCATGTATATATGCATGTGTTAAATAAATCTGATGCCTTTTCTCTGAGTAATCTGCCTGTTGGCAGTGATTTTCAGTGACTCTCAGAAGATGCTTTCCTCTGCCCCTACACGATACTGACATGCTAAAGACCATGCCGGTTTTACCTTCTGAATCTGCTTGATTGCTTCCTCTAACCCTGGTACTTCCTGTGAGCTAGAAGTTAGATTTGATGATTTGGTCAGATTTAAATTGAACATTTTTTAGCAAAAGAAATGAACAAGGAGTGTTGTACTTTAGTGATAAGACTGGCACTGGGTTAAAAGTTGTGATGGTTTAATCCCTCTATATAATCAGAGTACTAACTGCATGTTACTGCTTTGGCTTCATCCATATGTCTAGTTTCCTGTCATTCGGATGACCCTGTAATTTATCAACCAAACTGCCACATTTGAGGGGCACTATTAACAGTTATACTTAGATGATAGTCATAAACTAGGACCATCTCTGGAAAAAGAGGATGAATGTTCAACCTATCTGTCAACCATTACCCTAATGATTTAATGGTTTTATCCTTTCCTGAATCAATACTTTCCTTAGGGGTGGCAAAATAATGATTTTCTGATTATGTGTTACCTTCCACATTTACTAGTTGACAGTGTTCCATAAATTAGAGATTTCCTTCAATAACAGGGGCTATTTGTTACCTTAAAATATAGTTTCTATTTTAAAAAGTAGATAAGTGCTTAATTCTTTCCATTTATTTATCAGCTCCCAAAATAAAAAGATGGTTTGACAACCACCTCACCTGAAGACAAGTTTTTCTGATTTCCCCTTTCTTTAGATGGTATCATGGACTCATGGATTTTCGAGAGATGAAATGTGTTGCAATCAACTACGAACAATGATTTTAATGGACACATTTCCATACATTATCCATTTATTCTTCACAAGAATCATTTAAGTAAGGTATTCCTACTAGCCCCTCTTTACATGTGGAGAAACTGAGACCAAGAGAAATTAAGCAAATAAGAAGTTAGGGGACTAACATCGCTCACGTAATAACTTCGGCATCCAGTTAACTGTAAACACCGAGATGGTACAGAATAATTCATGTTTTTTAGTCACTGTTTCCCCTGAGTGTAACTCAGTGCCACTCAATAAATAAGTCAATGATCAAATTAATTGATTAACATTTATAGTTGACACCAAAAACATTCTAATTCCTACTAAAGATTCCCAGAATAAATAATATAATGTCTGGGGTTAGCTTCAAAATAAACAAGAGGGGGCCAGCAGGTAGCATGATGGTTAAAGCGTTGGACTCCCACATGGCTGACTCAGGTTTGAGTCCCGGACCTGGCAGCTTGCTTTCTCATTTTGTCTCTCTGTCTCTCTCTGGTCAAATTTAAAATACTAATGATAAATAAATTAAATTAATAGTAAAAAAAAAACCAAGGGTGAGGGTCAGGAAGGTGGGGAGAGAGAGGGAGAGTGAAGAGGGGGGAGGGTTTATAGATGAAATTGATATTTGTTAATTGATAATTGTTGAAACTGGCAGTGGATAGATTGAGGGCTTATGAGACTATCTTCTCTATTTTATAATATTTAAAATTTTCTACTAATACATTAAATACAATAGGTACTTGAAAGATTACCATGTAAAAATTACATAAAGGTATTTAAACCGATGCACGGTAATGGTCCTGCTTACATTATTAGTCTATAGTTGGACAGCGATAAGAAAATAAAGGTGAATGATGGCACTACCTCTCCCAACACAAGTTAAATTATATAGGTAAAGAATAAAAGCATACTTATAAAGGAGATTAAGATACCACAAACCTGTGTTTAGTGTTTTGTTGGAAAACTGATGATTGTAGATGTGATTTTTTTTTTTTTTTTTTAGTGCCAAAACATAAGAAATCTGATAACCACATAGGGAGAGAGGGGAAAAGAATCTTGTAAATCTGTCTTCTGGAAGAAAGGTTATTTACAAGAGAAGGAATTATTCAAGTTGACCAAGTTTTGAGGATCCAGATAAATGATGCCAGATCACAAAATACAGAAGAAAGCTAGTAAATTTCCTTTAAAAATAGTGTTTCTGGGGCCAGCAGATGGCATAATGGTTACGTCACTGGACTCCCACATGACTGACCAGAGTTCAAGTCCCAGACCTGGCAGCTTGAAACATGCCGGGCACATGTGTCCAAAGTCCCAAGAGGAGAATGGAGGAGAAGGGATTGTGGCATGGCCATACCCCTTGGAGGGTGATTTCTCATTTTCTGTCTCTCTGTCTCTCTCTGTCTTTTTGGTGAGCTTACGCACCCTTATAGCACAAGAGAAAAAGGAAAAAAAAAAGCTAAAAAAAAGAAATGAGGAAAATAGAAAAATCATTATTAGAACAATCACAGTAATAATTGCTGCAGACAAGATCTACTGATGAATGTAAAATTAATGAACAAAATTTTGAGGAGAAATACGATGTTTCCTAGCCTCAAAATATCTTCAACCCAAATTTATAAAATACTGTAGTGGTTTTAACATAAGCCCACAAATTCTTTGATATTCCCCCCTCTAGAAAATGGAGTTTAATGTTCTCCTTGAGTGTAAGTTGGGCTTAGCCACTGGCTTCTTCTTCTTCTTTTTTTTTAGAATTATTTATTTAATTTTATTTATCATTATTGTTTTTCAATTTGCTACAGGCATGTGCACTCACCAGAGAGAGACACACACACAGAGAGAAAGAAAGAGAGAGAGAGAGGGGAAGCGAGAAAGCAAGCCACCAGATCCAGGACTTGAACCACAATAAGCCATGTGGGAGTCCAGTGCTTTAACCACCATACCTGCTGGCTTTGCTGCTGGCTTCATTTTTTTTTTTTTTTGAGAGGTTTTCGCTATAGGGCGCGTGCGCTCGCCAGACAGACAGAGAGAGACAGAGAGACAGAAAGCGAGAAATCACCCCCCAGGGGGGATGGCCACGCCGCAATCCCTTCTCCTCCATTCTCCTCTCGGGATCTTGGGCATGCACGCACACGTGCCCGGCGTGAGTTTTAAGCCACTGGGTCCGGGACGTGGACCACCGTCGACTACGTGGGAGTCCAGCAACATAGCCATTACGCTAACTGCTGGTTCCCGCTGCTGGCTTCTAATTGAAAGAATTTGCACTTGCAGTGGAGAACTTTAACCAAAAGTTTAATATGATCAGTAATGGCACGAACTCCTTATATAATATGATGAGAAGGGTACTTCACTTCTGTGGTACTTTTTTTTCCCTGAAAATGTACTTGAGGAAACCTCAAACAAATCCAAATTGAAGGACAATTTATAAAATACCTGATCAATACTCTTCAAAAGTGTTGAGACCGTGAAAGACAGATTAAGATTAAGAAACCATCACAGGTTCGTGGCAACAAATGAGACCTGCCAACTAAATATAATGTGGCATTCTGGACTGCATCCTGGAATAGAAAAGGCCCACTTAGTAGGGAGAAAATCTAGGAAATCCAAATAAAGTTTGCTGTTTAGTTAAAAGTGTACCTCTTCTTGGGGACCAGCAGTTAGCGTAATGGCTATGTCGCTGGACTCCCACGTAGTCCACCACAGTTCGTGTCCCAGACCCAGTGGCTTAAAACTCACGCCGGGCACGTGTGTGTGCGTGCCCAAGATTCCGAGAGGAGAATGGAGGAGAAGGGATTGCGGCGTGGCCATCCCCCCTGGGGGGTGATTTCTTGCTTTCTGTCTCTCTGTCTCTCTCTGTCTGTCTGGCCAGCGCATGCGCCCTACGGCAAAAACCTCTCAAAAAAAAAAAAGCGTACCTCTTCTTTTCGATTAAGGTACCATGGTTCTGTAATATATTAATATTAACATGAAGGGAAGCTGGGTGTGGAGTGTCTCTGTATTAACTTTGCAACTCTTCTCTAAATCCAAAATGATTTTGAATAGAACATATTTTGCCATTTATTATAAGTGTTCAGATAGCTAGTTCTCAAAGATGCTAAGTACCGAGGGTGGAAACAGCCATACTGCGACAAATGCCTCAGTGTGCTCTTCTACAAAATGGAAGGACAGGACAAGAGGATCATCCTGCCATGAGGGCAAGCAGTGCATAATTATGAACAGAGGTATCCAGAGAAAGCTCAGCTACACGGATGCCAAGAGAGCTCCCAAGGTGCCCTTGACCTTGAGAAATATGTGTAGTTAAGGATTGCACTTCTCACTTGACAGTCCTCCATGTAGTTTTTGTGGTCAAGGTGAGACTGGAATCAAAGTCAAGAATGCTCCCATTAAACTGAGCACATAAAGACGCATCTTCATGAACCAGAATGCTAATTTATTAACTTACAAAGAGAAATACATCCATCAGGTATACCAGATGTTCCTGCCCTCCCTGTGGGCAACTAAGCAGGCAAATTTTATCAAAGAAGATTTCAATGAGATTGGAAGCAGAACAAGGGCAGTATGTTGTTTGATTTGAGTTATTAAGGATTTTAGGCCATGATAGCCTGATAGTTCTCTATTCCAAGTAGAGTATGCCTTCCACTTGGACCAAGTAGGCTTTGCCCTTATGTTGGGGAACTCTCTGCCCTGCTTAAGACACGCTTCCTTGCATAAAGGAAGGCACTTAAAAAATTTGTGGGAAATGCATGTTATGAAAAATCTATGTATGAATTTCATTTTTTACATCAAAATAAACTCATACTTTAATTCTATTTTCCATGAACTTTTTGGAGTATACTACCCCATATAGGTAGGATACTTCTCCAGCTAGAGAAAGAGAGAAGGAGGAATTTTTTTTTTTTCTGTTGAGCTTTATAGGAGACAGAGAGTCATTTTTATTAATTTTTTAAAGAATAATTTTATCATTATTATTATTGTTACTTCTTATTTTATTTTTAATTTGACCAGGAAAGACTGAGAGAGAGAGAGGTAAATTGAGAAAGCAAGCTGCCAGGTCTAGGACTTAAACTGCAGTCAGCCATGTGGGAGTCCAGCAGCTCAACCACCACGCCACCTGCCAACCCATGGAAACTTCTTATTTGGTTAAAGGCACTGGACTCCCTCATGAGCGACCACGGTTCGAGTCCTGTACCTAGCAGCTTGCTTTCTCTCTCTTCTATCCCTATTTAGTTAAATTAAAATAAATAAATAAATAAATAAATAGAGATAAATAAAATAATTCTTTAAAAAAGAAAGAGGTTTCCAGAGCTTCTGTGAAAGATCACAAGTCCCTTCAGACAGAAAAATTTGTTAGGCCAACATAATCACTCTGAAAAATAATAACTATTAGTAGAACTCATTATTAGTATGAAATGACATGTTCATTTATTCAACAATTTTCATAATTTTTCTAATTTGTACAAATTGTATAATAGGACATAGAAACAGTGAGAGGGATCAGCAGGTGGCATGGTGGTTAAGGTGCTGGACACTCCCACATGACTGACCACAGTTTGAGTCCCAGATCTGGTGGCTTTCTTTCTCACTTTCTCTCTTTCTGTGTCTTTCTCTGGTCAAATTAAAACAAATAAATGAATACATAAAATTAAATAAATAATTATTTTTTTAAAATGAAAAGAAAAGGGACCAGCAGTTAGCATAATAGCTATGTTGCTGGACTCCCATGTAGTCGACCACAGTTCGAGTCCTGGACCCGGTGGCTTAAACTCACGCTGGGTGCGTGTGCGTGCGTACCCAAGATCCCAAGAGGAGAATGGAGGAGAAGGGACTGTGGCGTGGCCATCCCCCCTTGGGGGGGGTGTGATCTGTCTCTCCATCTCTCTGTCTTTCTGGTAAGCGCACACGTCCTATAGCAAAAACTTCTCCAAAAACAGAAAAGAAAAAGAATCAGTGAGACTAAGACCCAATCCGTGCCCGTAAGAAGCTTATGGTGTGATGAAGAAGACCTAGATGACAAAGGAATTGCAGTACAGATGGTAAAAGCTCCAGCAGGATGAGCTCAGATGCTGGTGGCCTGCAGAAGGGCAGGAGACTTGCTCTGCGGTCATTGGCTCTCCTCCCCAAGGTCAGAGTGGCTCCCCTAGAGGAAGCACTGATTGTGTTAGAGGATGATGTGGGAGGGCATTTCAGGTCATGGAAAGGCATGGGATGGCAGAAAGATATGTTGACTCACTCCATCCTTTTGTTCCAGAGGGCATTTTGACACTGCTGTATCAAGCAGGAGCGATCAATATACAAGGCTGGCTGGAGCTTTTCTCTTGTGGCTGCCTGACTTTGAATTCTGGATCCACCTCATACCAGCCATGTAAATTGGGACAATTTCTTTCCGGTCTTTGTGCCTGAGTTTTTCCATCTGAAAATGGAAACAATAATTTTATCTACACAGAAAGCTGTTGTGAAGGTTAAATGAATAGAAGCCAATTTAAGGAGTTCTGAACAGGGCTCCTAGCAAGTGCTCAGTAATCATTAGCTCTTTACATTACTGTAAAGAAAATCTTCACTCTTATGGTTTGATTTCATCTTCTTACCTTTTTTTTTTTCCATATCTGAGTCTTTGTTTTATTTGACTCTCCATATTGTATGAAATGCTCTCAATTTTCTCATTGATCAGCTAAGAAATAAATACAGGACCAGCAGGTGGTGTGGTGGTTAAGGCGCTAGACACTCCAATATGACCAACCACGGTTTGAGTTCCAGACCTAGTGACTTGCTTTTTCACTTTTCCTCTCTCACTATATATCTTTCTCTGGTCAAATCACAATAAATTAATGAATAAATAAAATTCAATAAATAATTCTTTTTTTAAAAAAAAAAGAAAGAAATATAAACTATTAGTCTGCTGTCCAATAGATATTTCTGGCAAAAGAAAAATAACTAACACAAATTAAAACTGAATGTGGCTATGACTGCATGTGATACAATGTGGTATCAACTGAAGATAAGATTTTAAAATGTAGATCTGCAAAACTGGACCAAGAAAATTGAAGCTGGTAGAAATAACAGGCATCATGGGGCTGGCAGGTGGTGTGGTCATTAGAGGCGCTGGACTCCCACATAACAAAACATGGCTCGAGTCCTGGACCTGGCAGCTTGCTTTCTCGCTTTTTCTCTCTCTCTCTCACTCTGTCCCTCTCTGGTCAAATGTAAAAATAAATAAATAAATAAATAAATGAGTAGTTAAATAAAATAATTCTTTTTAAAAAAATAAAAATATCATTGAAGAAACCTCACACAAATATTTAAAGCTGGTAAAATTGGGGCCAACAGGTGACGTAGTGGTTAAGATGCTGGGCTCCCACAGGGCCAACCATGGTTCAAGGCCCAGACCCAGCAGCTTGAAACTTATGCTGGGTTCATGTGTGTACCCCAAAATTCCTACAGGAGAATGGAGGAGAAGGGATTGTGGTGTGGCCATTCTCCTTGAGGGTGATTTCTCACTTTCTCTTTTTCTTTGGCAAGTGCATGTGCCCTATAGCAAAATCTCTCCTTTTTTATTTTTAGAATTATTTTATTCAACCCCATTCATTTATTTATCTTAATTTGATGAGAGAGAGAGAGAGAAAGAGAGAGAGAAAGTAAGAAAGCAAGCTGCCAGGTCCGGGACTCAAACTGCAGTCAGCCATGTGGTAGTCCAGCACTCTTAACCATTATGCCACCTGCTGGCCCCACAAAAATCTCTTTAAAAATAAAAGAAAGAAAGAACTTTAGTAAACCCAAAACTTTAACAGCAAAAAAATGAAAAATATGAGTTAGTTCTCTTTCCCACTATCCAAGATGGCAGGTGAAAAAGCTGCGAAGCAGGATACTAAGGAGAAGAAACCTGAAGCCAAGAAGGCTGATGCCAGTGGCAAGGTTAAAAAGGGTGACCCCAAGGCTAAAAAGCCCAAGAAGGGGAAGCCCCATTGCAGCCAAAACCCTGTCCTAGTCCAGGGCATCGGCAGACACTCCCGGTCTGCCATGTATTCCAGGAAGGCTGTGTACAAGAGGAAATACTCGGCCACTAAATCCTGGATCCAGAAGAAAAAGGAGGAGAAGGTTCTTGCGACTGTCACAAAACCAGTTGGTGGAGACAAGAATGGTGGTACCCGGGTGGTTAAACTGCTCAAAATATCTAGGTATTATCCTACTGAAGATGTGCCTTGAAAGCTGTTGAGCCATGGCAAAAAACCCTCCAGTCAGCCTGTGAGAAAGCTGCGAGCCAGCATCGCTCCTGGGACCATTCTGATCATCCTCACTGGCCGCCACAGAGGCAAGCGAGTGGTTTTCCTGAAGCAGCTGAGCAGTGGCTTGCTACTTGTAACGGGACCGCTGGTTCTCAATTGAGTTCCACTGCGTAGAACACACCAGAAATTTGTCATCGTCACGTCCACGAAAATTGATATTAGCAAAGTAAAAATCCCAAAGCACCTTACCGATGCTTACTTCAAGAAAAAGAAACTGCGGAAGCTCAGACACCAGGAAGGTGAGATCTTTGACACAGAGAAGGAGAAATACGAGATTTCAGAGCAGCACAAGATTGATCAGAAAGCTGTGGACTCGCAAATTTTACCAAAAATCAAAGCTGTTCCTCAGCTCCAGGGCTACCTGTGATCCGTGTTTGCCCTTACAAATGGAGTTTATCCTCACAAATTGGTGTTCTAAATTTTTTGCCAAGAACCTAATTAAATAACTGATCATAAAAAAATGAAAAATATTACATAATATTAAAAATTGGTCTAGGAATGTACTCCTGATTATTGGGGTTTGTTATTTATTAGGGTTTATTACTGTTAAGTTTATTGGAATTTGTAAGAGCTATTGGTGTTTGCTGTTGAAAATACTCTCAACAAGCATAGCACAATGTGAGTATAATTTTGATTCGATGTCAGAATATCATTAAGGATCAGGGTCAGTGTGAGGGCATAAATTAAGGTGTGTGTGTTGTGTGTGTCTGAGTGTGTAGAAGAGAAGTTAAGAGAAAACAAAAGGCAGAGTAGCCTCAGAATTGGAACAGCAGGCAGAATATCCCCATGGCATTAGAAATCCCGTATTATCCCGGCTGATGCGCCAGAGCAGAGTCACGGGCAGGCTTTAGGATTAGACCAGTGGGAGTCTAAGAAGGGTTCCACCACTCATTAGCTATGTCACCCAGCAGAATCCACCACCTTCTCAAGCCCCAGGTTCCCCCGTCCGAACATGGGCATCACAAGAGCACCCACTCATGAGTTTATCGAGAGGACCACATGAGATAATGTCCTTGGCAGGTACCTGGCAGGCAATTGGCCCTCAGTATAGACATTAACCACAATAACTTGTGATTGTTCTACTTTATTTTTGGAGAGGTTTTTGCTATAGGGCGCATGTGCTCACCAGAAAGAGAGAAATAGAGAGAGAGCGAGAAATCACCCCCCACCCCCCCCACCCCCCCACAGAGGGAATGGCCACGCTGCAATCCCTTCTCCTCCATTCTCCTCTCGGGATCTTGGGCACACATGCACACGTGCCTGGCGTGAGTTTAAGCCACCGGGTCCAGGACTCGAACTGTGGTCAACTACATGAGAGTTCAGTGACATAGCCATTATGCTAACTGCTGGTCCCAGTGATTGTTCTACTTTTTAAGTGTGTGTGTGTGTGTGTGTGTGTGTGTGAGTGCTCCCAGAAGAACTTAGTTATCTAACCAGCAGCCAACTCAGGAACTTCTTCTGAGAAAGGGCTCCATGTCACATTTCTTTGTCCTCAATCCAGGACCCCAGCACATTGTCATGCTTGTCATAAGATCCCAGTGATATTTAGCTGTGTGTTAAGTGCATATTAAAGAGAGAGAGAAATAAAGGGAAGAAAGGAAGGGATTGAGGGCCAGGGCTGTTAGACATATGGGATGCATCAAAGGATTACCAGGCAGATGGTGGGCAGGGCGAACACCTGGGCTGTGTACTCATGAGCGGACAGGTGGCCCACGGATGGAAAAGGTGGGAAACAGTATGTTGTTGATTCCCCCAAATCGGAGGCTGCCTGCGGCCAGGTTCGCTGACACCCCTACTCCTCCCAGCTGAGTTAGTACAAGTTCAGAATATGCTTCATCCACTTCATCCGAAAGCAGCCCTGGGCCAGGCCAAGGGGAACCTTTCTGACAGGTGTGGGAGCTGGGCCTGACACGAGTGGTTCTAAGCCACTTTGGCCTCAGCTAGCATTGCCCTTCCTCCAGTCATCTCTGCCCCCAAACTAAAATACAACTTGGAAAGACACCTTGGTGCCCTCACAGTCGCTGCGGCTTCCTCAAGTCATGACATGCTCTCTCTTTTACGAGCCTGCGGGGCTGTAATTCTCGCTGCCTGACGTTTATGGGAGGTTTCGTATTAGCAGAAGACTTTACAGCCATTTTTATGAGGGATGGCTCCCTGGGCCCTGTCACATGTCATCACCCAGACCAAGCAGAGGAAAGAGAGCGAGGTGCACCAGTCAGTGGCCCTTACTGGCGGGCCTGCCAGGAGCCAGGAGTGGAGCCTGCAGACACCACTGCTCTTAGAACACGCGTCAGAGCCGATTCCTTGCCCTTGCAGCCTTGGCAGCTCGCCGTCTGTCATTCTTTTCCACATCCAACCCACCAGCTTTCCTGAAGGGACGACCTCAAATCCATCCATTTCCATCTGTCTCCCACACAGCTCTGCGTGACCGTCTCTGCCTCTGTCCGCCTCTCCTACCGTCTATCATCCACACAGGAGACAGATCTATCCTGTGGATATTCATGTAATGTCTACACTTTTCCAACTTTTAGATATATCTGGAGTGGGAGAGAATCCTATTGATATCCTATTGCTAACATGTACTATTGAAAAGAATACTTTTTACAAGGAATTATTCTATTAAACTTTTTTTATTGATTGATTTTCATTTTACCAGAGAGGAACAGAGCAAGAGAGAGAGAGAGAGGGACAGAGAGAGAAAGTGAGAAAGCAAGTCACCAGGCCCAGGACTTGAACCATAGTCGGCCATGTGGGAGTCTAGCACCCCTAAAAACACCACGCCACCTGCCAGCCCCTGAAATGAATACTTTTAAAAACAAAAATAGAGGGACCAGCAGTTAGCGTAATGGCTATGTCGCTGGACTCCCACGTAGTCGACCGTGGTTCGAGTCCCGGACCCGGCGGCTTAAATTCACGCCGGGCGCGTGTGCGTGCGTGCCCAAGATCCCGAGAGGAGAATGGAGGAGAAGGGATTGCGGCGTGGCCATCCCCCCGGTGGCGATTTCTCGCTTTCTATCTCTCTGTCTCTCTCTGTCTGTCTGGCGAGCGCACGCGCCCTATAGGAAAAACCTCTCCAAAAAAAGAAAAAAAAAAAAAAAAAAAAAAAAACAAAAAAAAAACAAAAATAGAAACCCTGAAGAACTTCCTCTTCTGAATCAACTTTTCCAGAATAAAATCCAGGCTCTGTGAACTGCTGGGTCCCTCGCACCCACTGGCCTGTCCTCCACGCTCCCGTCTTTTTATTTATTTATTTATTTATTTATTTGGAGAGGTTTTTGCTATAGGGCGCGTGCGCTCGCCAGACAGACAGAGAGACAGAAAGCGAGAAATCACCCCCCAGGAGGGATGGCCACGCCGCAATCCCTTCTCCTCCATTCTCCTCTCGGGATTTTGGGCACGCACGCACACGCGCCCGGCATGAGTACAAGCCATCAGGTCCGGGACTCGAACCGCGGTCGACTATGTGGGAGTCCAGCGACATAGCCATTACGCCAACTGCCGGTCTCTCCTCCACGCTCCCTTCTGCTCCTGCTCTGGGTTCAGGGGCCTGCCCGGCTCTTGGCTGCTGTGAGGGCTCTCAACACAGTTGGTCTGGCCTCACCCTCCCATCTCAGATCTCAGATCGCTGTTAAATTGCCCCCTCTCCACATTCGCTGTTCACTATTTCAGAGCATCGGGGTCAGTCTTGAAACATGTCCTGTTTGCTGCCTTACACGAAGTCTGTCTCTTTTGCTAGAGTGTAAGTTCCATGAGAACAGGAACCTCGTCCGTATTTCTCACCGCCGTATTCAGTGTCTAGTGTGTCGCTTGCTCAGTAGTACGTGTTGAACAATGAAATTATGGAAAATCCTCTCCTCTCCAGCCTGCAGGTGGTGTAGCGGTTATGGGTTCCCATATGGCCAACCAGAGTTTGAGTTCTGGACCCAGTGGCTTGAAAATCGTGCGAGGCACACACGCGCTCATGTCTGTGTGTGTGTGTGTGTGTGTGTCCCCAGGATCCTGGGAGGAGAATGAAGAAGGAACTGTGGCATGGCTGTCCCCTATGGAGGTGATTTCTTACTTTCCCTCTCAATGTCTCTGTCTCTCTCTTCAGGTGAGTGCACACACCCTAAGGCAAAACCTCTTAAAAAAAAAAAAAAAAAAAAAAAAAAAAAAGAAAAAGAAAAAGAAAAAGAAAAACCTCTTCTCACAAACCACCTGCTAGTCTTAGCTTTTATCAGTAGAGGGCAGCAAAGACCCTGAGTTTTCCAACAGTGCTGGTGTTAATGACAGAAAATGCCAGAAAACATTCCCATTTACTAAGTAACAGGCTCAGGCTAATCAGGACTTTCAGGAAACTAGTCAACCTTACAAACCTTTCCTTCTCTTTTGCCTAGACGCTTCTCCACTCTGAGCCATTTACAAGTTTTGTTTTTGTTTTTGTTTTTGTTTTTTAACAAAGATTTCAGACTGATAGTGCTTCTCAGGAAATGAAAGCAGATGTTGTATCGACCAAGCCAAATGAAACTACATGTCTTAAAACCTGTAGCTGCCTGCCTGACAACTTAGTGAGGGGGGAAGATGCTTACATTATAGTTGACAGCTGTTTGGGACTTGAGGATTTACGGCTCTCCCTTATGGCATGTGGGGAGAAGTGGGTCCCCGCTAGACAGCTGCTGTTTGTGCTGGGAGGACTTGCAAGAGCTTGTTGTCCGTGTGGCTGTGGCCTGCCTAGTCTCTCTTCTCTTTTTTTTTTTTTTAACACCCCCAAAGCAAGAATTTAAACATCTTCTGCCTTTGTGGGAAGATGGTACCTTCATTGAGAGTACACATTGAACCCCAGTAGAGTCAGTGTCCACACTATCTTAGAATGGTGTCTTCATTAACCTTCTGTCCAAAAAGTGTTTACAGTCCGACTACGGTCCAGGCATGGGTCTATGCTCTTTGCCTCAACTGATTGAAAGAACAGTTGCTAGAATTGAAAGAGGGGCTGGATTTTAACCTCAGCAATATTTACATTTTGTCCAGAGAATTCTTTCTCACGTAAGAATGTGAGAGCATTTTAAGATGTTCAGCAACATCTCTGGCCTCTACCCATCAGACGCAAGTAGTGCGCACCCCCGATTTTGTACTGGCCAAACATGTCTCCAGGTACACCCAGTCATGCCCTGGGCCTGAGTAAATTCCCACCCTCGACCTTGAGAGCCATTACTTTAAGGAGGTTATGGTGGTAGCCTTCGGGGGTATCTTTCTAGCCTTGAGTCAACGACCCCTTTGTCCTAGTACCTTTCCTCCTAACCCCTGACTATTTGCCGTGACCTGATGCCTATGGACTTGGTGGATTGGACATCTGACCCGACTTAAGCCTCTCAGCTTTTCTCCTCCGGGAATTTGAAACTAGGGTCAGAGGACTGCCTACTACACAGGTTTTAGAAGGGTCAAAACTTGAACAGAAGCTCAGGAGATACGGGTGAATGTAAGATAACCTGGGTCCGGGGAGCAGAGATGTCCTACTGCAGGCATAGGTCTAGGAGCACACGGAGAGACACAGAGGCAGGAGGCAGAGCCAAGCCGCTGGGTGCTAGCAATTTGGGGTTCTGGCACTTCCTATGGCCTGGCCACACTTCCTGCCCTGGGTTAAGACATTCCTGTATAGTTATAACCAATTTCTCTTTTGTGCCAAGGCAGCGTTTCGTTTTGTTTTGTTTTGTTTGTTTCTTTGCTTTTTTTCTGTTATGGGCAAATAAGGAATTCTAATGAGTACATTCCATATGGAAATGAAGCCACAACCAGAAAACATCAGGGATCCAGGTTGTTGAGGGAGCAGTTTCTAAACCTCAAGGCAGCTTCACTGACAGCCCAAGTTCTCCTTTCTCCTCTGCCTACCAAGCAGCTCCCCCACCCTCTCTATAGTGTTTTTCGTGCCTGAACCTTGGCTCTACATGGCCTGGCCTTTCCATGGCCTCTTGTTTTCCCTCCCATCAACTTCACAGCTAACAGCAAACTCAGGCTGGTTTCTTGGCTCCATTTCCTGAGCAGAGAATCTGATTGGCTCATGGGGCTCACAGAGCCAGTTGTCCATCCAACCACCATCTCTCGTCATCGGTTTTGTTCAGGTGAACAACTCCAGGTGGTGAATCATAATTGATTTCTAAAGCCAATGAAATGTAAGGGAAGCCTTCTGGGAGTATGGGGGCTTTTCTAAGAAAGTGTTTTGTTTTTGTTTTTGTTTTATTTTATTTAATTTATTTATTTATTTTAATACAAGAGAGCAAAGCCTGGCAGTGGGGCAGCCAACCCTTCCCTTTTCTGCCTGCTTTGCATGTATCCTATGAGGACACAATACATGAAACCATGGTAGCCATTTTGCAAACACAGAGTAAGGACAAGAGAATGACAGAGCAACTGACAGGAGAGGCTATTCGCGTCCTGGAACCAGGACACGACCATTCCTAGAGCCATTCACCTTTAGACTTCTTGTTAAGCGAGGTAGCCTTGCAGTTTAAACTACCTTGACTCAGGTGTCCTGTTACCTGAAGCCAAAAGGATCCTAACCGATATAGCACAGCTCATCTTTTCAGGCCAGGTCACTGAGGTCCTAGGTCACTAGCTGGTGAGTGTGTGGAGTGAGCGCCCTGGACTCCAGCACACCCTACCAGGACATGTGTTCACCATCCCTCCCCAACCTTTGCCACTTATTTGGAAATGTTTCTTCTTAGGTTTTTAAAATTGATACATAACAAATATTTAAAACCCATCTCTTCCCTCTCCGGTGGACACCCAGTTGAGCAAGGTCTGTTGTTCAACTAAGGCCTGGTCCGGGCCCCTCCTCATTTTATAGAACCCAGCTCGATGTTGGTGCTTCATGTGTATACATTTACAATCATAAAGTTAGGTTTTTCACATGATAATAAAATATTATCTACCCTAAGTATTTGATACTTTTTTTTTTTTTTTTTCTTTTTTTGGAGAGGTTTTTGCTATAGGGCGCGTGCGCTCGCCAGACAGACAGAGAGAGACAGAGAGATAGAAAGCAGGAAATCACCCCCCAGGGGGGATGGCCACGCCGCAATCCCTTCTCCTCCATTCTCCTCTCGGGATCCTGGGCACGCACGCACACGCGCCCGGCGTGAGTTTAAGCCGCCGGGTCCGGGACTCGAACCGCGGTCGACTACGTGGGAGTCCAGCGACATAGCCATTACGCTAACTGCTGGTCCCAGTATTTGATACTTTAACACATGAAAATCCTTCACCTAGAATCACCCATTGTTAATATTTAGCTGCATTTGTTCATTGTATGTATTTCCATATGTATGAGTTTGAGGTTTCCTTTTTTCAATTTTTTAATTCATTTATTATTATTATTTTTTAATTTGCTATATAGCATGTGCTATATAGCAGAGAGAGGAAGAAAGTGAGAAAGCAAGCTGCCCGGTCTGAGACTCGAACTGTGGTTGGTCGTGTGGGAGTCCAGTGCCTTAACCACCATGCCACCTGCTGGCCCTGGGTTTGGTTTTTTTTGTTTTGTTTTGTTTTGTTTTTGACTGGTTGAATCATTTGAAAGTACATTAGAGACCTTATGAAATATTACCCTGGGGGACCAGCAGTTAGCATTATGGCTATGTCGCTGGACTCCCATGTCATCGACCACGGGTTGAGTCCTAGACCTGGTGGCTTAAACTCACACCAGGCACGTGTGTACATGTGCCCAAGATCCCAAGAGCAGAAGAGAGGAGAAGGAATTGCAGTGTGGCCATCCCCCCTGGGGGGTGATTTCTCACTTTCTATCTCTCTGGTGAGTGCATATACCTTATAGCAAAAAAAAAAAAAAAAAACCTCTCCTCCCCCCCAAAAATAATTTCACCCTAAAGTACTTCAGCATTTATCTCCTAAGAAACAAGAACATTCGATATGACCAAATTGTCACTAATCTTTAATGATATCATTACATGTCTCTGATTTTTTTCAGTAATAGCCTCTTGAACTTTGTTTTGGTTGCTTATTTTGCTTTTGCCTTTGTTTTTGTTTTTATCCATGATTCATCATGAATCACATGCTAGTTTAATGTTCACATGTCTCTAGGTTCCTTTATTTTAGAGAATGTCTCATAATTTTGGTTGTCTGAATATTTCTTCAGAATGAGATTTGGTTAAAGATTTTTTTTTTTCTAGAGAGATTTTTGCTATAGGGTGCATGCACTTCCCAGACAGAGAGACAGAAACCAAGAAATCACTCCCCAGGGGATGACCACGCTGCAATCCCTTCTTCTCCATTCTCCTCTCGGGATCTTGGGTACGCACGCACACGCACCCAGTGTATTTTAAGCCACCAGGTCTGGGACTCAAACCACAGTCAACTACATGGGAGTCCAACGATGTAATTATTAAGCAACCTGCTGGTCCCAGACTTAAATATTTTTAACAAAAACTCTTTGGAGGTGACATTGGGTCCTCAGTGCTCACGAGATGTACATGATGCCACTGTGTCCTGTCATAGGTGATACTAAGTATAATCAGTTGATTAAGGCGCGGTCTACTAGAATTCTCCCTCTCTGTTTTTTTGTTTGTTTTTTTTTGTTTGTTTTGTTGTTGCTGTTGTTGTTTTAAATTTGCTATAGGCACGTGTGCTAACTAGAGAAAGAGAAGGAAAGTGAGAAATCACCCTCCTGGGAGGGGCAGTGGTGACCATGCCACAATCCCTTCTACTCCACTTTCCTCTCGGCATTTTGGGCATGCATTCACATGCACCAGGCATGTTTTCCAATCCACCATGTCTAGGACTTGAATCACAGGGCTGGCCATGTGGGATCCAGTCGCCTTAACTACCAAGCCACTTGGCTGGCCCTATGCTAGAATTCTTCGTTGTTAAAAATATCATTTCCCCGTTAATAATTAATAAGTAATTTGTGGAATGGTACATTGAAGATATGAAACATCTTGTTCCCCAAAATCTGCCACCCAGTGTTTTAGCATCCATTAATAAACCTCGTAAGAATCCACTATTACATTGGTAATTGCAGAAATTCCAATTTGTCTAATCCTATCATTTCTCTTTATTAGCTGGTATTCTTCTACTGAAAAAGAGATTTCTCTTCCCTCACGTGCACCTTTTAGTTTTCTTGAGTATTGTTATGAACTCAGATTATTCATTACCATCCATGTTTTAATTCTCAATTTGTCCCACATTTGGCTAGTGGGAGCGCCGCTAGCTGGTCACTGTGTCCTTCTGACATACCCCCATCAGTTCTGAGCATTCCTCTCCTCTCTAACAGAGGAAGTCTCAGGCTTCTCTTATACTTTTCTTTATTTAGACCTAGAATCGGCCTCTTCTCCAAAAAGACTTGGTTTTAAGGGGAATTAGTTCTTAGAAACCAAGAATTGGGTGGTAGGAGTGCTTATTGTTACTGAGTGTCATTGCTTCTAGGCCCTTTTGGTGGACAGAATCAGGAAATATATTTTATTTAAAATCATAAATTTGGGTGCCAGTAGGTATCGTGATGGTTAAGGCACTGGACTCCCATATGGCCAACTGGTTCAAATCCCATACCTGGAGGCTTGCTTTCTCTCTCTCTCTCTCTCTCTCTGTCTGGTCAAATTGAAGAATAATAATGAATAAATAAAATAAAATAATTTTTAAAAATGTATTCTGATTCCCCCATCTCCAATTCAACCCTTTTGGTCCATCGCAGTTCTCCCTCTCTCAGCATCCATTAATAAACCTTGCCTGAAACAACATTCATGTTAGTGATTGTAAAAAAAAAAAAAAATCAAAATTTTCTAATCCTATCATTTATTATATTGTATTACATTTTCCTAATTCTATCATTTATCTAATCCTATCCCCCTCCGTTCATATTTTTCTTCTTTTTTCCCACATTAAGAACTCTGGTTTTCAGGATCAGCAGTTGACGTAATGGCTATGTTGATGGACTCCCATGTAGTTGACCGTGGTTCAAGTCCTGGACACTTAAACTCATGCTGGGTACGTGTGCGTGTGTGCCAAGATCCCGAGAGGAGAATGGAGGAGAAGGGATTGCGGCATGGCCGTCCCCCCTGGGGGATGATTTCTCGCTTCCTGTCTCTCTTTCTGGTGAGCACACATGTCCTATTGCAAAAACCTCTTCCCCCATCCCCAAAAAACAAAAGGAACTCTGGTTTTCAACAACATGAATATATGTACTCATTTGCACTTTGTCATGACACACCCAATAGTATCAGACTTACTACATCAATATCACTACCAACAAGCTAGTAATAACAATAAAGTTCAAAATTGTTCGTGGCTTTTTAAAAAAACCCTTAGAATATACTCCACTAAAGATAAAAGTCTGTTTAAAAACTTTTAAATCTTAAGGAACCAGCAGGTGGTGTAATGGTTATGTCACTGGACTCCCACATAGTAGACTGTGATTTGAGTCCCAGATCCGGTGGATTAAAACACACCAGGCACGTGTGCATGTGTGCCCAAAATCCCCAGAGAGACTGGAGGAGAAGTGACTGAGGCATGGCCATCCCCTCTGTGGGGCAATTTCTTGTTTTCTGTCTCTGGCAAGGCATGTGCCCTGTAGCAAAAACCTCTCAAAAAAACCAACAAACAAAAAAACCTTTAAATCTTGAAATAAGTTTCATTTGTTTCTTTCGTATACAACATTTGGGTTTCCTATTCTTGTTGATCTAATTTAATTTTTAAAAATGTGTAAAACAGCATAGTTCAAAAGTGGAAACTACAAGAAAAGGTACTTCAGAGAAGTTTTCTTCCTCCTCTGTACATAAGTATTTTATTAGTTTCTGGTGTATCCTTCCTTCTTTGCAAAAATAAGTGAAAATATACAAATGTACTGTATTAGGATTCTCCAGAGAAAAAGAACCAAACACCTACATAAAGAGATTTATTATGAGGATTTGGTTCACATCATTACGGACAGTGAGAAGTACTGTAATCTGCCGTTGACAAACTGAAGGCCCAGGAAAGCGTATAGCTCTAGCCCAATTCTGAAGGCCCAAGAACCAGAGAAGATAGTGGTACAAATCCCAGTGTAACAGCGGGAAACTGATGCCTCAGGTCGAACAGACAAGCAGGAAATGAAAAAAGGCAAATTCCTTCTTTCCTCCATTTTCTTGTTCTTACTCAGGCTCGCAGCAGATTGGATTATGTCCACCCACATTAGAGAGGGTGAGGTGTTCTACTGAATCCACAGACTCAAATGCTAATCTTATTCAGAAACATTCTCAAAAGCAATGTAATACACCGTAAAGTTATATGCAATTCAAGGTAATATAAACAAGATTATGATGGTAATAAATAAATCTTTTAAAAACTGTAAAAAAAACAAACAAACAAACAAACTAGCTTAAGTGCTTTCATAAATAGCCCTTGCACATAATCCGAATTACTTTTAACATATGTAACATACACACCCCTCTTTCTAAAAATAAAATTCACCTGGAAAAAGAAAAAGAAAAAGAAAAAGAAAGAGAAAAAGAAAAAGAAAAAGAAACATCCTCACAGACACATCTCCAAATGTTTCATCTGGGCACCTTTTTTTTTGGAGAGGTTTTTGCTATAGGGCACGTGTGCTCGCCAGACAGACAGAGAGAGAGAGACAGAGAGATAGAAAGGGAGAAATCACCCCCCAGGGGGGATGGCCATGCCGCAATCCCTTCTCCTCCATTCTCCTCTAGGGATCTTGGGCACGCATGCACACGCACCCGGCGTGAGTTCAAGCCACCAGGTCCGGGACTCGAACCACAGTTGACTATGTAGGATTCCAGCTACATAGCCATTAGGCTAACTGCTGGTCCCTCATCTGGGCACTTTGTAGTGCAGTCAAGTTGACCTAAAATTAACCATTGCACAGACAAATGCACATAGACATTCTTTTTTTCTTTTTAAGAATTATTTTACTTGACTTTATGTATTTATTTTTTAATTTGACTAGAGAGAGACAGAGTGGACGGCGGGGGGCAAGTGAGAAAGTGAGTCACCAAGTCCAGGGACTCGAACTGTGGTCGGTCATATGGGTGTCCAGCGCCCCAACCACCATGCCACCTACCAGCTCCCACATAGACATTCTTACTTTGTCTTCATTTTATTCAAATGGTGGCTCCTTTGCACACTTGTTTTTTCTACCTTATATTTTTTTCTGTTTTTATAGCTCTAATTTTTTATAGCTCCAAATTTTTATAGCTCTAATTTTTTACTATATGATCAATTTTATTTGCTCATACACATCTGGATTTTAGGAGGGTCTTACTTTTATTTTAATAATTACTTTTTTTGTTTTTAGTTGCCAGAGGGTGCATGTGCTTATCAGAGAGAGAGAGAGAATCCCCTAATGGTGCGTGGTCACACCATAATCTCTTCTCCATTTCTCCATCCTGCCAGGATTTTCAACATGCACATGCACTCACCCGGTGTGTCTTTCAAGCTGCCAGGGCCAGAATTCAAACCACATGGTTGTTCCTGTGGGATCAGGCTCTTTTAACCAGTAGGTCACGGCAGTTGGCCCAAGAGTAACTTTTTTAAAAAAGGCTTTTGCCAAAGGGTACATGTGTGCGTGTGTGCACTCGTGCACATGAGACAGAGAAAGAGAAATCACTCCCCAGGGGAGATGGCCATGCCACAATCCCTTCTCCTCAATTCCCTTTTGGGGATTTTGGGCACACATGCACATGTGCCTGGCATGATTTTCAAGCTTCCAGGTCTGGGATTCAAATTGTGGTCAGCCATGTGGGAGTTCAGCACTTTAACCACCACGCCACCTGTTGGTCTCCCAATAATTACTTTTATACAGATGTTAAAATAACCTTAATCAGGGGACCAGCAGATGGTGTAATGGTTATGTTGCTGACCTCCATGTAGTCAATCACAGTTCAAGTCCTGGACCCAGTGTTTTAAACTCAAACCAGGTGCATGTGTGTGCATGCCCAAAATCCTGAGAAGAGTATGGAGGAGAAGGAATAGTGTGGCCATCCCCATTAGGGATGATTTCTCGCTTTCTGTCTCTCCCTTGCTCTCTGGTGAGTGCACATGCCCTATAGCAAAAATCTCTCTTAAAAAATAAATAAATAGGGACCAGCAGTTGGTGTAATGGCTATGTTGCTGGACTACCATGTAGTCGACCATGGTTCAAGCCCCAGACTTGGTGGCTTAAACTCACACTGGGCGCATGTGCGTGTGTGTCCAAGATCCTGAGAGGAGAATAGAGGAGAAGGGATTGCGGTGTGGCCATCCCCCCTGGGGGGTGATTTCTCACTTTCTGTCTCTCTGTCTCTCTCTATCTTTCTGGTGAGCGCATGTGCCCTATAGCAAAACAAAATAAAACAAAACAAAACAAAAACCTTCCCCAAATAAATAAATATAAACACTCCTTTTCCAAGTCATTTTTGTTATTTTCTATTGGTTCCTTAGCAATATTGTTAATAATTTTTTCTTTCCTCTCTCATCTCTATTTACCAGAATCATTTAAACAAATGTCCTTTTGTCCCACCAGTATCTATTTTTTAAGAGATTTTTGCTATCAGGTACATGTGCTCGCCAGAGAGACAAGAGAGACAGGGAGACAAAAAGCGAGAAATCACCCCCCAGGGGGGATGGCTACACCACAATCCCTTCTCCTCCATTCTCCTTTCAGGATCTTGGGCATGCACGTATATGTGCCCAGTGTGAGTTTAAGTCCTGTGTCCAGGACTTGAACTGCAGTCAACTATGTGGGAGTCCAACAATATAACCATTATACCATCTGCTGGTCTCTATTTATTTTTAAAGCCCCCCTTTTTAGGTTTTTGCCATAGCATATGTGCACTCTCCAGAGAGAAACAAAAAGAGGGAAAGTGAAAAATCAAGGGGAGGGCCATGCTCCAATCCTGCATGCACACATGCCTGGGGTTATTTTCAAGCCACCAGGTCTGGGACTTGAACCATTGTCAGTCACATGAAAATCTAGCACCTTTAAAGACCATACCATCCACTGGACCTTTTTTTTTTTTTTTTTTTAATTTTGCATATGGTGCATGTACTCGTCCGAGAGAGAGAGAGAGAGAGAGAGAGAGAGAGAGAGAGAGAGAGAGAGAAAGCACTCCCTGGGGGAATGATCATGTTGCAATCCCTTCTCCTCTAGTCTCCTTGAGAGAAGGGATTTCAGGCACACGTGCACACAAATGCTCCTAGCATGTTTGTCAAGCCACCAGGTCTGGGACTTGAGCGGTGCAGTTTGCCATGTGGGATCCAGTTATATTATCCACCATGCTCCTAGCTAGCCAGCTCTACCCTACCTTATAATGAGTACCTACTTTCTTCTACCTGCTCACATTCTGGGGTTCACAAGGATGTCTCCTTTGCCTAGATTTTCTTTTTTTCTTTTGTGTGTGTGTTTGTTGAGAGTTTTTTTGCTATAGGGCACATGCACTCACTGGAGACACACAAAGAGACAGAGGTACAAAAAGCAAGAAATCACCTTCCAGCAGGGATGGCCACACCACAATCCTTCTCCTCCCATTCTCCTCTGAGGATCTTGGGCATGCAAGTATATGTGCTCAGCATGAACCGTCGACTCTGTGGGAGTCCAACAACGTAACCATTATGCCATCTGCTGATCCCTAGGTTTTCTTTTTTGTATGCTAATATTGGATCTTGGGTTTTGCTATTAGAGTTGAACTGTTTTTATGGTGGCAAGGGTATTTGGGAAGATTTTTGAAACCTCACTCCCACTGCTCTCATCTTCCTCCAGTGTTCTCCATTCATTGATTTGTCTGTTTTATCGTAAAGAATGGGTGTGCCTGTATGAGAGAGAAAGAGAGAAAGCACCATTAACAGGATCTTATCCCCCTTCCTCAGTCCCAGGCTCCTTGGAATCTTGGGCATCTGTGCATGTGCCCACTGTTTTCAGACCAGCCTGGAGATCCAAACCAGTGTCTGCCGTGTGGCTTCCAACACTGTAGTCCAGTGTGCTGTTATCATTTAATCCATATTAATTCTCTGTAGGTACTAGGTTTGATGAGTATTTTTAAAGATTTATATTTTATTTTATTAATTATTAATTAATTCACCACCTTAGCTGGGTCCATTGATTGATTTTTTTCATTCATTTATTCAATAAATAATTGTGAACCATGAACTGAAATAGCTTATGCCTCTTCAGATTCTCTTGGTGCCATTAACTTTCAAAATCCTACTGCTTGTTCTCCCCTAACAGCCATTGTAAATTGATTTCAAGGAGTAGGTCAAGAACCCTGTGCCCAACTTCTCCTGTGCAGTCATCCTGGATAGCTAAATGCCAAGTATGTCTTGCTTCTCTTGCCGCTTTTGAACTTAGATCAAATGCTGCATCATAGCCCATTTATCTGGCTTTCCAAATGGCTGCCGAAAGGATGGCATAAGGCAACTTGAGGTATAGAGGACTTTGCTCTCCAGAGGGTAAACCTTAACCAATGGGAAACAGAGAAAAGGAAGGAGCCGAGCAGATAGATTTTCCTTCCCATGGGCTACTACACCCATGAAACTCACAAAGCCACCATCTACCAGCCAAGACATACTCCATGGCATTACATCTCCTCCATCTAATTCACTCAGGAGTAAGATACAGGCTTATGGCTGCCCAGCTGAGGTATAGCGATGTATAAGCAATGATAGTCATAACTATATGACTATAATTATATATAGCTATATTTCATTATATACTATATAATGTTATATAATATAAGCTATCATTTAATCCATATTAATTTTTTTGTAGATATTAAGTTTGATGAGTATTTTTAAAGATTTATTTATTTTATTTTATTAATCATTATTATTATTATTTTTTAATTTGCTATACGGCACATGGGCTCACTGGACAGAGACAGAGAGAGGGGGAGAGTGAGAAAGCAAGGTGCCAGATCCGAGACTTGTACTGCTGTTGGCCATGTGGGAGTTCAGCCCTTTAACCACTATGCCACCTGCTGGCTCCATGATTTGTTTTGTTTTGTTTTGTTTTGTTTTGTTTTGTTTTGTTTTTGTTGCCAGAGAGCACATACACTCACCAGAGAAAGAAACAGGACCAAAAGAGAGAAAGTACCGCCCAATAGGGCATGGTCATACCACAGTCCCTTCTCTATTTCTTCTCCCCATCAGGATTCTGGGCATGCTCAAACGTGCACCTGGCATGTTTTTCAAGCTGCAGGGGCCAGGATTAAAACCACATCAAGTCATGTGGGATCTGGCTCCCTTAACCACTGTGCTATGGGACTAGCCCAATAAGTTTTAATTAATGTATACAGTTATGTACCAGCAACACATTAAGATGTATACTATTTTTATAATTTCAAAAAATTCCCTTGCGCCATTTTGTAGATACTGCCCTCCCCCAAGTTCAGCAATTACAGATCGTATTTCCGTCTCCAGCGGTTTCCCTTTTAGTGAGTATCACAAAAGTAGAATCATAACAACATATAACCTTTTGTGTCAGGTACCTTCATGTAGCATGATGCTCTTGTGATTCAATGTGATGTTGCACATATCAGCAGAGTGTTACTTTTTTAGTGCTGAGTTGTACTCCATTGTACGAATATACCACAATTTGTTTAATACAGAAATACGAATTCACTCCTTGACAGATATATCATATCCAGTTTGTTACTGATTATGACTAAAGCTATTACAAAAATTTGTACATACATACTTTTGTGAACATATGCCCTCAGATTGCTTGGTTAACTATCTAACAATGAGTTTCCTGGGTTGTATGGTAAGCCCATGTTTACCTTTATAAACAGCTTCCAAACTCTTTTCAAAAGTGGCTATAGCATTTGGCATTCCAACCAGCTATGTACAAGATTTTTATTATTAAGGTTTCGCTACAGAGCACATGCACTCACTAGAGAGAGACAGAGAGAGGGAAAGTAAGGAATTACCCCCTAGGGGATGACCATGCTGTAATTCCTTCTATTCCATTCTCCTTTTGGGATTTTTGGGCATGCATGCACATGCTCCCAACATGATTTTTAAGCCACCAGGTCCAGGACTGGAACTGCATTGGCCATGCGGGAGTCAAGCACCTTAACCACCATACCACCTGCTGGCCCTTATACAAGATTATTTTACATTAATGTTAAAATTTTGACAAGAGCTACATGAACTTACTATTTAAAGCCAAGCAATATAGAAATGCAAAAATCCCATTTCTCTTCTCAATCTGTCTCTGCTTCTTAAATGTGACCACTATGGTCAGTTTTGTATATATAAATATTCTTTCTTGGGACCAGCGGGTGGCATAATGGTTAAGGCGCTGGACACTCCCACATGGTCGACCATGGTTCAAGTCCTGGATCAGGTGGCTTGCTTTTTCACTTTCCCTCTCTCTCTGTGTATCGCTCTGCCCAAAATTAAAATAAATAAATGAATACATAAAATTAAATAAATAATTATTTTTTTAAGAATTATTTATTTATTATTATTATTGTTAATATTATTTTTCACATGAGTTTTGTCAGAGAAAGACAGAGAGAGAAAGAGGGAGAGTGAGAAAGCAAGCCGCCAGGTCCTGGACTCAAACCATGGCCGGCCATGTGGGAATTCCAGCACCTTAACCACCATGCCACCTGCTGGCCCCTAAATAATTCTTTTTTAAAAATTCTTTCTTATATTGAGCTAGATGATCTTTGAAGCACCGTGACCACTGACTTCTATACATAATAGAATGCAGGGCAGGGTGGCAAGACTGCTGGCATTGAGTCAGTCAAACCTGGATTTTGAACTCGAATCTACCACTTCCTAGTTTTAAACAAAGTTTGGAAGTAGCAATGTGCATAAACTCTTGCAATTAAGGGTATATAGTCATGCATGTTTAAACAATGAAGATACTTTCTGTGTCTTTAGATCATTTTGTCATCATGTGACATCTTAGTCTGTTTTTTGCATTACTAACTGAAATGCCTGGGGCTGGGTGAATTTAAGAGAATAGAGATTTAGTTCGGCTCATAATTTTGGTTGCTGGAAAGTCCCAAGGCATAAAGCTGGTCTACACCATGACAGAGGGCAGGACTGTGAGCAGAGTGGGTATCCATCAGTGTCCTTGTCTCATGCTCTCTGTTTACATACTCACCAGAACTCAGTCTTAAGGGCCCCATCCTAATGGCATCATCGCATCCGAAGGCCCCCTGCTGGGACACCTTGAAGGGATAAAGTTTTCACTTAGTACATTTATCATGCAATCGAGTCCCAACAAATGAATTTCTTGGGAACACGCAGAGTAAAACACATGAACCTTTGGAGAACAAACCATTATCCAAAACATAATATGCAAGTACCATAGAGTATAATTCTGTAAACCTAGATTGTATACTCTACTCTCAACCTAGGCTATATGGATTAGCTTACTACTTTGCTGTCCTATACATGGTCTGTCATTGACGGAGAAGTCACACAGTGCATAACCATATGTACCGCTTATAATAAGATTATATATACATATAACATAAAATGCTTAAATGCATTTAATATGTTAACTAAAATAGTTAATATATAAATATGAAAATAGTTCAATATGTAAGTATTATATATGTATATTTGAGTTTTCATTTGCTATTCCTAATAAATAAAGATTTGTTATTTTTTCTGCCATTTTGGGGCAATAAAAATTAATAAATTAACTTGTCAAACTGCCTTGGAGCCCAGACAAGACACATTAGTGCAAAACATTCATCTAGAACTTAGTTGGTCAGGAACGCCCTCAAATGGTGAAAAACCAGAGCAGAAACTAAGACTCCTATAGGAGATAAATGTAGTTAGTTTATAAATCTGCTGTAATTGACCAAATGTAGCAGTGATTTTTAAATGTAGTGAAAACCAAGTCACCTATACAGATATTTGCTGTATAATTTTTATAATGACAAAAATTTGAAGATTTGAACCAAGTGTCAATCAAGATGGAATTTTCTTTTAAAATTTATTATAATATCATGTAGTTATTAATAAGATGAAGTTAAACAATGAATTTGATGTGACATGGAAATGGTGCATAACACATCAAGTGGAAAAAGAAGCTTACTCCAGTTTTTATAATGTGATCATATTTATATCTTTTTAAAATTATTTATTAAAAATATACATGGGGGTACAGCAGGTGGCATGGTGGTTAAGGGTGCTGGACTCCCACATGGCCAACCCACAGTTCAAGTTCCGGACCTAGTGGCTTGCTTTCTCACTTTTTCTCTCTTTCCTTCTCTTTCTCTCACTCTGTCCCTCTCTGGTCAAATTAAAAAATAAAAATAAATAAACAAATAAAGTTAAATAAAATAATTCTTCATATATATATATGTGTATGTGTGTATATATATATATACATGTATATATATATATATGTATATATATATATATACACACATACACACACATATATATATATATATATATATATATATATATAGACTAGCAGATGGGATGATGGTTGTGGCCCTGGACTCCCACATATCTTGAGTCCCAGACCTGATGGCTTGCCTTCTCACTTTCCCTCTTTCTCTCTCTGGTGAGTGTACAAGGCCTATAGCAAATTTAAAATAATAATAATAAATAAAATTAGATAAATAGTTCTTACAAAAAATTTTTTGGAAATATATACATTAGTATAAGAAATCTCTAGGCCCAGCCACAGGTAGCACCATCACCTGGGATTCTAGAAGCTACAGGGGAGGCTCAGGTCGGGTTCCCAGGACAACCTAAACACATAGAGCACAGTAACACACACCTGTAATCCTAACTAATGGGGAGGTTGGGGCAGGAGGATCTCGACACAGCACAACCCTGTAAGAAATACTTATCTTGGTCTCTCTCCCTCTGTCTTTATCATAAAGGAAAAAAACATGTCGAGAAAAATAAACATCAAGCTGTTTACATGGCAATTTATTCAAGAGGAACCTTCTATTTCATACATGTAGGTTGCACACATAAGTAGTGTTGGATTTTTTTTTTTTTAACTTAACTTGGGACAGCCCTTAGACTTGGTCAAGAGGGGCTCCTACCCTGGGCCTCGTGTTCAGAGAGTCTGAGAATCACAAATACACCAGGAAAAGGTAAATGTATTGGGCTCCTGTTCACGTGGGCTCGAGTGCCCGTTGCTGCCGGCCGCAGAGCAACTGTAACCCTAAAACTCCACTCTGGTGATTAACACCACTCCGGCCACGGGAAACGCTTTTCTATATCTCTTGCCCTCAGTCCTGGAATGAAAGATGACCATCCAAATGTCACGGAGAGACGTGGTTTGTGCTGTGGCTGCCATCATGGAAGGACACTACTTAGGACTGAGCGCTAGGAGAATTTGAGCTGTGGAAGCATTTAGGTAAGAGAAAAGACTAATTAATTAACTTGTCAAAGCCCTCCTCTCAGATGTCATAAATGCTATAGATTCTTGCATAATAAAGTATCATTTCCCAGGAGTGATGAGCATTCATTTTCTTACTTGATCTTTAAGTTCCAGTCCGTAGGCCTACGAGTACTCACAAATTACTGCAGTACTTGAGACTATGATTACACATGGTAGCCAAAGGACATTGTGCAATATTAAACAACGTAATTCTTAACATTTTATACATAATTTAGATATAGCATGGTTTAAGTACAAAGCATAATGCCAGTTCTTCACATTAGCAACTGACAGACATTAAATGTAAGAATGGCAAATAATTTTGTATATAAAATTATTTAGGAAGAGTTCATTAAATGTAAAACTAAATAAAAGCTAAGCTTTATTTGAAAATGTTTTTAAATGTTAATCTTAATTGATTACTATTTGTATTTTGCTCCCAAATTTTATTAGATAATTTTGGGGACTGGCAGATGGCATGGTGGTTAAGTGTGTTGGACTCCCACATAGCCAACCATGGTTTGCGTTCAGGAGGCTTGCTTTCTTACTTCCCCCCCCTCCTCTCTCTGTACCTCTCTGGTCAAATTAAAATAAATAAATAAAGATAAATAAAATAATTATTTGAAATAAAGAGGTAATTTGAGGCATTTTAGAATACAAATAACTTTTTGAGACCCTAAAGAAAAAATAATTTAAATTTTTTAATACTTTAACATTTACTTAAATTACATTTTTGATGAAGTATATTTAAATTTGGAACTATTTGAATATGGTTACATTTTATCTTTTCTCTCTCTCTCTCTCTTATTCTTTTCCTTTTTTTGCCACAGGGCATGTGCACTCACTAGAAGTGGGGGGCAGCTGGTGGTGTGGTGGTTAAGGGGGCGGATCCCCCATAAGCATCTGCATGGCTCAAGTCCCAAATATGGTGGCTAAAAAAACACACCAGGTGCATGGGGCCCAGCAGACGGCATGGTGGTTAAGGGTGCTGGACTCCCACATGGCCGACCACTGTTCAAGTCATCCGGGACTTCCATGAGGCCTCAACTTGGTCAATGCAGCACCCAGTGTGTGCTGCCACATTTGGACCTAGTTGGCACTTTTCTAAGTACCAGATACGATGCCAGGCATTGGTGGCCAGGTCAGTCTTCTTGAAACTCACAGTTAGCAGGGGAGAGGTATTAATAAGCAGGTCTAACACAGTCCAGGGACTCTTGCAGGAGGAACACAGAAGTTATGGAAGCTCAGAGGAGGGACACCAACACTGGAACAATGAGAATGGAGTTTGGTAGGCTCCCAGGAAGAGATAACATCTAAACCAAGGTTTGAAGAATGAGTAGGAGTTTGCTCGGGTCCTTCTGAAAACCCCAGTCATTGGGATTAATTTCAGCTAGTTCCAGGTCCCTTAGTTGGCTACATTTTTGTTCACTGACATTATTAGTTAACTATGGATGTTCAGGGACAAAAATGCTGAGTCCTAAATTACCAACTGTATCCTTGGAGATACAGAGAGAACAAATGGTCCATCCTGTTGTACGAAACATCAGAGATGAAGACCGGACTCCAGGTTTTTGATATCCAAGTTACTGGGCAGATCCTAAACTCACTTTAGATACTCACAGCTGTTTAACCAAGAGGAAGAAAAGGGAGGTGATTCATGCTGCATTTGCCTTCTGGGCTGTGAACACAAAGAAAATGTTGTTAAGGAAAGAAGCAGGCTCCTCCTTGTATGTGTTTTTGGTCGTCATGCGATAGACACCAGGGCCAATAATCCAGCCTGCAAAATTGCCAGCTAAAAAACCCAAACCCTTTGAAGTGGCTAATGAATACACTCTTTTTAACTTACTCCGATCTCATTGCTGAGAGCTGTGCAGTTGCTCCTGGGCAGAAGTTTCACTAATGCAGGGATGTTGACTGGCCACTGCATCAAATATTTATCAAGTCACAGATGGGAATCTACAAAGAGTTTGCAGAGAGGTTTCGTGTCTCCCTTCGGTTCTAGGGGAAGCACGTCAGCACTGCAAA
Organism: Tupaia tana; assembly: GCA_026018925.1. NCBI lineage: Eukaryota > Metazoa > Chordata > Mammalia > Scandentia > Tupaiidae > Tupaia > Tupaia tana. Next base: position 33,387,157 of record JAKSZU010000014.1, on the reverse strand, counting down.
ATACAAGTCCACAAATACACACTTTTAAGCTTATGCGTCGGGTTGCTGACCCATTTTAAACAGGTTAAATGGGGCCAATTTATAGAAATCATTTTTTCTCCTTCAAGTAAAAGCAGTGCCTTTTCATTGTAGAGATTTTACATAATACCCTTACAATTAAAAAAAGAAAGTAGGACTCACTAATTTTACCATCCAGCTGTGTATTATTTTAACCTTTTAAATAAAAATTAAGTCATACTGTATCCAATATTTTGTACGTTTCTCTCTTTTGCTTTCTCGTGTGCCTTTTTTTAATCTAACAATATGGTCTTAACATTTTTGCCTACTATTAAGTATTTTTCTACAACATATTTTTATATATTTACATATTATTCTAGTGTATGGGCAGGTCATATTTACCCACTCAATGCTTTGGTGTTGAATACTTACACCATACCAAGTTTTCCTATATAATGAATGAGGTTTTGATGGACATCCTTAGAACTAATGGTGTCCAGTTATGAAATTTTCTCAGACAAGCTAGTGAAAAAGGAATTGCTAGGTGGAAGAGCGAGTCCATCATTGGAGTATGTGGGACTTTTTCTCAGTGAGCTGCCAGCTCGCCCATCTCGGGTCAGATGGGCTGTAAGGTCATTGAGAGTTACACATTGGGCTGGCAATTTGGAGGCTGGTTGGTGTGTGAGTTTGTTTATTTCTGTAACCGCCTCCTTGAAACCTGAACTTTCTTCCTCTTTAATTTAACAGCTATCTTATTTCACTAATCTCCCCTCTTTATTTAGTTACACTGGAGAGAAAGAAGGATCTCTTCAATGGTAAACAGCAGCAGTGAGAGTTCAATAAGGATTTATGACTCGCTGTTTTGCATTGCTAGTAACCACAATTATAATGCTGGGTCTATCAATATCTTTTTCCTCTAGCAATAGAAGGCAAGCTGTTTCCTGCAATTGAAGTCTCTTAGAACAGAGGTTCAGTGATATATATAGAAGAAACTGTAAGGGTTGGGGGGGGTGTCATTAAGGTAGGGTTGCCAGTTTCTCGTCTTACCGAGATATTGGAATAATCACAATAAACAATGGCTATCTACCATCATCGAGTAATTACTAAAGAACGTGCATTTTTACACACATGCATCCATACAAAAACAAATAAGGACAGGATAAAGAATGTTCTTACCGAAGAAGGAAAGATTGGTGTTCTTGCTCTGACATATACGCTGCCATTTTTCTTTTTTTCACAAAGGATTTGAAAATGTAGTTTTTGCATTGGCCTCAGTCTCTGGACCTTGGCTTGAACACGGTCATCTCAGAGGATCATAGAGCCATGTGATTTACATGAAGCAGGATCTGACCCAGTCCTCTTCCTCCCTGGACAAGAAAGAGGTGAGAAAACTCCTGGACGTTCCTTCCCACGTATCTCTTCCTGCACATCTCGGCAATGAGCTGTCTCTACATGGCAGTGATTTGGTGCCATTCTCATGACTCGCACATTCTGACAAACCACTTGATTATTTATTTCTTATTAGTTTAAAGCCAATGCTTTCTTAACTTCAAAAATAAATTTATTGTAAAGGAAAACTTAATATCTCAACCATAAAGGGAAAACCAATATCGCTTGTCATAAATAAAGCAAAATGATGTTATTAAATTCTAGGTTCTGGGTTGTGCTTGCCCAAAGTTCTGAGCCTGAGTCTTCTACTTACTTGGTTTCTAAAGGAAGAGAGAGAGATTAGGAAGTGAAAGGTGTTGAAGATTATTAGCACAGTAGGAGGTTCTGCCCTTGACAGAAATGGAAGGGTCGAGGGAGAAGTGAAATGAAAATATGCTATGTCATGCATGTTGATGCTCTGTGTGCCACAGGCAGGGGTCCTACAGTTTAGAAAATACCAATAATGTGGAAAAAGAGCCAGACTTGTCTCGAGCCATATTGGCCACACACTGGTTTAAATCCAGGGGCAAATCACATCTTCTTAAAGCCTCAACCTCCCCAGCCTTTACAATGAAAACATAATTGACTCCATCTAACAGAGATACTGTGAGTAATACATGAGAACATTTAAAGTACTTTGTAATCTCTAAAATGCTATGTGAGTCATGAAGAATTATCCTCACTTGGGGCTGGCAGGTGGCATGGTGGTTAAGGACACTGGATTCCCACATGGCTGACTGTGGTTCAAGTCCTGGACCTGGTGGCTTGCTTTCTCATTTTCCCTTTGTGTGTGTGTGTGTGTGTGTGTGTGTGTGTGTGTGGTCAAATTAAAATAAATGAATAAATAAATAAAATTAAATAAATAATTCTTTAAAAAATAATTATCCTCACCTGTGGTAGTATTTTATTTATAGGTATCATATCTTCCCACTGCAATGGTCCAGAATATATGGATAGGCCAAACATTCACTACAGTCTAAAATAAATAGGTGGGATTAAAGCCTTTAAAAATAAATTACTGGGGGACCAGCAGATAGCATAATGGTTTCACCGCTGAACTCCGACATGGCCAAGTGCGGTTCAAGTCCTGGACTCAGTAGCTTGAAAATCATGTTGGGTATGTGTGTGTGCATGCCCAAGAACCTGGAAGGAGAATGGAGAAGAGACTGCAGCATGGTCATCCCCCTCAGGGGTGATTTCTCACTTTCCCTCTCACTGTCTCTGTCTCTTTGGTGAGCACATGTGTCTAAGACAAAAACCTCCTGAAAAGTCAAAAATAAATCATTGGATCTCATATCATGTGAGACAGGTCCTAGTAGAACTGAACTAAGCAACCCTAAGAATTATAATTACTTGATCACTGTCTCTAATTATCAGGAGGACAGGAACTCTGCCTAGCTCATTCCCTTCGATGTCCCTTTTGCCTGGTTCAGTGTCTATCACATTGGATGTTGTCATTAAACACTGAATGATGCCCTCCTATAAAAAAAAGTGAATGAGTAAATGAGTTAATAAATGACTAAATGAATGAGACGATATCCCCATATTAGACCTCGTCTTTGTAGTAGATATCTATGGATTTTGCCACTCAGTACTGTATTAACCATGTTTTTATTTCTTGTATTTTATAATTCTTTGACATCTAGAGGTCTTGTAGATTAGAGGAGGGTCCGTCCCTCCTAGGATTAGCTCATTCCTTGACATGGCAAACAACTTGCCTGCCAGCATACCTTTGATTTGCAAACCAACCAATCTCCGGTTCTATTCTGCAGCTACCTCCTTTTATTAGGACCTTCTAGTCTGGGATACTATCCCCCTGCCCTAAATCACTCTAGGGCTGGATAGCAGACAATCAGAGAACCCATAGTCCAGAACCCCCAAAGTATTCAAAAGATCCAATCCAAATCTTGCTCAACTGCCTGCACTACCTTCCCCATTCCTTCCTTTTAAAAACACAATAGAGGCTCCTGCCCATGCTTTCCCCTCATTCCTGGTGCTTCTCCATGGCCCTGCAGGGCATAGCATGCTCCCCTCCAATAACAAACTGTCTTTTCCATTACAATCATTGTCTCCTGACCTGTTGGCTTCACCATACCTGAATAAAAATGAACTCCTGGGCCAGCAGGTAACATGGTGTTTAAGGCGCTGAATTCTCACATGGTCCACCATGCTTTGAATCCTGGATCTGGAAGCTTTTTCTCTTTCTCTCTCTCTTTCTCTCTCTGAAGAGCCCATGTATCCTATAGCAAATTAAATAATAATTCTAACAAAAATAAAATAAAATAAAATAAAATAATATATATATAATCCTTAAAAACAAAACAAAACAAAAAAACGAAATCTCAGGTACATTTTAGAACAAGCACCAACCCTGAGAACCCACTCCAACTCCGATCTCAGTTCATAATTAATGGAAGTTGTTCTCACCTCCATTTCAACTCAAAACCAGTCAACATATCACGTTGTGATTGTGTCCGAAATGGACACATGATTATGTCAAAGTTGCAATGCATCTTTTGCTGGGACAAGAACTCATCATTTATTTTTCCTGCTGGACTGGAAACTGGAAAGGTGTTAGGTATGGAGTTATGCAGGAATTTTTCTAGCTAGAGGCGAAGAGCCTGTTTGAAATAGAGCCAGCTACAGAAAACAGTGCCAAGAGAGGGAGAGAAATGAGTTCCTGGTGGCATGATCTGAACAACTCAACTCCTGGACTTTTCAGTTACCTGCACTGAAGCGCTTCAGTTTTACCGTATTGACAGGTCTAGAAATCCTAATTTACTGGGTCTTCTTTTCTTTTTTCACACCTGGACATATTTAAATTTATTCAATTTTAACTAACTTGGTTCCATGCTTAGTTTGCTAGGTACTATGGGCTCTAGCGATCTGATCAAGTTTCAATCTGTATGGGGAAACGGACTTGTAAGCTATCAGGGCAGCGTGACGTAAGAGCATTCATAGGAGTTCAAGTAAAGGTTGTGGGGTAGGGAAGGAGTTACCTGGAGCTTGTCGCTCCTCGTCAGTCCTGTACTAGTCACAGCCCTGACTCAGTAGGTTCCTGTAACAGTGTGTCTCTCACTTCAAGGGTCATAGATCATGTTGAATGCTGACATTGGTGAACGTTTCCTGTGTCATTTCATTATCTTAGCTCCTTTGTAGGGCCACATATCACTACTCCCACTTTAGAAATAAAGATGTCTCAGCAGGTAGTTGACCATGGTTCCAGGCGCAGACTGGTGGCTTGCTTTCTCACTTTCCCCCTCTCTCTATTTCTGTCTGGTGAGTACATGTACCCTATAACCAATGAAATGATAATAATAAGTCTCTATTTAGAGGCTCAGCAAGGGTGAACAACGCTACCAACCCAGAGGTAGAATCTGAACTCAAATGTAGGAAAAACACTCCCAAAGGCCAGTTACTTCATGGCTAAGCCACCCCCAGTATTTGCTGAGCTCTGGCTGTGTGGCTTGACTCCACCCCATAATTTCAAAAGAGAAAGTAATATTGCAAAAGCATTCCTTATTGCACAACAGAAATGCTACAAGATTCTTTTGCATCATGTATCCCTGCTTGTGGGAAAACAGTCCGTCAACTTAGATGAATCTTTTGTTTTGCTTTGTTTTAAGTTTTGCTATAGGGCACCCGCGCTTGCTGGAGAAGGCGGGGAGAAAGACGGGGAAATAGGGAAAGTGAGAAACCAACCTCCAGGAGAGATGGCCACACTACAATTCTTTCTCCTCCAGTATCCTCTTAGAATTTGGGGCACGCATGCTCATGCGTGGGTGTGATTTTCAAGCCACCGGGTCAGGGACTCAAACTGTACAGCTGACCATGTGGGATCTAGTGCCTGAACTTCTACACTACCTCCTGGCCCAGAGGAATCTTTCTGACATACAAATCAACTTGAAAGATCACAGCTAGTGAATGCAATGAAGTGTACCTGTGAAGAGGCACCCCCTTGCTCAGGTCCCCAAACTCTTACATGAGATGTCTCACCTGACGGTCCTCTGAGAGATGGTGCAGCCAGATCAAGCACTAACTGGAGAGGAACCTCTGGGCCCCAACATTGGGACTGTCTGTGGTTGCAAGGGGCTGGGAGGATCTCTGACTGACACCGGTCGGCCGGTTGTGCCTTTCCTTACAGCAGAGCATGTGGGGCTTCTGAGGATTTCACTGCGTCTGGCGGAGGCCCCAGAGGCAGCCTGAGCCCCAGGCATACCGGCCACCGTGGCAGATTTCCTTTTTAAGCGTCATGTTGGCTTGTCAACCTCATCATCCCAAACCAGTGAAACAAACAATTTGTTAGACTGGCAGCCCCTCTGGATGCTGCAACTTTTATTTGAGGGACTGCTGGCTTTTTCATTTTCAACTGCACTCTGATAATTTTCTTTCCAGAGGAAAAAGGGTGCATCTTTCAGCTCGGGTAAGAAACGCGTGATACGGATGTGGACATGCAGTTCATATGCTGGCTATGAATATTCATGGGCTCCCTTCGACATATCACATCAAATCTGTGTGAGGGAATAAGTATTTCACTTTAAAATCAAAGCGGAATAGGAGGCTTTTAAATCATCATTAGGTTTGTATTATAAATGAATATATCTTTATTAAATCTCGATTCGAATTAGATATAATTCACACAATACATAATTAGAAAACTTGCTTTCTTCTCTTAATGGCATTTCTCCAGATCTTTTCGTGATCATTTCCTGTGAAGTCCTTTGAAATGGATGTGAATAGACACATTGGATTTTGTAACACATTATTGCTTCCTTTATTTCAAAATTGCTACTTTAGGTTTCTTGACAACTAAGACTGTTCCTTGTTTTTTTTGGGGGGGGGTACTTTTTTCAATGATGGGTCAGGAAAATTGTAATTTCGCTGCCCTCTGCTATTTTACTTATTCACAGATCCTGGAATTCAGCTTTCAGTACTGTAAAGTTCTGTTTTGATTGCTTGTTTATCCTAAGCAACATACAAGACAATAGTAGCTGGTTCATGTGCCAGCCCATGCTCTTTGATGCTCACTGTGCTGGGTTCTCATGCTCATTCAAACCTCAGAGCGTGCCCACAGGGCAGACACTGCTTTCTCTCACTTAGAGATCAGGAAGCTGAAACTCAAAAGGCTCAAGAAATTCTGCCCAAAAAACCTTGCTCTTAAGAAAAGAAACTGGGGGACCAGCAGTTAGCGTAATGGCTATGTCGCCGGACTCCCATGTAGTCGAACACGGTTCGAGTCCTGGACCCAGTGGCTTAAACTCACACCGGGCGCATGTGCGTGCGTGCCTAAGATCCCGAGAGGAGAATGGAGGAGAAGGGATTGCAGCGTGGCCATCCCCCCGGGGGATGATTTCTCACTTTCTATCTCTCTGTCTGTCTCTGTCTGTCTGGAGAGCACACGCGCCCTATAGCAAAAAAAAACTGTCAAGAAAAAAGAAAAGAAACTGGTTGGGACCAGCAGATGGTGTAATGGTTATGTTGCTGGACTCCCACATGGTGACGGTGGTTCAAGTCCTGGACCCGGTGGCTTGAAACTCACACTGGGTGCATGTGTGTGCGTGCCCAAGATCCCAAAAGGAAAATGGAGGAGAAGGTGTTGCAGCGTGGCCATCCCCCCTGGGGGGGTGATTTCTCACTTTCTGTCTCTCTGTCTCTCTCAGCCTCTCCAGCAAGTGCATGGGCCTTATAATAAAAAATTTCTCTTAAAAAGGAAAACAGAAAAGGAACTGGTTTAGTAATGTATCAAATTCAAAGCCAGCACGGGTAGTCTTAGCCATTTGTCTTTTTCATTCCTCAAACATCTAGGGAGTCCCTTCTTGGTCTCAGGCAACAGTGAAGACACCAGGTAACAAGACAGACACAGTCAACTGCTCTCAAGGAGTTTACGAGCAACCCAGTTTCCCTGTCAAACCTGAATTACAAATCTGGACTTTGACCCACAGAAGGCGGGTGAAAATGGCATGACTAGATTCCCCGATGGTTTGAACCACTGCCGAGCATTTCTTGGTTTGGCCAGGATTATTTCAATGCTTTAGTGAAAAAACTGCAAGGAGTCTTTAAGAAATAGTTGTAGTTGTTGTTTGACATTGTGGCCTTTGATAAAGAAAGGCAGGAATTGCTTCAGATGAAAATATTTCATTTATTTTTATCTTTTTGAAGTTTATCTCTTTCATGAGAAATATAGAGAGACAGAGACACCACTGCAGGGTCTACCCAAAGCAATCCACCCCCAGCCTCTGCTGGCCCAGGCATACATGTGCAGACCCAACCTGCCAGGGGTGGTCCCAGGATGTGACTCCAGGACCTTTCCCACGTGGGCCCAGTCGCATGACTGCTGCACCATGGCCTGGCCTTGAAAATGGCTTTCTCTAAGTATCCCTTTAAGAGCGTGCCAGCTTCGATGTTACTCTTGACCTGGATTTGCCCTCCTGCTCCACCTCCTCTTGCAAGTGCCTGACATAGCTGAGGATGGTTTAGAAGGGACTGCCACCTATGCCTCACATTAAGTCTTTCCATCCTTCCTATGGAAGCCAAGAACCAGGACAAGGCGGCCTCTGAGTTGGTCCCTCTATTCTGAAGGCTGTCTCCTCCAGACTGGCTTTGCACTCCTTCTTGTCTCCAAAAAACAGCAAGGGGAATGAAAGAGGGTTGCTCCCACCTCAGACCTCGCCATCACATTTACGGCACCTGCCTCTTGATCAGCAAAGTGGGGGAGATGTAAGAGACCCATCAGCTCTGCCTGCTCTTGCCTGTCTTTGTCAGAGCCACGTCTTCAGCCTCCAAAGCATCTGGAGCTTTCTCACGGCAGGAAACTAAAATGCTTTTTTCCCAGATATGATAGCTTAGGTCCTCCCCAAGCAGTAGGACCTGTCTGTCTTCCATTGGAATCTTTCATCTTCATTTACGCTCCCTCCTTTCAGAGCTTCTTCAATAATTGATGGTGTTCTGACTGGCACATCCATGGCATCTGCACAGTCAAATCAGGGTGGGAAGCGTGGGGCAGAGGAAGGTGACACTGCTGTGGTTCTTGCCCCTGCTTTAGCTTATGGTCTCTTCTCCGAATGCCCTCCTTCCTCTCCCAGGCCCAGCACAATGCACATGAAAAAGGCTAGAGAACAGAGATAGGATTCTTTGTGCAAGTGATTAATGCAGGGGAAGTCCTCAGAAGAAATCTGTTAAGGGGGCAGGAGGTGGGTGGTAGTGAGAGGTGAGGAGAGCAGACAGGGCAGAGGAAGGAGGTGGCCAAAGACGGGATTTACAGATAGTCTAGCCAAGACCTTACCTATGATAGGATGGAGACCTGGGGGATCAGCAACATCATTTACATCTCAGAGGTCTCTCTGCTCAGGCCAGGAGATGGGCTATTATGTTCCCATCCTTAAGTTAGCCAAATGCCATGCACTGCCCTGGGAGTGGAGGCTCACCACCCAGGCATCTGCCACCAAGAGGCCCTCTGCAACCATGGATGGTCTTTTTAAGAAAGAGCAAGTGCATGAGCCAGGAGCAGCCAACATTTACAGCAGCTGGAGGGTGGGTTACTAACAAGAGCCATGCTGACCCACGCTGCTAAACTGCTGTGATCTGCAGGCTGGAAACACATAGGAAGCCTGGGTCCAATTCCTGGTCCAAACATAAAGGCTGAGGGCAATGGCATGAGCCTGTAATCCTAATAACTAGGGAGGATTACAACACAGTGTGTCTCTGGTGGTATGGTGGTCAAGGTGCTGGACTCCCACATGGTCAATCATGATTCAAGTCCCAGATCTGGTGGCTTGAAAATCACACTGGGGTCTTCTTTTCTGGCTAGAACCATGGAATGTGTTCAAGAGAAGAAAAAGAAGGTCACTGCTGTGGTAGAAACCAAGAAAAAGGCTCCTGCTACAGCAGAAGCAACCAAAAAAAAGGTTCCTGCTGTGCCAGAAACTGTTAAGAAAAAGCAAAGGAATTTTGCAGAGCTGAAGATCAAGCACCTGAGAAAAAAGTTTGCTCAAAAGATGCTTCGAGGGACCAGCAGTTAGCGTAATGGCTATGTCGCTGGACTCCCATGTAGTCGACCGCGGTTCGAGTCCCGGACCCGGTGGCTTAAACTCACGCCGGGCGCGTGTGCGTGCGTGCCCAAGATCCCGAGAGGAGAATAGAGGAGAAGGGATTGCGGCGTGGCCATCCCCCCTGGGGGGTGATTTCCTGCTTTCTATCTCTCTGTCTCTCTCTGTCTGTCTGGCGAGCACACGCGCCCTATAGCAAAAACCTCTCCAAAAAAAAAAAAAAAAAAAAGATGCTTCGAAAGGCAAGGAGGAAGCTTATCTGTGAAAAAGCTAAGCATTATCTTAAGGAGTAGAGAGAGATGTACAGAACTGAGATTCGCATGGCCAGGATGGCAAGAAAAGCTGGCAACTTCTGTGTATCTGCAGAACTCAAATTGGCGTTTGTCATCAGAATCAGAGGTATCAATGGAGTGAGCCCAAAGGTTCGAAAGGTGTTGCAGCTTCTTCGTTTTCACCAGATCTTCAATGGCACCTTTGTTAAACTCAACAAGGCCTCAATTAACATGCTGAGAATTGTGGAACCATATGTTGCATGGGGGTACCCAAACCTGAAGTCAGTAAATAAACTGATCTACAAACGTGACTGTGGCAAAATCAATAAGAAGCGAATTGCTTTGACAGATAACTCTTTGATTGCTCGATCTCTTGGTAAATTTGGCATCATCCACATGGAGGATCTGATTCATGAAATCTATACTGTTGGAAAATGCTTCAAATAAGCAAATAACTTCCTGTGGCCCTTCAAATTATCTTCTCCACGAGGTGGAATGAAGAAAAAGATCACTCATTTTGTAGAAGGTGGAGATGCTGGCAACAGGGAAGACTAGATCAACAGACTTATTAGAAGGATGAACTAAGGTATCCACCATGATTATTCTTGTAATCTGATCAGTAAATAAACAGTGGCTGTTTTCAGACTGCAAAAAGAAAAAAGGAAAATCACACTGGGTGTGTGGGCATGTGTGCCCAAGATCCCAGGAGGAGAATGGAGAAGAAGGGATTGTGGCATGACTATCCCCACTAAGGGATGATTTCTTATTTCTTCTCTCACTGTCTCTCTCTCCCGTGAGTCCATGTGCCCTATGGCAAAAACTTAAAAAAAAAAAAGAAACAACAGGAAAAAAACTTAATAACAGAATGACTGAACCATTCCATTCATACTAGAGATATCTTTTAGTGAACCTCCCCACCTCCTTCTCTCTGTCTCGCTCTTCTTTCCTTCAACAGTCCTCATGGAGTTTACAGTCTAAGTACAAAGATGCACAGTGAACTTGTAACTTAATAAACACAAAATAATTCCAACTTGTCATCATTGCTCTGAAGGACATAAAGTATCTTGGTACAGAATGACAGACAAAAGTGGTAGGGAGGCACTAGCAGGTGGCATAGTGGCGGTTAATGGCGTTGGACTCCCACATGGCTGACCGTAGTTTGAGTTCCGGACCTGGTGGCTTATTTTCTCACTTTCTCTCTCTCTCTCTCATAAAACTGGAAAATAGTAATAATAATGATAAAGTTAAATAAAATATTTTTAATAAAATATAAAAATTAAAAAAGGAGAGGGGCCAATTTTAACTTAGGTAGTCAAGGAAGGCTTCTCAGAATAGGTGACTTTCAAGCTAAGACCTGAAGAGCATCCAGTTGTGAGAATGCAGAGCAAGGAGTCAGTCCAGGGAGAGAGGCAGTAAATGCAAGACCCTAGGAAAGAAGTTTATATATTCTAAACCGATGCAAGATCAGAGATGAATTGGGGGTGCTGCCCTGGCCCAGATGGTGCTGAGCCTTATAGGCTATGAGAGGGACTTGGATTTAACTCGCCTACCACCGCAGGGCAGGGATGTCACCTGAATACTACACAGTTGGATGTGCAAAGAAAATGTTATCCCTACTTCCTCACTTGGCTCCAATCTTTAAGCTCTTCTTTATTCAAACAGAACCTTCACTTTTCGAGATTCATATCTCAGTCTCTTCTGTTCTGAACAGTTGCCTTTCAGGAAAATGGTAGTATTTTGCCCCTATCTCCCCAAATGCCCTCTGGGGTATATCAGGCTTGTATACAAATCCTTGTGGTGGCCAGAGGAGGACCTTTGGCCTGTGCACATATCCACGTGAGGGCCACAGAGTCCTTTCTGGCCTCCACACAAAGACAAGCCTTTGCCCTCCTCTCATTACTTCCCTGCCGCGGAAGGCTGTTCCTGGTGAGCATGCCTGCTTTATTCCTCGCAGCTTCCCCAGCCCCGTGACCCCCCTGACTTTGTTCTTGCTGATACTGCACAGACACCTGCAGTCTGTCCTCAACTCCCATTCAGCACTGGACTTGAGGGTCAGACTTGTAGCCCACAGCATGTTCTCGGTCAGGAAGCTCTCCAGATATCTCCACTATATCCCTCCAAGGGCACATGGGAACTTGTGAACACTTCCCATGCTATGAGGAAGCCAAGGACAGATATTAGCTCTACCTGTTCATAACAAGCCACTAGTTTGGTTTTGTTTGGTTTGGTTTTGTTTTTAGTTTTTGCCATAGGGCATGTGGACTTGCCAGAGAGACAGAGAGAGATAGTGAGAGGGAAAGTGAGAAATCAACCACTTCCCCATCCTGGGCCATGCTGCAATCCCTTCTCTTCCATTCTCCTTCTGGAATGTTAGGCATGCATGCACACACACCCAGCATGATTTTCAAGCTGCCAGGTTCAGGACTCGTACCTAGGTCAGCCCTGTGGGGGGGTCTAGCACCTTAACCTCCACACTACCCACTGGCCCCAGCCACACCACTAGTTTTACCCTGGCCTGGCTGTTCCACATTTGCTTAGGTAGCAAGCAAGTAGTCAGATAGTAAGGCAGCCTACTCCGAGAGCTCAAATTAGAATCAGGAAGGGTGAAAGCCTCCCTTCAATCTCCTTAACAGAGAAGATCAGGCACACATGGGTGACCTTCTATGTCCCTTCATCCTGGCCCCACTTCCCTGGAATGGGAGAGGTTACCTTCTCTCTTCTTCACCCTCTGTGTGGACTCCCAGCGTCACTGTTCCCTGTCACCAGAGGCTTCAGTGGTTGACTGGCTATTTTGCGACCCTCCTTTATAGAGAAAGATAAGATACATTGGTTTAGTATTTCCAGATTATCACCCCAAATTATTATATCGTACAAATAGTATAAAAAGATCATTATAATTGCAGTGTGGAACTGAAGGAATAAAAGGTGAGAAGCAGGCTACCACTCAGAAGCTGGTTTATAGTTCTCCAGGAGAGAAATGTTAGAGGTGTCAGCAGCTTTCGCTCGAGTTGCAGTGGAGTTGGGGAGAAGGGGACAGATTTGAGAGATATTTGGGGTGTAGATCTGGCCCAAAATAGATTTACTAAGCCCTTATTGAACACAAACTCTGAGCAAGACCTCGGAAAGATACAAATATGAGGAGGACATAGTCCTTGCACTAAAAATGCTTCTAACATAGCAGGTAAGAAAAGACGTATTAACTAACTTCACACTAGCTTAGCACTAGACTCATGCATAAGGGAGGTAAGAACTGGGACTACACAAAAGCGACCTTTCCAGGTTCAGTAATAGTGAATGGGTTTGAATATCATCACCCCCATAATAAGTATGTGATCTCGGGTGAGTTATTTAACCTTTCTAAGTTTCGATTTCCTCAAATATCCCTCCCAAAATAAAAGTGCACTAATAGAGTCTACTTCATGGGGTTATGTGAGAACTCAATCAGATTACTCTCATAAAGCCCTTAGGTATATGCACTGGCAAATATGTGTGTGTGTGTGTATATATATATATATATATATATATATATATATATATGTATGTGTATATATATACATACATACATACATATACTTTATACACACACACACACACACACACACACACACACACACAAGACTTAATTAAGCATCTATATTAGCCATGTTCCCTTACTTCATTTCCCTGAAATACACTTCCTTCTGACTGTGTACTTACCTACATTGATAGGAGGGGTTCCAGAACATTCAGGTTTCCATGACAAAGACAAAGTCAATTAGTCACTAGTGTCCATCCAGCACGGTCTGTCTCACACTCGCACAGAGGATAAGAGGTGATTCATGCAAGTATGGAGACTCTGATCTGACTGGGAAGATCAGACTTTACGTATATAAATAAGGGACAACACAGGCAGCATTTGACTTAGTGATTCAGTCAATGAATAATTATTGAAGACATACAGAGTGATCGAAGCTTATTCAACCCTCTCAACTGCCCTCCCAGGGAGACATTAGCAACATGTCACAGATGAAGAACTTGCAACTCAGAAAAAGTAATTGGGCCAAAGCCATACAGCTGGTAAGTGGCAGACACTGTCCTGACTCCAAAGCCCATATTTATACCTAAGTATTATGAGCCCATCACTAGCTAACTCCTGAGTACCAACTGTGAATCAACACAGCCCACTGACCTCTGGGTACGTGATTTGGGCTGACTTTCATTTTTATGAGATAGAGGTGCAGAGGCAAGAAAGTTTACATGTGTGCGACCAGGCTGGGAGAAGCACTGGGAATTGAAGGGCACAGAACAGCTTATGTAACCCTGAAAAAGAAGACATAGCATAGCTTAAAAAGCAAGCCTTTGGAGCCAAATAAAATGTGAGTTGAACTACTCACTACTAGCTCAACTACTTACTAGCTATATGACGACAGGTAAGTTTATGTGACCTCTCTCTGCCTCAGTTTCCTTATCTAGAAAATATCTATTTCATAGGATAACTGAGAGCATTTAAAGAGATTCTGTATGCGAGGCACTTTATCAGTTCCTAACACAGAGTCAATGCTTAAAAACAGGAGCTCCAGGACCAGCAGTTAGCATAATGGCTATGTCGCTGGACTCCCATGTAGTTGACTGAGGTTCACATCCCGGACCTGGTGGCTTAAAACTCACGCCGGGCGCGTGTGCATGCGTGCCCAAGATCCCGAGAGGAGAATGGAGGAGAAGGGATTGTGGCATGGCCATTCCCCCTGGGGGTGATTTCTCGCTTTCTGTCTCTCAGTCTCTCTCTGTCTGTCTGGCGAGTGCATGCGCCCTATAGCAAAAACCTCTCCACAAAGAGGTGGAGGTGGCATGGTGGGTGGGGTGCTGGACTCCCATGTGGTCAACCACAGTTTGAGTCATGGACCTGGCAGCTTGCTTTCTTACTTTCTCTCTCTCTCTCTCTCTCTCTCTCTCTCTCTCTCTCTCTCTCTCTCATGAGTGTGTGTGTACTGTAGCAAATTAAAAAGTAATAATAATATTTAAAAATTCATTTTAAAAAAAGTAGCTCCTATCATGATATTGGATAAAATTGGGTATGTATGATGGTGAGCCACATGGATTTATGACATTTCATTGTTTCTTGGCATAATTCCTGACCCCACGAAAGCTTATATAACCATCGTGTTGAACAAGCACATCCCATAGAATGTACAACCTAATTTCTTCCTCCTTTTTCCACTTAAATCTTCCCTGTAGGGAGAGTTCTGAATGAATGAAACATAAGCCCTGTGATTTCTCTGATTATTTTTAGGTAACTTTTAGTCACTTCCATTTATACTATTTACACTATTTTACCTCCATTAACACTATCTCAAGTCGATAATTAAGAAGCTCAATCGCCATGTAATAATTAACATTTCTACTATGACTTAAACGTTCATCCCTTCCTCTCCAATTCTCTCCTTTCATCCCTCACTTCCCAAGGTAAGGGCGGGCAGGGCTGAGGAAGAAAAGGTAGCAGGAGCAGAAAAGTTCTCACTCCCATCAGTAGCGATCAGTATTCTCTACGCTGGGCAGAAGTGTAAAGCTGACTCTTTCTCTTGAGGGGCTTCCATGGGTTCTTTGGAGACACCCATCAATGTAGATTGCTTGCTTCAGTTTCCTTGACATGAATGAGTGCATCCCTATTCTGGCTGATTGCACACAGTTCCACCCACAACCCTTGCGCATCCTGAATTTCACTTTCAGCATCTTTTTACCAAGACCTTTTGGAGGGAATGGTCATGCCACAATCTCTCCTCAAGTTCCCTTGCCTTTTTGGATAGTCCTCTTGGGCAAAATCTAAGATAGTCCCACACTGGCTTTCTTTTGCACATCATCCACCTCTGGTCATGGAAAACACATGCATTCTTTGTTCCATTAAACTCTAAGAGAGCAATTATTTTCCCAGTCTCAGCTCTCCTTCAGAGGCCAGAGGCCACTCCACTCACCCTCAGGCTCCTTATATTCCTCAGACACAGTTCACAGCTGTCCACTGCATATCACAAACAGTAAACAACTCACTTTATTTTTATTTTTTTGAGAGAGAATTTTGCTATAGGGCGTGTGCGCTCACCAGAGAGAGACAGACAGAAAGCAAGAAATCACCCCCCCCCCCCCATGGGGGATGGCCACACCACAATCCCCTCTCTTCCATTCTCCTCTTGGGATCTTGGGCACACATGCACATGCACCAGGGATGAGTTTTAAGCTGCCAGATCTGGGACTCAAACCATAGTTAACTATGCGGGAGTCCAACAATATAAACATTTTCTCATCTGCTAGTCTCAGGACACATTTTAGACTCTTAGAGTGATCTCCTCAAAGTCATTTTCCTCAGGCTTGAGATAAAGTGCAGTCCCCACCCCATTCCTTGGGATGAAGAAATCCTCTTCAAAAACCCTCTAATCCCTAACCCCTGGCCCTTTCATACCCCTCAGGCAAGCAAGGCATTTCTTAACCACCTTGTTTGAAAAAGTGTGTATTTCACTCCAGCATCTCCCTTTAGAATATCCTCTGCCAGCATTTCCCTTTTAATGTCCTTTTACACTCGGAACTCCAGTGAATGTGCTCGAGACTCATCCCCCTGGCGGCGGGTGAGAAGGCGCCCTTAAACAGCCATTAGGAGCCCTTGGTTCTTGCCCTAACCTCAGCCCCGGTTCTCCAGGTGACCTTGGAGTGGCGCTTTCATTGCTCTGGGTCTCAGCTTCTCCTCTCAGTGAAATGGAAATCAAATCTCTGTTCTCGCCCTCTCTCCAGGGAGGTATTGTGAGGAATAATAAGGCAATGCCTATAAAGTGCTTTAAGTACTTCGGGGAAAGACGTTGGCTAAATACCAAATGATAATAATAACACCGTAGTCATCATCATCATCCACATTACTATTCATGGGCTGAGAGGAGAAAGCGGTTGCTGATGGTGTCTTTGCTCTGTGGGAAGGAGGACTGCAGGCCCCAGGATGTTCTATCAATAAGTCAAAGCCAAATAAATACCAAGCACTGGAAGTGGAAGTTATCTAGCCATAAAGGCTGAAGGTACATGCCCATTTGTATTTGAAATGACAACAACTGACCCTATTTCTCATTTTTAAAATTTTTACAGCTAGGGCTCAGAGCAGCTAGAATTGAGGGGAAATTGCTTTCTTTTTCTGAGGACTGAAGACAAAAGGATTAATTCTTTTTTAATTTTTTTTCTTTTTACATCTTGGATTTTACAACCCACCACTCTCTTCTTAGCATGCCTGTTTTTTCTATACTCCCCACTAGTCCCTCACCTTTACTCTCCATCCCACGCATTTATGAGTCAAAGTTCTCATCAAGAGACAGGTAGTCAGTGTGGTAGGAGATGAGGAGCAGAAGACCAGCAGACGGCATAATGGTTACGTTGCTGGACTCCCACATTGTCAACTACTGTTTGAGTCCCGGATCTGGCCACTTAAAACACACCAGGGGTCATGTATGTATGTGCCCAAGATCCCGAGAGGAGAATGGAGGAAAAGAGATTGTGGCATGGCCATCCCCTCAAAAAAAAAAAAAAAAAAAAAACCTCACTTTAAAAAAAAAAAAAAGAAAGAAGATGGGGAGTAGAGGGAATCAGAAGGGAACCAAAGGGAACACCAGTTTTGGAGCCTGGGGAAGAGAAAGTTCTCCCTCCATTGAAGCTCTGATCCAAATGCATTTGTTCATCAAATACAAGTAGCACATTGCATTCAGTGCTAAGCAAGGAGTCAGTGAGGCTGGTAAACAAGAGAGCTGCTAACAGAATTTCAGTCCCTTCAACTCCTGTGTAATCTTCCCTGAAGGCCTAGTAGGACAGTACAATGCAGTGAACGGCAAGACCTTTAGCTAGCAAGGCAAGTATCGGGGCGATTCTGTATTACCGAGAGAAGCGCTAGTCCCAGATGATTCCTACGTTTGCATTTCTGGTTCTAGAGGAAAGTTTTTTCACCATCCCCCCAATGAGCAGCATGTGGTCAGGAACTCATGAGATTGTTCCTCAACGCACACACATCTCTAAGCACATGATGATAAATGCAGTGGACTCCAAGTCTGAAGACGAGGTTCCAGTTCAGGTCTACTACCAGGCCCAGTTTTCTTATATGCAAATTGAGAATAAAGATGGTGGCTCCAGGGGCCAGGAGGTGGCATGGTGGTTAAAGGTGTTAGACTCCCACATGGCTGACCACAGCTCAAGTCCAGACCTGGCAGTTTGCTTCCTCACTTTCTCTCTCTCTGTCTGTCTCTGCTCAGATTAAATAATAATAATAAATAAAGCTAAATAAAATAATAATTTTTTAAAAATATGGTGGCTCCATACTTTCAGAGGTACTTTGGGGGTCAAAGGAGAGGATGAAAGCAATGGTAAGTTGTACAGTTCTATTCAACGGACGTTAGGAACTGTCGTTCATATTATACCAGGTGCTTTGCTGTCCCCATGAACTAGCCCCATGAAACAGCTTTCTGAATTGTACGTGCACTTTGAGCATGAAAACAAGCTGCCTAGGTAAATGGGAACTTGCTGTTTTCCTTTTTCTTTTTTCTTTTGCTACAGAGTATGTGTGCTCACTGGGGAGAGACACAGAGAGAGGGAAAGAGAGCAAACACCCCCTCCTCCAGGGCGATGGCCACGGCAATCCCTTCTCCATTCTGCTGGTGGGATTTTGGGCACGCGCACACACATGCTTGGAGCGTCTCACAAGTCACTGTGTCTGGGACTTGAACTATGGAGCCAACCATGTGGGACCTGGCTGCCACACCACCATGACACTGGTTGGCGTTCTTTTTGTATTGTTTTGTTTTGTTTCAGTTTATTTAGTTCATGTATGCAAGAGAGAGAGGCACCCTCAACCAAGGCCTCACAGAGAGATCCACCCTCCGCTGCAGCCAGCCAGCGACGCCGGCACACATGCACGCCCAGCATTTTTGCTGTTCAGGGAGACCTTGGGATGTAAACCCGAGACCCTCCCACGTGGCCCCAGCATTCTGGAAGCTTGCATTCTGTGGCCCCACGATGGCTGGCAGAAGACTTGCTGCTTTCTGTTCTAAAAGTCTGTGGGTACTGAAGAAATGGAAGTACCACTTCATTACCTTTTTTATTTTTCAAATTTTATACAGATAGTATTTTCTCTACTTACAGAAGTAAGTTAAAGGATCTTTGTTAAAAAAAAAATTGAGATGTAGAGAATAAAGAAAATATTTTAGGGGTCAGCAGGTGGTGTGGTGGTGAAGGGCTCTGGACTTCCACATGACCTAGTGCAGTTCGAGTCCTGGACCTGGCAGCTAGCTTTCTCCTTTTCCCACTCTCTTTCTCTCACTCTGTCCTTCTCTGGTCAAATTAAAATAAAGAAATAAAGTGGGGCCAGCAGGTAGCATGGTGGTTAGGGGCACTGGACTCCCACGTGGCCGACCATGGTTTGAGTCCTAGAACTGGCAGCTTGCTTTCTCATTTTCTCTCTCTCTCTCTATCCTTCTCTAGTCAAATCAAAATAAATAAATAAATAGATAGATAAAGTTAAATAAAATAATTCTTTGAAAAAATAAAGAAATAAAGTTAAATTTTAAAAAGAAAGTTTTTTTTTTGTTTTATTTTGTGGGTTTTTTTGGAGATGTTTTTGCTTTAGGGCACAAGCACTCCTCAGAAAGAGAGAGACAGAAAATAAGAAATCACCCCCCAGGGGGCATGGCCACACCACAATCCCTTCTCCTCCATTCTCCTCTTGGGATCTTGGGCATGCATGCACACATGCCGAGCGTGAGTTTAATCCACTGGGTCTGGGACTTGAACTGTGGTCAGCTACATGAGAGTCCAGCGACATAGTCATTACACCCAACTGCTGATTCCAAAAAAAGAAAGTATTTTAAATATCAATACTACACAATCTTAGGACTCTGTGATTTTTTTTTTTGTAGGGTAGCCTTTCAAATTTCTGCTGGGCGTTCATACACATATTTCACCCCAGAGATGGGGTCTTTGTACACATTGTTTTGCAATCTGTCTTTTTGAATTAAAAATACACTCTGGCCAGCTTTTGACCTGCCTTCATTTAAAAGGCCTGTCTGACCAGATCAGGAGGTCTCTTCTTGAGACATGGCTCGCTCAGCATCCTCTTTTAGGATGTCTTTGATGAGGTTCAGTCACTCCCAATGGCCTTAGAGAATGAGAAATCTCCCCCAGTTCACTGAAATCCACATAGCTACATTTACAAGCCCTGCTAGCTGGGTTCCCAGACACTGACATCTTGTCATTTTCCCCCTCTTTTTTTAAATTTCAAGTTGAAGTTTGATGTTGAATTAAAAATGTTGCCAGGGGCTGCCTGCAGGGCCCTCAGGCTAAAACAGTGGCAGCATCTGCCAGGGGAGACCCACAGGTCCTTCCTCGGACCATGGCAGCGTACAGCTGGCATCTGAGCCCTGCAGAGGAGGGGAGGAATGTGCACGGGAAGGGAAATTCAAGGATCACTGCTTTCTTTCTTTTTTTAAAGCAAACCTAGACAAGTGCTTACCCATTTTACTTGGGTTTTATGACTAAATGCCCACGGGACACTTTGTGTTTCAGATATTCCAAGAGAGTGGAGAGGGAGCAGCAACTTGTGGGAGAAATGTCAAACCTTTTCAAATGTCTCAGGACCCCGGACACACAACACGAGGACGAGCGTGGAACTCATCAACACATTTCTTTCATGCAGTTGGCATGTTTGCTAAGAAGATCATGAGAACACGCATGTGGTCATGCTCTGGAAACAGCAAAGTCCTTTACACGTGAAGCCCTGAGTAGCCTACATACTTGGATTATTGTTTTGTTTTGCTTTGTTTTTTGACATAGGGTGCATACACTTGCCAGAGAGAGAGAGACAGAGAAAAGGAAAATGAGAAATCACCCCCAGGGGCAATGGCCACACCTCAATCCCTTCTCCTATATTCTCCTTTCAGGATTTTGGGCATGCACACACACATGTGATTTTTCAGGCCGCCAGGTCCAGGACTCAACTGTGGTCTGCTATTTGGAAATCCAACAGCTTAACCACCCTGTCCCCTGCTGGCCCCACCTGCATGCTTGTTTAAGCACAGAACTGGGAAGACTTGGAACTAAAGATACCTGTTGCCTCTAACAGGACAAGCTCTGTGGCGGGGAGACAGGTGACAGAGGGAGATTTGCTTTTCACTCTAAATCTTTTTGTTTCTTTAGCATTTTGTGCCACATGTATGAACTACCTTTTAACGCAAGACAAACAAACAAATAACTTAGCTCAAGAGAACCTCGGGCCCTGAGACACATCCTTTAGGCAAAATACCCTTCAGTAAGTGCAGCCTTTCCTTACTCCTTAAATCAGGCTAAAGCCCACTCGGTCCCTTCACTGCACAGCACTGATGGCCTCCAACTACAGGGTATTTTTTTCCTTTGAAAATAGAAACAAACATTCAAACCAAAGAACTAGAAAAAAAGTCTTCAGTTACTATGTCTTCTGACTTGGAACACTACGTATGGTTATGAGAAAGAAGTGACAGCCGCAGTTGGCACAGACAGTTATTGATATTTTCATTTGTTTTGTTTTTGTTTTTGCTACAGGGCACAGGCACTCACCAAAGACAGACACTGAGAGAGGGAATGTGAGAACTCACCCAGGAGGGATGGCCACACCTCAATCCCTTCTCCTCCAATATCCTCTTGGGATTTTGGGCACACACACACACACACACACACATGGGCACACACACACACACACACCCAGCATGATTTTCACACCACCTGTTGGTCCAACAACTGTCAACTAACAAGACTGGCTTTCTCACAGTCCTTACAATTGTTCCTCTATTTGTTATACTACACCTATTTTATAGTTGTAATTTTTATATAGTATACTTATTACTGTGTCATTCCAGTTCATTCTCTATCTGAGCTATGCTGCCTTGGACATATACTTGTTGTGCTACTTTAGACAAATTACTTAAACTCTCTGAGCATGCATAGAATGGAGACCGACAATAGGACCTACCTTAGAAGATTGTTATGAATTAAATGAGGCATGCAGGGCCTGGCACATAGTAAGTGCTCAGCAAACACTATTCGTTGTTATCAATGCTATTTTTATTGCCACAAGCCTTAGAAAGGACCAGCTGTTGCAACCTCAAAGTCATCTATAGGACTGTGCAGGAGGAAAGATGGTTGTCGAATGGAATGGAAGTCGTAAGGGAGAACACTCATTGTCTCAAGACCTATACATTTTATTGAGCAAATTCACACAACGCTCTTTGGCAATACATTCCTAGGCAGTGTACTTCTCAGTGTGTCTTTATCCTGATGCTTAATTTTACTTACTACCCTTGAGACCAGCAGATGGCATAATGGTTACATCACTGGACTCTCACATGGTCAACCATGGTTTGAGTCCCAGACCTGGCAACTTAAAACTCATGCAGGGCGCACGTGCATGTGTGTGCCCAAGATCCCAAGAGGAGAATGAAGGAGAAAGGATTGCGGCGTGGCCATCCTCCCTAGGGGGTGATTTCTCACTTTCTGTCTCTCTGTCTCTCTGTCTAGTGCACATGCCCTAAACACAAATTTCTCTAAAAAAATATATATTTTTACTTACTACCCTTAACTTCATACCATTCCCTCCCTGTGTTGTCTTTTACAAAAGCCCTAACAGCGACAGCCTGTGTCCTATGATGTCTGAGATTTAGCTTTTTACTCATCTGGGTTGAAAGCTGCTCCTGGTGATGACTACGGTAAATTATGAATGCTGGGGGAATACATGGGGAATAAATGTAGCTAAAAATTGCTCATTCTTTTTTCTTTCAACAAATAATTATGGAATGTCTGATAGTGACAGGCATTATTCTACCACAGTTGTTCCCAACTGGGAACTATTCACGCCCCAGGGGCATTGAGCAGTCTGAACACATTTTTGGTTGTCACAGCATTTTGGTTGTGCTATTGGCAACCAGTCATTAGAGGTCATAGATGCCAGTAAAGATGCTACACGGCACAGACCAGTCCCCACCACGACAGAAAACTACGCAGCCCAAAAGTCACTAGTCCCGAAATGAGAAACCCCATTCCAAAGGTTTGGAAAGGTATATTCTAGAACAAAGTTCCCTGCTCTGATAGGACATAAATTCTACAGAAGTCAGAAAATCACCTGCAAAAATCTTCAAAAGTGGTAGGGGCTGGCCCTGTAGTGCAGCCGCTCAGCACCGCGCGTAGGAGGCTGGATCCCACATAGCCAGCTGTGGTTTGAATCTCAGCCCCTACAGCTTGAAAAACACAATAGGCTTGTGTGCCCCAAATCCTGATAGGATAGAGAAATAGAAGAAAAAGTATTGTGGTGTGACCACACCCATGAGGGGGTTGCTTTCTTTCTTACTCTCTCTCACTTTCTCTCTCTGGCTAGTACACCCACCCAATATGTAATAAACAACAAATAAGTAAATAAATAAAAGTGACATGTATTGTTTTTTAAAAAAGACAAAGTTGAGTAGGGTAAAGAAAATCAAGAATACAGTTCATGCCAAGTATTACATAGGCTGGTCTGCAGGTGAGTAGATAAGTCCTGAGCAAAAATCTAAGGGAAGTGAGAGAGATGAGCAAACTGGCACCTCTGGGAAGAGCACTCCATGCATAGGGACCAGCTACAGCAAAGACTCTGCAGGACAGTAGCCTGGCATGGTCATGGAGTAGCAAGGAAACCAAAATGTGGAAGGCAGCGGCCAGGAGGAAAGGGTAGAAGAGGCGAGAGAGGCAGCAGGAATCTGGGCCACTGTCCAGACTTCAACATCTTCCCTGAGGGAGCAGTTGTAAGTACAGATATGATATAATGATCAGACTTACATTAGCTGCTTTTGGGGGAATAATGGAGCACGAATGAAAGGGGGGAAAGGATGGAAGCAGGAAAACTTATTAAGAGACTATCATAAGAGACGATGCCACTGTGGAATGGGGTGTTAGCCATGGAGGTGATGAGCAGTAGACAGATGCATTTGGAAGAGAAGACTCATAATGAGATTCGCTGATGAACTAGAGTAAGAATGACCCTAAGGTTTTTGGCCTCAGCCACCAGAAGGATGGAATTACCATATGCTAATCAAGATGGGACAGGATGGCTGGGGCTGGAGCAGGTTTAGTGAGGCAGATCAGGAGTTCAGCCTTGGAAGTCTTAAGTACCAGGTATCTTTAGACCCCTGAGTGGAGGTGTTGAGGCGGCAATGGGACATACAAGTCTTAAATCTGGAGAGAAATGAAGGTTGGAAGTGACAACATGTGAGTTAGAAGAACTGAGATGGGATGAGATGTGTTTATGGACAAGAAATACAAGGACTGGGCCCAGAACACTGCAATACGAGCTTAGTGAGAAGAGGAAGAACCAACAAAGAGTGTTCAGGGTTAACCAGGGAGAAAGAAAAAAAAAAAAAAAAAACAAAAAAACAAAAAAAAACAAGAGAATGTGTCATCCAGAAAGCAGCATCTAAAAGTGTCTCAAAGAGAAAGGAGTGATCATTGGTCAAATATTGCTTCTGGGTTGAAGATGATGACAACTGATTACTAACCACTGGCATTAGTCAAGTGGAGGTTATCAGTAAACTTAATGAGAACAGTTTGGGTGGAGCTTAACTGGATTGGGTTCAAAAAAGATTGAGAGAAAAGGAATTGAAGACAGGAGGTATAGACAACCCTTGAGACATTTTGATAAAAAGGAAAGCAAAGTAATAGCTGGGAAGAGCAATGGAGTCAAGAGAACGTTTTTGTAAAATAGGAACAATATGTCACAGAAAAACTTGGTTATATAGGAAGAGAGGATGGGTTTTCTGGATTACAACTTGAAGTAGGTGACAAGAGAAAGAAATTAGGCATTGGTTTTAGGTAGACGGCAGAAAAGTCCATCTCTAGTAACAAGAAGGAAGGCCAAGTAGGTAGATGAAAACATCAAGGGGTTCAGGTTTGCTTGCTGATGCGTCAGTTTTCTCAATGAAGTTCAAACTGATTCACCAAAGTGAGGATAGGGAGAAAATATTAATGACTTGTGACAAGAAGAATGTGTGAACTAATTGTTAAGGATAGAGGAGAGTGAATGAACCAAGGACAGATAACATGAAGGCAGCATAAGGGGTCACTTGACTGTCACAGTCCTTCGTGGAAAGTGAGACCTGCCAACGAGGCTATTGGATTTTCTCCAGCACGTTCAGCTGTATAGATACAGGCTCAGAGTAGAGAGGCGTTAGACTGAACCAAAGCTATGGTTTTCATTGAGTATGAGGAAGGGAGTTTAAGGAATATGCAAAGGGGGACCAGCAGATGGCGTAGCAGCTATGTCACTGGACTCCTACATGGCCAACGGAGGTTTGAGTGCTGGACCCAGTGGCTTGAAAATCATGACAGGCCCATGTGCGTGTGTGCCCAAGATCCCAGGAGGAGAATGGAGGAGAAGGCACTGTGGCATGGCCATGCCTCTTGGGGAGCGATTTCGCACTTTCCCTCTCTCTGTGTCTGTCTCTCGCTCTCTCTGGCAAGCACATGTGCCCTAAGGCAAAAACCTCTAAAAGAGAGAGAGAGAGAGAGATACAAAGGAATAATTATAATAATTCAAAATGTAATCGATTCATCTTTGAATAATGTGCATGTTAATAATATAGGTATAATCTCCTAACGTAGAGGTCGGTAAAAAAGCACTTTGTTGAGTCCACCAGATTCCAAATTTGGCAAGCTTTTCATGAATTTATAGGATCCATATAAGCCTGGAGATGTTACCTAGTTGCTTCTTTTGTCTGCTTTCCTAAATGGGTTAAGAATCTCTCTCGTATTTTATGTCTCCTGAGGAAATGACACCATTCCTCAGAAAGAGCAAGACTAATGTTTATTAACTGAAACTTATTGAAATAATTCCCAAATAGCTTAATTAAACTTCTCATGCTCCTATTTAAATATTTCCTCTTCTTATATTCTTGCTAGTGAAATGTATAATGAATACTGACTTTCTGCTGTGTATACCACGGTGGGAAACCACGGTCCTTTATCTCCCCAACTTTTCAGGCATGTGACTAACCACAGGGATGTCGATGTGCTGTGATCAGAGATATGGCTGAGGAGGAACAGTCTTACATGAACACAGGAACACGTTACAGAGGCACCAACCCAACGGAGGGGAGAAGGAGGGAGAGGGAAGCTCATGGGAGGATTCTAAGAAAAATAGATGTAGAAGTTGAGCAAGAGTTCAGAGAAAAGAAAGCATCCTAGGGATTGAAAATGTGTGTGAAAGCCTCATGGAAAACAAGAACGAGAGCAGGATACTGGGCCAGTGGGTAGCCTGGAGGTTAAGGCAGCTGAATCCTATATGGCCAAATTTGTGATTTGAGTCCCGGACCTGGCAGCTTGAAAATGACATGTGCATGTGTGTCCAAAATCTCAATAAGGGAATGGAGGAGAAGAGATTGCAGAGTGGCCAACTCCCGCAGGGGTGATTTCTCACTCTTTCCCTCTCTCTGTCTCTGGAGAGAGGAGGTGCCTGATAGCAAAACTAACCAAATAAAACAAAAAACAGGATGTGAGAGAAGCTCATGGTTCTGGAGCACAGAGAGTCAGGAGAAAACAGGTGAAGATGGGGCTGGGGAAGCTGGCAAGGAGAAGTCAGAAAAGGTAGGTTTAGCCGTTAAGCCAAGAATTGGGGCTTATCCAAAGGGCAGCACTGGTGGACTCTAAATGGAAGAGTAATATCATCAATTTGTGCTTTAAAAGATTCACTCTGGCTGCTTCGGGTAGTGAACAGTTGGAGGAAAACTCCTCCAGAGACAGCAAAGCTAGATAAAGGCTGTTGCAGTCTTGGAGGCGAGAGACGACAGTGACCTGGACTAGAGATGCTGCACGGAGCTGGGGAGAAAAGGAGGGACATGAGAAATCTTTTAGGTGACTGAATTGACAGGTCTTGCTAATTTATTGGCTTTGGAAAGTGAAAGGAGAGTTCAAAGAGGATACTCCAGCTGCTGATTTTGAAAACACTAGGAATGCCATTTACTAAAATAAGGCACCCAAGGAAATAAACCTGTTTTACAAATGTTCAGTTTGAAGTGTCCATAATAAAACTAAAAGAATATTCCAGAGGGCAGTTATACCCTGGATAGCATTCGAGGAGGAGAAAGAGTAAAAGAGAGCATGGTAGGGGGTGTGGGGAGAGGCACGTTAAATAATTATCTTCAGGGCCAGCCAGAGGCACGGAGGTTAAGGCAGCTGGATCCCACATGGCCAACTGTGCAATTTGAGTTCCAGACCTGGTGGCTTGAAAAACACGTTGGGCTGGGGCCAGCAGGTGGCATGGTAGCTAAGGTGCTGGATTCCCACACGGCCAACCATGGTTCAAGTCCCAGACCTGGTGGCAGGCTTTCTCTCTTTCCCCCTCGCTCTCTGTGATGAGCACACCTCTGAATACACCTGCCCTATAGTAAATTTTTAAAATAATAACAATAACAAATAAAATGAAATAAATAAATCTTAAAAAAAAAGAAAAAAGAAAAAACAGGTTGGGCATGTGTGCCCAACATCCTGAGAAGAGGGGGAAGTGAAGGAGAAGAAACTGCACCATACTATCTTATATCCCCACTCTTCCCCCAACTAGCACACACACCCCTCTCTGCCTCTCTCCAGTGAGTGCACACTCTCTGACAATTTTTTTAAAATATATATATTTGCAAATACATGGTGGTTTAAGTCATGGGAATGGATAAAACAATCATCTTCTGTGTGGAATGTGAAGACAGGAAGACCTAAGTCAAACCTGGTGTTTAAGGGTGGCCAGAGGAAGGAGTCTTCAAATGAAGCTGAGAAATCATGGGACCGGCAGTTAGTGTAATGGCTACGTCGCTGGACTCCCATGTAGTCGACCGTGGTTCGTGTCCCGGACCCGGTGGCTTAAAACTCATACTGGGCGCGTGTGTGTGCGTGCCCAAGATCCCGGGGGGAGAATGGAGGAGAAGGGATTGTGGCGTGGCCATCTTCCCTGGGGGGTGTTTTCTTGCTTTCTGTCTCTCTCTGTCTCTCTGGCGAGCACACGTGCCTTATAGCAAAAACCTCTCCAAAAAAAAGAAAACAAAAAGAAATCAGCAGGGAAGTAAAAGAGGAAAATGCGGAGAAAATGAACGGAAACCAAAGGAAGAAACATGTTTTAAGAAGAAAGGCGTATGGGCCCTGGTGGTGTGCAGCTGAACCTCCATGGGAGGGGCTCGGGTCCACATCCCAGACTGCCTTTTGCATACTGGGCACACACACATGTGCCTCGGAGCTGGGCTGACTGAGACTGAGCGGGTCACTGTGTAAAGACCCTATTGGGGGTACTCCGAGAAGAAATAAATGAATAACCTTAAAAGAAAAAAGAAGAAAGGTGTCGTCAACCGTGTCAAATATGGCCAAGAAACCAAGTGCAGTGAAGTCTAGAAAGGGCTCGTTGGATTGAACTAGGCAGCGGTGACAGGAGAAACAAGCCTGCAGTGAATTAAGCAGTGACTAGGAAATGAAAAACTGTGGACAACAAATGTAAACAATTCTTCCAAGAAGTTTGTTAAGGCTTCGTGAGGATAAAAGGGAGAACTGGGGGCAAATCTTCACACAAATTATCACTCAAAAGACACATTAATCCCAGCTGTCAAAGTATCTCAGGGAAACATTGTCACACGAATTTCCAAGATAATTTCCTCAGCTCTCCATCTTATTTGAGTACATAGACCCAGCCAAAGACAGTTATCCTAATTCATCTTACTTGTCTTTCTTGGAGCAAAATTATATTCCTTTAAGTGGGCTCCTCAAACCTATCACCCTCTAATCATTTTTGTAACCATCCCTAAGATGGTTCCCAAATCCCTCAAGTGTCTCTTCGGCCACAGACACACCATGCAATGGGAACACAGCAACATGAAATATTGTAGAGACTCAACAGCCACGTGACAGAAACTGGCTAAACACAAACCAAAGTCAGAAACAAACAGATCTATGCAAAGGCTGGGGAGGAGCTCACACCAACACAAAAGCCGAAGGACCACAAAGAATGGCAATTGAAGCAGTTTTGAGCATCTGTGTGACAGGAAGTCATGAGATATCTCTCTCTCTCTCTCTCTCTCTCTCTCTCTCTCTTCTTATGGGTTTTTGCCAAAGGGTACATGAGCTCGCCAGAGAGAGAGATAGAGACAGTGAGAAAGAGAGTGAGAAATCAACCCCCCCCCCCAAGAGGGATGGCCATGCTGCAATCCCTTCACCTCTATTCTCCTCCAGGAGCACACGCACCTGCGTGATTTTTAAGCTACTGGATCTGGGACTTGAACCACAGTCAGCTGTGCAGGAGTCTAGTGACATAACCCCTATACCACCTGCTGGCCCCAAGAACTCTGTCTTAAAGTTAGCACTCCCGAGGTGCAGCCTGCTTGGGCCACAAACTACCACTGATCAAGAGAGGGAAGGATGCCATAATTGACGGTCCCATTAAGAAAGGAAGTAGATGTCCCCTGAAGAAAACTGAAGTGCCGGAAGGAGGAAGAGAGGATGGCCACTGACCACAGGCCCTAGGAGATTCAAGCCCTGGAGCATCTACTGCGTCCTTAGCAGAGTCACGACATATTTTTTTTCTGTTCAAAAATGCATCATGACTTTTCCAATGACCCAATAGATGCGTGAAGACCTCCTGTAGCCGAGCCTTGAATCGTAAATTCAAACCGAATGTAGCTTTCCTTGCCAGAACAACCTTTCTTAGGCTATGATTTTTCCCTGCGCCTGATCGCTATCACCTTCCTGGACTTAAACATGTAGACAAACCTTCACACGCTAAAGCAGAACGCGGTGTTGCCATCTCTCCGGCCAACCGTCCTTGTTCCTCTGAATTAAAACTTTCAAATCCCCAAATTCAGCCTGGGACATTGATGGATGGAGCATCTGAGATGTGCATCTCCTTTACCTGGCTCATTTGATGAGTAGAGACAGCCGAAGTAGAAAATTCAGACCCCAAAGTATGTTTTGAGTCTGGATGATTGCATCTGGCTGGATCCCCAGACAGAGGGACTGGAGTGCAATCAGATAGCCACTTTTCTTTGTGTGGGGCATAAGCAGCAGGCCAAAAATTCTAATGCCTTCCTTGTGGTTAAATAACCTCACACTCTTCACTGTTATCCCACGCTAGAATTATCCTTCATACATCCCAACTATCATTTTGATTATGAAAAAAAAAATCAAGATCTTTCTCTTCTTAACTCGATTATGAAGAAATGACTGCAAAAATGCTATAGGCAAATATGACTTTTTTTTTAAACGGAATGCTTTCTTTCTTTTTTTTAAATAATTATTTATTTTATTTTATTTATTCATTCATTTATTTATTTTTTAATTTGGCCAGAGAGAGACAGAAGGTGAGTGAGAGAGAAAGGAAGTGAGAAAGCAAGCCACCAGATCCAGGACGCGAACCCTGGTCTGCCATGTGGGAGTGTCCAGCACCTTAACCACCACGCCACCTGCTGGTCCTCAATTATGACTCTTTTTTAAAAAGTGTGTCTTATGCAAAGCAGGCATGTTTCTGGAAAGATACAGGTAAATAATTTGGAAATTTTGTTTTGTTTTTATTTGTCATTATTGTTGTGGTAACTAATACCCATTTTCCCGTATAGTAATGAGTTCAGAACAGCTTCATTTCTGCTTATGCTTTAAAAGCATGAGAATGTGGCAGGGAAGTCTTATGGCTGTTGAGACAGCCAGCCCAAGTTTAAATTCAATTCCACATTGTTTTAAAGAGGTATTTAATTTAATTTAATTTAATTGATTATTATTTTCATTTCATCACAGAGAGACAGAGAAAGGGAAAGTGAGAAAGCAAGTCACCAGGTCTGGGCCTCAAACTGCAGTTAGTCATGTAGGTGTCCAGCACCTCAACCACCATGCCACCTGCCAGACCCTCCTCAATTTCACTTTTTGTTAGCTTTATCCCTTTGGGTACATTACTTAATGTTTCTGAGCTCCATTTTCTATATTTGAGAAATGGGGTCTGCCTTTGTCATAATGAGTAATGCACACCAATGCACAGGGCTTGGCAAAAAGTAAGCACCCAACATATTGTAGCATTTATTATGACTTTTAGCTCTTTAAACTTCTATTCTCTCCAGCTAAGTTAAGCAATTCATAATTTGTAAACAATTCTTTAAAAAAATTTTGAGATATTTTTTGCTATATGGTATGTGCACTCCCCAGAGAAACAGAGACAGAAAGCAAGAAATTACAACTCTGGGGAGAGGGGGATGGCCATGCTGCAATCCCTTCTCCTGGGATTCTGGGCATGCATACACACGTGTCCGGTGTGAATTTCAAGACGCTGAGTTCGGAAATCAAACTGTGGTTGGCCTTCCCCCTTTTTCTCTTTGGCAATCATATAAACCCTCTAGAAAGAAAAAAAATAAATAAATAAATAAATATATATATATATATATATATATATATATATATATATATATATACACATATAGTAAAAATCATAAAATGTTTATTGTAGAAAACTTGAATAATATAGAAAGAATTTTTTTTAATTTGCTATAGGGCATGTGAGTTCATTGGAGAGAGACAGAGAGGGAGAGAGAGAGCGGGAAAGTGAGAAAGCACCTACTAGGGGAGAGGACCGTGCCACACAATCCCTTCCCCATTCTCTTCTCTGGGTTTTGAGCACACATTCACATGTTCCTGGCATATTTTACAAGTCGCCAGGTTCAGGATTTGAACTGTGTAGTTGGCCATGTGGGATCCAGCCCAATTTAACCACCATGGTCCTGGCTGGCCCCAGGAAGAATTTTTTTTTTATTTTTTTAAATTGTATTTATTTATTTTGGTAGAGAGATTTTTGCTATAGGATGCGTGTGCTCATCAGAAAGAGAGAGAGACAGAAAGCAAGAAATCACTGCTTAGGGGGGATGGCCATGCCATAACCCCTCCTCCTCCATTCTCCTCTCAGGATTTTGGACATGCATGCACGTGCATCCAGTTCGAGTTAGAAACCACTGGGTCTAGGAACCAGCAGTTAGCGTAATGGCAATGTCACCTGACTCCCACGTAGCCGACCGCGGTTCGCGTCTCGGACCTGGTGGCTTAAAACTCACGCCGAGCGCGTGTGCCTGCGTGCCCAAGATCCCAAGAGGAGAATGGAGGAGAAGGGATTGCGGCGTGACCATCCCCCCTGGGGGTGATTTCTCGCTTTCTGTCTCTATGTCTCTCTCTGTCTGGCGAGTGCATGCGCCCTATAATGAAAACCTCTCCAAAAAAAAAAAAAAAGAAACCACTGGGTCTGGGACTTGAACTGTGGGAGCCCAGTGACATAACCATTATGCCATCTGCTGGTCCTAAGGAAGAATCTTTTACACAGACCAAAAAGTCACCTCTAATCCCACCACTGAAAGATAACCAACCCTCTAATATCCCGATATCGTCTCTGTATATAGATGCCCTGCTTGTGCTCAGTTCTCAATGTACTAAGAGAGGAGAGAAACTTTAGGAACCCTGTTCATCCAGAATGATGTTTTAACATTTTTTTGAGATATAAGTCATTTGCCATAAAATTCACCCACTTAAAGTGTACAACTCACTGAGTTTAGTACAAAAAGACTTGGAAAAGTTTGTGGAAAAATAGAATTAAAGTACAAGTTTTGGGGACCAGCAGGTGGCATGGTGGTTAAGGTGCTGAATTCCCGTATGGCCTACCACAGTTTGAGTCCCAGACCTGGCAGCTTGAAGATCAAGCCAGGCACATGTGCATACATACCCAAAATCCCGAGACGAGAATGGAGAAGGGATTGCAGAGTGGCCATATCCCTGGGGGGAGAGAGGTTTACTTTTTGAAAACCCCTCATATATTCACAAAGTTATGTAATAATCACTACTACTTAATTTCAAAACCCCTTCACCATCTCGTCAAAAAAACTCATCCCCACTAATAGTCACTCCTGCCAGTTCTTGGCAATCACTTCCCTACTCAGCCACATGTCTTTTTTTTTTTTTTTTTTTTTTTTTTGAGAGGTTTTCGCTACAGGGCGCGTGCGCTCGCCAGACAGACAGAGAGAGACATAGAGACAGAAAGCGAGAAATCACCCCCCAGGGGGGATGGTCACGCCGCAATCCCTTCTCCTCCATTCTCCTCTCGGGATCTCGGACACGCACGCACACGTGCCTGGAGTGAGTTTTAAGCCACCGGGTCCAGGATGTGAACCGTGGTCGACTACGTGGGAGTCCAGCGACATAGCCATTATGCTAACTGCTAGGTTCCCAGCCACATGTCTTTTTTTTTTTTTTTTAACATTTAATCATTGCACCTCTTTACCGTGTACAACATGGTTTTTCCCAGCATGAATACAGTGCACATTAGTCAAAACAATGATATTACCATATACATTATCATCAACAGACAACTTTTCATTTTTGTGTCTATTAAGTGTGTTGTTTGTTCCCTGAATCCCTCCCTTCCGCCCTCCACATGTCTTTTTGTCTACTTGGTTGAACTGTGACTCTGAAAAAGATGAAGTCCTAACTCCCAGTACTGGTCAATGTGACTTTAGTTGGAAATAGGGTTTTGGCAGATAATCAAGTTAAGATGACTGCATCCTTAAAGCACAGGTAGGCTATTTGGGAGGCTGACACAGGAGGATTATGATACAGCAAGACTCTGCTTTAAAAAAAAAAATAAAGTGGGGACCAGCAGTTAGTATATTGACTATGTCGCTGGACTCCCATGTAGCTGACCATGGTTCGAGTCTCAGACCCGGTGGCTTAAACTCATGCCAGGCACGTGTACGTGCGTGCCCAAGATCCCGAGAGGAGAATGGAGGAGAAAGGATTACAGCATGGCCATACCCCCTGAGGGGTGATGTCTTGTTTTCTGTCTCTCTGTCTCTCTGTCTTTCTGGCTAGCGCACATGCCCTATAGCAAAAAAACTCTCCAAAAAGAAAAAGTGAAGAAAAAAATATGAGCCAAGACTTTTTTTCCTACTTCAAATGCTTAAGGAATGTTGACCTAGTGGGTGAGATACTTCTTGGGGCATGGTTATGGGCTCTTTCCTGGAAAACCAAATGGAAAACTCTTAAAAGAAAGAATGGAGGGAAATTCAGGATGAGGTTATGAGTAAAGAATGAATGTGGAATACCGTAATTATTGCATATTTTGAAGAACAATAGAAAAACAAACAAACAAAATCCATCATGGATTCTGTACAACAGAGTAAATAATAAGCCATAGCTACATGAAGCAGCATGGACAAATCTAAAAAATATGGAGTCATGGGACCAGCAGGTAGCATGGTGGTTATAGTGCTGGACACTCCCACATGGCCGACCAGGGTCCGAGTTCTGAATCTGGTGGCTTACTCTCTCACTTCCTCTCTCTCTCTCAACCTCTGTCTCTGGTCAAATTAAAAATAAATAAATAAAATATTTTTTTTTAAAATATGGAGTCATTTAAGAATATTATATAGTAGAAACAGGCTTTTACATGTGCATGGGTAAAACACACACCACTTCAACCTCCTGGCTACTTCTGGGAGCGCGTAACAGAAAACGTGAGACTGAATTTGCAAGCACTTCGAAAGGGTGGGACGCTTTGTGCTTATTAACTACATACTCTGTTAGGGAAACCTACCTACATTATGACCAGATCACCCCAATATTCTCAAGGGCAAGGCAATTGGATCATCTCTGTTTTATAAGTGAGGAAACTGAGGCACGGAGAGATTGAGTAAGTTGCCGAGATCTCACTGCTGGTGAGTTTCCATTCTAGAGCCTGTGATCTTAAAATCTACACTACCCTCACGTAAACGTGAGAAAAACGGAATTGCTGGTGATCGTCCCATTACAAAAGCGTGGAGCCATTTCGACTCTCCTGCTAGGAAGTCCTTGAAAAGAGCAGGCAGGCAGCGTCTCTGGAAGGCCCACTTGAACCTCAAATAGTGCATTTGGCTTATAGGGCTGCGAAGCTCTTCCACGAGGCTGGGAAGGAGGGGTAAATGGCAGCATTTAGCTTTTGTGACTGAACTGTGGGGGCCTTGGAACCCTTCCACCCACTTGAAAAACGGTCGCCCAGCTGACATTAATAGAAAAAGACCATTAAAAAGCTTTATGCTAGTCTGTTCTCCTGGTTCTGGTCCCTCTTTGCCTTTGTTGCTGCTGGCATTTTATAAATTATGGATGCGCTTAGGTGCTGCTGTTCCCCGGGTTCCTCTGTAGTGCCGCTCGCTCCCCGCGCCTGCATCGCATCCTTCCTCTGAGCAAAGGACGGCGCGGCCCAGACCCCACATCAGTGTAATTAGCGCGCCGCACACAGCTCGGGTGTCAGGACTGCTTCCACTCACTGCCAGCCTTCTGCCAGCCCCTGTCATTCACGCGAAAGTCAGCCAGGCGGCGGCAAGGCCAGCGCGGGCCTCAGCAGCAGGGAGGGGACGCTCAGGGTGGAAACGCAGGGTCCCCTGCTGCCAGCTTGGGCGTGGGGACGCTCGGGGGTTGGCAACTGCCTCGCACAATGTCTAATCACAAAGTCAGACAATGGAGAAAGGTGGGGCATTAATATCTGCCCCTTGACTGGTCACAGGCTAGGGGAGAAGGGGGTGGATGGAAAGGAGGGTGAAAAATTCCTAAGGTGCCTGTAAGTGGAATGGCTTGGCGGGAGTGGGGAGACCAGCGCGCCCCCCAGTATATCGCTGGGGAGTGTCAGGGACATTGGGATGGTATACTAAAGAGTACTGTTCATTTCAATAGGCTTATATTTATTTTATGGTTTATTTTATGTGTGTGTGTGTGTGTGTGTGTGTGTGTACACACACACACACACACACACACACACGTATTGTATCTTCATGCCAGCAATTTCATGTATATTCTTGTTAAAGTAAATAAAAGCTCACATCCAAATTTATTTTAAAGAAAAAGAGAGAAACTAAATTTCACAGGTGATACACAGATATGGGAGAGGAATGAGGAGCACATGTGACAGATTTGGGGAGACCCACAGAAGACCCAGGAGTCTTAATTGTTCTCAGGGTCACTAATTCCCATAGGAGCTTGATGACAGCAGAGGAATTCTCCCTCTACCCACCAAAAAAAAAGGCAGGAAACTTTGGGTTGCAAACACAAGGGTTTCACACATTCCGGGATGGCATCCCCTGATCACTAAGAGATACAGAGACCATTAGGACCCTCCGAGCTATACCGTGAGCTCCCCCAGGGGGGAAACTGGCCTTAGGATGGGGGGAAAAAAGCAAAACATACAGAAGACAAGAAATGGAAGATCATTTGCTGACAATAACATGTTTGCTGATGTGCTTGATTGAGACAATATATAGTGTAATTTGGATGGAAAATCTCATTTTGTATGCTGTAATGATGTTCAGAGAATGAATGCAAATAAATAAATTAAAAAAAAAAAAAAAAAAAGAACTGTACCTCAGGCACACAGGACAACCTCAGAATCAAGGAAATCAAGGAACTGTCATTCCAGTCATTTCCCTTTTTCTCAGAAAATGAACGTGGGCCTGAGAGAGACTAATGGATTTGTCCAAGACCACTAAGGGAGGGCAAAAGTCTACATCCGCTGATGCCCAGTCACTCCACTAAATGTCCTTGTCGCCCACACGCTCTCTTCTCCAACTCTGAAACCACCCCACTACTTTTGCCACCTCTCACCTCCATCTCCTCCAGCAAATCCAATACGTTGGATCCCGAGATGGAAGTAAAAGCAGGTGAGGAGTAAAGGCAGGAAAGGATCAGAGATGTCTAGTTTGCGGTGGGACGCCACCCTCACCCCAGGCGCCTATGGAAGGGCCTCTGTGGTCAGTAAAGGAGACACAGGGTCGTCCCCTGTGCCACTCGTTGGTTACAACAGGGAAGAAGACACACGTACAGATTTCATTTCCTTGGCATGTTCTACCTAAGCCAAATGGCTATGGGATGCACAAAGTTCCCATATGAGACCTGCTAGTGCTGTCTCTGGAGTTACTATTTAATTAGACAGTTTCTTTAAATGCATTCTATTACTGGGAGACTGCTTCAGTGCTGGTCTCCTCCCTCTGGAATGCGGTGTGGCAGTGTTCAGACAGAATTCTGAAACCCTCCTGGTTTCCATGAAAACCCTCACTGCTGTGTCTCCAGCCTGAGGGCAGGGAACAGCAAAGACTTGTTGAAGACCACAGATGTACGAGACTGAAAGAGCCCTTGCATATCTTCCAGGAGTTCCAGCAGAAGCTATCTGACTGATGACCGCCAGTGACAGAGACCTCACTCTTCCAAAGGCAACCTATCCAGTTTGCAGACTACCCGGATGGTGCCAGAGGCCTCTGCAGACTGAGCTCAAATCATTAGCTTCTCATGGTCCTGGGTCAGCAATTTGTGACCACTGAGACCAAACTGAATTCTTTTTTAAGTTTCTAGCTAGCATTATTATTTGAGCACTTATTACATGTGCATAGGTACAGTGTTAAGCAATTTATACATACATCGCCTTTAACCCTGACAACGACTACATGACATAGGTATAGTTAGTGTGTCCTTTTACTGATAACCTGACCAAGGCTGCACAGACCAGGAACAGCGGAATGAGATGCCACTTAACCCACACCCAGATGTGTCTGACTTTACATCCTCTGCTTTCCACCACAATGCTTCACAGATTTCCCCTGCTTCCCTAGAGGGCCCTTGAGATATCTGAAAACAAGTGTTCAAGTCTGATCTCACCTCTTGCCTTTCTCTCTCTCTCCCTTTTCTATTTTTTTTTTTTTTTTTTTTTTTTTTTTTTTTTTTTTTTTTTTTTTTTTTTTTGCTATAGGGCATATGCACTTGTGGAGAAAGATAGAGAGAGAGAGGGAGGGAAAGTGAGAAAGCATACCCTTGTCCCCAGGGGTGACAGCCACACTGCAATCCCTTCTCCATTCTCCTCTTGGGATTTTGGGTGCACAAGCCGAACACCTGGAGTGGTTTTGTTTGGTTTTGTTTTTCTTTCCAAGACACCAGGTCCAGGACTTGAACTGTGCACTTGGCCATATAGGTACCAGTTGTCTTCACCACCACACCATGGGCCAGCCCCTTCCTGCCTTTCTGAGGGTTCTCTTTTTCAGTTTAAACATCCTCAGTCCCTTTGGCCCAAAGTACACGGTTTCTGCCTCCCATCACTCATCGCCAACACTGGAAATTCTGCTGTGTCCATGCCCTGTTTCCAGGGTGATGCCCACACTCAGCTCAGTGTTCCTGCTTGGCTAGTCCAGAATACACGGGCCTTTTATCTCTGCATGCAGCACAGAAGTTGCAATGTTGGATGGAATGAAATTTCCATTGAGAACAGAAGCCTCATATTTTATGTTTAAGTTTAGCTTAAACCTACATGAGTTTTATGGCATGAGATTTTCCTATGTTACGCTTTGTTTCCAATCCTTTGCCTTTGCAATTGTTTGGAGCTATATATCCATTTTCAGTTTGCTTTTCTATTTAAATTCCACCCTGAAATCTGGCTCATCATTCCAACCTCTTGGGATCTTTCAGAACTTGGTATTCATTGAATTTATTCTCACTCCCAACTCCGTAGTTACCAAATGTAATATGCCTGCCTTTCAGGTTTCTGATTTGTCGATAAGCCCCAAACAGAAGAAATGGGAACAGAGCCCTTCAGCTGAGAGATATGAGGATACTGAAGGGGCTTTGTAGGACCTGCTCATGCCTCTGTCCACCCGATTTCAACTCCGGAGTGAAGAGTTCTGTGCACATGGCCAGCAGCTCAGTTCAAGCACTCTCGTGTCTCTCTGCTATTCTGCCTCCAGAGTTTCCCCTGACCAGGGCTAACACTTAACCCAGGCATATTATAACCTGGGAGTGGGAAGAGTTAAAGATTTCAAGAGCAATCATCGATCAATGGGGCAGAGGGATCAATGGATAAATGTCCATCTCCCCATTTTTCAGAGGGGCAAATCAACTGAGACCGTTTGCATGGTTCTTAGAGTGTCTCAGGGAGACTGAGCTCTGATCGAGTCAGTGGTGACCAGCTCAAGAATGCACTCTCTATTTATCTGCTTTTCTTCATTGTGCCTCACTTTTCTTATTCTGTGATCAGGCTTCCTGGGATCAACTCTTAAAGAAAAGACTTGCATCTATGTTTATGTCTCAGTCTTGACTTTCCAGAAACCTAAATTGGGGCAAATATGAATCTGGAGGTAGCAAAGGGATACAAGGTGAAGAGTTTCTGATTGAATTTCAGGACATCTTTTATTTATTTATTTATTTGCCAGAGGGCACATGAGCTTGTCAATGGAGTGTGGTTATGTCACAGTCCCTTCTCCTCCACTTGTCCATCCTGTCAGGATTTAGGGTATATATGCACCCACATTCAGAGTGTTTTTCAAGCCACCAGCGCCAGGATTCGAACCACAGCCAGCAAGGTGGAATCTGGCTCCCTTAACCACTAGACTATGGGGCCAGCCCCAGGACACTTTTTTAGAAATGGGTGTTTAATTTTAAAGTATTTTCTGTTGAGGGGCCAGATGATGGTGCAGCAGTAAAACACCATATTCTGCAAGACTGACATGACCTTTCCATATGGAAAGGTTCTGGATTCACATATGGAGGCCTCCCTGAGTATACCAGGCACAATGTATGCCCACAATCCAGGGCTGGCTGAATCTAGGGGTTGAATGCAGCATCAAGACCCCGTTGGAGGTGCTGTCTCTTTGTCTCTCTCTCTCTCTGTCTCTCTCACTCATGGGAGAAATAAATATACTTAAAATTTTTTATGTTTAAATTCTTCATTTAAAAAATCATATGTGGGAACCAGCAGTTAGCATAATGCCTATGTCACTGGACTCCCATGTAGTCGACCCCAGTTCACATCTCGGACCTGGTAGCTTAAAAACTCACTCCGGGCGCGTGTGTGTACATGCCCAAGATCCTGAGAGGAGAATGGAGGAGAAGGGATTGTGGCGTGACCATCCCCCCTGGGGGGTGATTTCTCGCTTTCTGTCTCTATGTCTCTCTCTGTCTGTCTGGCAAGCACACGCACCCTATAGCGAAAACCTCTCAAAAAAAAAATCATATGTATGGGGACAACAGGTGGCATGGTGGTTAAGGTACTGAACTCCCACATGACTGACTGTAGTTCAAGTCCCAGACCTGGTAGCTTGTTTTCTTTTTCTCTTTCTCTCTGGTCAAATTGAAGAAGTATAAATAAAATAAATCATTCTTTTTAAAAAATATCATATATAAAAAAATAGAGAAAATTGGGGCCAGCAGATGGCATAGTGGTTACGTCGCTGAACTCTTACATGGTCAACCATGATTAGAGTCCTGGACCTGGTGGCTAGAAACTCATGCAAGGCACATGCGCATGCATGCCCAAGATCCCAGGACAAGAATGGGGGAGAAGGGACTGCAGCGTGGCCATACACCCTGAGGGGATGATTTCTCACTTCCTTCTTACTGTCTATGAAGAGTGACGTGCCCGAAGGCTAAAACCTCTTTAAAGAGAGAGAGAGAGAGAAAGAGAGAGAGAGAGAAAATTTGAAAAATAGATAACTGAAGGGGAAAATCTAGCCATAATCCCAACACCTTACTAAAATTAAAAACTAGTATTTGTACATACTGTATTTCTTTTTGTTTCTTTTTCTAGGCATATTTTAATATCAAGAGAATCACGCTTTGTGAACCACATTATATCTAATTTTTAACTCAATGTCTCCTTATTCTTTGAATGTTATAAAACAGTTCTAAAACCATTACTTCCAAAGGCATTGTCTAAGACTATTCTCTTTTATTTATCAGCCTCCCAGGGCTGCCTGTCCTCTTGAGGCTGGGTCTAGGTCTGGTTTGTCTTTTTCTTTACAGCACTAGCTCAGTGCCCAGCACACATTAAGCACTCATTATGGCTCATTAAATCAATGAGCAAACACATCATAGTTTACTTTGGCATTTTTTTTTAACAGTTACATGAAAGTTGTCTCCAATTATTTAAGACTCTCATCCATGCTGTGGTGAACATACGGTGTTTAGAACATCTTGGGTTTCCCATCACCCCATTTTCTTCCTGTGTCTATGTTGGCCCTCTTCATATAATGGACCCTAGCATTTCTATTTAAGTGAAAAGTGTACAGTAAATAATTCAGAACATGTCACCTATTCCACTGACTCTGCAGCTCACAAGCAGGGCAGCTCAACCTGGATATACACACCAGGTAGTAACCCTAAACTCGCCATCCTTATTGGAAATTTCCTTTAAGGTTATTCCACGCTGAGTAGTACTCCAGGGGTTTCTGAAGGAGACACATTTTAATTCCTTCCACAGATCATAGACGTGAGAATACCTCATTTATTTACCTGCTGACTTCACCTAGTTGTCAAGTGGCCTCTAAGCAACTTCTTTCTGTCAGTACGTGACAATCACCTCACACACAGCACTTTCCCCTTCTGTAGACACACAGGGCACAGAGCGTATAGGGCACAGAATAAATAATGATTCGATAACAGAGTGGGCCAGTCTGTGTGGTTAAGGGAGCGGGATTCCACATGGCCAACTACTCAGCTCACATGTGAGAAGCTTGAAAAACATGCTAGTCATGTGTGCGTGTGTGTCCATAATCTCTAGAGGAGAATGAAAGAGAAGGGATTGCAGCATGGTCACCCCCTCTGAGGGGTTCTCTCTCTCTCTCTCTCTCTCTCTCATCTTTCTCCTGCAACTGTGCGTGTCCTATAGCAAGAAAGAAAAGAAAAGAAAAAAATAAGTAGATCCATAATTTTATGCTTTGTTAGCCAATTAGCCAAAAATTGCTCTAGAATTTCGAACTGGAGTGAAGAATTCATAGGCTATATTTCTTTCTTTCTTTTTTTTTTTTTGGAGAGGTTTTTTTCGCTATAGGGCGCGTGCGCTCGCCAGACAGACAGAGAGAGACATAGAGACAGAAAGCGAGAAATCACCCCCCAGGGGGGATGGTCACGCCGCAATCCCTTCTCCTCCATTCTCCTCTCGGGATCTTGGGCACGCACGCACACGCGCCCGGCGTGAGTTGTAAGCCACCGGGTCCGAGACGCGAACCGCGGTCGACCACGTGGGAGTCCAGTGACATAGCCATTACGCTAACTGCTGGTTCCCTAGGCTATATTTCTAATAGATTTGACAAAGCAGAGCACTACAAAGCCAAGTTCACATCTACTCTCTTCCCACTTTTAAACCTACGAGTTGCACTTGTGATTGCGGTAAGTGCTTAACTTAATTGGTTTGCATCCATGCCGGGACCTCTGGGATGCCACTTACATAACTCATCCACCGGAGTCTGTCTTGCCAATAAGTACTTGTAGAAGGCTCTCACTCAATAGCCACATTAAACACAGAGCTCTGTTCTCTGGAACTAGCTATGCACCAACCCTACGTTTTAGGGTCAGGGGGGCTGAGCAAAAAGGAATCACCATAGTTGATTCATATCAAGCCCTTACCATGTGCCAGGCATTGTTCTGTGTTTTTACATTATTTTCTGGTATAACCCTCAGAAGAACCCTGGAAGGTAAGTAGGTTTCATATCCATAGCTTAGAGACCAGGAAACCTAAAGCACACCGATGAAGTCACCGGCCCAAGTTCATGCAGCCAGGAAGAGGTTGAGCCTACACACCAATCCAGGCGTTCTCTTATTTGCAATGCTAGCTCATCTTCCAGCCATACTCAGAATGTTTTATTTCCATTCTATGCACCATGGTCAAATGCATGAAATGCTTTCTGTAGTAAGATCAGGTATACATAAATAATCCAGAAAAAAATGGTGAGTGATGGCTTCCTTTAGGGTCTCTCCTCGGCCGTGTCCCACCCCACCCCAGCTGTGTCAGGGTGCACCCTCTCCGGGGAATTGTCGAGCTGGTGTTTCTGACTGCTCTGAACAAGATCAGGCCATGAAGAGTCTCAGGTCCACAGAGCTCGGTGCCCACGTTCTTTTACTCTATCTTTCCTTCTGTCAGTACCTGACGATCATCAGACACAGCAGTTTCCCCTTCCATGGACATGTAGGGCACAGAGAGGTATTGTCAGAGTACAAACACGTGGGCACAGAGAAAGAAGTAGAAGATATTACTAGAAAACGGTTAGACCCCAGCAGCCTCATGAAAATTTAAAATCAGAGTAAACACAAGGCTCTCTAATTAGACAATCCTCTTTCTCCTGACCAGCGTTTCCACTGACTCCCATTTCTCCTAGAAATAGATCTTCATGAAGGCGAGCATCTTTTTAAAATTCTGCACTACAGAGAGCCAGACTAAGATGGTTCTGTCGAAATTACAAAACACTATACTTTCAAATAGCTGCTGAATTATTTAGTGACTTTACACTGTCCAAATGCTGGGCTCTTTGGGTAGACAATGTCTTGGTTTCCCTCCTATCTCTTTTGTTATGACGTTCAGTAAATGGAGAGATATTGCTCTTCTTAATAATTTATAAAATAATAATCCACATTACGGATCAAGCTCTTCTTCTGATCAGTTTGGGGTTTCAAATCAGGTAGTCAAGAGAATGAGAAGCTCCAAACTCTCTTCCAGGTCAGTTAAGTGATTAGTCCTGGCACGCTTGAGCTTAACTTTTCAGTATTTGCTTCTTTGTCCTCTCAGCTTTTCCTCCTTCCTATAACTTTCCCTTTGCCTTGTGTTGTTTCTGGAGCTGTAAACTGTGCTTACAATCACTTCTTCCTGGCC
Organism: Tupaia tana; assembly: GCA_026018925.1. Classification (NCBI taxonomy): domain Eukaryota; kingdom Metazoa; phylum Chordata; class Mammalia; order Scandentia; family Tupaiidae; genus Tupaia; species Tupaia tana. The sequence continues at coordinate 33,343,742 of JAKSZU010000014.1, read as the reverse complement.
TCTGACTATCTGCTTCAGCCTTATGGTAAACTGTATCCTTGATGAGGCAAAGAGCTGAATGGTGTGGGGCCGGCAGGTGGCATGGTGGCTAAGGGTGCTGGACTCCCACATGACCTACCGCGGTTCAAGTCCTGGATCTGGCAGCTTCTTTTCTCTCTCTCTCTCTCTCTCTCTCTCTCTCTCTCTCCATCTCTGGTCAAATTAAAATAAATAAATAAAGTTAAATAAACTAATACTTCAAAAAATAAAAAAGAGCTGAATGATATATTTTTGTCGTGCACTTGACACTTCAGTTTCCTGTTTACTTTGGCAAAGTCATTTTTTGAGGCTTTTCTTTTTTTGCCTTAGAGCACATGCACTCACCACAGAAAGAGAGACAGAGACAGTTAGAATGAAAGTGAGAAATCGCTCCCAAGGGGGGATGGCCACGCAGAAATCCCTTCTCCTCCATTCTCCTCCCAGGATCTTGGACACACGCGCTGGGCGTGAGTTTCAAGCCACCAGGTCCCGGACTCCAAACGTAGTTGGCAATGTGGGAGTCCAGTGAGATGACCACTATGCCATCTGCAGGCCCCAGCAGTCATTTTATCCTTGCCTGTTTCTCTAAAAGAGAGAGAGCAAAGAAAAGAAAAAGGAAACGTGTATAAGATGAGGATAGGCTTGGGGGCGCAATCTCCCCTCTCTAGGCCTCACGTGCATTCCCTCACCTCTGTGTACCATCTATGGAAGGCGAATGTGAATTTTGTGACATCTACAGAAACCATTTAAATGAACAGGTATCTACTTATCCAGAGCCAGAGAGGTCTAAAAAGCTCTGCCAGTTCCCCGAGTGCAGGGAGGCTGCTTTTATCATCATTGTTCCTTGTTCCCTGCAGTATGTATCCATTCAGCGCTTGCGACCATCACTGAGGATCCGGACAGGAGGAAGACAGGGAGGACAGGCATGTAAACAAGTCTTGTAAACGAGCCTGACAAGTGCGGTGTACTGTAAAAATGGCCTGTACAAAGGACAAGGGAAGGAGCCACTGACCAACTCCGGAAGACAGGGAGTATCACAGAGGAAGTGGCACTGAGGAAGGACCTGAAGGACAAAAGGAATTTTGCAGGCAGAGGGAAGAGCGTGTGAGTTACAGCAGCAGGAGAGTATAGCACACGGGGAAACAGCGGACTTTTTGAATGTTCGGAGCAGAGAGTGTCTGCTGAGTGATGTGGAGTGGAAGTTGCAAAGAGAGGTAAAGGAACACGTGTAGCACGCCCAAGGTTTCCAGTGTCAGCAAGAGAGGGGAGAAATGAGCACTCTTCCGCATGGCGGGTGGGTGTAGTCAAGGCATAGCCTCTGTGGAGCGCGAATTGGCAATATCTATCAATAGTCAAGTGCACACCCCCAGGGCCAGCAGGTGGCGTGGCGCTGAAGGCTCTGACTCACACAAGGCTGACAGTGCTACCAGTCCCAGACTTAGTGGCTTGGTTTCTCATTGTCCCTCTCTCTTTCTCTCTCTCTCTTTGGTGAACACACATACCCTGTAGCACATTAAAAAATAATAAACAAATGAAAATGAAATAATTCTTTAAAAAAAAAATGCACACACCTATGGACCTGGCAATTACACTTCCAGGAATTTATCCTATAGCTAAATTGTAAAAGTCCAAATGTACAAGGTTAATTATCCTAGCTTTGCTCACAGAAGCAAAAGCTTTGAAAAAACAAAACTTGATTCCATTGACAGGCATAGGTTAGGTTCAATAAAGTATGGAACATTCATAGAATGGGATACAATGGGCAACTGAGGGGAAAAAAAGAGCAAATTATTAAACACTTACAAGGAATAAACTCCAAAATATAGTAAATGAACAAGAAAACTGTGGAATAGTGTGCATAGTTTGCTACCATCTGGAGGGAAAATAAGAACACACAAAAACATGTGTTCATACATATGTATGTATAAATATATGTATACAAGCAAATATACATGATTATGGTTGATAAAACTTCTCTAGGAAGACACACAGAATGTTCATAATACTCTGGGTGGATGAGAAAAGTTAAAAGAGGAATTACTTTTTTTTTTGCAGAGGCTTTTTTGCTTTAGTGCACGTGCACTTGCCAGAGAGAGACAGAGAAACAGAAAGCGAGAAATCACCCCCCAGGGGAGATGGCCACACCGCAATCCCTTTTCCTCCATTCTCCTCTCAGGATCTTGGGCATGCACGCACATGCACCCGGCATGAGTATAAGCCACTGGGTCCGGGACTCGAACTGCAGTCAACTACATGGGGGTCCAGCAACATAGCCATTACACCAACTGCTGGTCCCAAAAGAGGAATTTTCATTATATACCATTGCATGCTTCAATTTTGAACCGTGTAGATGTAACAACTAGTCAAATAAATTGAATACTATTACATTTTTTTTTTTTTTTTAAAAAAGAAGTATGACATCAGAAGACATTTTTTTCTGGAAGATGAGCACTGTGAGGAGCAAGAACAAAGGAAGGAGACCAGACACAGGGAGCTAATTAGGAGGCTGCTGCACTCACGACGTCCCAGGTGGCAGCCCCGGAACTAGGTGAAGTGGGCAGAGCATGGAGGAGGAGCACAGAGTCAGGTATCACTCAGGGATGATTTCACCTACCTTAGTTCAAGCTATATGCTACATAATACATGCAAGGCCCTGTATATATATGGAGTCCTTTAATCCCTCCATACAGGCATACGAGGTTTCATTGGTCCCATTTTACAGATGAAGAAACTAAAGCTCAGTGAGTTGAAATGAGGTGCTCCCGGCTGAAGTAAATAGGAAAATTGGGATTCAGACAGCCCCTATCTCCATGTCACATGATGGGCTTTTGTAACACTAGGGTTGGTAACCAAATCTGCAGTCAACTTGCTGTAATAAAACGAGGAAACTCAGAGAGAGCATGGAAGCCTTTTGGCAGCTCTGAAAGACCTCTGGAGCGCCTCAGGGGAAGAGCAAGGAAAATAGCCTGGTCTGTGGGCTGGAAACCAGGGCATGGCTTGAGGGGCAGATGGTTCCAATGTCCTGAGACGACTCAAACACTGCGAAAAGCTCAGACCTCCCTAGGACCCACTGAAGCCAGAGAATCCATAAGACTCAACTGTCCCCCAGGGACCCAGCTCCCTGGCTCCTGGGGCCTGCCTGGGCAAAATGTGCCTCTCCCTCCCCAGCAGGAAGTGCTAGAAAGGGGTTCCCTGGGGTGCCGTTTAGCCAGAACAGGCTCCATGTTTTCCTCTCCCATCTCCCTGCAGTATCAAGTGTGTGACTATTGATTTCCTCCCTGCATTTGTTTTCGTTATTCATTATTTATGGGATCATTTTTCCAGCCTTCGTGCATGAAGGCAAATTTTGTGTAAAAATCAATTGAGTGAGCGCCGCCGATGGCTCGTTGCGTTTTCTTGGCTTTCATCTCCAAGGCACCAGTTCTCGGGAGATGCAGAGCAGGATATTAGGGTGCTCACCAGCATGCGAAGGGGAGGTAAGGGACTGTGCAGGGTTTAGAAACCTGCCTGAAGAGACCTCGCCTGTTAGATCACTTTGGTCTCTGCAACATCCACATTCTGTTGAGTTCACCTGGAAGTCAAGTTGGGGGTTAACGTCTTCTGCCCTGTCCAAACTCTCCTTCCCTCAGCCATGGCCTGGGCTGCAGTGGAAGAAGGGGTGGGGTCCAGCTGCAGAATCCCTTCTGTGTCTTAGAGATTTATTTCAACACGGAAACCCACAGGGCTCTTGAGAGTCAAGGCTTGGGAGCATGCTGTCTACTGGCTTACCTTGAAGACGCTAAGGAAGTCACAATGAAGACTTAAGTAGGGTTGAGGGCAGCGCTGACTTCTAATAAGAAATTGAGTTTCGGCACACTTTGTGAGTAAGTTGGGTGGAAAGAAATGAGCAGGGAGTTTTATGTCAAAAAGTCCTGTTTAGGGTCCTTATTTGACCCCTTAGCTGTGGGGCCTTGAGTAAGATACATGTTTAATCTCTCCATGGCACGGTTTCCTCTCTGTACAATAGGGCTAACATTCACGTCAATCTCAGGTGAGGTCCTGCATTTAAGGGTAGGTGGCTGGCTCATGATAAGGACTTGGTCAACAAAAGCTGGCTCCTTTCATTCCTGCATGCCTCTCCTTAAATGCTACTTCTATAGAGACCCCATCTCTCTTTACTCTAACTAAAATGAGTACTCCCAATCTGGGCAGTCATCTTCCATCGTACCCTGCTGTTTCCCTCGGTGTGCATTTACACCGCTCTAGATTACAGGTGCAGTGTGGTGCCCTCCCCCGTGCCCAGTTAAGACTGACGCTCCGTGAGGCCAGGAACCAGGAGTGCTTGTCTTCAGATCCTAGCTGAGAGGCAGATTGTGTATTCTCATGGAAGGTAGCTCCTACTGCCATTAGTTCCATTTTCTAGATGGAGACAGACAGGCCAGGCTGAGAAACCTGTCTAAGGTCGCATCCCTGGTAAATGGCACAGCGGGCATTCACACCCAAGTCTGACTCCAAAGCTGTGCTCTTTCCACTCCCCCACTTTCAAGTTGCCATGAGATTCAGCTTAACGGTTGGCAAAACTAGAAACTGGTAAAACATCCTTGGGGTGCTTCTCCCTCTACCACATCTCTGCCCTAGTTTATCTGCTTTCATAGTTCATTCAGCATGGCCAAGAACTCAGGCTACTTTGCTTAGAAGGTGCTTCGAACCAAGTAATCAATCTCAAAGGATGTCCTTCTCAACTCTCAAAAACTGGACTTTGCCCAGTGCCACTACACTCACTCTGTAAAGTGGGGTCAGGACAGGTGTGGGATGACAGGGCACAGTGTCACCAAAGACAACTCTGAGCTGGCTCTGTGGCACAGCAGAAATGCATTGCTTAAAAGAAGCCACACCCCACATGGTGGCCATAGTTCAAATCCCCAGCCCAGACAGCCTGAAACTTGCCAGGAAAATGCAGCAATGCCCAAGATCCACCAGGCTAGAGGACTGGAGGAGGGGGCTTGCAGCATAACCAGACCCTCTCCCTCTCCCTCTCCCTCTCCCCCTCCCTCTCCCTCTCCCTCTCGTATGCACACATGCACTATCATTACTTTTTTTTTTTTTTTTTTTTTAAAGACAGCGCTGCACAGGCCATGGAGTCACAGGGACGTCAACATCTCTGCTCTAGGCTGAGTCTGTTAGGGGGCCAGGATGGACTTTTGCCTGGACTGCAAAGAGCATTTGTCATTCACCCAAAGTATTTGCCTAAGATTCTGCCCCACTTCCCTTGTATAACAATTTGCCATTCTCCATTCGAAGATGCATTTTGAAACTAAAGGGATGGAACCAGTGTGTGGATTGGTTAAGGGAGCCAGATCCTACATGACCCACCTCACAGTCTGAGTCCCAAACTCAGTGGCTTGAAAAACATGCCGCTAAGTACATGTGGGTGTGTGCCCAAAATCCTGAAATGGGGGAGAAATGGAGGAAAAGGAATTGCAGTGTGACCATTCTCCATTGGAGGTGCTTTCTCCCTTTTCTTTACTCTGTGTCTCTCAGGGAAGCACTCATGCCCTCTGGCATATTAAAAAAATAATAATAAAAAAGAAAGCGGCATACAACTTTCTGGGGGCAGGCTCTGCAGGCCACTGAGTTCTTTTAAAAGGGAAAATGCAAGGACCAGCAGGTGGCATGGTCCTTAAAATGCAAGGACCAGCAGGTGACACTCCCACATAGCCAGCCACAGTTCAAGTCCTGGACCTGGTAGCTAACTTTCTCACTTTCTCTCTCTCTCTCATCAAATTAAAATAAGTGAATGAGTAAATAAAATTAAATAATTCTTTTTTAATAAAAAGGGAAAATGCAGAAACACACACACACACACAAATCAAGATTCTACCTCAGTGTTATCCAGGACTGAGGTCTCTTCCAAATATCACCGAAATGAACAGATATGGCTCAAAAAGCAAAAAACAGTCAGGGGGTTTTGGAAACCACGGAAGATCAGGGCCAGCAGATGGCATAGTGGTTGAGGGCACTGGACTCCCACATGGCCAACCATGGTTCGAATACTGGACCTGGCAGCTTGCTGTCTCACTTTCTCTGTCTGTCTCTTTCTCTCTCTCTCTCACTCTGTCCCTCTCTGGTCAAATTAAGGTAAATAAATTAATTAAGTTAAATAAAATAATTCTTAAAAAGAAAGAAAGACCACAGAAGATCTAAGAACAACCTAAGAATGGAAAAAAAATCTGGGAGAGACTGGCCCTATAGCCTGGTGGTTAAGGGTGTTGAATCCCACTTGACTGACTGTGGTTTGAGTCTCAGCCCTGGCAACTTGAGGAACACACCAGACACATATGCATGTCCCAAACATCAACAGGATGGAGAAATGGGGAAAAAGGAAATGCAGTATGACCATGCCACATCAGAAGGTCTTTCTCCTCTTCCTCTCTCTCCATCTCTGCATCTCTTTCTGACAAGCACACATACCCTCTGGCATATTACAAAGAAAAAGATCTGGGAGATCTTAGAAGCACCTAGACCAAGTATTAGCAAACTCTGGCCTGTGGGCCAATCTGCTTGTGTAAATAAAGTGTCATGGAACAGAGCCATGCTTGTTGGTGTATGCACTGTCCATAGCAGAAAGGCAGAGCTAAGTAGTTGCAACAAAGATATGACCACAAGCCTAAAATACTTACTATTTGGCCCGCTGCAGAAAAAGTTTGCCACTGTTTCTTAAACTGGGTTCTGAGAAACACTAGCATCCCTCAGAACAATGATAGTTACTAAGAGAGAGAGGGAGAAGGCAGTGGTACAGTGGTAACTCAGCTGGACTTCCGTGGGAAGGGATCTGAGTTCGCATCTAGGGACCTCCCTGAGCATCCTGGGACCTCTCAAAGCATGCTGGGTGTGCACGTCCGTGATCCAGGCTGGTCAAGACTTGTGTAGGTCCCAGCATAGAGACCCAATTAGGGATGCCTGTCTCTTTCTCTCTCTCTCTCTCTCTCTCTCTCTCTCTCTCTCTCTCTCTCTGAAGAAAAAAAATAAATAGGGGCCAGCAGGTGGCATATGGTTAGAGTACTGGATTCCCATATGGCTGACCACAGTTGAAGTACCAGACCCAACAGCTTGAAAATCAAGCTGAGTAAGGCTGGCAAGTAGTGTGGTGGTTGGGGGCATTAGACTCCCACATGGAGGACCACAGTTCAAATCCCGAACCTGGTGGCTTGCATTCTCACTTTCCCTCTTCTCTCTTTCTCTGTCTCTTTTCGATCAAATTGAAAACGATAATGATAAATAAAGTTAAATAAAATAATTTTAAAATTATTAAGAAAAAAGGGAGATAAGGCCATTGCTGATATAAGTAATTAAATTAGGATTAAAAAAAGAAAATCACGCCAGGTGCTTGTGTGTACGTGCCCAACCTCTCAGGAGGAGAATGAAGGACAAGGGATTGCAGCGTGGCCATGCCACATTGGAAGGTCTTTCTCTCTCTTCCTCTCTCTCCATCTTTGTATCTCTCTCTGACAAGCACATATGCCCTCTGGAAAATTAAAAAGAAAAAGATCTGGGAGACCCATAGAAGACATCTAGACCAAGGATCAGCAAACTGTGGCCTGTCACCTTTGGTGGTGGGAGGGGGCGATTTCTCGCTTTTCCTCTCACTGTCTCTGTCTCTCTGGCGAGTACTTGTGCCCTGTGGTAAAAACCTTAAAATAAATAAATAAATAAACACTTCTAAATAGAAAAAGAGGGGAAAGGGGTCATTCTTTGAGCATTAGTTACATATGTTTGAGAATTGCTCCATTCCATGTTTTTCTCCAAGAGATTCTCATTCATTCTAGTGTACAAATGACTGAATGACACCACAGTGAAACAACGGCATACACCTCTTAGAAAATTTCCTAAGCTTGATTTGAGCAGAGGACCTGTTTTATGGTGAAATGCTATTTCTCAAGTGACCAGTGGTGTGCAGACCACAATGTTTTAAGTATCAATAGAGTTCATTAACTCCAAAATTTCAGTCATTTTATGACCCTTATGATGTTTCCCATATGTGTGCACCAACCATATATTACTGATATTTATTTACTAAAAATGTTTACTACATTTTTCTTTAAATTTACTCCCTCTCAACTAGGCGACCATATTTATGAAATCATGGGTTGAATGGGCACAGAGGGGCAGGTGTAACGATAAATATAGACATGCTTTTCTGTGTATTTTCTTAATTATCCACATACCACCCATGGTCTTCCATATAGATACAACATACTTCAGGAGATATATATCTATATATAGATATATAGATATATACATATGCCTCTCCTGCACTGACCAGCATAGTAACCACTAACCACAGGTGACTCTTTAAATTTAAATTAAATTCAAATTTCAGCTATTCGGTTGCATTAGCCACATTTCAAGTGTTCCCTGGCTACATGTGGCAAGTGGCCTCTGTGTTGAACAGTGTGGACAAAACATTGCCCTGAGCTCAGAAAGTTGTACTAGAGAGCACCAGCCTTTTCTAAACTCTTTTTTAAACTATTCAGCATTGCTGCCCCCTCACCATCCACAGCCCCACAGAACTGTGTATAATTCTTCCAGCAAACGTGAAGAATAGCTATCAAGACTAAAGCCATGACTCTTTCTTCATCTTACCCTGTCACCAGAATTCATTCCCCTTCAACATAGTCTACTGCTCTTCTGTCTCTCTATCTCTGTCTCTCTCACCCATCTACACACACACTCTCCAGACACCAATTTCACTCTTTAGTCTACATAAGAACAATCCAGATCCTGGGAAACAAATAGTTAAGAAGTCATTGGGTTAACAAACTCAAGAAAGCTGACCTGGGCCAGCCCCGTGGTCTGGTGATTACAGAAGCCAGACCCCACAGGGCTGACTGCACAGCTCAAATCCCAGACCTGGTGGCTTGAAACACATGCCAAACACATGTGTGTGCCTACTCCAACTCCCAAAAGGATGGAGAAATGGAAAGGGAACTGCGGCACCACCTGACTGGTGCTTTTTTCCATCTCCCTCTCTCTATCTCTCTCTGGTGAGCACACATGCCCTCTGGCAAATTAAAAAAAGAAAAAATATATTTAAAAAAAAGAATTGAAACAAGAAAGCCAAAGCCTAAGACAACATTTCAGGAAAGCAAACTGAAATGCACAGCAAATTCTCTAAAAGACTTGTGAAGTGATGGTACCATGTAGCTCTGAAAACGGGAGTTAAGATGAGGCTGCAAGGGGCCAGACAGTGGCAGAGTGCTAAAACCGCACTGGGAGGAATCTATCTCTCTCTCTCTCTCTCTCTCTCTCTCTCTCTCTCTCTCTCTCTCTCTCTCCTCCTATTGGAAGAAATAAATAAACCAAGGAAAAAAATGAAAACATATGCAATTACAGAGGGATTCATTAGTTGAGATGGTTTAAAAAGCAGTTAGGCCCTGGGCTAGCAGGTGATATGGTAGTTAAGACACTGGATCCCACACGGCTGAGTCTGCTGTTTGAGTCCCAGACCTGGTATCTCAAGAGCAAAATGGAGAAATAGAATTGTAAGGGTGATCCCCCTGGAGGTGATTTTTCACTTTTCCTCTCGGGTAGGCGCACATGCCCAATTGCGAAAATTAATTTTTTAAAGAAAAACTTTTAAAAGCAGCTGTTAGGCCCCCAAACTACCTTCCCCTCTTGGAACAGTAAGCAACTGCCTTTCCCCAAATCCGGCAAAACTCTAGTAATTCGTTCACTTGAAAAAACAAAATGTCTTTATGTTATTGTATGGTCAGGACACCAACCACAGTTAAAAGTGGAAAACTAGGGACCAGCAGATGATGTAATGGTTACATTGCTGGACTCCCACGTAGGCGCCCACAGTTCAAGTCCTGAACCTAGTGACTTAAAATTTATGCTGGGCACTTGTTTGTGTGTGTCCAAAACCCCACGAGGAGAATAGAGAAGGGTTTGTGGCAGGCATCCCCCCTGGGAGCAGATTCCTCTCTTTCTGTCTCTTTATCTCACATCCTATAGCAAAACTGTCTCTCTCAAAAATAAAAAAAGTGGAAAACTATATCGAAAACAGAGAAATTAAGTAAAATCATACATTCTAGATGTTGAAAACAGTCCTCTCTCCCACCCAGCACCTTCAACATGAGCAGCCAGATATATCCTCTGTGTGGGAAACTGAAAAAGTCTTGTCTGGAAATCTAACCAGTTAAAAAATAAAAGAAAGAAAGAAAAGAAAAAAATCCTTAAGGAAACAGCCCAGCCAGATCCCCCTGAATAGAAAACTAAAGTAAACAAAACCAATTCATGTTCACTGAACTTCCAATGAATTGCTAAACAGTATACAACACAGGGACAAAGACCTGAACGGACACACGGGGGGAAAGCATCTCGGGAGAAAACAAACTGTGAGGGAAAATAACTGAAAAATTATCAGTAATATTCTCATAGATGTAAGAAGAGCTAGCCTTCATGAAACAAGAAAAAGACCTGTAAGGATTTTTTTAAATGATAGAGGAAATAAAAATAAAAAATAGACCGTTAGGGCCAACAGATGGCATAGCAGTTACGTTGCTGGATTCCCACACGGCCGACCATGGTTTGAGTCCTGGACCCGCTGGTTTGAAAAGCACACTGGGAAAACCAGAAGATGGTATAGCGATTACATCACGGGACTCCCACACAGCTGACCGTGGTTCAAGTCCCAGACCTGGTGGCTTGGAACTCACATCGGGTGGTTGAGTGTGCATGCCCAAGATCCCAAGAGGAGGATGGAGGAGAAGGGAATGTGGCATGGTCATCCCCCCTGGGGATTTCTCACTTTCCCTCTCTCTGTCTCTGTCTATTTGTCTGTGTCTCTCTCTCTCTCTCTCTCTCTCTCTTGGCAAGCACACACACCCTAAAGAAAAAAAAGAAAACTCTTAATAAGAAAAAAAAAAAAAAAAACAGAAAAGAAAATCAAGCCAGGCTTTTGTGCATGCGTGCCCAAGATCCCAGGAGGAGAATGGAGAAGGTATGGCTGTGTGGCCATACCTCCTGGGGAGTAAGTTCTAATTTTCCCTCACACTGTCTCGGTCTCTCTCTGTCTGGTGAGGACATGCACCTAAGACCAAAACCTCTTTAAAAAAAAAGAGTGTTGGACGATAAATTGAGGAAATCTTCACAAGAGAACAAAAAGAGAGAAAAATAGTAGCTAAACATTAGGTTTCCGTCCTCAAAATAAGAGGCATCCAGAAAAATGAAAATATGAAAGAAAAATATAAATGTCAAAGAAATCATGCGAGAGAATTGTTCAGAATGAAAATGGTGAGTTTCAAGCCAGCAGGGAAAATGGTGCTTAAGGCACTGTACTCCCACATGGCCAACCACAGTTCTAGTCCTGGACCTGGTGACTTGGTTTCCCTCGCTCCCTCTGGTGATTGCATAAGCCCTCTTGCAACTTAATAATAATAAATAAAAGTAAATAAATAACGCCTTAAAAAAAGAAAATTGTGAGTTTCAATATTATAAACAGAGATGTGGTGAAAGGGGAACTCTCTTACACTGTTGGTGGGAATGTAAATTAGTCCAACCACTGTGGAGAACCATTTGGAGATTCCTCAAAAATCTACAAATAGAACTGCCATATGATCCAGTAATCCCATTTCTCGGCATCTACCCAAAGGACAGAAGAATTTCTCATTGGAAAAGTGCTTGCACATTGATGTTTATTGTGGCACTTTTCACGATTGCTAAGACATGGAACCAACCCAAATGCCCCCGTATGGCTGAATGGATTGAAAAACTGTGGCACATATACTCTATGGAATACTATTCAACCATTAAGAACAACAAAACCCTGACTTTTGACAGAAAGTGGAAGAATATGGAAGATTTACTGCTTAGTGAAGCAAGCCAGGCTATGAAGGAGAGTCATTGTATGTCCCCACTTAATATATACCGAATGTCCGCACTCTATAACTGAAATGGACGGGCTAAAGGATGTACAAACACAAGAGGTGGATGTGAATACCAGATGTGGTGTGTGTGCAGGAGTGGGGCCTGGGAAAAAACATTTGAAGGAGGGATACGAAGACAGCATTGTTGAGACAGGGAGGTAGTGTTGTTATATTTTGATCAACTCAACCGGGAAGAAATGTTCACATATTAAAATGATCACCTTGTAAGCTAAATAATGTGATTGAATGTATTAAAAAAATGTAAATAAAAAAATTTTTTTAAATTTAAAAAGTTATGAGGATGAACTACAATGTATCAGTAAGCTTTGCTGCAAATAAAAATCTTCACAATGTCTGTCCTAAAAAAAAAAAAAATGATAATGGTTGTCAGCAGGTCCAGAAAGCAACAAGTTTAGCAGAAACCAGGTCACAAGGCTCCAGTGGAGACTACTTCTGCCTACAGAACCCACGTGGGACTGTAAGACCTCAGTGCACACAGCTGAGGCAACCAGAATATGTTCACCCCGGTAGCATACTTGGTGCAGTTCTCACACTTAGTCCCGAATAAACTCCTTTTGCTTTACTTATCTTTCCTCAGTTTACCTTTTGAGATTGACGGGAGTATCATCCTCATTCTTTTTTTTTTTTTTCAGGTTTTCATCATGGAGTGTGTAAGCTTGCTAGAGAGAGACAGAAAGAGGGAAAGTAAGAAATTACCCCTTGGGCCCTCCTTCCAGGCCAACACCCAGCAAAAAGCCAGAATCCATGTGCATCTGAGGTGGGCCTGGCCCTGACCCTTTAACTGGAAAAGCTTCTGCCCCAAACCCTTTCTTCTGGCCAAACACCCAGCGAAAAGCCAGGTAGGGTGATCTCTGTCTTCTTTCTATCTCTGTCCCTCCCCCTTTCTCTGGAAATTTTCTCTCATATATATATATATATATATATATATATATATATATATATATGTATTTAATCTGTAGGTACTGTCTCTTGTCTCTGACCTCTCCTTTCTCTCGCTAATTTCAGAATCCATGTGCATCTGAGAACCACACTGTGCTAGCACGCAGTGTGGTTCTCATTTTTTTGCCTTTTTTTAAAAAAATGTTTTCCCTTTTCATTGTCTTGTTTTCTTTTTTTTGTCTTTTTCCCTTTGTTTCTTTTCTATTACCTGACTTTCTCACCTTGCTTCTCACCTCCCACACTTTCTCACCTTCCTAAGAGTCTAAGCAGGTCTAGGTGCACAGTAGCAAAAAATCTGAATACTTTAAATCCCACAGCTCAGCCCAAGTGCCCCTATTCCCATGACACTGTGAGGACTTTGTTATATCCAGTTCCACTGACAAAAGTGCAGGTTGCTTGGTGAAGATCAGGAAAACAGAACTGCAGAAAAATTGTAGGCCATCTCCTTCCACATGCCTCTAACACTCAGAACTAACTCCAAGAAGGTAGGAAGTAATGTGTAATCCATCAGATGACCAGAAACCACCACTGCAGAGGCACAAGAAATATGGGAAATCAAGAAAATATCTCTCCCCCAAGGGAAAGGAACGGCCCTTCATCATCCACAGACAGTACAGTGGAGCTCCTAGAAATGCCAGATAAATATTTTAGGATATTCATAGTGACAAAGCTAACAGAGATGCAAGAGAAGAGAGACAACAAACTCCAGAAAATGCAGGAGAAAAAAGATGAGTTCCAGGAGGTGAGGAAGTTCTTACATGATCTGAAAGAGAAAATGCACACCATAAAAAAGTATCAAACAGAACTGTTAGAGATGAAGGCTGTAATACAGGAAATCAAAACCTCCTTTGAAAGTATTAAAAGCAGATTAGATTATGCAGAAGACTGAATCTCAGATGTAGAAGATAGAACCTCTGACCTAGAAAAATTCACCAAAAAGACTGAGAAAATAACCCCCAAAATTGAGAATAATCTATGAGTAATGCTAGATACCATTAGACACCCAAATATCCAGATAATTGGTATCCCAGAATCAGGGCATTGACAATCTATTGCATGAAATCCTGGGAGAAAACTTTCCAAACCTAGAGAGGCATTCAAATATCCAGACCCAAGAAATACAAAGGACCCCATATAGAATCACCTCAGGAAGATCTTCTCCAAGACACATTATAGCCAGATTGACCAAAAGCACAGACAGAGATATGATACTAAAATTGGCAAGAGAAAAATGTCAAGTTACTTTCAAAGGATAGCCCATCATGCTAACATTGGACCTCTTGTCGGAAATAAGCAAGCAAGGAAAGAATGGGAAAATATATTCAGTGTTAAGTGAAAAACAATTTCAACCAAAAATACTGTATCTGGCAAGAATATCCTTCGTGTGGAAAGAAAAGATAAAAACATTCTCAGATAAACAAAACGTGAGAGAATTTACCAACATCAGACCAGCTCTTCGTGAAGTTCTGAAGAGAGTACTATACCAGGAAAACTAAAGACAGACGGAAAATTAAGAGAACAAAAAATGACCAAGAAAAAGGGCAACTTAATGGTAGGGACAAGTTCTGAAATACCAATAATAATGTTGGTTGTCAATGGAAAGGTCAGACCGCAGAAACACTGCACATTCAACCAAAGAGAGATCACACGAGACTGAACTGGTGAAATAGAATTCTATGACTTTTTTCTAAAACATTACTGATTTTCCTCTATGCTCTGTCTTCCAGATTTAAGGATTTTTGTTTTCTATTGAGTTGTTGATAGGTTCAGCAATTTGTTAAAAATAAAAGTTTTTAATTGAAACATAGTATTTTCTCCCTTCCTGATCCCTTTGCAATTGGAAAATATTGGTAAGCATTCTTATTTTGTGGCGGAATGGTTATTTGCAAAAGTTCAATAATACAAGGGTATCTGCTACCTTGCATCAGAAATTGGATTCTTATGGGGCTTTGTGCAAATAATAGACCAAATAGACATTAACCTTATTTTTTTTCTTTTTTTTTTCTTTTTTTTTTTTTTTTTTTTTGCAAACAAGTTAGTTTAGACCTCTCTTTAGTAGAAGGGGGAATGAAGAGAGGGAAAAAAATGTTTCAGAAGAAAATTACTGTGCACTTGTCACTAGATTCTAGCTTTGTCCACACTTTAAGATCTTTCATGAATCAGTAAAATGTGAAGAAAAACAAGTTTAGTATGGAAGGTAGGGAGGGGAAAGGGGAAGGAAAAAAACAGGTAAAAGTATGCTTAATTGACCAAAAATGAGAAGCTATTTGCTGATGATAATGTATGTAGTAATATCCTTGTGTTGACTGACATGCATGGTATTTGTGTTGGAAAAAGAAATGTATATTGTAAAGACATGTGATAAAATGTAAATTAAAATAAATTAATTAAAAAAAAAAGAAAAGAAATCACCCATTGGAGGGATTGCCACACCACAAACCCTTCTTCCTCATTCTCCTCTTGGGATTTTGGGCATGCACACATGTGACCGGTGTGATTTTTTTTTTTTTTTTTTTTTGAGAGGTTTTTGCTACAGGGCACATGCGCTCACCAGACTGAGACAGAGAGACAGAAAGCGAGAAATCACCCCCCAGGGGGGATGGCCACGCCGCAGTCCCTTCTCCTCCATTCTCCTCTCAGGATCTTGGGCATGCACGCACACATGCCCGGTGTGAGTTTAAGCCGCCGGGTCCATGACTTGAACTGCGGTCGACTACGTGGGAGTCCAGCAACATAGCCATTACGCTAACTGCTGGTCCCCATGACCGGTGTGATTTTTAAGCTGATGGGTCCAGATTCAAACCGTAATGGGAGTCCAGTGTCTTAACCACCATGCCACCTGCTGGCCCCAAGTATTGTTCTTTTCCATTCCAAGCTGTTTTAAACAATCTGAATGTCATGACTATGGACACATACAATTTTGATTTAAAAATATAAATAAAAGACATGTGCTCTGACTCTTGGGAATAACACAAACATCACCTTGTTCCTGACTTTCAAACCTTCTCAGTACTAGAACACAGTGTGTGACAACTCCCTGGTTGGTTTTGAACCTCTAGTCCTTCAGGAAATTGGAGGCTCTTCTAATCCTTACACCGTATGAAACCAAGGGGACAGACTTAAATCTGGGAGTTCAGCTACGTACCAGTCAGCAGTTGGCTTGTTCTGAAGATGGGTCCATCTCAGCCCTCCATGTACAAAGAAGAAGGCCACTGGAAATCTTCATCCAGGCAGTGGGTGACAAACAGGGACGCTCAGGTAGTAGTTCATCAGGGCAGTGGTCTAGTTTGGTTGCCAAGAACACACACTTTCTCGCCAGTTCACTGTTAACTTCCTCCTGTCATTAAAAAAATAATAATAACAAGTCCCATAACTGGTGTTGGCCAGTGTTAAACTAAATCACAGAGCTTGGAAGCTCATTTTGATCTCTTTAGCAGCACAGATTTCTCTCAGAAGAGAGGAGGGGAAGAGGAAGATAGTATTCCTAGGGTCTAGAGGATGTTAACAGGTTTATTAGGGAAGGTTAGGACTGGTTCCCAAACACTACAGACAGGTAATGACCAGGTTAACTTGGTCCCGAGTCCTAGGAAACGAGCTATCACTAGTCTCCTACTTTAGTGTAAGCTCCATGAGGGCAGGAGCTGGATCCTGAGTTTTCTTCCAAGCTCACAGGACCTGTCACAGAGTAATAATAGAGAAATATTGCTTGAATTAATTCATTATATTTACAGACAAAGACAGAGAGAGACAGAAAGCAAGGAATCACACACCCACCCACCCCACCCCCACCCCCAGCGGGGATGGTCATGTTGCAATCCCTTCTCCTCCATTTTCGTCTCGCCATCTTGGGCATGCACGCACACACACCCAGGGTGAGTTTTTTTTTATTTTTATTTTTTGGAGAGATTTTCACTATAGGGTGCGTGCGCTCGCCAGACAGACAGAGAGAGACATAGAGACAGAAAGCGAGAAATCACCCCCCAGGGGGGATGATCACACTGCAATCCCTTCTCCTCCATTCTCCTCTTGGGATCTTGGGCACGCACGCACACGCGCCCAGCGTGAGTTTTAAGCCACCAGGTCCGGGACGCGAACCGTGGTCGACTACGTGGGAGTCCCAGCGACATAGCCATTACACTAACTGCTGGTTCCCCCCAGGGTGAGTTTTAAGCCATCAGGTCCAGGACTCAAATTGCGGTCGACTATATGGGAGTCCAGCAACAAAACCGTTACGTCATCTGCTGATCCCGACCATAGCCATTTCTGATGAAGCCAGGCAGCTACACAGAAAACTGAAGAGATCCTATTTTTCTTCCGTTCTTTGATCAACTTGTGTGTTAGAAAACAAGAAAGAACAACAAAGCGCAGTTCTAAAAAAGGAATCAAAAATTGAGCTACCAGGGCCAGCAGTTAGCGTAATGGCTATGTCGCTGAACTCCCACGTAGCCAACCGTGGTTCGAGTCCCGGACCCAGTGGCTTAAACTCACTTCAGGTGTGTGTGCATGTGTGCCCAAGATCCCAATAGGAAAATGGAGGAGAAGGGATTGTGGTGTGACCATCCCCCCAGGGGGTGATTTCTCGCTTTCTATCTCTCTCTCTCTGTATCCTTCTGGAGAGCTCATGTGCCCTATAGCAAAAACTCCTCAAAAAAAAAAAAAAAAAAAAAAATTGAGCTACCATATGATCTAGCAGTCTCACTTTTGGATATATAATCCCCCCTGGAGGGTGATTTCACTCTCTCTCTCTCTCTCTCCCCCACTGACAAGCAAAGACTAAAACTAAAAATTAAAAAATTGCTTCTTCAAACACCTAGATTACTCCCCCTAATATGATGCCTTTTCACTCCATCATGTGGCCTCTTGGGAGAGTGATTATTGATCTGAAAAATAATTTTGTCAAAGCCATTTGAAGTTTTTATTGGCATTTGGCATATTGTCTAATTGGCACTTTATTTTGGCCTTCAGCAAAGTTCTTCCCAGTTTGCTAAACTGGTTTCAGTGCTTATGGGTGTTTGAACATATATTGAGATAGTGATATAAACAAAGGGCTTTAGCCTATGTAGTCCGGGGGTGAGGGGGGTGTCTTTATCTGGGACCCATGAACTCAGAGATCTATGGTTGCGTTCCCAGAAGTTGGTAAACACCGCGAGTGCACAGAGGTGCATTTTTCTGGGTTAGGAAAGCCATTTCCCTCAGATTCTTAAGGGAGTCCATGAAGCTCACCAGAATGGAACTCCATCCTATCACTTTGACTGTATGAGGCACTGAGAAGTGGTTAAACTCACCAAGGTCACATTAAACAGAGCAAGGCCTGGAACTCGGTCTCTTTGTGGTCATTCCAGGTTCTTCCTCCCTACATCATGAGGCCTATGTGCTGTGTTCTGATCAGAAGTAATTTCGTTTCTCTCAGTTAACCTCCTCCAACTCACACCTTCCACTAGGAGAGGCATTCATTGAGGGAGTATGCGGAGTTCAATACAAATAGCTCCAAACCCCAGCACAGCAGTCCCTTGCATAATTCCAGGCAGTAAATCAAGATCACCACCTTGGAGTCCTGTCAAAGGCAGAATTTGCATTCCAGGCATTTGGCTCCTTCACCTATGGGAGCTCACCTGGAGGCTCTGCTGACTGGTGAACCATCCCCAATCCCAGGAGGAGTACTGAATGATGTCACCTAGATTAGTCCTGTCATAGGTGTGCACACCAAAGAAAAACTCACTTCGGCTGACCCCATAGCTTAGTAGTTAAGGGAGCCAGATCCCACATGGTCATCTGCACTTCAAATCCTACCCTGGCAGCTTGAAATGCATGCCCAGGCATGTGTGTGCCCCAAATCTCAACATGATGGTGACATGGAGGAGAAGGGATTGTGGCATGGCCATGTCCCATTGGGAGATGCTTTCTGTCTCTCTCTCTCTAGCAAGTGCACATGTGCTCTGGAACTATAAAAAGAAAGAAAAACTCCTCTTCTGAAGAAATAGGCTCATGTTGAGGAGGTAAAGGAAGGAGCATACATTGTTAAGGAAATTGGACAGAACTAAGTACTGTTGGCATTGAAGGACCCAACAGATAAAGCTACCTACGTTGAAAGTATGATCTCTAATCCCACCGCAATAACAGATAGGCTACTTCAAATTCTATTTGAAAGGAAGTGGGGTAGAACTCAAATCCACCTATAAACGCTCTTTATCTTTGTAAGTACTCTGCTTTTATACATTACCATGTCTGCACCTCCAAATTAATTGTTGGTTAAAAAAAAAAAATAACAGAATTTTCAACTGCTCAGTCAGTTTATTTTTTTTAAATATTGATTTATATACAACTTCTTTGCATCCTCATAGAGGGAAGGGTATTCAACATTATTACATCTCTAGTGTTCTAATATTGTAACAAGAAATTAAAGCACAAGACAATGACTGAGAATGACAGATTGAGAACTGAGAGCCAAGCAAAGTTCTCTGGAGTATGCACATTGTTCACCTTCGACAAAGGGAACTGGGTGACTTGAAAGGGGAAGAGTTAAAGGCTTTTTCACTGCAAATCTTTAAATGATTTTGAATTTGAATCGTGTATTATTTAATTAAAATATTAATAAATAAGCCTTACATTTTAAAATGAGAAACAATGTCCAAACATATTGTTTAGACCTATAATTAACCACCAACAGAAACACCTAAAAGTGGTTAAGGGTGAAGGTTAGAAATTGCCCTTCTGCAATATTCAAGTTTTTAAATGATGTGTATGAATTACTTTGACTAATTCTAAAAGAAAGGAAAAATCACCTTTAATCAACTTGTTTTACAGGTAAAGAAACTGAGGCTCCAGAGGTAGGAGAGCATAGATACAGCTCTAGTTGCTGGGTCTCAGGCCAGAGCTTTTCTTAACACTGACAGGGACGCTTGAATCGCCTGGTGTCTAAATACCTTCTAATTATTATTATTGTTATTTTTATTAGATTAAGACATTTTCAGAATATTTGAATAAAATTGACCTCTCCTCATTTTGATCCTCTGTGCTACTAATTGTGCCCTTTTTTATTCATTCAATTACAAGCAAATTGACAGGAGACATTTATATGAGGCAGCTTAAACCCCAGCTAATGGAGTGCCTAATGACTAATTGATCAGATCCCAACCCAGAGAGCAGCTCTGAGTGGCCTAAAGGAATTTATGCAATTAGTTTAGGTTTGGTAGAAATTGAGTGCATATGAAAGTAAGCTTTTTATGGTCTTGATTTATGGGGGCTGGACATGAACTATATCTGCCAAGAGGTGAGCCGCCCCGCAAAGCCTCAGGCACTGGGGGGCCCTGTCGCAGGCAGCGGCGTGGGGATTTGGAGCAAGGCTGATGTGTCTCCTGAGGGAGGTAGGAGTGAAGCAGAAAGAAAGATGGTGGAGTTGGGGGTGGGATTCACAGAGACCCCGTACAATTTTAGTGGTGCCCCCTACCTATGCAATCCAAAGTAAAAAAACAATATGACATTCTAAATATGCATAAAGACCAAACACACACACACACACACACACACACACAAATCCGAGTTGCCCCTATGTGAACACTTGGAATTCTTGTGTGGGTGTGAAATTCTGAAAATCAAAATCTCGTAAATATTAGATTACGGACGAGCCAGCTGTTTGGGTCCCAGTTTGCCTCCGGTACCAGGCAGGGCTGGGCGGGCGGAACTGAGGGAGCGGGCAGAGAACTGAAGGTTGGTGGAGACACGTTCTCCCAGCGCCGCGAGGCTGGCGGCAGCGAGTGGGGAGACTCCCCCAGGTCGGGGGCCCGCAGCCAGGACTCTACCCGCAACGCTCTTCGCGCAATCCAAGTGTCTCCGCAGGCCCGGACCTGGTGGAGGGGAGCTTCCTCCGGAGGCGCCAGGAGCAGCCCGGCGAACCCTGACCTCGCAGGGGAGCCCAGGGAGTCGGGCTGTGCGGAAGCGCCGTCCAGGGGAGGAGGGAAACCTGACCTGATCGGAAAAGAGCGATCGAAGGAGAGACTAATTCGTCCGCTGGGGTCCTCTCTGGCTCTGTCCGCCCACAGGGGCGGGGTTACCGCGGGGGCTCCCGGAGCTCCGCAGAACCCACCCTGGAGGAAAGGGACTCTCCACCCGCCCAGCGCACGCGTCCCACCTCGCTCCTGCTCTTTAAGGGCGGACAGTTGCGCCTACGAGTTAGCGGGAAGCCAAGAGTGGGCTGAGTGAGAGACGAGTGAACAGGAGGACACGGACATGGGACTGAGCAGGGCTGGGTCTCACTTGGAGACGCAAGAGGGGGAAGAAACCAAGTTGTTGTTGTTGCCGTGTCTCGCCACTAAATTGCTATGCTCACTACTTGTCCTGGGCAAGTTACATAAGTGTTTTGTGCCTCCATATTCTCATCTGTAAAGTGGGATTAAATACTATACCTACTCTAGGGTTAGGGTTTTTAAAAATGTACCTGTTAGCGATGTTGTTTAGAGATGTATATGTGCACATAAAGCACTTACAGCAGTACCTAGCATGCAAGAAGCCCGCACCTGTTAGATTCCATTACTATCCATTTATCCAACGCATCTGGGCGCACACTGTGCGAGGCCTTGTGTTAGGTTCAGGGGTCAAGGGTGAACCACAAAGATTGGCTCTCCCAAAGCACCTGTTGCTAAGTAAGTAAGCAGGTCACTACCAGGCAACAGGAAGGACTAGAAAGAAAGACAACGAAAACAGGGTATCCTGATTGCATGACAGAGGAAGAGGTATTCTAGGTAGATGGAGCCAATTAAGATGCGCCCCCTGTCTGGGCCTCCATCTCTCTTTTTGTAAAAAAAAAAAAAAGGAACCTTTAGGCCTTCTGCTCTCTGGCTCAGGTATTCTGGTGCTGAGACCAAAAGAGAGGATCCAGCGGGGCAGGAGTCCCCACCCCACCCTCTGTTCCTCCTTTGCCACTGCAGCCCCGCCCCTCCAAAGCCAGTCCAGGGCTTGATCATTGCCTGGATTCAGAGGTAGAAGATCAGGGTTCAGGAACGGCCCAGCCCTTGGTCTCTGGGACTTAGACCTTGCAAAGCAGTTTCTCTTACTGGGTCTTGCGCCCTGACCACCTCACGGCGAGCGGGTAGGCACTGCTACCAGTGACCAGACAGTGGCTCAAGGAGAGAAAACACTGATCTCATGTTACTCCAAGCCCTGAACTCGCCCATGACACTCCCTCTCACTTTTCTGGGTATAAAGAATGTTCTGAAGATTAAATATCCATTAATGCCTATCGTGTATTCAACCCTGGCCTTGCATGATCTTATTTACCCATCAGAGAGATTCTGAGAGACACTTTCTTATTTTGAGTTTTACAGATGAGGCGCAGAGGGTCAGAGAGGTAAGATCACTTCTCAAGTAAGAAACGGAACACTTATTCTGCCCCAGGTCCAGCCACGCCTGAGACAGAGCCGGTTCCCTCTCAGTGGGAGAGTAAAATAATCTCAGCTCTAACGCAGGGCCCAGAGAGGGTCAAGGATGGTGAACAGGACAGAGGTCACGCTCTGGTCCTCCTTTACTCTGCCTCTGCGCGCCAAAAGCCCATGTCAGAGCACTCCTTCTGTTCCCTGGGTCACCACCAGGTGAGGCACAGATTTTTCTATTTTAACAGGAAGGAAACTGGCAACCTTTGAGTGGAAGTTTGAAGTGCAGACCTCACCTTGATCCTGACAACCTAGCCCTAGGGGCCTCACCTTTCCTTGACAGTCTCTGTCTTCTCTACAGTCCCTAAAATCCAGAGGCAATTAGACTCAAAAGAATACTTTTTATTTTCCAAACAAAAACCTCACTTATTCATTCAACAGCTATCTATTTGCTGTCATTCTGGGCCAGGCTATGAGCTGAGCACTGGGCATGAAATAGTGAACAAAACTAACATCGCCTTAGGCATGGAGAAAGGGTCACTGGCCAAAGATCACACAGCTCAGACGTCCAGAACTCCTACCTCCAAGTTCAGCCTGCCAGAGCCTCAGCTTGGCTGGCAAGGATCGGCAGGACTCAACCCAGATCCAGCCCCTAGTGGAGCCAGGCAGGTACCTAGAAGCCTCCTCTCTGTCCACAGAAAACTCTCAAGGTCCCACCTTCAGAGGTTCCACGCAGCTTTCCACATAAACAGCTCAGATGACTGGCCTCACCTTTGGCACAGGTTTATAAAAAACCTCTTAGCTAGGACAGTGAGCTGGCAGGATTTGGGAAAGGAAAATCTTCTTCAGGTGCTTTAAGGATACCGCCTCGATTACTTTTCAAAGTACATTTTTCCAAGTTTTACAGCTGCCCTCCCCCCTAGGCTCAGGTGGTGAGACTTGTCCAAGGACGCTCGATTAGGACATGGTCCTCCAAGGTTATAAACGAGGCCTGTGTGAACCCCAGACCTGCTACCCCCTCCCTCCCCCGGTCTGGGCCTCCGACGGGCAGGCGAGTGGCAGAGGTGACTACACAATCCAGGGGAAACCACATCTCCCCCTGCTTCCTGAGCGAGCCCAAGGAGAGAGGCGGCGGCGCCGGCCCGGCGCACTCAGAGGGAGGGAGAGGGTGGGGCGCTTCGCAGGCCGGGCCGCAGCCTCAGTCCGCAGGTAGAAACTGGTCAAAATACTTGTGCGCGCCTGACGAGTTCGAGGCGCGGCGGACATCCTGGGGCAGACCTTGCACTCAAGCGGCTCCGCTCGCCCGCTTTGAGAAAGTCTCCCAAACTTTTGTGGTTGTTAATTAAAGAAAAAGAAAAAAAAAAAACAAATAAATAACAGCAGGGAACTTTTCCAAATGGGAGTAGAGGCAGATATCAGGTTCTTCCCCGGGGTCAGAAAATCTGAAGCCTCTTACCTGCGGAAAACCTCGCAGCCTGCAAAGGCGCGTCCTTCTGGAGCGCTTCGCTTCGGCGCGGGACGCTCACGGCCGCCTCCTCTGCAGCCCGGCTGGGCTCCGGCCCTGTGTTTTATACCACTATAGGCAATTAATATTGCATCAGCCGTATTTTAAATTTTCAAAACCCACAATATAATGTAATGGCATAAGGGCATTTATTATTAAAGGACACCCGATGGAGAGGGAGGTGGAGAAATCGCTGGGGCTGTTGCGCAAGGCGGGGGGCGAGGGGCTGAGGCCGCGGGAGCTGGGGGCGATCCGCGAGTTTGCTTTTGCGAAGGAGGAGGGGGCACACTGCGCGGAGGGGAAACCTACTCTGCTCCGAATTTCAGGCCGGAGGTCTGATGACCCTGAGCTCTCGGAAGACGCAGCTGGGAACTGTGCAGACGACTCCTGGACGTGGCCCATTAATTTTTAAATCACGAAGGTGTTTCTGCGGCTCACAAATAAAAAGGTTTCCACCCCCTTGTAGAGGGACCAGAAAGGAGCCGGCATCTGTTGAGCCCCTACTACGTGCACAGCAGAGCGCTTCGCTGATTGCTTCGCAGCTGATACCTGAGCTACCTCAAAAGAGAAGTTAAGCTCAGCCAGAGAGTGGACCCCTGGGTAGCAAATTCAAATGATTTCTGAAGAGCCCCCCTCCCTCAAAGGACTCTGATAGTCTCTCCTGGTGAACTGTTCTTCTTCCTTCCTTTTACCTTCTCACCCTTCTCTGGCCGTTTGAATCATTTAAAACACGGTGATCCCTAAACGCCAAGCATTATCAGGTGCCTTAAATAAACAACCTTACCTAGTCCTGATAGTAACCTTGGGAGGTAGCGACTAGCACTTTCATCTGCTGACAGGCAGTCTTACAACACAAGGCTTAGAGAACTTAAGCTAGCGTCAGCACGTGAGTGGAGGCGTTGGGGCTTCCACGTCTGCCACCTGGGTCGAACTGAGCAAAAAGAATGGCGCCCAGAGAAGCATGCAGGTAAGTGCCTGGAAACCTTGATGTCCAGATCTCCCTGGAAGAGATCTGGGTGACAGTGTGAGACCGCTGGGAGAGGGGAAGGGGGAGAGGACATGGCTGGGGGCTGACTGGCCGGAAGTGAGAGTTCACCCCTTTGGGGTTCTCACTTTCAAATCCTTTACAAGAACAGTATCCCTTAACCTCTGAGGAAGAAAACCACTGCAATTCGGGTTGAAAAATAAAGCATTTATTTTAGAAGTTAATTCAAGGGGTAAAGAGAGAAGAAAACTTAATATTTTATTTGTATCTATTCGTAGGATGAAACCAAAGATCACACAGCAACACGAAAACAATATGAAACAACGAAAAATTAAAGTAACATATGAGAGGCCAGAGGGACTGGGGTAAAAAGGGTCCAGGCCTGCAGTCTTGCTCCTCTTCCCGCGCAAAAGTGTAAATGATCCTCCCACGGAGAGACAACCACAGAGAAGGAATGGAGAGATGCCGAGAGAAATAAAGAGACACGAGCAATGCTAACAGCAACGATGGCAAAACGCAATGAAGCTAGACACATTGGAAGGACTTGCATATCATTCGGGGAAGTTACAATCACTTTCAAGCAGTCGTCTCCAGGCTTGCTTGGCGGTGTGGCAAGAGCCGCGAGCTGGTGTCCAAGAGTCCTCAGTTGGTCCGGAATACTGCCAGGTCCCCGGCTTCCCGGCAGACAGTAATTATCCCCCCAACACCAGCAGATCCTGAAGAATGTCCAGAGCAGGCGCTGGCCGCTGCTTACAAACAGCCAGGCGATCCCAGCACTTCTAGGCGCGGGACTGGGGCCACTTTTTCTGGATCTTACCACGGAGAAGAACAGCCCGGAACCTGCAACTCCCTGCACACTTTCCCTGAAACTAATCCATGCTACCTTATGAGAATTTACGGCAAACCGAAGGAAAAGATGAGTCAAATGTAGGCGGGGAAGGGAGTATAAGGCTATCCTTTGGAAACATACATGTATTTTATATATTCTAATAAATCTCCAGGACATGTTTGTATCCCACTTAGACATCCTAGACTTTGTATTATTACTCATCACTTCCTGTCCATCCCTTCACCCGTTGCTTAATAGCGCTTAGCAAAGTGGCGCTTTCATCCTAGCGTCTGGTGGTCTGGCCAATTCATTGTCTTCAGCTTTGGAGCTCCTGCCCTGAGACCGCGCCGTCCAGTGCGCCAGGGCGATTTTCAGCACCGCGGACAGCGCAAAGTCCCACAAGGCCCGCCCTTCCTGGGTTTTGTTTCTAGTGCAGAAACATTTTTGGTGGGGATAGAAAGGGAAAAAAAGAGAAACAGAAGGCCGGGAGGCAACCAGGTGGGATAAAGGGTAAAAAGTCTGTGGCTTCGGGAAAGAAAGCCTGACCTGCCAGGAAACTCCTTGGAGTTTGCCCATAACCGTTCCCCCCCAACCGGAGCAGTGGTGCGCACGAGGCCCTTCCCAGCTCCGGACGTTGCGCCCCGCTGCTGTCAGTGGACAGCAGAGTACTTCATTCGTTTCTGTTTCTGTCTCTGGTTGCAGAACCAGACCCTCACCACATTCTTTTTAAGGTCCAGTTTCTCAGCGATGGCCGCGATCTTCTCGGATGAGGGACGTGGCTGGATGGCGAAATAGGCCTCGAGTGAGCGCTTCTCTGGCGCGGCGATCGACGTGCGTTTGCGCTTCCGCTCACTGCCATTGAAGAGCTCCGGCTTGCTGTTCTTCTCACGGTAGGCGGCCTCGGCCTCCTCCAGCCAGGCTTGGAGCACCGGCTTTAGCGCGATCATGTTGTTGTGCGAAAGCGTGAGAGACTCGAACCTGCAGATGGTGCTTTGGCTGAGCGAGCCCACGCCTGGGATCTTGAGATTGGCTAATGCCGCGCCCACGTCCGCCTGGGTCACCCCCAGCTTGATGCGCCGCTGTTTGAAGCGCTCAGCGAAGGCCTCCAGCTCGCGGGGGTCCGACTCCACGTCGCTGAGGCATGCGGGCATGGTGCTGTGAGGCGCCACGGCGTGCGGGTGACTCATGCCCATGGCCTGGTGCAGGTGGCCCATGGCGCCTAGGTGGTGCGGGTGGATCTGTGCGGGCATCACCGAATGCTCCGGGGCGCCCAGGCCGCTCACGCTCAGTGTGGGCGAGATGTGCTCCAGTAGGTCGCCTTCGAGGCCCTGGTGCACGGCGTGGTGCGGATGCGAGGTGAGCGCGGCCGGGTGGGAGATGGGCACGGTGGACGAAGTGGACGTGCAGGGCACGCTGCTCATGGTATGGTAGGTGGCGTCGGGCTTGAACGGATGGTTCTTGCCGTGGGAGACGATATCCACCGCCGCCAGAGCTTCGGCGCGTGCCAGCAGGCTCTCATCAAAGCTTCCAAATATATTACCCTGCAGCTGCAAGCGAGAAGGCGCACAGCACGGTCAGTGGGGAATACTGTCAACTCAGGATTAAAACACATTTTCAAGCAACCGAGATGCCTCTCCTCAAAGCCCAGGTCATAAAAATTAATACGGAGGCTGCAGCTCTGCTGGAACAGACGTGTGGATCAGAGACATGAATGAGAGAGAGCGCCGGGAGAGAGCGCGGGGGAGACAAGAAGAGGGGTTCAGACAGCGGCGATTGTTCTGGGCGACATGAAAAAAACATGAAGCGAGTGCCTGTCAAAAAATGTGCCTTAGAGCGGTAATTATGCTCCACTACGTACCTGCGGGGCTGGGAGACATACTCGGCGCATGGCCTCGGAGCCGGAGTGCAGGCTGGAGAATTTGGGTTCTTGCAGCACCGGGTGCATGCCGAAAGGCTGCTTGGCGTTCATGGCCATCATCTTCGCGCGCCTGGCAGGGAGGCAGCGGGGGACATGGAATCAGGCTCTTCTTGCTGGCTCGCCGCGCTCCAAGTGAGCGCTGCTCAGTGCCCGCTCTCCCCTCGCCCTCTCGCTTGCTGCCTCCCCTCTCCCCCACCTGCTTCTTCACTCATCTTACAAGCAGCTTGCCAGGAAGGGCCGGGGCGCGCGCACGCGTGCTCACGCGCCCGGGACTCGCAGGGGCGGCCCGGGAGGAGAGGCGAGACAGCAGCTAGCGGCGCGCCTCAATGCGCCCTCCGCGGCCGCCCCCTCCACAGCATTTATACTCCGGCCGGGCCGGGCTTCTCCCGGTCCGCCCCGCCCCACCTGGGTCCAGCCCGCCAGATCTTCCGGATTCTTTTTTCTTCGCGGACTTTTTCTCCCCAAAGTTCCAAACCTTTCTGTCTCGTTCCAACTCGCACTGCTCCGATCGAAGGGCAACCACGAGCTGAGCGGGGGCAGGAAACTGACCCTACTACAACCCCCATCACACACACACACACACACACACACACACACTCACACACTCACACACTCTCCCCGTCGGCCCGACTGCCGCCAAACTGCCCATTTCCAGGGCGCGCCTGGCCCCACGCCCGAGCCGTCCACCAGAGTCCGGCCCCGCGGCGCAGCAAGGAGGCGCCTCCAAATGCCCAGACAGCCCGAGGGAGGGCGAGGAGTTGCCAGAATGAGCCCCAGGTGACCCCCACCCCACCCCCAACCTCCTGCCCGGGGTGGAGTTAAAAGCAGTGACTGCGCTCCCGGTCCAGGAGGCCTGTGGCTTTCTCCCGCTCTCGTCTTCTTGCTTCCTTTTAAGAAAGACAACTTGGCTCACTTTCCCTTTCCCCAACCCTCCAGTCTAAGGGAACTTGCTGAATTTTTAGAACGATGACAGTTCAGGACCCCTGGCCCCGCCTGGGGGGTTGTACGTGCACTTTGGCAGGGCCACCAGCTCACAAGCCCCACTTCCCACCACAAGAGCTTCCATTTTTCAGCAGCTAATACGCGCGAAGCAACTTGGAGACTCAGCTCATGGTTCTTCTCACACCAACCCCATGGAGCAAATACTGCTAACCCATTTCACAGATGAGGAAGACAAGGCTCCGAGGGGTTATGGGATGAGCCCAAGACCACATAGTTGGTTGGGAACAGAGCCATTCGCTCACTCACTCAGTTACAGACCCCACGGTATTTACCGTATTTACGGAGGGCCTACTGTGTGCCAGGAGCCACGTCTGACTTCCAGGCCTCTTAACTACCTAGCCTCCTTTTGTTCCTTCCCGAAGTTTCTGGACTGGACGACCCAGTGGTTAGGTACTGCCCCGCTTTCTGCCTCCCTTCTCCTCTCTTTCGCTTTTCTTTCCTCTCCTTTCCCGGCGCTAGTAAACATCGTGAATAATGGATGGGAAATCCTGGGACCGCGGGCGCGCAGTGCTCCGGGTTGGGAGAGAAACCCCGCGCGCCCAGCTGTGTCTTTCTTGCCTCAACCGCCGCCTCCGCCCCAGAGAGCTGCCTTCGGGCTTTAGAGACTTCAGAGACTGTGCTAGTCTCTCGTACCACGATGCGTGAGCTGGGTTTCCCAGAATCTTCACGCGGCGAGGAGCGGATGGTGGAAGAAACCGCCCCGTGGCCGAAGAGGCGGCCCAGCTTAGCCCCAGGCTGCCTCTCGCCTCCAGCCGGCCCATCCCCTCTCTGGCTCTGCACAGGCCTCCGGTCCTAGCTCCCGCCCTGCGACTGGGGAAAAGGACTCTGGCCAGGTGCGCAGGAGGCCAAGAGCCATCCTTGTGCTAAACCTCTCTGCGCCTGGGTTTCCTTTCCTCTGCTCTGTAACAGGAATTGCGCCAACGTCTGCTTCCTTGGGTTATGGTGAAGCCCCATCGAGCTAAAGCGCTCAGTAAACTTCCTCGCAACCTGGTGCCTCGAGGCTCAAGCCCTGCTCTCAGATTCAAAATGTGCCTCTGCCACTTGCTGGCTGGGAGACCCGGAAAACAGCCTCAGTGTCTCTGCGCTGCAGTGTCTTCACCTGTAAAATGGGGGCAATAGCTTCTTCCCGTTCAGTGTTATGAGAAGCACACAGAGAAAAGGGCTTGGCAAGGAGCCTGGCGCTGAAATCATAAAATAAATGGTAGATCCTCTCTCCTTCCTCAACTTAGACAAAGCATTTGGAAGTAGGGGCAGACTGAATCATCTCCTTGAAAAAAAGGTCGGCCTGCAGGTGCAAGCTGCGGTTACTCGTTCTCCGTTCATTCAACACCTGCTTTATGCCAGAACTTATGCCAAAGACTGGGACATAGACATGAACCAGACTCCATTCCTGGCCTCAGGGAACCACCAGTCTAAAATTCACAGCAGGACACTGACTGGAAATGCTCCAGTGCAGTAGAGGGAATGCTGATGCACGCACAAGGTGCAGAACAAGGGTGGTGGGGGTCCTGAGATATGAACACATCAGAACCATAGGCTTCCAGAAGGCTGGGCTTGGGGCCGTGCCACCCTGACTGGGTCTCACTTTACCCACAAAGAGAGGGCTAGACTACATGATGGCAGAGAGCTTCCAGCTTTCACAAAAGACTGCCCTTCTGGTTCACTTGAATGAAACACATTTTGAGCAAGACACAGGCCTCTCTCCAGGGACCATCAACTCCCCAGAAGCTGACTGCAGCATTGTCTTCCCACTCACCCGCATTCAGGACCCCTCTTGTTTCCTGCCCAGCGCTGGGAGTATTGTACAAAGGAAGACAGGGAACGAGAGTAAGGCTACAGGGTCTGCACCTTGCCTGTCTCCACGGTGTCCTGAGTGTCACACTCGCCTTCTATACCCTGCTTGTCTGGTGAAGCTGATCCCCAGAAACTGGGAAGGAAAGGTCCATTAACACCCTTCAGGGGAGATTTTGGCCACAGGGACTAAAGTGCTTTCTAACAGACACCCAGGATTTGGTCGCAGGTGATCTGGGACTCTCAACTTGAAACACTTGCTCTGGATACTTGTCACTGGATTTTATTATTATTTTAAAGCCCTCCCCTAATTATGTATGTTTCACAGAGACTTAGAGCAGTTCCCTGCTTTGAGCTTTCAGGATCTTTCGCATCTCCCCTATTTTCTCTTGGTAAGAACATGACATACTTGGCTCCTTGAAGGACTCTGGGACTTCTAGGATACGTCTTCTCTGTCTCTGCGTCTCCAGGGTCTGAACCAGGCACCACATAGAGGGTATTTTAAGAAGTTCGTGGAAAAATGGGCCTAGCCACTGTGGTACAGTGATAATGCAAGTGCCCAGCAAGATGGGGTGCTGATGGCCCAGCAGTGGGCTCAGATCTCCAGGTCACCTTGAGGACACGCTGAGTACACACGCAGGCACCCATGAGGGTGAGGAGCTGAGGCCTAGGGAGACAAGCTTATGGCATGATGGGACCTTGTAGAGGGTCTCTCTCTCTCTCTCTCTCTCTCGTACATGTGCATGCCTATTTACTCTCTATCATTAAAAAACTCTTCATGGACAAATGGAAATAAAATATGGGTTTATCTGTGCACAAATAAATAGAAATCCAAGCTAAGTTTTGTCATAATATGCATTTTTCCACAAACTTGTAGAAGACCTCACCTATAATCTGTGTTAAATGAATGTGTGGATAATACACTCCCTAGGGCTCTGGCCAGGGAGATGCCCAGGATGACGGGAAGAGCTATTTACAAAATGGTTTCTGTATCCACAGAAACCTCTGGGCTGGATGGTTTAGAAGTGATGCCACTGAATTCCCACGTCAAGACTGTGTGACTACTACTAGCATTAGTATCTCCATTTTAGGCATAAAGAGAGATGAGGTATTGCCCAGGACCACTGAGCTAGGCCGTGGCGGGGTGGAGACTGGAACACAAGTTTATCTGACTTCTGAACCTATGCTCTTAACTAACACCCTGGGCTGGCACTACTTACCCAGCAGGCAAGCTCAGGGGCCCAGGGAGTGGGGTAAGCAGAGTTTTACTTCCTTTCTCACTTCCAGAGGCTCAGAGGCTGGCCAGGCTCCAGGGACGCTTCCGGCAGAGGCTGCTCTTGGAAAAGCCAGCAGCTACCCACCCACCGCCCCCAACTTCTTTCCTTCCCGGCCAAGCTCCACGGTGTAGAGTCGGGGAAGGGGCAGAGAGGATGGAATGGGAGATGGCCCTGATAGGATGGCCCGAACTCAAGATGCCATCGCGGGGAGGCAGCTGGCGGGGCTGCCTGGCCAGGTGTTCGTGGCCGCCCGCCTCACCTTCCTCTCCCTTTCTCTCGTCTCTTTTCACAAACTTCTCACATGTACTGCCGCCTGCGCAGCTGCTGCGGGACTCGCCTGTCGGCCGCTGCCTCTCATTGTCTGCGCAAGCTGGGACGATCTGAGACGCCCACAGGGACTCCGGAGCCGCGCTGGAGGCCAAGCAGCTCTGATGGGTTGGCACGCGCCGGGAGCCCTCCTCTTCCCCCAGTGCCCCGCCTCGGACAGCCAGCGTGCTGGGACTCAAGCAATAGGATTCCAGGCAGGTCCTTGCCTCTTCCTGGTCTCAGTTTCCCCATCTGAAAAATGAGCAGACCAAGCAGAGGAATATCTGAGAGCTCTCCCCAGCTCTACCTTTCAATGAACACAGATTTACTGAGCACCTGCTATCAGGCAGACACTGCAGAGGAGGTAGACATTTAACTGCAAATAAGACCAGACAGCCCCTCACCCCCACTCATGCCGAACTCCCCTCTCCCCCATAGAGCTGATGACAAATAAAAACAAAGACAGCCTTGAATTGTGATAGAAAATATATGAGCAGGGAGAACCAGCAGGTGGTGTGGTGGCTAAGGCACTGGACACTCCCATGTGGCCAACCATGGTTTGAGTCCTGGACCTGGTGACTTTCTTTCTCGCTCTCGCTCTCACTCTCGCTCTCTCTCATCTCTCTCTGGTCAAATTAAAATAAATGAATAAATAAATTAAAATTAAGTTAAATAATTCTTTTTTTTTTTTTTTTGAGAAGGTTTTTGCTACAGGGCACATGCGCTCGCCAGACAGAGAGAGACAGAGAGACAGAAAGCGAAAAATCACCCCCCCAGAGGGTATGGCCACGCAGCAATCCCTTCTCCTCCATTCTCCTCTCGGGATCTTGGGCACGCACGCATACATGCCTGGCATGAGTTTAAGCCACCGGGTCCGGGACTCGAACTGCGGTCGACTATGTTTGAGTCCAGCGACATAGCCATTAAGCTAACTGCTGGCTCCCAATAATTCTTTAAAAAAAAAAAAAGAAAGAAGAAGAAAAGAGAATATATGAGCAGGAAAGGAAGAAGTGACCTTTGAGGAAAAGCCAGAAGGGTGAAATGGAAGCCAAAAGAGACAGCAAGTATGAAAGCCTTGAGGTGGGAGCAAGTTTGAGGCTTCAAAGAAGAGCAAGAAAGCCTGGGTGAAGGAGTGCAGTAAGGGAAATGTGGCTGATCAGAGGTGAGATCCCAGCCAGGACAGTGGGTCTTATCCTGAGAAGAGAGGGAACTACTAGAGGGTTTTCAGCAGGACAGAGATAGGATCTGCACATCCTTTTTTTTTTTTTTTAAATTTCTTTCTCTTTTTTTTGGAGAGGTTTTTTTATAGGGTGTACGCGCTCGCCAGAAAGAGAGAGACAGAGAGACAGAAAGTGAGAAATCACCCCCCCCCCCAGGGGGGATGGCCACGTTGCTACCCCTTCTCCTCCTTTCTCCTCTCAGGATGTTGGGCACACACACGCACCCAGCCTGAGTTTAAGCCACCAGGTCCAGGATTTGAACTGCAGTCGACTATGTGGGAGTCCAGCGACATAGCCATTATGCTAACTGCTGGTTTCTGTTCTGCATCTCCTTTTAGAGGATCTTTCTGGTGGCTGTGTGGAATTGGGTTGAAGAGGTCCAGAGTGGAAAAGAGAGGTCCCCACACTTTCTGGGTTTAGTCTACTGCTTTACCAAGAGTCAGGCTCAATTGTGTGTATGTGAAGTACCATCGCCCAGAAGAGTTTTTCCTTTCTTGCTTTTTTTTTTTTCAATTTGTTATAGGGGGTGTGCACTGGTGGTGTGGAGGGGAGGGAGAGAAAGAAAGTGAAAAATCATAGTGTGTCTGAAATCCCTTGTTCTCCATTATCCTCATGGGATTTGGGGCACATAGGCACACATGCCGGGCATGTTTTTCAAGCCGCTGGATCCAGGACTTGAACCTCATGGTCAGCTACATGGGATCCAACTGCCTTAAGCACCACACCACCTGCTGGCCTGACCCTCTTTCTAATAACTTCTTACATTCAGTGCTTGGCTCTTCCATACTCCCCCACCTGCCACGGGTCCTGCTGTGTCCTTGTTTTTTAGCTCAGATGAGAATATCTGGGTCCTCAACAGCATGGCCAGCTCTCTGCTATCTGGACTCAGTGATCACCTCGGCCTCTTTCTGGCAGATGAGTTCTGGTTTTGCCTTCCTCTTCTCCAGTTCATAGGTATCTTAGAGTTTAAAGTCATAAGGTTAATCTCCATGTGGCCTAGTTGGTTTTTATTTCTTCCATGGCCAACGAATTAGGCCATTTCTTTTACACAGCCATCTCAATCACAAAGAGGCAGGAAAGGGTAGTGGAAAGAGCCCAGGAGCTTTGGACTCAGATAGAGAGAGGAGGTTAACCTGCCACATGACCTCTTCCTCACTCCGAGAGGGTGGAGAGACAGGCTCCATAAACCCTTGCAGTGTAGATGTGGCAGAGTTCTAAGTGTGGGTCTGGGAAAGAGCTTGGAATCCATCACCATGACGGAAATCAAGTCCTGATGGTTCTGTGGTCCCCCACAAGCGGAGCTCCGCTGCTTCATTATTCATCAAGGGCTTCCCGAGCCCTCCTCTGTGCCCAGCACGTGCAAGGTCTACAAACAGTGATGAACGAGGTGCACACAAGCCCTGTTTCAAGAAGCTTGCCCTTCCTTGGAACTCACAGTAAGTCCCTAGAAGTGAGCACTATCCTCTCATCCTTTCTTATTCTTCTTTAGAATTATTTATTTCATTTTATGTATTATTACTTTTTGAAAAATAGATTTTTTGCTATAGAATACATGTACTCACCGAAAAGACAGACAGAAAGCAAGAAATCACTGCCCAGGGTGAATGGCCAGACCACAGTCCCTTCTCCTCTCAGGATTTTGGGCATACATGCACATGTGCCTGGCATGAATTTCAAGCTGCCAGGTCCAGGATTTGAACCGCAGTTGACCATGTGGGAGTCCACCTTAACCGTTACGCCACTTGTTGGCTTCTATTATTAGCTATAGTCACCAGAGAGAGACAGAATCAGAGAGAGAGAGAGAGAGAGAGAGAGAGAGAGAGAGAGAGAGAGAAAAGGAAAGTGAGAAAGCAAGCCACCAGGTCTGGGACATGAACTGTGGTCAGCCCTGTGGGAGTCCAGTGCCTTAACGACCATGCCACCTGCCCACCCCTTCATCCTTTCTTTCTGGATAAGGAAACTGAAGCTTGGAGAAGTAAAATGACTTATCTACTAGCACACAGCTCATTGCTTCTTGAGCTCTTCTTATTCAGGTTCCTTGCTCTGTGCATTATGTCTGTTAATCCTCTCAGCCGCCTGATCTATGAGGCAAATAATGTTATTATCTCTTTCTGAACCAGAGAGAAGAACTAGGGTTCAGAGAAGTTAAGTGCGTTTCTCGAAGTCACACAGGAATAGGTGTCGGGGATGGGGTTTGAACTCGAGCTTGCTGACCTGAGACCACAGTCTCCAGAAAAAGGGGAAAACTCCCTTCTACTTGTTCACTTTCCTCTAAACCCTGGACTCAGTAAAGAAAAGCAGAGCCATTAACTAGCCTCAGTAATTCTTTTTTATCTTCCTTTGTTTCTTTCTTCCTTTTTTTTTTTTTTTTTTTTTTTTTTTTTTTAGAAAAACAAAAAGAAAGGTAAAAAAGAGAAAGAAAGAGAGAAAACAAATGAAGGCTTTGCTCTCATCAGGGGGGAAATCGGCGTCTTGTCGCCTAGCTCCATGCCCTGATTTATGATAAAAAATTTAGAGGAAATCATTTATATTTTAAAGGATCTAAATAGCTGCATGAAAGTTTTATCTAAAGTGCCACTGTATTTATAGGCAGTTCTTCCATGCTGGAGGTAATTAATAGATGTATAAATCGCAAAGCTCCCAGCTCTTTTGCCCGCCTGGCTGGGTGGTGGTGTGGGCCTTGGCACTTGGGGATGGCGAGGGAAGGGGGAGACAGCAGAGGTGAGACAGCGCCATCACTCACCCCTTCACTCACCCCCACATAAGTCCTCTTCCCTTGGTTTGAGAGCCTCTGTTAGGGCCCCAGGGCTAATTTGCATTAGACTTGCCCAAACCCCCCCTACCCAATTTGTAATCCCTTTCTTCAGTTGTCTAAAGAGGGTCCAAGAGGCAGTCCCTTCTTCTCCCCCCACCCCTCGTCCTGCAACCAGCCCATGGAATTGCTGCTCAACTCCTGGTGGTCTAGGATCCCAAAAGATCCTGTTAAATAAAATGTTGAGTTCCCTCTTTCCCCTACCCAACTTTAACCAAACACCCTTTTCTTTCTCCGAGCCCCCTGTTTAAGATGCCAGCCACTTGTTTTGGAAAAGGGAGCCAGTTGCGAGAGGCCAACTGCTCTCAGCTTACCTTAATTAGGGCTGTGAAATATTGATGGGTTTGGCTCTCTCTGTGGCCACCACACCTTATGGGTGGAAGAGAAGCCCAGGGATGAACAAGTTAAAGAAGGCCAGATGGTTTCCCTTCAGAAACGCCATACATACCCTCTGAGGTGTCACTGCCTGCAATCATCACGGAGCCTAAATAATTGATGGGTCTCTTGAATTTGAAAAAGAAAAAAAAAAAAAATGCACCAAGTTGGAAATAACAGTATGACTCATTCTAAGTGGAGGCTTTGGAAATGGAGGCAGGTGTGTTCACCTGGCCAGCTGGGGTGGAGAGGTTAGGGGACAAAGAGCAGTCATCCTGGCCCCCTTCCTTCACTGGGTTCCCTCCAGCAGGCCAGATAGAGCAGCCTTGACAGTTAGGATGTCGAGCACATGCGACCTTCTCTGCTCAAACATTCTTGCCCCTCCTTGGGGTACCAAGGGCAGGTGTTTCTTACTGAGGAGAAACTATCCAGATTCCTTTTTTTTTTTTTTTTAAGGAGGTCTTTTCCTTAGGGCATGTGTCCTTGCCAGAGAGAGAGAGAGAGACAGAGACAGTGAGAAAGAAAGTGAGAAATCATCCCCATGGGGGATGGCCACACCACAATCCCTTTTCCTCCATTCCCCTCTACCCCTCTATGGTACTTGGGCATGCACACACATGTGCTCAGCGAGTTTCAAGCCACCAGGTCTGAGACTCAAACCACAGTTGGCTATGTGGGAGTCCAGTCATGTAACTATTGCACCATCTGCTGGCCCCTATCCAGTTTCCTTTTTGTTTTTTTAAAGATGCTTTTTTTTTCTTTAAGAATTATTTTATTTAACTGTATTTATTTATTTGACCAGATAGGGACACAGAGAGAGACAGAGAGAGACAGAGAGAGAGAGAGAGAGAGAAAGTGAGAAAGCAAGTTGCCAGGTCCAGGACTCAGACCGCTGTTGGTCATGTGGGAGTCCAGCGCCCTTAACCGCCACGCCACCTGCTGGCTCCTCCAGTTTCCTTTTTAAAACTCTCATTTCCCATCCTCTGGTAATCACTGAAAAGTGAATTTTCACTGTGACCTCTTTTTTGGGGGGAAAGATTTTTGCTATAGGGCGCGTACACTTGCCAGAAAGACAGAGAGAGACAGAGAGACAGAAAGTGAGAAATCACCCACCCCAGGGGTGATGGCCACACTGCAATTCCTTCTCTTCCATTCTTCTCCCAGGAGCTTGGGCATGCATTCACATGCACCCGGCTTGAGTTTAAGCCACCAGGTCCAGGACTTGAATTGCGGTCGACTACATGGGAGCCCAGCGACATAACCATTACGCTAACTGCTGGTCCCACACAGTGACTTCTTTACTCCTCCATTAAATTTCAGCTGGGAGAATAAATTTTTATCTGTGGGTTTTTTGTTTGATTGGTTTGGTTGGTTGATTTTGAGTTTTTTTTTTTAAATTTTTATTTTTTTATGTTTTGCTTGATGTATGGCCCTAAATATTCAAATAATTGCAGGCTCAGGAATGAAGATGTTTTGACCTAGTGAATTCATTGGTAGGAGCAGAGAAGAACTGCTGTTGGTTATGTTGGCGGTGATGGTGGTGGTGGTGGTGGTAGAGATGTCGCCTTCTAAGACCCACAAATTCTGTTTTGTCTAGCCCATTTTTTTAATTTTGCCAGAGGGCATGTGCACTTGCCTGAGAGAGAGAGAAGGAAAGTGAGAAAGCACCCAATGCATTCCCTTCTCCTCCATTCTCTCTCCTGCTGAGATTTTGGGTGCCTATACACATGTGCCAGTGTGTTTTTCAAGACACTAGGTCATAACCCTAACCATGTAGTTGGCCATGTGGGATCTAGCCACCTTAACCACCATGCCACCAGCTGGCCCTATTTCAGCTTTTGACATGATTTGACCCTACTATTGACATATTTTACTACATTAGCTCAGAGAATTTTGTCGACAGTTCTCTTCCTCTTACATTTATCACTTTGCAAACAAAACTAAAAACTATAAGAAAATGCCACCCCAATTAATCCCATTAAAAGATGCACAAATGAGCTGAAAAGACAACTCACTAAGGAAGACATATGAACAGCCAAAAAGCATATGAAAAAATGTTCAACATCTCTTAGCATAAGGGAAATGCAAGTCAAACCACAATGAGATATCACTTAACCCCAGTCAGAATAGGCTAGCAGGTGATATGGTTAAGGTGCTGGACTCCTACATGACTGACCACGGTTCCAGTCCCAAACCTGGTGACTTGCTTCCTCACTTTCCCTCTCTGTTTTTCTCTGGTGAGCATGTAGCATATAACAAACAATAATAATAATAAATAAAATTAAATAAAGAAATTTTAAAGAACATTTTTAAAATAAAGAATGGTAAGTGTGGGCAAGGCTGCACTGAAAAGGGAACCCTCCTACACTGTTGGTAGGAATGTTAATTACAATAATACAACCATTGTGGAGAAAAATATGGAAGTTCCTCAGAAATTTACAAATAGAACTACCATATGATCCAGTAATTCCACTCTGAGGATAAGAAAAGAGTCAGAAAAATATTTGTGCATCCGTGTCTATTGAAGCATTATTCACAATTGCTAGATATAGAATCAACCCAAATGTCCAGGAGCAGATGAGTAAATTGAAAAAATATGGCACATGCAATATGGAATACTCCCCAGTCATAAAAAAAAGAGACCCTGACATTTGATAAAAAATGGACAAATATGAAAGATTTAATGCTAAACAAAGTAAGCCAGACTATGAAAGACAGGCATTGTATGTCCCTGCTCAACATATACCGGATGTCTGCATTCTACAGAAACTGAAAGATTGGAAGGTATAATAGTGGGGAGGCTTGGGGGTCAGCAGGTAGTGTAGTGTTTAAGGCACTGGACTCTCAGATGGTCAACCATGGTTCAAGTCTCAGACCCAGTGGCTTGAAACTCACACCAGGTGCATGTGCATGTGTGCCCAAAGTCCTTAGAGGACAATGAAGGAGAAGGGATTATGGCATGGCCATCCCTCCTGGGGGATGATTTCTCACTTTCTCTCTCTTTCTCTGTGTCTCTGATGAGCACATGTGCCCTCTAGCAAAAAATCTCTCTCTCTCTCTCTCTCTCTCTCTCTCTCTCTCTCTCTATTTATATATATATACATACACACATATATATACATACATACACACACACATACACACACACACACACACACACACACATATAAATATATAGCAGAGGTGCCAGTTGCAGATGCTAGAAGGATGCTAATTGTAGATGCTAGAGACAGTATAGGAGGGCATGGGTAATAAGGTGTGAGTAATACAAGGTAGGAGGGAGAGGATCAGGAAGAAAAAAAATTTAGGAGACACAAAAATCTATTGATGATAATGTGTATGGTAAAGTCTTTGACTTGATTAATATGCACCATATTCACACTAGAAAAAAACAAGTTTTACACTAAAAAGATGTTCGCTGCAGAGCCGTCAGGTGGCGTGGTGGTTAAAGGTGCTGAACTACCACATGGCCAATCGCCGTTTGAGTCTGGGACCTGGTGGCTTGCTTTCTCACTTTCCTTCTCTCTCGCTCTCTCTCTCTCTCTTGCACTGTTCCTCTCTGGTCAAATTAAAATAAATAATAAATAAATAAAGTTAAATAAAATAATTCTAAAAAAAGAAAAAGATGTTTAATGATTATATGTAAATAAAAAATTAATTTATTTTAAAAAGAAAGAAAATACTACCCCATTTCATTTATTCTCTTGTATATTTATCTAGAATTTATTATGTTTCTCAAACAATTTTTAAAATCTAACAGGACAGTGATGGTTTGGTCCTATCATTCATTGGGTTCGGTGTCTAAATTCTAGTAAATTATAAATATAGAGAATCTAGAAATCCTTTTCGACTGTTTTTCAGACATTTTTATTTTCTTTCTGTGAGAATTGCATTCTACCCAGTTCTTCTGCTTGTGCATTTTACTTTCAGAGCAGTGTAAAAACTTTTTATTTTATTTTTTTTTTTGCTATAGGGTGCATGGGTTCACCAACAACAGAGAGAGAAAGAGGGAAAGTGAGAATGTACCCCCTCAAAGGGAGCAGTCACAAAGCCACACTGCAATCTCTCCTCATACATTTCCTCTTTGGATTTTGAGCATGCATGCACACACACCTAGCGTGTTTCTCAAGCTACCAAGTATGGTCTCAAACTAAGTAGTCAGTCATGAGGGATCCAGCCAACTTAACCTCCGTGCCATCTGCTGGCCAAAAATTTTTGCATGCACTTGTAACTGAGTCTTTCAAAATTCAAACCCAGTTCTGGTGGTAAATCAAAGGACCTGTAAGTGAATATCATAGTTTAAGGGGCTGTAAGCTTCACAATGTGGTAGGTGTGTATTCTGTTTCTTTTTATTTTTTTTAAAGAATTATCTAATCAACTTTATTTATTTGTTTGTTTTAATTTGATGGGAGAGAGAGAGAGAAAGTGAGAAAGCAAGCTGCCAGGTCCGGGACTTGAACCATGGTTGGCCATGTGGGAGTCCAGCACCTTTAACCACTACCTGCCAGCCCCGCTGTTTCATTTTGTTTCACATTTATAACCTTTTTCTCCAAAAAGCACAGTACCCATAATCAGCCAGTTTCATTGGCTACAACATCCTTGTAGTTGTAGCTATAGTAAGTGGTAAATCTTCCTGATGGGAGAGTCTTTGAAGACTCCTGTGAGTGGGGCATGGTGAGATGGTGGAGAGAGCCTGAGGGTTTGTGCAAGTCAGAGAAGAGAAGCCAGCCTTTCTAAGTTGCCGAGACATGAATGGAGATAAGGAACCAGTCATGTGGCAATGTCTAGGACGAGTACTGCGGGCAGAGAGAACAGTTAGCACTGTGCCCAAGATGGGGATGAATTTACATGTTCAAGGACCAAGAAGAATGCTACTGGGACCAGCAGATGCTGTAATGATTACATCACCGTGATACCACATGACTGACCATGGTTCGAGTCCTGGACCTGGAGGCTTAAAACACACCAGGCACATGTGTATGCGTGCACGTCCAAAATCTTGAAAAGAGAATGGATAAGAAGGGATTGTGACATGGCCATCCCACCTGGGAGGTGATTTCTCGCTTCCTGTCTCTCTGTCTCTCTCTGTCCCTCTGGTGAGCACATGTGCCCTATAGCAAAAATCTCTCTTAAAAAAAGAAAAAAAAGAAAGAAAAAAGAATGTGACTGGAGCCAATAGAGGAAATGGAGATGAATTTGGAGAAGTGAAGGGATTAAATCGGATCTGTAAGCCATGGGAAGCACTTTATGTTTTATTCTAAACGTAGCAGAAGATTTAAGCAGGAGAATGGTATTTTTGATAAAGTCTCATAGTATGGGATAAAACCTAGACAAGAAGCAGGCAAGTGGCCCTCTTTCTGTCTCTCAAACATGCTAAGCCCATTCCCATCTCAGAAACTTTACCTTCATGTTCCTCTGTCTAGAATCTTCTTTCCCCCTTTCTTCACTAGGCTGGCTCCTCCTTATCATTCAGTTCTTAGCTCAAATGTCATCAGAGAGGACTTCTCTGACTTTCACTGACCACCAGTAAAGATTATTTCTGCTTATCCCATACCTTTTCAGTCACGTTCTAGCCCATTACTTCATTTTTGTTTTTCAAACTAGCATGTACTACTTTCTGACAATAATTTGCCTGCTGTTTGCCTGTTTAACGCCTGTGAACTCTCGCCAGACTATACGCTCTGTGAAAGCAGACAAGCTAACCTTTGTCATGGAATCTTAGTGCTTAGCATACAGAAGGTGCTCAAAATGTGTACTGAACGAACACGTAAATGAACGAGTGAGTCAGACAAGCTAAGGTTGGCCTGGGGCTGCAGAGTAAGTGACTGGCATTGCCCAGGAAACTCAATCCTTGGTCCCCTCCTCCTTAGACTGCACTGCCTTCTCGATGTATGTGGGAAAAGATACTTGAAAAGATAAATGAGAAGAGCTGAAGGTTTTCTAAGCCCAAATGAAAGGGGAAATGCTGAGCTCTTGTGGAGGAAAGTGGAAGCGTGTCCTGGCTTTGAGGATCACTGCTTTCATTGTTCAACCAAGCCTTTGGGTCAGGAAAGCAGATTTCTGACATCATAAAACTGATTAAGGAGAAAAAAAAAAAAAAGAAAAAAAACTTGACACTGGCTATGACATGACTGTTCCATTGTACAATCTGATCGAGGAAATGTATCTAGGATTACCCAGACAGTCAATTATTCATGAGCTAAATGTCGAGGCATCAATTACCTGGCTTGATGCTCTTATTCATTAAGGAGATTGAACAGCACAACTTAACAAAGCTGGAGAAAGTTGCTAAGTAACAGAAGTTACCTGACCAGCCACAACACTGCAGTCTCCATAATGTGAGTCTTTTCATGGCAAGAGAGGGCCCAGGGATCACCAGCACAAGAGATCAAGTGGTGAACCCCACTGGGGCTAGTTTCAGCATTAGCAAAGGAAGGACACTGACGTGGATGGGCTGTGTTTAGACAAGGCAGAAGAAATGTACAAGGTAGAAGCTGAGTCACCAACTGAGGAGTTACCGAAAGGAGTCAGAATATTTTGCAACACAGATAAATTCATATTTTAGTTAATAGTCAAAGAGGCTTATCTAGCATATAACTGAACTAAAGTAGACAAGTACGACAAAGATTCTTCCAGATGATATAAATGATTGTATTTTCTCTTGAGGTAGCCATTGAAAAGCAAAGGTAAAAACTAATTCTGAAGATAGAGAAATGTATAATTTGGATACAAAAGTTTATATAGAGGTCACAGAGCTTTATATACCCAATATGGTAACTTTTTTTCTTATAAAAAGTTGCTCTGATGTATATAAAACTATAGTCCCCTTGACTATCACCCCATTGCTTATCTATGTCACTTTTTTAAAAAACAATTATTTCATTTTATTTATTATTACTATTTTTCAGTTTGACTTGAGGGAGAGTGAGAAAGCAAGCTGCCAGGTCCAGGATTTGAACCGCAGTCAGTCATGTGGGAGTCCAGAGCCTTAACCAACTTGCCATCTGCTGGCCCCATTTGTCACTTTTTAAAAAGTTTATTTATTAAAGAAAAAGTTCACTTATTTCCTCAGTGAGAGAGAGAGCAAGCGAGAAAGGTAGGTACTCTCGACAAGGTCTCACATCTGTGACCTTTCCCCTACCTAATCTCCCAGCCAGGATCACAGGCAGCTTGTAGGTGCTCCCAGCAAGTTCCGATCAGTCCGGGATCTGAACCTGAGCCTCCCATACGGTTCCAGTATCACACAACAGTGCCTACCACCACCTGTGCCAACAGGGCTGGACCTGCATTGCTTTTATCATCAGAAAAAAAGACTTACAGCATTTTTAGACTTAAATATACAGATGTTGAGGAAGGAAGTTTGTGTTTTGGGCTTCAGTGCATAGTGTCTGACACAGAGTCATCAAAAAATCAGGATGCGGGGCTGGCAGGTGGCTTGGTGGATAAGGGCGCTGGACTCCCACATGGTCAACCATGGTTCAAGTCCCAGACCTGTTGGCCTGCTTTCTCACTTTCCCTCTCTCTCTCTCACACACACACTCTGTCCCTCTTTGGTCAAGTAAATAAATAAATACATAAATAAAGTTAAATAAAAATAATTCTTAAAAAAAATCTGGATGTGGGACTGACAGTTGGCGTAATGGCTATATCGTTGGATTCCCATGTAGTTGACCATGGTTCGAGGCCCAGACCCAGTGGCTTAAACTTACGCTGGGCACAGTACCCCATAACCCCAAGAGGAGAATGAGGAGAAGAGATTGTGGCGTGGCCATTCTCCCTGGGGGGTGATTTCTTGTTTTCTGTCTCTCTGTCTTTCTCATGAGCACACGTGCCCTATAGCAAAAACCTCTCCCATCAAAAAAAATATCAGGGGAACCAGCAGTTAGCGTAATGGCTATATCGCTGGACTCCCACGTAGTCGACTACGGTTCGCGTCCTGGACCTGGTGGCTTAAAACTCACGCCGGGTGCGTGTGTGTGCGTGCCCAAGATCCAGAGAGGAGAATGGAGGAGAAGGGATTGCGGTGTGACCATCCCCCAGGGGGTGATTTCTCGCTTTCTATCTCTCTGTCTCTCTCTGTCTGGCAAGCGCACGCGCCCTATAGCAAAAATCTCTCCAAAAAAAAAAAAAACTCATGCCAGGCACGTGTGCGTGCGTGCCCAAGATCCCGAAAGGAGGGATTGCGACATGACCATTCCCCCTGGGGGGTGATTTCTCGCTTTCTGTCTCTATGTCTCTCTCTGTCTGTCTGGTGAGCGCATGCGCCCTATAGCAAAAATCTCTCCAAAAAAAAAAAAAATATATATATATATATATATCAGGATGCTCACCACTTACAATGTGTTAATACCAGACACAGCACAGTGTAGGCAGGACCAGCTATGTCA
This sequence comes from Tupaia tana, assembly GCA_026018925.1. Classification (NCBI taxonomy): domain Eukaryota; kingdom Metazoa; phylum Chordata; class Mammalia; order Scandentia; family Tupaiidae; genus Tupaia; species Tupaia tana. The sequence goes on along the minus strand of JAKSZU010000014.1, from coordinate 33,299,087 downwards.
TTTGCAGGATTCCACGAATAATGAAAATGTGGATTCCCTTGTTCAAAAGTGATGAAGAATTTCCAGATGGTGACAGAATGGCGTTGACTGGGGGAGAGGCTTCTACAAACACAGACCTGTGCAGTAGCACAGTTAGTACCCCAAGCTGGCCTTGGGCTGTAGGGTTAAGAGCACAGGTTTCTGAGTGAGAGATTTGGACACCAGTCATGGCTTCACCCATGAAGAATCTCCATGTTCTCATTTGTAAGAAAAAATAATAACAGGATTTTGTGAGGATTAAGTGAGACCACGCCGGGCACACACTAACCACTCCACTGGGTATGATTATCTTTAATGCTGTGGAAACATTAATGACGAGTTAGTGACTGTAGGACCAGGCGGCACCAAGCCTGGTGCTAAGAATCTTCCTCGGGTAACTTGACTAGAAGCAGGCAAACTCCAAAGAAGCAATCCTCTCCCCGCTGCACTTGGCTATTGCCTGTTCTCAGTGTTCCCGGGATTCCTTTCTTCCCACAGCTATTAGCACCTGAGAAAGGCCTGCTTGGGGCTGATGTGAGTATTTGATGTGAGATGAGGCCGTTGCAAGTTTGATAACACAGGTTCAGTTTGAGCCAACTTGATTTGACTCACTTGCTCATTTATTCATGAAATACTTTGACGGTCATTTACTGAGCACCTATTTTATGCTCGACACTAGGCCAGGCATCGAGAAAGCAGATCACTTACATGGAATTCCTCTCTTCGGAGTGGGGGAGTAGGCACGGAGGCTTCCATTCTGAAAAATATTGCTACCAGCCCTTCCCTTGACTGACTCGCACTCTGCCAAGTCCTAGTCCAAGTATTGGCCCTAAAGACAGGCCTTCCTCAACCACTCCCCCAAAGGAGGGATTACCAATGAGTCTGCCACATCCCCCCATGTATTTTTTTCCTCTAGATACTGTGATTTGATTGTAATTGACAGGAACCATCTCTTGTTCGTCTCTGTATCCCCAGAACAAAGTGCAGGCTCGTAGTAGGAACAGAGTAACAAATGAAGTACTAGAGAAATCAGATGGTGTTGTAGGAGCACAGAGGACAAGCTTGCATTCTGCTAGAAATCATCATGGTTGGAGGTGCCATCAGAGGAGATGCCATTTCAGATGAGCCTGAGGGATGAGAGGGAGCTGGACAGGCAAACAGAGGTGGGTTTAAAGAAGGAACAATGGGCTTCGTTGTTTTAGAATATTTTCTCCTGAGTCCATGGCAGGTCTCTGTGGCAGGCCTTAAAATAGCCAGTGAGGAGTAACTGGCCTGGCAGCCAGTTATTGATCATTCAGCAGAGTGCTAGCAGCTGTCATCAGGCCAGAGCAATAGAGAGACCATATACCTGCCCTCCCCGGCAGATCACATTTCCCCCCAATCCTTAGCATAGGCCCAGAACTAAACTAAAAGCCCGAACTAATTTGCTACCTCAGCAGTACAATATCTAATAATATCTTCTGATAAATGGAGATAAATGGTGTTTGGAAGGTGGACAGTGCTTTCTAGATTGACAGCCCAATCCTTGGAGACACAAAGGCGTCAAGACATCATCTGAAGTGAAAGTCTATAAAACCATCAGCAGTGGAAGCTTTTTCCACCCAAACCTGTGTCTATGGGCCTATTCATTGCTAAAGCCATCCATCCATCCATCCGTCCATCAAAACATGGTTCAGTGTCTGTGTCAGGTTCTATTCTAGGTTACTGGATATGAAAATGACCAGGATTCTGCCCTGAAGGAGTACACAGTCAATGTTGGCCTCCTGAAAACAGGACCTGGCATAACGCTTCTAAGGAAAAGATTCTTCTTCCACTTTTGATATGCCAGGTTATGAGATGGATGATGAAGGCTAGATTGTCTTGTCCTAGAATGACCAATAGGTTTGTTATATCTCCTGGGCCACTCATATTCAACTGAGGACTGTCAGGACCACTGCAACAGGAATGAGTCTGAGGGCCAGCAGGTGACATGGTGGTTAAGGTGCTGGACACTCCCACATGGCTGACCATGGTTCAAATCCTGGACCTGGTGTCTTGCTTTCTCACTTTCTCTTTCTTTCTCTCTGGTCAAACTAAAATAAATGAATGAATAAATAAAATTAAATAAATAATTCTTTAAAAAAACGAGTGAGTCTGAGCTCATGTTCGGGTGTGGGAGTGTTGTGGTCAATTAATGATGTCTGTTACAGGTGAAGAATGAATGACTGTTTGCACATATTTGCTTTCTCAATTATAGTAAAAAGACAACAGGATGGGGTCAGCAGGTGGCATGGTGGTTAAGTGCTCTGGACTCCCACATGGCCAACTGCAGTTTGAGTCCCAGACCTGGTGGCTTGCTTTCTCACTTTTCTCTCTCTCTCTCTCTCTCTCTCTCTCTCTCTCTCACTGGTCAAATTGAAAACTAAATAAATAAATAAAGTTAAATAAAATAACTCTAAAAAAAAAGGTTAGGTGCTCTATTTTACTTCTACCATTAGAAGCTTTTTTTAAAGTGATTTACTAGCTCATTTTTGTATTTTGAAGGGTATGTATTTTTTTAGGTTTTTTTTTTGGGAGGGGTTACCCCAACAGGGTCTTCATGCTGCAGTTTACCCAGTCTTGGCTGGCCTGAATCACAAGCACGTGATCACTCAGTGTGGCCAAGGAGGCCTGGGACAGGAGCTCAAGATCTCTCCATGGGATCCAGTTAGATTACTGCTGCTCCACTGCCTGGCCCATGAATCAAGTCTTGAGAGGGTAAGCAAAGAATCATTCATTCCCTGGGTGAACAGTTAGGTTTAACACCTCTGTGTCTATAGTTTGGCATTCTATGATTCTGGCCCCATGAATTCTGGTGAAGGGAACCATTTTTGTTTTAAATAGAAGGGCTATTTTTTTTTTTTTTTTTTTTTTTTTTTTTTTTTTTTTGAGGAACAAACTGATGGATCTACAGTGCCCACTGGATTAGCCCTGGATTGTTTTAATTCTATTCATTTTTTAAAAGTATTTTAGATTATTAAGTTCTAGCAGTGCAACAAAAATTAGAATTTTCCTTCATTTCACTCTCATCACCTGTTTCTGTTCCCAGAACTCGTAAAATTTCCATTTTCTAATATCACATTTTACAGAGCCCTTGTCCATAAAGTAGACCACATCCTTTCAGCATTTACATCCTAGCAGGTAAATAACATTAATTTTAAGAAGTTCCCATCATATGCTTCTTAAGAACTAGCAAAGTCTATATTTAGTGTAAATGCTTGGGCCTGTCTAGACCACCAAAAGGAACTATTCTGCCATAGAACATTGGGTTAGGTTTGTTGAATTGACGGCCCTCTTACATCCACTGGTTTTAAATATCTTGTTGTAACTTCACATCTTAAGTTGTGTCCATTTTACCCACAAAGTGATTATAGGGGTTTATAAATGGACAACACAGCCAGATTAATCCCTAAACTCAGCTCAGGCTTAGGGCTAGAAAATCCTACCCTTCAGTAGGAAAGTTATGGAGTAATTTATCTTTAGTATCAAAGCAGGGGTTCTTCTGGGGGAAAAATTAATGTCTGCACAGTGCTTGATGTCTGAAACATTGAGGCGCTCCATAAATCATAGCTTTTGTTACCATTGCAGTGGTGACAGTGGCTCTCATGGGCATTCAAAAAAATAATTATTTATTTTAACTTTAATTATTATTATTTTTTATTTGCGATAGGGCATGTATGCTTACCAGAGAGAGAGAGAGAAAGTGAGAAAGGAAACTGTCACATCTGGGATTTGAACCATGTCAGTCATATGAGAGTCCAGCACCTCAACCACCATGCCAGCTGCTGGCTCCACTCTCGTGGACTTTTCTTTGCATCAGTATATGAAATTCTCCCTTAGCCTTTCAATGACTGCAATGACTACATAGCATTCCATTGTAAAGATAGTTTGTGATTTTTTTTTTCTTTAGGGTGCATGCACTCATTGGAGAGACAGAGAATGAGTGAGAAAGTGCCCACAGGGACATGGCCACACCACAATTCCTTCTCTTCCATTCTCCTTTGGGATTCTGGGTGTGCATACATGCATGTGCACCCAGCATGTTTTTCTCACCAGGTCCAGAAGTCAAACTAAAGTCAGCCATGTGGGATCCAGCCTCTTAAGCCACCACACCACCAGCTGGCCCTCATGGTGTATGTATTCATCTGTTTTTTCTCAATTTGTTGCAGTATTATTTTTTAAATTTATTTATTTATTCATTCATTCCTTCATTTTAATTTGACAAGAGAGAGAAAGAGAGAGGAAAGTGAGAAAGCAAGCCACCAGGTCCAGGACTTGAACAGTGGTTGGCCATGTGGGAGTGTCCAGCACCTTAACTACCACGCCACCTGCTGGTCCCTACAGTATTATTATGTATTGTATAGATAATAAAATGTTATTAAGGCCAGCCATGTAGCCGAGTGGTTAAGAGTTCCAGATCCCACATGGCTAACTGCAGGGTTTTATTTAAGAATTATTTTTTATTTTTTATTTATGTATCTATTTATTTATTTTTAATTTGATCAAAGAGAGACAGAGCAAGAGTGAGTAAGAGAATGTGAGAAAGCAAGCCACCAGGTCCAGGACTCAAACCACAGTTGGCCATGTGGGAGTCCAACGACCTTACCCACCATGCCTCCTGATAGCCCTACTAACTGCAGTTTGAATACCAGCCCTAGTGGCTTGAAAAACATGCTGGATACATGTGTATGTGTGCTCCAAATCCCAATAGTATGGAGAAACAGAAGAGAAGGGATTGTGTTGTGCCCATGCACCACTGGGGAACGTTTTCTCACTCCCTGTGTCTCTCCGTCTCCCTGGCAAGCACATATGCCCTCTGGCAATGACCAAACTGATAAATACATATGTGTACACACATATATATATAATTCTATTTACTCATTCACTTATTTTAATTTTTCCAGGAAGAGACACAGAGAGAGGGAAAGTGAGAAAGCAAGCTACCAGGTCCAGGACTCAAACCGTGGTTGGCCATGTGGGTGTGTCCAGTGCCTTAACCACCATGCCACCTGCTGCCCCCAAAACAAATTTTTTTTAAAACTGGTATTTACAGCCATTTGCTCTTGACACTAAAAACATAATCAGATATGGAAAGTCCTCCTTAATCACAGATGGAGTGTAAATACAGTGAGGTAATAGACACATCACAGTCCTTATCTGCAGGTTCCATCTACTCTTCATGTAGATGAAGGCTTTGCTGAAGAAAGTCACACCTGGCTGATCTTTAAACAACAAATTTCCCTGTGTTGTTACAATCATCCCCGGTATCCATAGGAAAGTTTGTTCCAGGACTTCTGTGGGTACCCAAATCTACAGGTGCACAAGTCCCTTATATAAAATGTCATAATACGGGAAGGGCCAGCAGGTGCTGGACTCCTACATGGCTGACCATAGTTCGTAGTTCGAGTCCCAGACCTGGCGACTTCTCTATGGCAAACGCAGGCACCTGCAGACAAAAGAAAGTTTTTAAAAAAGTAATGTTCAGTATGACACAGTTGTCCAGGACTAGACTTGAACTGCACAGTCAGACATACGGGATCTAGACTTTTGCAATCCCCAAGTTATAACTGGAAAAATACAACTTCTCTCTGTAAATTTTTTCTTATTGCATGTTCATTGTAGAAACATTAGAAAATATGGAGAAGCCGGAACCAGCAGTTAGCATAATGGCTATGTCGCTGGACTCCCATGTAGTCAACCGCAGTTTGTGTCCCGGACCCGGTGGCTTAAAACTCATGCCGGGCACGTGTGCGTGCGTGCCCAAGATCCTGAGAGGAGAATGGAGGAGAAGGGATTGCGGCGTGACCATCCCCCCTGGGGGGTGATTTCTCACTTTCTGTCTCTCTGTCTGTCTCTGTCTGTCTGGCGAGCGCACGCGCCCTATGGCAAAAACCTCTCCTTAAAAAAAAAAAAAAAAGAAAAGAAAAGAAAATATAGAGAAACACAAAAAGGTAAGAAAAGTAAGTCATGACCCACAATTACCTAATGTTTTAATATTTTTTGGACATCCATATTCATTCATACAACTGATAATTTCCAACATCTTTTTCCTAAGCTCTTTCTTCCCCCAATGATGCCCTGTCCCCCAAGCGGAACGACCATTTGGCTCAGTTGCTCGGGACGGTACCTAGGAATGATTTTGGTTCTTTCACACCCAGCATCCAATCTCTTGACAAATCTTATCACCCCACCTTCAAAATACACCCATAATCTCACTATTTCCAGGCCATCATCCAAAACCCGGCCACCAACATCTCTTGCCTCTAACTTATCTCCTGACTTCTTCCCTCATCTCACTGTCTCCCTAGTGGCACCTCAAAACAGGGTGAATTTAGGGAACCAGCAGTTAGCGTAATGGCTATGTCGCTGGACTCCCACGTAGTCGACCGAGCTTCGCGACCCGGACCCGGTGGCTTAAAACTCACGCCGGGCGCGTGTGCGTACGTGTCCAAGATCCCGAGAGGAGAATGGAGGAGAAGGGATTGTGGTGTGACCATCCCCCCTGGGGGGTGATTTCTTGCTTTCTGTCTCTATGTCTCTCTCTCTCTGTCTGGCGAGCACACGTGCCCTATAGCAAAAACCTCTCCAAAAAAAAAAAAAAAAAAAAAAAAAAAACCAGGGTGAATTTTTATTTTAGAGAGAGATTTTTCTATAGGGTGTGTGCACTTGCCAGAGAGACAGAAAGTGAGAAATCACCCACTGGGGGAAAGGACACATTGCAATCCCTTCTCCTCCATTCTCCTCTCAGGATTTTGGACATGCACAAACACCCAGTATGAATTTTAAGCCACCGAGCCCAGGACTCAAACTGTCATCAATTATGTGGGAGTCTAGCAACGTAACCATTATGCCAACTGCTGGTCCCAGAGCGATTATTTTTAAGAGCCTCATTGAACCATATTCCTGCTCAAAACCTTCCCAATAACTTCCCACCAAATCAGAATAAAATCCCAAGACTCTCCCAGGGCTCACAAAGTCCTACAGGTTCCCCCCACCCCCACGGCCCCCACAACCCCCACAATATCATCTTCCTCACCACCGGCCGCTCCCATCCTGCCTCCTATACTCCCACCTCAGGGGAATAGCAGGACCAACAACAACAACAAAACTCTCAGTCTTCTAAAAACACAAAGGATTTTTTCTCTCTCATATACATGTCCATCACACCTTAGTGTGGGTGGGAGTCTTCCTACCATTGGGAAACACAGTTCCAGTCCATGGGCAAGGGAAGAGATGAGAGCGAATGGAATTGTTTCTTAAAGGCTGATGGCACATGGAACAGATACATGTTATTTCTGTTGTGTTTCATTGGCCAAAGCAAGGTACATGGCCACATCAGCTCCACGGAGGCAAGGAAGCTTGATCCAGTCATATGTTTAGAAGGAGGGAGATCAGAAGTATGGAGGGGGGTGGAGACCAAGTGACAGGGCTGGGAGGCATTGGAGATGGCTTTCTTGGTCTGATCCCTGTGGGGCCCCACCAGTAGTTCAGGGCTGCTGGGTGGCAGATTGACAGGTGTCTCCAGCCCTAGTCTGGCTGGGGCTTCTGGATGCCTGGGGCTCCCTGCCCTGCAGGCCCTGGGCAAGGTGTGGGGACACATGTAAAACACATTCGGCTCCAGGTGTACCTAAGTACACCTAGCTGTCCTGCGTGCAAAATGACTGCTCAAGGACCACCAGTCACTGAGCCACTGAAGAGCATGAAGCGGCCATTAGGACTCCAGGAAAGTGTTTCCCTTGCCTGGGACCTACCTGGTGGTGTTTTTGCAAGGTGGTGGGAACAGAGACAGCTCATACATAAATGCTCCCCAAATTACGGGGTTAGTTCAGGAGGAGAAGTTTACACTTTCAAGTGAGAAAGATTGTGAACACTCAACAGTCCACAACACAGCGAACCCCTGAATGCCTGGGATAAAGCAGTTCTACACACCAATCGCCCACAATTGTCCTGCCCTCTCCCGTGTAATTTTGAAGCACATCTCGGGCATTGGGTTGTTTCTTCTGTAAATATTTCAGAAAGTGTCTCTGAACAAGGGCTCTTAAAAAAAAAAAAAAAGAATTATTTAATTTTTAAAATCAGTATTATTATTTTTTAATTTGCTACCCGGCAAATGTGCTCACCAGAGGGAGACAGAGAGAGAGGGGAAGGGAGAAAGCAACCCAACAGGTTTGGTAGACCATGTGGGAGTCCAGTGCCTTAACCACCACACCACATGCTGGTCCGCAAATGAGGGCTCTTAAAAACATACCAAACTCATCACACCTAAAAACATCACCATTAATTCCTTAATATCATTATTTCTAATAAATATTCCAAAAGTACAGAGTTTTGACAAAGTCTAGAAGTATAGAATACATAATAGTTTACTGATACTACAATTTGCGGCAGAATTGTATTCTCTCTTTTCCAGAGTTTGGGCTACCCTGTATTTGGCCAGCAGCACTTAATGATTATCACAATACTGTGCCGAAAATGTCTGTCTCATCTCTAATGACTCTCCCGACCCCATTCATGAGGCCAGGGAAGGCTTTCCTGAGAAGTGACATGCGAGGCTGAGACCTGAGGGATGTGTCACCGCGGGGAGGACAATGTGTCAGGGACATCCACTTCTTGGGCAGTGGATCTGTGGTAGCGGGAGCCATCAGAAGAATCATGGGGATCGATTGGTGGAGACAGAGCAAGGGAGGGAGGCAGGACCAGGGCTCTGTGTGCACGTGTAAGAACGCGAATGCCTGTACTACCTTCACACAGAGGTGATCAAACCCACATGGCTTCACAGCTTGATTTTTCAATACTTAATATTATTGCATAAACAACTTTCCTTGTCTTTATAAACTCTAAAGCAAATTGTTTTTAATGATTGTATCTAATCCTATTATATAGCCAGGTCATCATTTACTTAACCGATCTTCTATTGTTCAAGTTTGAAATGGCGTCATTCACCCCACGGAATGACACTAAAGAGAAGACCCTTGTAATCACTCTTTGCACACGTCCGCCATTAATTGTCTTTGGATAAATCACTCAAAGTACAATTGCTGGGTAAATGGGCACACACATTGTTAAAGCCCTTTGCTCCTCTCTCCCTCTCCTTTCTTCTTTCCCTTTTTCCCCTTTCCTTCCTTCCTTTTTCCCTTCTTCCTCCCTCCCTCTCTTTTTCTCTCACTTTCGAACTGACAAAGCAGAAAAGTGGCTGTTGCTCTGTATTCAGAAAACCAACAAAGCTTAACTTTCAACATCAAGACATCATTTTATTTCACTGTTTTCTAGCACAATGCCTCACACTAGAGGCCAGGGAAGAGTTGGGAGGGAAGAGAGCCTCAAGCGCACAGGGGTATTTCATTGAGACTCCACAGCAAAACGCATCTATCAGGCGATAGTTTCCAGTAAGTACCCATCATTGCTTCCACCGTATAGATCTCTCTGGCAGCAAACATTTAGGGGCCATATAATTCAGGAGTCTTTGTCGAAACAGATCAATGGGTCCTGTGCATGATAATAAGCTTCCACCCGCAATTGAGAGCTGGGGAGTCTGTGCTTCTCTGGACTGAGCAACCTGGACTGTGAATGGCAAATCACCATTCAGCCCTGAGCAGGAGGCAGCACTTTCCGTTCCAAGCCCAGCCCTGAAGCAGCGGAAAGGGGAAACAGCGTGGCTTTGTGGTTAGATTAGAGGCCTGGGCCATTAGAACTTCAGGTTCTCTTTTGGGCTCTGCCAATGGCTTCCCCGATGGCCTCAATACTGTCTGTCTCCTTTTACTTAGTGGTAAAATGGAGACAATGCTAACCTTTTCCACAGAAAGGATAGTGTGCTTCCAAGGGCCTGAAGACTTTAACACGTCTGGGCATCTATAGAGAAACTTGGTTGCCCAGGGCAATTAATTTTTTTTTAAACCACCATTGTGTCAGAGTTTTTGTTATATCAGTTAATTCAGAAAAATCTAGGTTTAATGGTTAAGAGGACAAATTGAATGAAGGTATCAATGACAAATAAGAAATTGATAAATATTTTTCTCTGTCTCCACAATAAATAAGCAAAAATGAGATTAAAATCAGAAGTGTGTTGGAAGTATGAAAACAACATCGTAAACAAATTATGAAAAAAATAGTAGCAACTTCTTGTTGAGTAAAAAAGAAAATGGAAGGGACTGACAGGGGTTGTGGTGGGTAAAGGCACTGGACTCCCACATGCCCAACCATGGTTCAAGTCCCAGACCTGGTGGCTTGCTTTCTCACTTTGCTTTTCTCTCTTTTTCTGTCTCTGATCACACTGGAAAACAATAACAATAATAAATAAAGCTAAATGAAATAATTATTTTAAAAAAAGAAAATGGGGAACCAGCAGTTAGCGTAATGGCTATGTCGCTGGACTCCCACGTAGTCGACCGCAGTTCATGTCCTGAACCCGGTGGCTTAAAACTCACGCCGGGTGCGTGTGCGTGCGTGCCCAAGATCCCGAGAGGAGAATGGAGGAGAAGGGATTGCGGCATGACCATTCCCCCTGGGGGGTGATTTCTCGCTTTCTGTCTCTCTGTCTCTCTCTGTCTGTCTGGTGAGCGCACGCGCCCTATAGCGAAAACCTCTCCAAAAAAAAAAAAAAAAAAGAAAATGGAAGTAATATGATTTCATTTTTAAAACAGACATATGTAATATATTATACGTGGGGAAAAACCTACAAGTATACACATAGAAAATTATCAAGTGGTTGTGGGTTTTTATTTTCTTCCTTTTGTTTTTTTGTTTTGTTTTGTTTTCGTTTTTTATTTAACTTTCCAGAGGGTGCATACACTTGTGGGGGATTAGAGGGGGAGTGAGAAAGCACTCCTCATGGGGAACGGTCACGCTACCACCCCTTCTCGGTCATCTCTCCCTCCTTTCTGGATTTTGGGCATACATGCACACAGGGACAGAGTGTTTCTCAAGTCACCAGGTTTGGGATTCGAACCATGTGGCTGGCAATGTGGGATCTAGTTACCTTTAATTATGCCAGAGGCTGGCCCTTTATTTTCTTCCTTTTGGCCTACCTTTATTTTCTGACTTTTCTACAATGAAAATAAATTACTTGTGTACTAAAAAATATTTTAAAGTAAGTGATGAATATTTTAGAAGACAATGATCTTTGTGAACCTAAATAGAGAACGAACCAGGAAGGTTTTAGATTATGTAGATGGACACACTCCAACACTGAGTAATATATTTGTTTTCGTTGGACAGAAGTAAGTAAATCAAGGGGAGGAGCCATTTCCTGACTTGAAGTAAACATAGCCAGGGACCTGATTAGGAACAGCCCTTGTGTGTAACTTCTTCGAAAACCCTAACTCTTACAGATCAGATGTTTTTCTCTACAGATGAGGCAGGTGTTTAGTGCCAACGACGGAGCTAACTGAAGGTGATACGGAGCATCTAAGCACTTCCTGCCTCTTCCTAGTCTAGTAGCAGTCACCAAACCAACACCTCACACCATGAAGTGTCCTGTAAGTCCGGGGGCCTCATACCACAATGCGTGTGCTCACATGTATCAGGTAGCGTCTGTTGTACTAACACAAAACCATGTGGGTCTTTATCCAGGACCGTGACGATAACAAGCTTGCACAGTGTTCCCCACCCGCAGTCCATACTTTTGCCTTCCATTGTTTCGGTTACCCACTGTTAACCACAATCCAAAAATAGGTAAGTACTGTATAATAAGACATTTTGAGAGGGAGAGAGAGAGAAAGAGACCACACTCACATAACTTCTATCACTGTGTATTGTTTTGTTGTACTGTTTCATTATTAGCTATTATTATTAATCTCTTACTGTGCCTAATTTATACATTACACTTTATCGTGAATATGTATGTATTAAAAATACATAGTACATATAGAGTTCAGTGTTACCCATGGTTTCGGTAAACCACTGGGGTCTTGTGACATATCCCCCCAAGGATAAGGGGGGGGGGCTATTGTACATCGTGGCTCTTCTTATAGACTGCTCACTCATCCCACTCCCCCCCCCCTTTGGTTTGTGTGTGCACTTGCTGGAGAGAGACAGAGAAAGAGAAAGTAAGAAATCACCTCTCAGGAAAGATGGCCATGCCACAATCTCTTCTCCTCCACTCTCCTCTTGGTATTTTGGGCAAGCAAGCATGCATGCCTGGGGTGATTTTCAAGCCTCTGGGTCCAGGACTTGAACCACAGTGGGCCATGTGGGATCTAGCGCCTTAACCACCATGCCATCTGTGGGACCCTCATTCCACTCTTATAAAGAGAGCAGATGAAATCCTGAAAGAACTGAATGAACAACTGTTTTTAGTCTGATCATCTTTCATTTCCCCTTCTACTAGAATACACCTGGATTTTGCTCAAGGGAACCAGTCTCCCTAAGTAGATACAATTTGGGATGTCCAGTCAAGAACCTTACCCTCTCCTGGCTGGTGGTTTGACAGACCAGGCTGATGCTCTCTACATGGAAATGAAATCTTGAGTGCACTGACAAGGGCTGTGGGAGTTCACTCTTCGTTATGGCCACCCCTGACAGTAGGGTCGCTGCACTTCTGCTACCTCAGGATGGCCTCCTTTCTGCCATTCCTTAAGGTCTTCCGCTTTCTTCAGTTCTGTAAGCTACTCCACATTTCCAATACATTCTTTGTTTGCATTTTAAGTTAATCAGGCAGTTTTTATTGCTCACAACCAAAGAACTCAAAGAGATACCAAACCCCCGTCATGGGCCACTTTCACACCCAGCTTCCTGATTCACTGAAGAGTCACGAGATGACACAGGTAACTGCATGTGCATGAGAGGTGTGTACCTGTAGTCTAGGGACAAGAAGTCAGTCCAGCAACATAGCCATTGAACTCCCACATAGTCGACCATGGTTCGCATCCCACACCCGGTGGCTTAAAACTCACGCCGGGCGCATGTGCGTGCTTGCCCAAGATCCTGAGAGGAGAATGGAGGAGAAGGGATTGCGGCATGGCCATGATCCCTGGGGGGGTGATTTCTCACATTCTGTCTTTCCGTCTCTCTCTGTCTGTCTAGCAAGCGCACACACCCTATAGCAAAAAAAAAAAAAAAAAAAAAAAAAAGAAAAAAAAAAAAAAAAAAGTCAGAAAATACCTATTATTCCCTGAAAATGGAATGAATCTGAATAAACCTATATATTGGTAAGACCAATATGAAAAGAGCACACTTTTGAGACACTGTCTGCTATAAGAAGAAGAAAAACATGGGCTGGTTTGGTGGCACAGCAGAAACGCACTGCTCAAGTGAAGCTGGATCCATAGGGAAGAGCACAGGTTCCGTTCCCCGGTTGATACGTGTACAGTGGCATGTGCTAGATCCTAGCTGGCCGGGAAGGCTGGGGCGGGAGGGATCATGATGTGAGACCCTGTTGAGGGTACTGGTCTTACTCTCATAGAAACAATAAACTTTCGAAAAAAGAACAGAACAACAATTCTAAAGCATAATGAATATAAATATGTTGAAATACTGGAAAACATACCCCAAAGGGATGATCATGCAGGTGCAAAAGTTCTAGTGATCCTCAAGCATAGAATTCTAAAAAGAGAGCAGGAAATAAAAGAAGCAAAGATGGGACAATGTATACACACTGCTCTAGGCTGAGAGTCAAAAGAGCTGGTTCTGAGGATGTAACGAAGTCGATGACTTCTGGAATTTCTAAGTGACACTCTGTTCAAGGAGACAGTATTGTTTCTCAACCCTTTCTGTCTTTGTCTAAATCCCCAGAAAGCTATCTTGCTGATTCTACTCACCAACAATTATTTTCCCCAAGGTCAGGTGTCCACCTACGGTTTAATCACCTGAGACCACAGACAGATGCATAGTATAAAAAAGGATGCAGGGACCAGGAGGTGACATGGAGGTTAAGGCAGCTAGCTCCCACACTGCTGATTGTAGGATTGGAGTCCTGGACCTGGTGGTTTGAAAATCATACCAGGCATTTTTTTTCTCCTGAGAAGAGAATGGAGAAGAAGGGATTGTGGCATGGCCAATCCCCCTGGGGAATGATTTCTCATTTGCTCTCTCTTGCTGGTTCTCAGGCAAACCCATAAACATTACAGTAAACTGAAAAACAAAAAACAAAAACCCCCAAAAGGAGCAAAGGCCCACTCCTTGGAGAGTAGAGGACAGTTATGAGAGAGGGCCAAAAGACATATCTGCTGCAGCAGGGTAATTTTAGAATGAGAAGGGATTGGGGAAGAGGCCCAAACTCCAGACTAAGGTTGACTACTAAGGCCAGATTACCACTTATTTTACAAGTTTTATTTAATTTGTTTTTAAAGAATTATTTTACTTAATTTTATTCATCATTATTATTATTTTTTAATTTGACCAGAAAGAGAAAGAGAAGGAAAGTGAGAAAGCAAGCCACTAGGTCCAAGACTTGAACCACAATCGGCTATGGGGGAGTCCACTACCTTGACCACTATACCACCGGCTGGCATCATTTTACAAGCTTTATAATAGAGAAGCTCACATTAGTTCATTTTCAAACCCTGCCAGCAATAGAGTACTGTGGTAAAGTTCAAGTACAGTTGGAGGATTACTCTGTTAGAAAACAAAGACACAGAGTCCCAGTATGAGCTTTAGTTGGGAGGGGGGTGTATATCACGTGCTGATAGATAAGAGCACAAATTTTGCATTCAGCCTCCCTGAGTTCAATCCTGCCTCAAAGCATACCTCTAGCTTCACATCAGCTCCCCAGTACCACCCTACGCGTTCATCAGGAGGAATAAACAAAATCGTCAATGCAAAGGACTCATTGTAATACCTGCTATTTTATTATTGATATAAAAAAAATTCCACTGTGGTTTTAGCAGTAAAAAAAAAAAAAAGGATGACCAAAACCACTTTTTTTTCCTCTGCCTGATATCTTTCTTTCCTTTTTGGAGGGGTTTTTGCTATAGGGCACGTGTGCTTGGCCTATAGCAAAAACAGAGACAGAAAGCAAGAAATCATCCCCCGGGGTGGGGGGGGGGGGGCGCTGGCCACGCCGAAATCGCTTTTCCTCCATTCTCGTCTCGGGATCTTGGGCACACATGCACATGCACCCAGCGTGAGTTTAAGCCACCGGTCCGGGATTCAAGCCACCAGGTCCGGGACTCGAACCACAGTCAACTACATGGGAGTCCTGCCACGTAGCCATTATGCCAACTGCTGGTCCTCTCTCTGCCTGATTTCTATTTTCAAATTTTATCATGACCTCATAATCGAATATCAACCTTTTGCAATAGAAATCCATGTGATCTCAGAAATAATGCTTTACGGGACCAGCAGGTGGCATGGTGGTTAAGGAGAAGGACTCCCTTATGGATGACCACAGTTCAAATCCTGGACCTGGTGACTTGCTTTCTCACTTTCCCTCTGTCCCTCTCTCTCTCTTTGTGTCTCTCTCTGGTGAGCACACTTGCCCTGCAGTAAATTAAAAAGTAGCAATAACGATAAATAAAATTAAATAAATAATTATTTTTAAAAAAGAAATCATGTTTTATTACAATCACCTCTGAGGAGAATGTGGCATAAACAACACAGAAATCGCTATTTCATCTCATAAGCATGGATAATTGATTTTTTTTTTAAGTGCCGAGGGAAAGGAAGGAAATTTCTCACTAAACCCTGGTTCGCACAGTGAGTGCGAACACTAACGAGCTTCCCCCGTCCCCAGCCCCTGCACACACCTCCCTTTCTCTCTCCCGTCTGCCTTCATCCTTCCTGTTAGCATCTCCCTAGCACTGTCCTATCTCCTGTGATGTGCCCTCCCAGGACCGGCTTCAATAGAGGGAGAAAACACACTTGTTATTGATTTCATTTCATATACATTTATGCTGCTGGTTGGCTGCTTTTATGTTACATCCAACCTTCAGGATTCAGGTTGAATATGTCATGTCAGGACGCGCAGGCGGCATCACACGTCAAAAAGAGACTGAGGCCTGCAGAGAGAGCGCCCCTGGACTTTAATGGGAGTGAGTACATTCAAAGGAAGAATTTTGCTTTCAGTGTATTTAACACTGCTTGCCTGGAGTTCCGACTCCACAGGGGCTAACATGTGTGTAAAGGCAGCAGGGAGGGCAGCCCCTGACCTAGGACCTGCTGAGAACAAAGCCAGGACACCTGAGAATTCAAGGGCACCCCCCCCCCCCCCCCCCCCCCCCCCCGCTTCAAAGCCTTCGCAAAAAGGCATGGCTTATCATTCCCCTGCATATCTTGACGCTTTTACTACCTAAGCCAGCATCTCTAACCACTTCGTCTATAGCACTGCCGGGCAAGCTTATAAACTTGATGTAAACGGCGTTGCCTTGGACGCATCCTACTGCCACTTGCTCTTTGCGATCAACATGATGTGTCTGAGATTCATCCACATGGCTCTATTCATCTATTCTAATAGCCGGGTAGCATTTTATTGCTCGTCATGTTCTATGTCTTAAGTTGAGTGATGGGTACCTTCGGTGTTTGTTACATTCTTTTTCTAAACTTTATTGGAAGTCTGAAATATTTCATGACTCAGAAAATAAAGCAAGTGCTGTCTTTCTGCTTTTCCTGGATGATAGAATGCTTCTTGCAGAAACGCTGGGCTGAGCTGGTCGGTAGCAGAGTGCAGCTCCGAACGCGTGCACGTCCACGGGCTCTGCAGGCTGAAGCTTAGCAAGGACCAGTTTCAGAGTGATATCTGCTTGTGTTTGTTGATCATTTATGCTAAGCCAGGCCTTGTGCCCAGTGATTTGACAGAGTGATCTCATTTAACCCTCACAGTGCTCCTACGGGGGGGGAAGAGATCATTATTATCCTGCCTTTATAGCTAAGAAAATTGAGGCACAAAAGAGTGGCAATATGGCCGACATTGCACAGCTGGGAAGGAAGGGAGCCAGGATTTGAAAGCAGGTCTCCAGGATCCCTGCTCTTTCCACCATGCCTTTGCTTCCTAGTTAAGGGAAGGAGAGCTACCTTCGACTTCATCTAGACACTCTGTTCCCCTCTCAGGGTACTGTTCTCATACCCAGGCACCAGGATGGAAGGGTAAAAGAAGCCTTGGGATCATAACCTCCACCCAAGCCCCTCTTCAGGAGTCTTGGTGAAGACAACACATTTCAGGGTAATAATTCTATCTACGTATTAAAACAGTTCAAAGGACCAGACACTGCATGCAGGCATCTGCCCAGGCTCTCCAGGGCCTCAGGCCTCTCTCAGCGGTAGGCCAATGGACTCCTCCAGGCAAAACCTTCAGTCTGTGGAGAGTTTTCTCCAAATAAGTTTATAGTTAAAGTCACTATCATTTCTTTTCTTTTCCTTTTTCACCTTTTGTCATTCTCTTCTTCCTCTTCTTTAAATGCTAAGAGTGTTTATATTCTTTCACGTGAGGATTTTAAGGATGCTAATGCCATAGTTCCATTTCAGTACTTTTTAATGTTTTTTTTTTTTATTTTTGAGAAGTTTCTGCTATAGGGCACGTGCACTCACCAGAGAGACAGAGAGACAGAAAGCAAGAAATCACCCCCCAGGGAGGATGGCCACGCCACAATCCCTTCTCCTCCGTTCTCCTCTCAGGATCTTGGGCATGCACGCACATGCACCCAGCGTGAGTTTAAGCCACTGGGTCCAGGACTCAAACCGCGGTTGACTACATGAGAGTCCAGCGACATAGCCATTACGCTAACTGCTGGTCTCAGTACTTTTTTTTTTTTAAAGTTTATGTATTTCTTCCTGAGTGAGAAAAAGACAGAGTGAGACAGAAGCCCCAAAAGGAATCTCAATGCTGCAATCTACCTCCAGCCTTCAGCCAGCCGTAGATCAGGAACAAGCATGTGCCCAGCACACTCAGGGAGGTCTCCCAACTTGAACCAGAAACATTCCCACATGGGGTTGCCTCACAGAGTTACATCTTAACACTGCACCACTATCTGGCCCCAGCTATTTTTCATTATTATTATTATTAGAGACAGGGTCTCACTATGTTGCGCAGTTGGCCTTGAACTAATGATCCTCCCATCTAGGCCTCCTGAGTAGCAAACTTGGTAGTGGCCTGGAGGACTGAGAAGCTTTGGCTCTTGTAGAAGGAGAAGGCCCCAAGGTCTTGTTGGTCATTTCCTGTGTACTGAGAATTCTCTCTGGTGCTCTGGAGAACGCTTAGGCTGTTGCAACAACCAAACAAAATGGAGACTCTTGGGAGATTCAGAATTCACTGTCTGCAGGAAGGCCTAACAAAAGTTAACACGAAAGGTATCCACGTGCTTTGTGTGTTTGTTTTACCATATATCTGATCCAAATCGGCACTGGCTGTGGGTAATTATTGAAAATTGCTGCTGCTGAGACACGCTAACAAGTGACACCTCTCAACTGTGACCTTTCCCCCAAACCTTCTCCGACAGCTCTGCAGCTGCTCCATTCCGCAGCTGTGCTACCCAAGTCCAAACCAGTGGGTGCAAAAAGAAAGAAACTGCATGCCTCTGAGAAATCAGCCTTGTGTTCATCAATCAGACAAAATTGCTTTCTAGCCAGGGATCTGTTCCTCTGTTTTAATAATTCCAAACGTTCTAAGGAGAACCGCCGCTCCTTTTAAAAGACTGCTGTAACTTCAGGCACTTGTGACAAAACCTGGGTGAATTATTAGACAATTTCATGCTGGTTTGCAGAGTGATTAAAACAAGTGGCCTTGAATGATAGCATATGTTATAAAGAGATGGAGCCTTTCAGTTATAAAAGATGTATCAATCAGGGAAAAGCAAATACAAATTAAAGTTTGATGAGCAATTGGATATTAATTGGTACTAACTCTGCTTTTTATGTCACTTTGATGTGGAGTGGATCATAAACATGGTAAGCGATACTAATAATGTATATTCACTTCAATACAACTTTATGGCTCCATTTATTAAAGAAACCAATATTGAGATTGAGTCGTGAGGGCCCTGTGTGTGCCTTTCCTATCGGGCACCTTCACCTAACTCTGCAGGCTCTTGGCTACAGCCGGCGGGGTTACTTTGCAGCGGGTCAGACATGAAGAATCATTGCCCAGCTTTTTCTTTTCTTTTCTTTCTTTCTTTTGTTTTCTTTTAGAGAGATTTTTGCTATAGGGTATGTGTGCTTGCAGAAAAGACAGAGAGACAGAAAGTGAGAAATCACCCCCCATGGGGGATGGCCACACGGCAATCCTCGCCATTCCCTTCTCGCAGGACTTAAGGCATGCACTCACATGCACCCAGCATGAGTTTCAAGCTTCTGGGTCCGGGACTCAAACCACAGTTGGCCATGTGGGAGTCTAGTCATGTAGCCATTATGCACCCGCTGGGCCCACCCATCTTTTTCTTTATGCATCTATTTTTTTTTTTAATTAGCCAGGGAGTGAATGCTTGAGAGAGAGAAAAAGAGAGAGAAAGAAAGTGAAAACATATCCCCTATGGAGGAGAGTCATGCAGCAATCCCTTCTCTTTCATTTCTCCCTCCTTTCTGGATTTTGGGCACATACGTGTCTATTTCTCAAGCTGCTGGAGCTAGGACTCGAACCACACAGCTAGCCATATGGGATCTAGCCACTTTAACCATCATGCCACAGGCTGGCTCTCTATTTTTTTTAAAGAGTTTTTTTTTTTTTATTTTTTTTTATGTTGTAGGGCATGTGCACTTGCCAGAGAGAGAGAGAGAGACAGAAAGTGAGAAATCACCTGCAGGGAGGATGGCCATGCCACAATCCCTTCTTCTATATTCTCCTCTCAGGATTCTGGGCATGCACACACACGCTATTGGCATGAGTTTTAAGCCACCGAGTCTGGGACTGGAACCGTGGTCAACTATGTGGGAGTCCAGTGACATAACCATTACACCACCTGCTGGCCCCAGGCCCTCTATTCTAAATGACAGTGTAAACAAACTTACCAGCAAACTAGGATTTTATGCTATTTATTTATTTATTTATTGTACAAGTTGCCTCTTTTTCTTCTGAATTTAGAAAGCAATCCTAAGGGATGGAATGTCATCTTGACACCAAGTAGATACTAAACAGACCTTGTAATATTGTCCTATAAATACCCAACCTGTTTTAAGTAAAAGATAACCTAACCTGTTTTAGCTCAAATATAAAAGTAATAGTTTCCCATTATAAAAATGCAAAGGTGATACAAGATCATTGATAGAAGAAAATTAAAATTATCTTTAAGTGAGAGCTTACTAGATAATCAATTTCAAAATGTCCTTTTTGATTCTTTCTTTCTTTTTCTTTCTTTTTTTTTGGAGAGGTTTTTGCTACAGGGCGCATGCACTCGCCAGAAAAACAGAGAGAGACAGAGAGACAGAAAGCGAGAAATCACCCCCCAGGGGAGAATGGCCATGCCGCAATCCCTTCTCCTCCATTCTCCTCTCGGGATCTTGGGCACGTATGCACACATGCCCGGCATGAGTTTAAACCACTGGGTCTGGGACTCGAACCGCGGTTAACTGCATGGGATTCCAGTGACATAGCCATTACACTAACTGCTGGTCCCTAAAATATTATTTAAAACTACTTTTAACATTTAGCACTAAGCCTGACATGTCCACTGCACCACCACTGCTCTTTGGTCTGCGGTGGTGGTGCAGTGGTAACACAGAGCAAAGCTCCTGACGCTGAGGCCGTATGGGAAAGTTCAGAGTTCATCCTGAGGGCTTCCTGTACACACTGGGCATGTGATCCGGGCTGGCTGAGGCTGGGGGTAGGATCAGAGCATGGAAACCTATTGGTGATGCCGGTCTCTCTCCCTCCCTGAAGAAATAAATAATAAAAATTTTTTAAAAGTCAGCTGTTTTTATTATGACAACATTATTTATAGTGGGGAGAGTGTATGTGGTTTTATTGTCATCCTATAATTTCTCTTTCTTTTTTTTTTTTTTTTTTTGAGAGAGATTTTTGCTGGAGGGCATATGTACTTGCCAGAGAGACAGAGAGACAGAAAGTGAGAAATCACTCTTCGGGGGAGTAGCCACACCACAATCCCGTCTCCTCCATTCTCTCAGAATTTTGGGTATGTAAGAATACATGCCTGGCATGAGTTCAAGTCACTGGGTCCAGGACTCGAACAGCGGTCAACTATGTGGGAGTCCAGAGCCTTAACCACTACACCACCTGCTGGCTCCATCCTTTAATTTTTTTTAAATCAGTCTACTATTGCTGTTCTTTCAAGGTTGACAGCAACATGTCTCATTAATACCTGACATTATTAACCTTGGGATAAGTCTGGAGGAGCCTGTGTGGCTAGGAAAGCGTCTAAGAAACACAGCTTTGGGACCACCAGATGGAGTAGTGGCTACATCTCTGGACTCCCATGTAGCTGACCACAGTTCGCGTCCTGAACCCAGCAGCTTAAAACTCACACCAGGCTCGTATGTGTGTGCGTGTCCAAAATTCTGAGAGGAGAATAGAGGAGAAGGGATTGCCGTGTGGCCATCTTCCCTGGAGGGTGATTTCCTGCCTTCTATCTCTCTCTGTCTCTCCAGTGAGTGCATGCACCCTGTAGCAAAAATCTCTCAAAAAAAAAAAAAAAAAAAAAAAAAAAGAAAGAAAGAAATACATCTTCTCCTTCCCACAATGGTTACCATTCTTGAATTTTAGCATGGCCATATGGCAGATATGATACTTTAGCACTAAGTTTGAGACCCTTACTTCTCTATAATAAACTTATTCTAATAGTGTTATTTGTTGTTTTGTTTTTAAACCAACCATGGCTTGCCTTTGGTTGGGTGAAGCTGATAAGTAGGCTTAGTTGAAAATCTTGGGAAGACCAGGAGGATATTTTGTTGATATTTGGAGGGAATGCTTTGACTGCTCTGAGGGTCAGACTGGGCAAACACTGACATGCATTCAATTTTTGATGTGGAAGGAACCCGAGCTATTAATTAGGCTGAAGCCATCAGGGGAGTATTTCACTAAGCTATTTGTTTCAGTACCTATATATACTTTTTAAAGAATTATTTTACTTAACTTTATTCATTTTAATTTGACCAGAGAGGGACAGAGTGAGAGAAGAGAGAGAGAGAGAGGGAAAGTGAGAAAGCAAGCCGCTAGGTCTGGACTTGAACCGTGGTCGGCCATGTGGGAGTCCAGTGCCTTTGACCACCATGCCGCCTGCCAGCCCCAGTACCTATAGTTTTATTGTCTGCCCAAATGTAACTGGAACAGATTATCATTATATTTATTTATTTATCTACTTATTTTTTTACTTTAGGTTTTTGCCATAGGGTGTGTGTGTTCACCAGAGGGAGACAAAGTGAGACAGAGACAGCTGGTTAGAGGGGAAGTGAGAGATCACTCACTTAGGAGGGATGGCCATGCTGCAGTCCCCTCTCCTCTGTTCTCCTCCTGTGACTTTGGGCAGACATGCATGCATGCTGGCGTGATTTTCAAGATACCAGCCCAGGACTCAAACCGTGGCCCATCACGTGGGAGTTGAGCACCTTAATCACCATGCCACCTGCTGGCCCTGGAGTAGATTATTTTGAAAGGATGTACAGTAATAAATAGCAAGGTCAGGAACTAAAACTAGACTAAGGAGCTGGCTCTATGGCCTGGTGTTTAAAGC
Organism: Tupaia tana; assembly: GCA_026018925.1. Lineage (NCBI taxonomy): Eukaryota > Metazoa > Chordata > Mammalia > Scandentia > Tupaiidae > Tupaia > Tupaia tana. The sequence continues at coordinate 33,276,507 of JAKSZU010000014.1, read as the reverse complement.
AGCCAGATCCCACATGGCCACGTGTGCAGTAGGAGTCCCAGATCCGGCAGCCTGAAAAACATGCCAGGCATACGTGTATGCACACCCAAGATCCCATAGGAAGCGAGAGATAGAGGAGGTGGGATTGCAGCGTGACCATGCCCCATGGGAGAGGGTGCTTTCTCCTCTCCCTCTCCTTCTTTTCCTGTCTTTTAGTTTTTCTTTGGCCAATGCACATACCCTCCAGCAAAAATAAAAAAAGACTACATGGGGCAAAAGTTCCTCTATGTACACATCCACTCAGGAGACCCCAGCAGGGGCCTGTGGTACAAAGCAAGTGGAGGAAGGAGGAAGAACAGGAAGAGAAGGGATCCTTGGGTGAGGAGAATTAGAGGGGCCTGTCACAGAACAGACTCTGTGATGCCGGGCCCTTAGCAAATGAAAGACATTTGTTGTATAGCATTAAAATAGGTGTTCTTTTTCTTCTTGAAAGAATTATTTTATTTAACTTTATTTACTTATTTATTTTAATTTGACCAGAGAGGCACAGAGTGAGGGGGGGGGAGTGAGAAAGCAAGCTACTGGGTCTGGGACTTGAAATGCTGTTGGCCATGTGGAAGTCCAGGATCCTTAACCACCACGCCACCCACCAGCCCCAAAACAGCTTTTCTTTCATTGCCACTGATGGACTCATCGTTCTTCACTGAGGTCAATTTTCTCTCTAAAGTAAACGATCTGTTTTTAAAATAGGCAGAGTCCCGACTCCTTATATCTGCTCTTAATTCAACAACTATATCTAACTATAGTCGAACAAGTCAGTTTCAAAAGAAATTAACGAGGAATAGTCATTATTTATTTATGCTCTGTAACAGTAGGTCTGCTAATGTTTCTGCTAATCACCAGAACTAAATAGATGTATCTTCATAAAGACGATCCTGAAGAATATATGCGTACAAAAGAGGAACGAATGGAAAATAAGTCTACCAGAGTGACGACAGGAAATAACGGCGAATGCATCACTGTCTCTGAGGCAATATTTACTTAAACTGCAAGGCACAGTAAAACTGTCAGAGCGAGTTCTGTTCGTGTTTTTCAATATTTAGATATTATATGATGCAATAATAATAGAAGTTGAATTTATAGAAGCTAAAAGTGATGCTAAAGAGTGAAAAGAATTAGTTTTCTACTCTTTCAAGCAGCATCTAGAAAGGTGCCTGATTTCTGTGAGCATTCTTTTTTTTAATTTCCTGTAGGGCACATGCCCTCACCAGAGAGAGAAATGAGAAATCACCCCTGAGGGGGCATGGCCACGCCACAATTCCTTCTCCATTTTCCTCCCGGGATCCCGGATATGCACGCACGCATGCGCAGCATGTCTTCCAAGACACTGTGTCCTGGGTCCAGGACTCCAACTGCACAGTTGGTCACGTGGGATCCAGCTGGCTTAACTACCACGGCACTGGCTGGCCCCTCCATAAGCCTTCTAGAGGTAGGCTCTTTCCACGGATGTTAAATGAATAGTAAGCTATACATTTTATAGTTTTTCTTACTACTTATTTTATGTATTATTATTATTATTATTATTATTATTATTTAATTCACCAGAGAGAGGAAAAATGAGAAAGCAAGTCATCAGGTCCAGGACTCGAACCATGGTTGACCCTGTGGGAGTCTAGCACCTTAACCACCATGCTGTCTGCTGGCTCCAAGGCTATACATTTTTTTGAAAAATAATTATTTAATTTAATTTAATTTATCCATTCATTTATTTTATCTTGACCAGAGAGAGAGAAAGTGAGAAAGCAAGCTGCCAGGTCCAGGACTTGAACCACGGTCAGCCACGTGGGAGTGTCCAGCACCTTAACCACCACGCCACCTGCTGGTCCCCAAGGCTATATATTTTTAAATGGTCATATTCACAGTAAAAAAAAAAAAAAAAAAAAAAAAAAAAAAAAAAAAGGTCAGAATGAAATCTGTTGGGTTCTTTTCTGGGTTGTAAAGAGGGTATTAAAGTAGGGTCCCATGAAATTCACGACCTGTATGTGGTATGCAGCAGCACTTAAAGTGGAGTGACTCTACCACTTTGTAAGGTGGGCAAGTTAACCCCTCAGCAGTAGAGTACTCAAAGTTCGGGACCAGCAGGTGACATCATGGTTACATCGCTGGACTCCCAAATAGTCAACTGCAGTTCAGTCCCAAATCTTGTGACATAAACTTATGCCAGGCATACATGCTTGCGTGCCCAAGGTCCCTAGAGGAGAATAGAGGACAAGGGATTGTGGCGTGGCCATCCCCCTGGGGAGTGATTTCTCGCTTTCTGTCTGTCTCTCTCTCTCTCTGGTGAGACCATACGCCCTACAGCAAAAATCTCTCTTAAAAAAAAAAAAAGTACTCAAAGTTCCTAAAATGAGTTCCTAGGACAGCCCAAAGTGTATTATGTGCTCACAATGGTGAGCTGTTATTATCATCAAGATACCCGTGTAGTGGTCAGCTTAGGAGAATGACAGTGCTGGGCAGTTTCCTGCGAATTCCCACTTCAGACAGCTACGACTTCCAGGATGGAGTAGCAGTGCCAGGCCTCACCTTGCCTCCTAACTAATACCCTCTGTCATGATGACGTTTCTCACAACCCTTCACATTCTAAAGAAGATTTGCAGGATGGCAGGTACCAACGTAGTGGCCACAATGGGGGCCAAAGGAGAGGCGATTTGCTAGCTCTGGCCTTCTTCCAGTGCTCTGTCCCCGGGCCACACTGGAGACTGGAGACTGGATTTTCAATGGTACCATAGTACTTAGATCCTATATCCAAAACGTCTCAGGGAGTGTGTAGTTACCTCTCTGTGGGAAGGCCATCTGTGCCCTGCCCACTGAGGTACGTGTCACCAATGTACAGAGCGATCCTGGAAAGCTCTCTCCATGCTGCCTGCCAGAATTACACATGCTCACACACATACGTACACACACGTGTACATGCATCAGAGAGAGAGAGAGTGTGTGTGCGTGTGTGTGTGTGTGTGTGTGTGTGTGTGATAGTCCTCTCTAGGACTATTAAATTAGTAATTTTCAGAGCCAGGGCCCAGAAACTTATTTTTAGACGTTCTCCAGGAACCCTCCGATGTGCAGCCCGCGCATTAGCAGGTGGCATGGTGGTCAGAACTCTGTTCGAAGGCGGTGATTCTCAGCAGCCCATCACGGCACGTTTGATCTGAGGAGTGCTAACGTTTATGCGGCTCTGCCACCGCGAGTTAAGGTGGGTTGGAGGTTATCCCCTCCATGAAGTCACTCCCTCACGTGCCTTCCCTAATGTTTTCTTGCACTGGGAGAAGAAAGTGACATTGCTAGCATATAAACCGGCATCCTAATCTCTGCGGAATCTGTCTTGAGTGAGTGCCCCGAAGAGCCGTTAATAAAGGTGGTTAAAATATTGCTTTACTTACCAGAAGAAGAAAATCAGAGGGCCGTTGCGTGTAGCAGTCACGACGGGGCACTGCTTGTGTGGTTTTGCTGCACACTCTGCATGGGGCTGGGCAGGACCCCACTCTTTCTAGGGTAGACTCGACAGTAGCTCTCCTGTGGGCCGCAAGGCCTCGCCTTTCGAGCGAGAACCTCTCCCTAGCGGGAGTTCACCCTCCTTGATGTTCAGCCTCTCTCCAAAGCTCTACACCTGGGTGGCTTCAGACCAGGACTTCCAGGAGAATGTAGAGTAGAGGCGTGAGACAACAGAACAAAGACTTCTTTAGTATCCAGCTTCCCTCTGCTTTCTACCCACCCCCTTGAACATACCCCATTAGTACCAATGACCCCTGATGCACTTGTTAGGTTATTAAATTAAAATAGAAATATCACAAAGAGGGATTAGCAGGTGGCATGGTGGTCAGAATGCTAGACTCCAACATGGCTGACTGTGGTTTGAGTCCTGGATCTGGCAGATTGCTTTCTTACCTTCTCTCTTTCTCTCTCTCTCTGGGCAAATTAAAAAATAATAATAAAGTCAAATAAATAAATCTTTAAAAATAATTATCACAAAGAGAAAGAGCCAATTACCTAAAAGCAGCTCATTTGTCCAATGTGGGGAAAACACCCAGGGACGGTGAAGTTTACGTGCCGGTAGCCGCCCTGACCAAATGAAACCTAACGTGCAGACATGTTATGCTTCGGCGTGGCCTCCACGCTTTACTCGACAACACGTGTTGGGCCAGGTAACTGGCACTGGGCCCTGTACACGCAACAGCTGAATTCCAGCAGCCTCTCAGCTGGGGGCTAACAGGGTTCAGGTCTTCCGACCTGTGAAGACCCGCGCTGCTCACCTTTCTCTGTCCTCTCCGCAGTTTCTGACTTGCAGAATACGCTTATCTGGTACATAGTCTGTAAAAACACGGAAACATGCACTGAGCTAAATGCAATTCATTTAAAATAGAATCGCACTCTATAAACCATACAAATAAAAAAAGGCAGAGAGCAAAGAGACACTTTGATGACTTCTGAAACTGACAATACGTGTTTTGTGCCACATCGCGGCAAAACTTAATTTGTTTATGCACGTATCCAAAATTATGACTTTTCTAGACTATTTTTTCACTTAACTGATGATCTTCACAAACTTCTGCTCAGGAATTTTTACTCAAGAACAGACACTACGACCTGAAAAGGCTACATCCAGAATTTACACCCATTACTATAACATTTGCAGAGTGTATTAAAATAATCAAACTGGTGTCAGCAGGTGGCGTGGTGGTTAAGAGTGCTGGACTCCCGCATGGCCGAATGCAATTCAAGTCCCAGATCTGGCCTGGCAGTTTCTGGCCCCCTCTCTCTTTCTCTCACTCACTCTGTCCCTCTCTGGTCAAATTAAAATAAGTAAATTTAAATAAAATAATTCTCTTTTTTCTGAGAGTTGTTTTTTGTTTGTTTGTTTTGTTTTGCTTTGTTTTGTTTTTTGCTATAGGGCGCGGGTGCTTGCCAGAAAGACAGAAAACGAGAAATCACCCCCCAGGGGCGATGGCCATGCCTCAATCCCTTCTCCTCCATTCTCCTCTCGGGATCTTGGACATGCACGCACACGCACCCTGTGTGAGTTTAAGCCACCAGGTCCGGGATTTGAACTGCAGTGGACTACATGGGAGTCCAGCGACATAGCCATTATGCCAACTGCTGGTCCCTAAATAAAATAATTCTTAAAAAAAAATTCTTAAAAAATCAAACCAACTAGTGGAAGAAAGAAAATGAAAGAGCTACTCCTGGATTTCTCATCTCCCCAGTGGTGTTAGTCCCTGATGGCTCAGGAGATAATTCTCATACAAATCTGAGCTACTCATTTATGTAAAGTCAGCTGATGGGGATCAGCAAGGCTATTTCCTTGATGCATATCGTAATTCTAAAGCAGAAGTGTAGATAACACTCATTTGTTCCTGAGTAGGTAGTCAGTTCTTAAAACATCCTGTAATCGGCTGCAGTTCAACTCCCGGACCCGGTGGTTTAAAACTCATGCTGGGTGCGTGTACGCATGCCCAAGATCCTGAGAGAATAGAGGAGAAGGAATTGCAGAGTGTGGCTATCCCCCTTGAGGGATGATTTCTCACTTTCTGTCTCTCTCTGTCTTTCTGGTGAGCTGAGCACTAAGCGCCCTGTACAAAAATCTAAAAAAATTAAAAATCTGCAAACTGCTTATCAGTATTTCTACAAATGCATGGAGTGGCTTACAAAGTGATCCTTTTATACATAAAAGCCCCAAACGCTCATGTAATTAGTGATCCCACAGTGGACAGCACGATAGCAGTGCAAAGCTTTGGCTGATTACATAACCCTTAAGTTGGTCGCCTGGAAAAAAGAAGGTGTTGTGTTGGTTACAAAATCAGCTTACTCTTTTTCTGCAGGTGTTGACCCTGTTGGGTGACAGCATAGTGTCAGAACGTAATTCACGGACAAGATTAATTACCAGTGGAAGAAGTCCCTTCACCTAAGATGCCAGACCTAGTCTAGATAAAGTCATTATCAAAAATTTCACACCTGCTATTCTGTTTTGATTCTAAACTTGAAGGGCAACTTTGCCTCTGGCTTCTGGATCATCACATTAAGTTAATCACTCCAACAATAAGAAAAAAGAATAATGCAAAGCAAAAAAGGACTCCCTGTGAATTAAGCACAGAGCCCCTGGCTACCCCGGAGAGAACCATGATATTGCAAGGTCCTTTCTTCCTAAAGAAGGATCATTTCCAATGGGGAGTGGATTTTAAAAAAGACTTACAGTTTTGTGAATAGGGAGACGATGTCCTGGGGAAGTGTAAAATGGAGATAGAAACAGTCTCCTAGGAGAAGTCTCTCTGGTCTCTTTAATAGCAGGGTATAAGGGGCCAGCAGGTGGCATGGTGGTTAAGGGTGCTGGACTCCCACATGGCCGACTGTGGTTCAAGTCCCGGACCTGGCGGCTTGCTTTCTCACTCTCCCTCCCCCACTCTGTCCCTCTCTGGGCAAATAAAAATAATAAATACATGAATAAAATAAATAAAATCCAATAAAATAATTCTTCAAAATAAAGAAATTTTAAAAAATAGCGTGGTATGTCAGAAGTAAGGAGGGGGAGCAAGCACTGATGATTCATTTCCAGACAAAATGTGTATTTCCCTCTTGAATGTTTGAAACGTTTCTACCTTCTACAATGTTTAATAAATCAATACATGTGCTTACATGGTTATAATAGAACCACTAAAAAAAGTTTAATCATTTTAATAATGTGATTCTTTTCACAGTGTGTCATTTGTATGTTAATTTTATAAAAGTTACAAGATGGAGAAAATGACAACTTGCTTTTAAATATTTTTCTGCCTTGTATCCAGAATTACAAAATCCATGAAGGGTCTGTGTTGTTCCTTCAGATATTTTGTACTAGTGACATTATCTATTCCACAGCCATTCTAGTGTCCTCCAAACCAATCTATTCTATATGCAAAGCTTCATCAGTTTTTCTCATTTTCCTTTGGTCACATCCTAAAGCATAATTCACTGGCCAGCTTTTTATTAAAAAGCGTTTTTATTTAACTTCATTTATTTATTTATTTACTTATTTTAATTTGAACAGAGAGGGACACAGCAAGAGAGAGACAGACAGAGACAGAGAAAAAGCAAGCTGCCAGGTCTGGGACTCAAACCATGGTTGGCCATATGGAAGTCCAGCATCCTTAATCACCATGCCACCTGCTGGCCCCAGTTGGCCACCTTTTTTAATACATAAGTATATGTCCCATACAGAATTGTTAAGGCAAAGAAAAAACTCATTTTTATTGAACTAAGAAATTCCCACTGACAGACAACAGAACAGCCAGTCAGGGTGATGTTCTGAAGTATGACTGTTAGACAAATACCCAGATCAAAGAGTTCAAGACCAGGAAAAGATTTATGCCTTTAAGTGACTGGTAGATAAGAGATTTTAGTCAGGAAAGCGAGCTTTGATAAGTGACTTGTGAGACTGTCAAAACATACTGTATTTGACTCATGACTACATGTAATATGCACACAATTACTGTGGATTAAAAAATGGACTAGAAATGTTACCTAGAATCTACTTATCCAGTTGGTTATTGTGATGGGGTACAGAAATATAGAGATGTGGGACCAGCAATTGGTATAATGTCTATGTCTCTGGACTCCCATGTAGTCGATCATGGTTTGAGTCCTGGACCCAGTGGCTTAAACTCACACTGGGCGGACGTGCATGTGTGCCCAAGATCCTGAGAGGAGAATGGAGAAGAAGAGATTGCGGTGTGGCCATCCCCCCTGGGGGGTTATTTTTCACTTTCTGTCTCTGTTTTTCTCTGTTTTTCTGGTGAGCTCATGTGCCCTAGAGGGAAACCTCTAAAAAAAAAAAAAAAAAAAAAAAAAAAAAGGAAAAAGGAAAAGAAATACAGATATGCAAACTCAGGCATCAAGTATCTCCTTCTCTTTTCTCCAACACCATTAGTATAATTTTTGGGTGATGCCACAAGATTTAATAACTAAGGTAGGAAATTCAACTGAAGTTGAAAATAACTCCTTTCAGACAATTTGGTAAAGGCTTAGAAAATGTGCTAATAGTGTCACATTTCAGAGAGTACTTTTTAAAAAAAATTATTTGTTTTAATTTTATTTATTATTATTATTTAATTTGACCAGAGAGAGACAGAGAAAGAGAAAGCGAGAAAGCAAGCCAGCAGGTCCAGGACTCGGACTTGCTGTGAGAGTCCAGCGCCTCAACCACCAGCTACCTGCTGGCCCCACACAGAGTACTTTCACATTTCATGTAATGCTCACTGCAATTCTATGCACTTTCAATGGTTACTAATATTTTAACACTTCTGTGAGTAAAATGAGTCAAAAGACTAATTCAAGCTCACACAGGTAGCAAGAATTGAGACATGAGCACAGTATCAAGCAATGGTTAGAAGTCGCCTTTATGATGATTCTTTATTCATGATGGAGAGCATTGTATGCACATGTAAGAGAGAGAAGCACCTTCCGCAGGGTCTGGTCATACCCTGGTCCCCTTCCTCTACTCCAGCCTGTCTGATTTTGGGCACTTCAATGTGTGCCTGGCGTGTTTCGGGTTTATCTGGTCAAAGATTCGAACCATCGTTGCCACAGGGGCTCCAACTTCTCTTGATTGGTGCACTACCCTGGTTACTAGGAAGCCAGCCCTAAAAACCCTACTCTGACGTCGGAAATAACATGGCTTCAACCCTTGGCTTGGCTTTGAGACCTTGCATGATACAACATGTTTACCCTTCAGCTTTCCCTTGTACAAAAAAGGGGAAATTAGAATGTATCTACTAGAGTTAATGAAAGGACTAGATACTAATGGTTGGAAAACCATACTGAGTCACGGTAAGTGATGAAATAGAAACTCTTATTTTGACCATAAGGCTGCAGTTCTATTGACCACTATATGGCTAATATAATCTGTGGGAGATGAGTTACCTGCGTTAAATCTGTGGGCCCTTAGAGCTCTGTTTGCTACCCTTCTCAGATTCAGAGTACTGACATTAAAAGTACTACACAAAGGGGCCATCAAGTGGCATGGTGGTTAAGGCGCTAGACTCTTAACAAGGCCAACTGTGGTTCGAGTCCCAGATCTGGGAGCTTGCTTTCTCACTTTCCTTCTCTTTCTCTCTCTCTCTGCTGAGCATGTGTACCCTATAGTACATTTAAAATAATAAATGATAAGCAAAATTAAGTAATTCTTTAAAAAAATAAGTGCTACATGAAAAATGGTAACATGTTGGGGACCAGCAGTTAGCGTAATGGCTATGTCGCTGGACTCCCATGTAGTCGACCGCGGTTCGCTTCCCGGACCCGGTGGCTTAAAACTCACGCCGGGCGCACATGAGTGTGTGCCCAAGATCCTGAGAGGAGAAGGGATTGCGGCGTGGCCATCCCCCCTGGGGGGTGATTTCTCGCTTTCTGTCTCTCTGTCTCTCTCTGTCTGTCCAGTGAGCGCACGTGCCCTACAGCACAAACCTCTCAAAAAAAAAAAAAAAAAAAAGGTAACATGCTTAAAGAAACCAAGACTTCAGTTTTTAAAAACCTAATAACTCTAGGGAGTATATCACAACATAATAGCTTTCACAATCCCTTTTGCAAGTTTCCAATTATTTCTCTTTTTTTGTAGAATTAATTTTATTATTATATTTTTAAAGAATTATTTTATTTAACTTTATTTATTTATGTTAATTTGACCAGAGAGGAACAGAGAGAGAGAGAGAGAAAGAGAGAAAGTGAGAAAGCAAGTCACCAGTTCTGAGACTTGAATCTCTGTCAGCCATGCAAGAATCCAGGGCTCTGCTGACCTCCTTATTATTATGTTTTAAATGCACCAGAGAGAGACAAAGTGAGAAAGGAAGTCTCCAGGTACAGGACTTTTTTTTTTTTTTTTTTTTTTTTTTTTGAGAGGTTTTTGCCGTAGGGCGCGTGTGCTCGCCAGACAGAGAGAGACAGAGAGACAGAAAGCGAGAAATCACCCCCCGGGGGGGATGGCCACTCCACAATCCTCCATTCTCCTCTCAGGATCTTGGGCACGCACGCACACACGCCCAGCGTGAGTTTTAAGCCACCGGGTCTGGGACGGGAACTGCGGTCGACTACGTGGGAGTCCAGCAACATAGCCATTACGCTAACTGCTGGTCCCTCTCTTTCTTTCTCCCTTCCTTTCTGTCTGTCTTTCTTTCTTTCTTTCTTTCTTTCTTTCTTTCTTTCTTTCTTTCTTTCTTTCTTTCTTTCTTTCTTCTTCCTTCCTTCCTTCCTTCCTTCCTTCCTTCCTTCCTTCCTTCCTTCCTTCCTCCTTCCTTTCTTCCTTCCTTCCTTCCTCCTTCCTTCCTTCCTTCCTTCCTTCCTTCCCTTCCTTCCTTCCTCCCTCCCCTCCCTTCCTCCCTCCCTTCCTCCCTCCTTCCTTCCTTCCTTCCTTCCTTCCTTCCTTCCTTCCTTCCTTCCTTCCTCTCTCTTCTCTTCCTTCCTTCCTTCCTTCTCTCTCTCTCTCTCTCCTTCCTTCCTTCTCTCTCTCTCTCCCTCCCTCCCTTCCTCCCTTTCTCTCTCTCCCTCCCTTCCTTCCTTCCTTCCTTTCTCTCTCCTTCCTTCTCTTCCTTCCTTCCTTCCTTCCTTTTTTCCTTCCTTCTTTCCTTCCTTCCTTCCTTCCTTCCTTCCTTCCTTCCTTCCTTCCTTCCTTCGTTCCTTCTGGTACTCAAATCATGATCTGTCATGTGGGAATCCAGCACCCTTAACCACCACGCCACCTGCTGGCCCCAATCATTTCTTTTTTTAAAAAAATATTTATTTAGATTTATTTTATTCATTCATTTATTTTAATTTGACCAGAGAGAGACACACACACATACACAGAAAGTGAGAAAGAAGCCACCAGGTCTGGGTCTTGAATCATGGTCAGCCATGTGGGAGTGTCCAGTGCCTTAACCATCATGTCACCTGCTGGTACCCCCCAATTACTTCTTGACACCTTTAAAATTGACTGTGATGGATGAAAATTAACCAAATAAAAGGCAGCTATAGGCTCTTCATCAAGTTATTTAAGGGCTTCTGTGGAAAGAATATTTTATCCATCTCATCATTTTCCCTTAATTTCTTACTCATGGCATACACACAAAATCCACCACATTTCTGGGCAAGCGACAGAGGGTGGCCCACTACCATGCTGAGCACAGTAGGAACTCACTGTACTTTCTTATTTTAAATGAGCAGATTTTCTTTGGATTTTTTTTGGGGGGGGACTCATATAGGCCATGAAAAGGGGGGGGGGGGGGGAGAAAGCATCTACTGTAACCAGTTCTGCCACTTCAGTCTATGAAGCATGAAACTACTGTCAGTGACAATAATCAAGACCTCTAAATGAATGAAAAGGCAATCCTCCTGGGTTGTAAAACAGAAGAGGCAAACTAGGCCACGCGGTTGTGTTTATAACGTTCAATGTTTTCTGAACATGCCTAAATGTACTAGTTAAGGATGTACTTTTATTTTCTAGATACAGCCTTTTTTGAGAAATTGAAGGTGTCTATGACTCCCAAATAGTTTTCCAAAAATATTAGGAACTCAGCATAGAAGCTTTCTACAGAGTCCTTACCTAAGTCCTCAGTCTTCAGTTGATGTTAATCATTTACTTTGGTCTTTAAAAGACTTTTCTTGGGACCAGCAGTTGGCGTAATGGTTATGTCACTAGACTCCCAGGTAGTCGACCACAGTTCGAGTCCTGGACCCAGTGGCTTAAACTCACTTCAGGCACATGTTCATGCATGCCCAAGATCCCGAGAGAATGAAGGAGAAGGGATTGCAGCACGGCCATCCCCCCTGGGGAGGGAGTGATTTCTCGCTATGTCTCTCTGTCTCTCTTCGTTTTTCTGGTGAGCACACACGCCCTATAGTTAAAAACCTCTCCAAAAAAAGAAAAAAAGACTTTTCCTCTGATTTGTCAATAATATTCACTTGAAAATGTAAAACTAAGAGTAGGTGAAACTTCTTTGACATACTTGGGGTCTCAGGAGACCACATAGCACCATTCTATTGAGATGACTCCAAATAATTTTCACATGAATGGCTAAAGTGCAGAAATGTATAATTTATTAGGACTTAAATAAATCACAGGGAGAGAGTGCTTTAAAGTTATTGGTAGACTCTTTAAAAAAAAAGTTTTAATTCTAAGAAATTAAATTCTATGTATGAAATCCTTCCTTATCTTTAATGTTTCAAAGCAAAATATGTCAATAATTGTTTAATGACAGTGTGTATGCTTTTGTAAGCATTCGAGGACAACAAAATAAGTTTTTGAAGAATTTTTTTTTTTTTTTTTATTTGCTATAGGTCACGTGTACTCACCAGAGACAGAGACAGAGAAAGAAAGGCTCTAGGTCAGGGACTCAGACTGTGGTTGATCACATGGGAGTCCAGCGCCTTAACCATTACACGACCTGCTGGCCCCGCAAAGTGTTTTTTGAACCACACGACACAATCCAATTTTATTTTTACGGGGAATGGTTTTCTGAAAACACGTTCTGTGTTACCAGTACAATGTTATAAGCATCCTCTTTTGTCTCAGCTTTTTTCCTGATGCAGTTATTCTACTGCAAATATTCCCAAAATCTACAAAATTTGCCAAGAACAAAAAACTTTCTGTCAAATTTATTAGAACATACCTACTAATGGGGCCTTCAGGTGGCTTTGTGGTTGAGGTGCTGGACTCACACAACCGACTGCAGTTAAGAGTCCCGAATCTGGCAGTTTGCTTTCTCACTTCTTTCTCTGGTGAGGGCACATGCCCTATAGCAAGTTTTAAAAAAATAACAATAAATAAATAATTCTTTAAAAAATTATTTATTATCATTAATTTGACCAGAGAGAGAGATAGAGAGTGAGAAAGCAAGCCACCAGGTCCAGGACTTAAATCACAAACAGCCATATGGGAGTCTAGCACCTTCACCATGCCACCTGCTGGCCTCAATATTGTCTGTCAAAAGAATAAAAACCTCCTTTCTGGGGCCAGCAGGTGGCATGGTGCTTAAGGTACTAGACTCCCACATGGCTGTCCATGGTTCAAGTCCCAGACCTGGTGGCTTGGTTTTTCACTTTCCCTTTCTCTCACTCTGTCCCACTCTGGTCAAATTTTAAAAATAATAATAAATAAAGTTAAAGAAAATAACTCTTAAAAACCGAATTTAAAAGTATTTTATTTACCTTTATTTAAAAAATAATAGTTAAATAAAATAACTCTTTTAAAAAAGTAATGTTTAGAAAACAAAGACCTCCCCTCTCCCAAAGCTGCTTAGTAGCTCTTTTGCTTTATATTCAGGTAATGACAATCACCACAGCAACTACTAGTCAATCAACATTTCCTCATAGCCACAAAGAGCAAAAAGGAGAACTTTGGAAGGACTTAGCAAGACATTACTAAGAAATTGAACATGTAAAACACAAAAACTCTAAAAACAGAACAATGACATGAATATAGGCTTTATTCAGAGAATAAATTCTTTTTAAAAAATCTATGGCATAAATGTAACTATAAATGAACTGTGCTATTCTCAGCATTTTCTGTCTAGGAAATTCAGTATACCATATGAAAACATCATAAACTTAAAGCATGTAAACTTATTTATGTACAATATGATTCTTTTAATGCCAGGGTTAAAAGGAAGAAGGCACCAGAAATATTGAAAAACACAAAGCAGCAAGGTAGAAATACTGTAAGATTATCATAATTCAGTTTGCCACAGAGAAAATATTTAAGATAAGATTGAAAATAAAATAAACATAGGCTATGATATAGCCAAATTATTGTGAAATATATCAAATTGGCTGGCTGTACATTGTGGAGGTCACAGAAAATTATTACTTCCAAGTGTTTCCCCACAAATTAGCATAATAAACACTGTTCTCTAGGTTTCCAATATGCTACCTAAAAACACGGTGTTACTCCCCAAGGGAGTCTGGTTCCAATCTGAGGCAGATGAGAGAGAGAACCAGCATGGCAGTGTTTGACAGACACTAATAAAAAAGACCAGTGACATTCTACAGACTTGCAATATTTCATTTTATTAGAAGGAGTAGAGCATGGAGGTTAAGAATGAGTTTGAAAGTCAGACCCATGTGCCAGTTTGGTCCCACTACAGGCTGCATGACCTCACCGAAGCCAGTTAATCCCTCCTTAACTCACTTTCCAAAACTGGAGGAAGACACAAGAGCACCTTCCTCAGAAGGCTAATGACTCAGGGACCAGCAGTTGGTGTAATGGCTATGTCGCTGGACTCCCATGTAGTCGACCGCGGTTCACGTGCCGGACCCGGTGGCTTAAACTCACGCCGGGCGCATGTGTGTGCATGCCCAAGATCCCGAGAGGAGAATGGAGGAGAAGGGATTGCGGCATGGCCATCCCCCGGGGGGGGGGGGGGGTGATTTCTTGCTTTGTCTCTCTGTCTCTTTCTGTCTGTCTGGCGAGTGTACGCACCCTATAGCCAAAAAAAAAAAAAAAAAAAAAAAAAAAAGGCGGCTAATGACCCATTAATTACCTGGGTTACAGTCAATATATGCCAGCTACTCGTTTTAAGTAACTTTAAAATTATAAACCAGGGAACCAGCAGTTAGCATAATGGTTATGTTGCTGAACTCCCATGTGGCCAACTGTGGTTTGAGTCCTGGACCTGGTGGCTTAAACTCATGCTGGGCACGTGTGCATGCGTGCCCAAGATCCTGAGAGAAGAAAGAAGGGATTGCGGTGTGGCCATCCCCCCGGGGGGGGGGGGGGGTGATTGCTCGCTTTCTGTCTCTCTGTGTCTTTCTGGAGAGCACACACGCCCTATATCAAAAACCTCTCCAAAAAAAAAAATTATATAAAATATATATATATATATATATATATATATATATATATATATGTGTGTGTGTGTGTGTGTATATATATATATATATAAAATATATACATACACACACACATACATACATATATATATATATAAACCAGTTTAATAGAAAATACTTCCTTGGAGCCATGGTACTATAGAAAAGTCAGCTTTCATTGCTTAAAGTATCCTACAAGAAAAGTGCATGGACAATAGGGGAGAGACTCTGGCATGTACAGGTAAATTGCATTTCCATGATTAGGGCTGATTTCATGACTTTACAGACTTAATGGTTGTTTTTGTTTGTTTTGTGGTTTTGAAGATATTGCAACATTCCCATGTGGCCCCCCATCTTTTTTTCTGACATTTTAAAAACTCAAAAAGCTCAGACATGTAAAGAGACAAATATTATCTGGAGAGCCATGACAAATTTTTGCATAGAAAAACACGTCATGACTTTCCCAAAAGCCTAACAGCACCTTGTCTAAAATTTTTAAAAGAGGCAAATAAAGTTAATTGTTCCATATATATTTTATATTTTTATAATTATACACACACACAGACACACACACACACAGAATGTATGTTTATCTTTTTCTTATTTTTCAAAAAAATTACAGGGGTTATGTGCTCAAAAAGGGTGAAATTCAATAGCAGCACAATGTCCAAATATGTACTTTTCCCCACAGATACCAAAAGTATTTTTTTGTTGTTGTTTCTGTCTTGAGAATTTTTTTTCTATAGGGCACATGCACTCACCAGAGAAAGAGACAGAGAGAGACAGAAAATGAGAAATCACCTCCAGGAGGGATGGCCACACTGCAATCCCTTCTCCATTCTCCTCTCGGGATTTTGGGCGTGCATACACACATGCCTGGTGTTAAGTTTCGAGCCACCGGGTCTGGGATTTGAACCACAGTCGACCACAAGGGAGTCCAGCACCTTAACCAGTATGCCACCTGTCGGCTCCCCAAAACTGGTTTTGAATGATTGATAGTAATTATCTCTAAGTGCAAAATTCAATTCAAAGCTAAATAATCCTGTACTAATTTATAGACCCTGGGTCCTTGTATGGACTTTACAAGCAACTCTTTATATTTCTGCAGTGACTTGAATAGCGTAAAATGTAGGAGTATTTCATTCCCTTCTCAGGACTGACACTGACAAAAATATAAAACTGTAAACAAGTTTTAAAAGTCACTCAGAAGTTGTCTGTTTTAAAAATTGCAAAGTATAAAATGCCCTTCATATTCAAGAGAGAACATCAGGTAATTATAATAGTTAAGAAGCTGACTCATACATTATTTTCACCTTTTAGACTAAAGATTAACTTCAGACCTCAGACTAGTTTTCCAAGCAAAATAAACACAGAAGATACAAGTGTATCATGTTATACTCAAAATACTGGGTGGTTGTTCAAAGTCATGACTTTTCCATAGAGAAATACATCATGATTTTCTCAACAACCTAACAGTATTGACAATGTCATACCGAGGAAGACAGTGATTTCAAAATAAATCTGGGGCCAGCAGGTGGCGTGGTGATTAAGACGCTGGACACTCTCACATGGCTGACCACAGTTAAGAGTTCCAGACCTGGTGGCTTGCTTTCTCACTACCCCCTACCACGTGTCTCTTTAGTCAAAATAAATTAATGAATAAATATTAAGTAATTCTTTAAAAAAAAAATACAATCTGGGAACCAGCAGTTGGCATAACGGCTATGTCACTGGACTCCCACGTAGTCGACCGCAGTTCGCGTCCCGGACCCGGTGGCTTAAAACTCACTCTGGGCGCGTGTGCGTGCGTGCCCAAGATCCCGAGAGGAGAATGGAGGAGAAGGGATTGCAGCGTGACCATCCCCCCTCAGGGGTGATTTCTTGCTTTCTCTCTCTATGTCTCTCTCTGTCTGGCGAACGCACGCACCCTATGGCAAAAACCTCTCCAAAAAAAAAAAAAAAAAAAAATACAATCTACCCTGCAACTCAGTAGGTTAGCTTTCTAAACTGCAATTTTGAAAGCCAAATAGAGGGTCTTGACATGAAACTTTTAACTAATGGAATAAAAATATTGGTTTCATACTGGATAGTAAGTATTGTTTTGTAAACTTGTTTGGTGTGTGTGTATGTATATTGGGTTGTAATACAAAACGTCTGTGAGCTGCTGTTAAAAAAAAGGTTCAGGACCAGCAGTTAGCGTAATGGCTATGTCGCTGGACTCCCACGTAGTCGACCGCAGTTCGAGTCCCGGACCCGGTGGCTTAAACTCATACTGGGTGCGTGTGCGTGCGTGCCCAAGATCCTGAGAGGAGAATGGAAGAGAAGGGATTGAGGCATGGCCATCCCCCTGGGGGGTGATTTCTCGCTTTCTATATCTCTGTCTCTCTCTGTCTTTCTGGCGAACGCACGTGCCCTATAGCAAAAACCTCCCACAAAAAATAAATAAATAAATAAAGGTTCAGTCACTGCTCTAAGGCTAAATTCTGCCTTTTAGAGCACGCTACAGACTCTGCATATAAAAACTTGAATTTTATAGTAAAAAAACTAAGCCTTTTGTTGAAGGGTGGTTCAAGATTAGAATTCAAGTGCTCGCTTCGGCAGCACATATACTAAAATTGGAACGATAGAGAAGATTAGCATGGCCCCTGCGCAAGGATGACACGAAAATTCGTGAAGCGTTCCATATTTTTAAGATTATGATGATAATAAAAAAAATTTTTTAAAGATTAGAATTCAATAATTTAGGTAGGAATATGTTTACATAGATAAAACAGGCAGTATTTGGTCTAAGAACTCAAAATCAACATGTGAACGGCCTCCATACTGAAGTCAAATCCGCACACAGAAATAACTTTAATTTGCTAAGGTCTGTGTTAGCCTTTACTATCTAATTTAATTTAAAATTGGGAGAAAGGGCCAGCCAGGTGGCATGGTAGTTAAGATAGCTGGATCCCACATGGCTGACAACACACTTTGAGTCCCAGACCCAGCAGCTTGAAAAACATGCCAGGCATATGTACATGCCCACAATCCCAGAAGGAGAATGGAAAAGCGATGTGGTGTAGTCATCCCCCTTGAGGATGCTTTCTCACTTTCCCTCTCTCTCTGGCAAGCTCAGGCACCTTGTAGCAATTTTTAAAAAAAAACTGGGAGAAATGTCAATCTCTCTCAATAATAGCTATCTGGGGGAAAACTAAGAAGAAATGAATTACATAGACTTTAGAAAACTAATCATAGGATTCACCTTTATAAGGTTTTTACAAAATAGTGTTAAGAACTTAATCAGCAGAAGCATGCTAAGTGATTAAAAGGCTTGTTCTACCCCTACTCTCCAACAAGAACTGAATTTTTAAGAAGTAACAATTTTTAGGACCAGCAGATGGCATAATGGCTACGTCACTTAACTCCTATGTAGTCGACCACAGCTCAAGTCTCGGGTCCGGTAGCTTAAACTCACACTGGGCGCATGTGCGTGCGTGCCCTAGATCCTGAGAGGAGAATGGAGGAGATGGAATTGCGGTGTGGCCATCCCCCCCCCCCCCCCCCGGGGGGATTTTTCGCTTTCTCTCTTTCTGGTGAGCGCACCTGCCCTGAATCAAAAACCTCTCCAAAAATAAATAACAATTTTGAACAATCAAGTACAAAATCATAGCCCTTAAATATGATTCTAAGAACTAATGGATCCCTATATCAAAATTAAGTGCTTTGGAAACCTAAGTGCTGTGAGGAACACAGGTTTATTTTCATTCAAAATGAGCTAACAGGCTATTAAAGCCTTCTTCCCTTGCTCTTTCATAAGGGGAAGGATAAACATTGCTGCTAATTTTACTTTTATTTATTGAATTATCATGCTTATTTTTAATTGCCAGAGGACATGTGCACTTGTCAGAGAGAGAGAGGGAGAAAGCACCCCACAATGAAGTGTAATCATGCTGCCATCCCATCTCCTCCATTTTTTGATCTTGTCAGATTTTGGGCACACATGCACATGTGCCAGGCATGTTTTCAAACTGCTGGGGTCAAGCTTCAAACTGCAGCCAGCCTTGCAGGGTCCAGATCCTTTAACCTCTAGGCTATAGGACTGGCCTTTATTGTGCTTACTTAACGTCCACCAGGACTACCGCCATCACAAAAAAATTGTTTGCACAAGTCTTAGATGCAAACTACAAATACCTTGTAAATCATCATCAAGCACTGTTCTGACCTGAATTTCACCTGCATTAAATCGCCTATCTCAGAATGCTGAAATGGTTTAGTTAAACCTAAGGTCGACTGAAAAACAGATAAAACAAATGATATATGATCCTGTTGAAAGGAGATCTCTTGGTAATAAAATCAACTTGGTAATAAAAACAACTAGGCATTTAGATAGGTGACCCCTAACACATGCAATAACAGTAGATTTTTTTAAAAAGAGATTTTTGCTATACAGAGACAGAAAGCAAGAAATCACCCCCCCCCCCCCCCCCGGGGGATAGCCATGCTGCAACCCCTTCTCCATTCTCTTCTCAGGATCTTGAGCATGCAAGCACAAGTGCCTGGCATGAGTTTTAAGCCGCCAGATCCGGGGCTTGAACTGTAGTTGACTGTGGAGTCCAGCGACGTAAACTTTACGTCATTTGCTGGTCCTTATTATTATTATTATTTTAAATTGGATGGCCCCATAAGGAGACCTTTGAGATTGAAAATGAGTAAGTCTGCCCTGCCAGATGATGTTGGCCCACTTGGTCTAAAGAAACCCTGACGCCCTCAAACTATAAAATTGCTCCTGGAAAACACCGGGGAAAATCTGGGAGACATTGGGGTAGGGAAAAACTTCTTAAATAAGACTCCCAACGCACAGTCTATGATCCCTAAAATAGACAAGTGGGATTACATCAGACTAAGAAGTTTCTGCATGGCAAAAGACACAGTGATTAGTGTGAACAGACAGCCCTCAGAATGGGAAAATATTTTTGTAAACTATGCATCAGACAAGGGACTGATAACCAGAATTCACAAGGAACTCAAGCAGCTGTTCCAGAAAAAAGACAATCAATCCTATTAAAAGATGGAGAATGAGTTGAAAAAACCACTCTAAAGATGACATACGAATAGCTAAAAGGCATATGAAAAAATGCTCAACATCCCTCATTGTAAGAGAAATGCAGATCAAAACAACGAGATATCACCTAACCCCAGTCAGAATGTCTAAGATTAAAAAAACAAAAAATGATTAAGTGCTGGAGGGGGTGTGGTGAAAAGGGAACTCTCTTACACTGCTGGTGGGATTGTAAATTGGTCCAACCACTGTGGAGAACAATTTGGAGAATCCTCCAAAATCTACAAATAGAACTACCATATGATCCAACAATCCCACTCCTTGGTATCTACCTGAAGGACAGAACAATACTTAATCAAAAAAGTGCTTGCACATCGATGTTTATTGCGGCACTTTTCACGATTGCTAAGTCATGGAAACAATCTAAATGCCCATGAACTGATGAATGGTGAGAAAAACTGTGGCACATATACTCAATGGAATACTATTCATCCATAAAAAACAGCAAAACCCTGGCTTTTGAAAGGAAGTGGATGAATATGGAAGACTTACTGCTGAGTGAAGCAAGCCATGCTATGAAGGAGAGGCATTGTATGCCCCCACTTAATATATACCGAGTGTCTGCACTCTAAATATATATATATAAATATATATTATATATATATTTATATATATATATTTGAAAACATACTGCTTCTGTTGTTATAGTTATAAAATTATACAAAATTATAAGACATATTTTGAACATTATCTTTAAAATTCAATATTTTGAAATTTTGAAAGTTGTTTGTAAACTGTCAAGAATTATGGAGTATGAGCTAAAATTTTTTGCTATGTAAAGTAAATGTTTGTGGAAAAATGTAAAAATAAATAAATGAAAGAAAAAAAATATAAAAAAAAAAAAGAAACTCTGACGCTTTCATCCAATACTGCATGTGCTGACATGCCCAATCATATCTGTGTATACTGTAACATAACTAGATCCAGAGAAGATAGTATCCTGGGGCTCATTATTCAAAGTCCACCCTTGGCTTTAGCATGATTTATCTCAAAATCAGTAAAAGCATCAAACAAAACCAGTAATTTGTTAATGAGAGTTCCACTTTAGTATAACGTTTGACTTGTTACTGTTAGAAATAACTATGTTTGGAATTATGCCTGCCCCAATAAATATATACAGCTTCAGTTATGATATATTCAAAACAAATGGCCATGGGGCAACCAGCAGGAGGAGTAGTGGTTAAGCACTGGACAGTCCCGCATGGCCGACCATAGTTCAAGTCCTGGACCTGGTGGCTTGCTTTCTCACTTTCTCTAACTCCCTGTGTCTCTCTCTGGTCAAATTAAAATAAATGAATGAATAAATTTAAAAAATATTTTTTAAATGGTCACACCCAGCTTGCTATTTACATAATTCAGAAAACACAAACAAAATTTCTCTAATCGTTAAAAAGAAAACTCCAAAAAGATCATAGGAAATGGTGAATTAAATTATGTGCTTATTTTGGTGCAAAAATTTTTGAAATCCATCCCTAGTTTTTGTGTAATATACATTTTCCATGAACTTTCTGAAGATCCTTCACATTTGAAAAGGATGAAAACAAAATTTACTCTCATTCTTTAGCGTTTTCCCATATAATAATAAATTAACAAATATATCCAAAGAAATTACCCTTCCTAGATGATGCGTGGTCATTTGAAGAGGAATTTGAAAACAGCAGTTTTTTAGAGGCCAGCAGGTGATGTGGAAGTTGAGGCACTGGATCCCACATGTTGGCTGTGCAGTTGAAGTCCCAGATCTGGTGGCTTGAAAATCATGCCGGATGTGTGGGTGTGTGCATGCCCCAAATCCCGATAGGTGACTGGAAGAGGGCTTATGGCATGGCCATCTCCTCCAGGGGATGATTAGTCACTTGCTCTTTTTGTCTCTCTCAGGCAAACATCCTATAGCAAAAACTAGCCCCCCAAAAAGCATTTTTTTTTAATGAGAAAACAGGAGACTATGTGATGTACTTCCATTCTTTCCATGACCACTCAGTCCTTCATGTGTAAGATCACTGCCCTTTCCTGTTATTCTTTACAAATCTTCTTCACATTTAGAACTGATATACTTTTTTTTCTTTTGCTATGGGGCACATGTACTTGCTGGAGGGACAGAGAGAGGGAAACTGAGAAAACACCCACTGGGTGGATGGCCATGCCATAATCCCTTCTACTCCATTCTCCTCTTAGGATTTTGGGCTGGCACGCACACATGTCCAGTGTTTTTTTCACGCAGGCAGGTCCGGGACTTGAACTGCAGTCAGCCATTTAGGATCCACCGCACCACCTGCTAACCCTTAGATCTGATGTACCTTTAAGTTTCCTCTTCTAAGTGTTCTTTCCCTTCTCCCTGTTCAACTTAATGTCCTCAAGGTAATACCAGAATAATTGTGCTTTATATGTAGGATACCAAGATCCATCCAGGAACAAAAAAAAATAGGGCCATTAAAAGTTACAAGTAGCACTTTAACACCCTTTTCTCTCATTCTCCAGATTACTCTATTGAGGGATTTATTCTACTGAATATTTTATAGCCAGTGACTCTGAACCCAACTTCATACTGAGTGACATTCTCATGTACATGAACCCAACATAAAACACACATGCATATCCACACTCAACTCTTACAAGCAAGCATACACACACATTTTCTTTCTTTCCAGAACAAGCCAGAATTACAGCTCTTTTGGTGATTGTAATAATTTTTGGAATGGTTCATAAATTTTCCAAATTCTTTTAAATTTGTAATACTTTCATCTTTTTTCTTTTCTTTTTTTTTCCAATTGTGAACCATTCCATATTGCATCTTTATTGCAAAAGTCAACATGCGTCTTAGAAATTCAGATTGTAATCAATAAAACAAACAATACATATATGAATTTAAATGTATAAACAGTTAGAAATTCAACAATATCTCCTATTATACTATTACACAAGTTCACAATTTTGTAAAAACTATAATACAGGCATACTATACATCAAGAGGAACCACTATTCCTTTTCACATCATTTTTTTCCTTCTTTTTTGAAATAATGATCCATTGCCATGGACCGTTCTCACCTTAATAGGACTCTTTTCCAATTTATCATCTTAACTGGTGACAATATTTTCCCAATGTTACATGACGAAACTGAAGGAGATTTTGCATTCCTGGAGATTACCTGTTTAAGCATGGGCAGTAATCCACTAATAAATCAAGCTGACCTCACCAGCCTGGTGGCTGTTATTGCTGACCAGCTACTTAGAGATGTCATACACATTACGAACAAACGAATTTGTCTCAGAGACTATGTTATTTCTGAAAATGAAGATGCCAATAAAACAAATCACAGTAATTATTCACTTTTAAGAGAGATTCTAACAGTTGGGGATTTGAAGGTAGGGGTAAAAAAAAAAAATCCCAGAGTGAAGAACGATATATATATATATATATACACATACATATATATATGTGTATATATATATATATATATATATACACACACACATATGTGTATATATATACATATATATATATACACACTCACCTATTTTATGAAACCTTAAGCTTTCTAATACTATAATTAACTCATATTTTTAATTCATTTTTGATAATCAAGCATGTTTTAGAATTCTGAGAAAGGGAACTTTTAAAGTCTTTTAGTCCTATTTAAGGTATACTGAAAACCAAGTTTTATACAAAGGCCTTCAAACCTTAGTCAAAAACCTATCTGCTCTTCACTTTTACACTCTTCTCTTACATCTGCCTACCCCTAATAATTAAAAAGTCAAACAAATCCTCAATTTGTCAATTTGAGGTTAAAAAAATCATATGAAAAGGAATCTCATTCTGCTAAACTGTCAGTCTACTGAAAATTTTCTTACAGCTCCATTAATTTACTGTAATTTTCAGTTCCCAAATACAAAAATACAACAATTCTTATTGAAATCTATACGCTGGTAGTTTTAGTACACAAAAGAAAAAAAACCCAAACAAACTATTTACAAAATTATACAGTTTAAGAAAAAACTTTGTACAAAAAATATATAAATCCTTTGTTCCCTCTATCACGTTTAAACTGTCAGGACTCAAAATATTCACCACAATGAATCTTTCAAAATATATACTGACTGAGCCACAGACATCAAGAAAATTTCATTAGAGATGATGGAGGAGTAAGGAGCAAGATTGCTTATTCTAGGTACCCAGTTCTAATGTTTTCCTTCTTTTATAAGCTTATTTTAGCTTCAGTGTTATAAGAAATATAATAACCTAAAAGAGGGAGTCCTTATGATTATGAAGGGAAAATTACATCAACTTAGAAAATGGTCCTGGTTTGACACATCATTCCAGGAAAATATGTAGACGAGAAAGATGATCAGAACTTGGAATTTAACTTCTGGTAGCTAAGTGAATCTGGAATCCTGATGGTTTTAAGTTTCTTAGTGAATAGTTTCTATTTTAAGAAACTGTCTTTACCTCAGGAAATAAAATCCTTGGAATAATGATCACTAAGAACCTTCTGAACCCAACAGGAAGTTTCAAATTTTCACACCACACATATATAAAAACATGGATGTGCATATCCTTAAAAAAGTGACATCCTATGTACATGAATCATTTTATTTCCCCAGGGGTCAGTACAGTGTAGTGTTGCTCCTCTGCTTTTCCATCTAACATTGAGAACACAAGGACATAAATTTACATATATATTTACTTAACAGATACTCTATTCTATACAGTGTACAGTAAAAATGCACACAGTAAAGTAAACTGTCTACTGAAGGATGCATATGTTCATGGATAGCAACAAGCTACAAAATTATGAAAATATAAGGTCATCTGATCAAAGTCAAGTTATGACTCCCATTTATTAGCATACCCAACCCCTTAACCCATCCCTATTCCCACCCCATCCTACCCCCAGTCACCTCACCACCATGGTTTAAATTTAGAAAAAAGAATTTCACACCTTTTTAAACCCTTCTGTGTAACTATAACTAACCTCAAGTTTTAAAAGAGGGAAGAGAAAAAAAGCTGGTGATTCTCTCCCCACCAATATCTATTATTCTCATCAAAACATCACTTATTTATCAAGATGCTAGTTTAAAGTTTTTATTAAGAACAGATTGTTGGTGGCCTAAATGAATCACTTATCTCAATAATGGGTAAGTCAGGTCTTTAAATAAAAAGACAAGAGGAAAAAAAGTGGAACAAAAAAGGGGCAACAGGTGAAAGTCTTCCACATTTTGAGAGTATTTGGGGGGGGGGGGGAAGGACCAACTGAACCAATGCTCACGAAGTACCAAAGCAAACCAAGGATCAATAGCAGGAAAAGCCCAGGAGATATATGATGAGAGAATGGAAATAACACAGAGCTAGCTTATAGTATTTAAGAACACAGAATTGCTGTGATTTCACTGAAATAGTACTACTATTACATAAAAACGCTGAAAAAATGTTTAGATTGAATAAAAATTAGGCTCTTCCACACAAAACAAAACAAAACAAAAACAAAAACAAAACAAAACAAAAAACACACTAAAATAAATCTACTTATCTTCCAAGACAATTCTTGAAAGCAAAAGGGTATTTTAATTACAAATATCTCCTATTGTCTGACGACCCATCCATAATAGCTGAGAGTTAAGAGATTCCAGGTGATTTAGACATTTAATGAAATTTTTATCAGCAGATTATAATCCAAAATAAAATTTCTGAACACCCTGTCATTTACATCATAATCCAACACCAATAGCAACAAAAACAGATGGTGTGGAAATAAGGCTCTAGAGATAATCCATATCATTCCCGTGGATCTTCACAACTATGTAAAAGTCACTAGGCCTTTGGTGCTTTAATATCATGTACAGTTATGAGATGTGTTTAAATAGCAAACTTGCTGTCCTTAAACCTACTGTGTTGAAAAGAAAAATAAAAAAATTTTTTGGCTCATTGACTTCTTTAAATAATTTTAAAAAGTTGTTCTTCTAAACAATATTCCTAAAAATTATACAGCTTGCATCAGGTTTCATCTTCGCCATGAACGAGACTCATATTCATCTTCATCTTCATCATCATCATCATGTAGAAACAAATCTGAAGTTTCTGTTTCCTGAAAGAAAGAGAGGGTAAAATCTGCTTATTGGTATAAGAACATTAAGTAAAATACTTTTTAGGTGAAAGGACAGATAGACTAGTATACAAAGCCCAGTCTGAAATGATAAGTGGTGCAGAGTACCTTTCAGGGCAAAAAAATTCAAACCACTTTTTTAAATGGAAACAAACTATTCTTCCCTGTTAAACTTGCTAATTTCTATTCCAATATAATCAAAAAAATAAAGTTAATAATGTGTGGACATTCAGTAGGGGAAATAAAAGAAAAAGTATCTATGAGATATGTTTCTGACAAATTAATTAGAATGACATTTATTCAATTTAAAAATGAGAGGAAAAACAAAGACCACTTAAACTCCTAAATCCAAAAACACACAAACAACCTCCCCCTCATCTTTCCTTTTAAATTCACCCAATTATTTGTGAGGTATGAATATGCTAACTTTTCTATGACACTAACATTCCCAATTTCATATAAAAATCTAAAATCTTACACAAAGTGGAAGTATCTACAAACATTACCAGACTACCAACACTTTATTTTTCTTTAATATAGGGAACATTTCAGTTTTTATTATATAAGGTTATCTATATAGGCAGAAGACACTTGATCAATTGCAAATTCTAGGCATCTTTTAAAACCAAGATTATAACAAATCAGGAAAAATCTACAATGTAGGCGAAGGGCTCACTCTAACAAAGTAAAAAACTCTTTTTCCTACACCAAATCAAAATAACCCCTAAAAGAGTGTTTCGTATCTCTGTATCTGCTCTAAACACTGGTTCTACATAAGTACATGCAAGGGGAGAAATATCCATTACTTATTTTTTTGTTTACTCTATTTAGTGTCAACAAAAATATATAATTGGGAAGTGATCTAATTTGACTCTTATTTTCAATCATTAAATTTACCTCTTCCTTGGCTTCTTCTTCCTCAGTCTCAGTGGATATAGACGGTACCTTGGGCTTGTGCCATGATATTTGTAGCCGACGGTCTTTAAATTTTGACCCTTGGTTTGCAGCCTAAAATATATTTTGGAAGAACACATAAGTTTGCACTCAAATTTACTAATAATTTCTTTAAATTCTGTGCTATTTAAAACATTCAATAATGTGGGGGGAAACTGACTAAGGTGGATCTATAAGTAATCTCCAATGAGGGCAAGAAAATAATAAAGATCCTTTTCGTTGGAGCAACTACATGTTCTGGCTTCCTAGAGCAGTGTAGTTTCTACACAAGTCAGGTAAATTTTAACATCTGCTTTGGCTGGGGTAATATATAGCCATTCTATTTACAAAAGTAATGATGAGGACATTGAGTACTCTTCTTTTTTTTTTTTTAACTATTATTCAATTTTATTCATCATCATTTTTTTTTCCTTATTTAATCAGAGACAGAGAGAGAGAAAGAGAAAGTGAAAAAGCAAGCTTCCAGGTCCAGGACTTGAACTTTGGTCGATCATGTGGGAGTCTAGTGCTCCAACCACCAAGCTACCTGCTGGCCCCAATACACTTTTCTTAATACAATCATTGACCTTTAGCTTTGGTATCTACACATTTAGATGTCGAACCTTTAAATATATAATTTATTTTTTTTCTTTTTTGGAGAGGTTTTTGCTATAGAGCACGTGCGCTCGCCAGACAGAGAGAGAGAGACAGAGAGACAGAAAGCAGGAAATCACCCCCCAGGGGGGATGGCCACGCCACAATCCCTTCTCCTCCATTCTCCTCCCGGGATCTTGGGCACGCACGCACACGCGCCTGGCGTGAGTTTAAGCCACCGGGTCCGGGATACGAACCACGGTCGACTACGTGGGAGTCCAGCGACATAGCCATTACGCTAACTGCTGGTCCCTAAATATATAATTTTTAAATAAGAGAATCATCCTGTGTCTGTTCATCTCACCACATCTCCTAGCCCCACTTCTATTTGGTAACGTTCTCTCCACTTCCTCTTCTGAAATGCTGCACAAGTGATGCACACTCCCCACTTACCTATGCATTCAATAAATGTTAAGACTTCCTATCCTAAATCAAGGTCAAAAAGTTGTTTCAAATATGTTTATTGGTACTATTTTCTAAGCTTCTTTTTCTCCCCCAGCAAGTTTCAATAATAGAAAGTAAAAGTTTAATTTCAGACAACGTGACAGGCACAAAAGAATAGGAATCCAACTCTTCATGAAAACAAGAGCTTAGGGATCCCTATAGGTTTTCCTATCTTGGGTGGTGAATTGTAGAATACTCTCTTACTGGGTGAAGTCCAAAAACATAATAGCTGGAGTTCTTTATTATTTGGGGTTTCACTCTAGTTTATCTAAAAAAAAATTCATGATAAACCTCATGAAGCACTGCCAAATGTTTACACAGAACAGGTGGAGCATGCGTTAGGCCAGACCCGTATCAACTCAATTTCTGTCTGCACAGTATCATCCTATGATCTAAGAAAAGCACTCCTATCAGTGCTTGTGGGGTTGAATGCTTATAACCTAACACAAAATATTGTGACTGAGGACACAAACCAACTGATATATCAAAATGGCCCTATCCAAATACATATTTACCATCCCTTAAAAACCAGGTGATATGTATGAGATATCTTTTGTTCTTACTCTATTTTTCAATGGACGGTCCAATTATAGAGAGGCTTTCATTATTTTTTGTTCATTATATGCATACTTAAATTTTAAATATATTACTTTTAGAAAAGAGAAGCAATTAACATTTTTAGTTTAAAATAAATTTATTTATCTATCTATCTGTTATAATTTTTGAGCTGCCAGGTCCAGGACCCGAACCATGGTCAACCAAGTGGGAATCCAGTGCCTTAACCACCATACCATCTGCTGGTCCCAAAATTTCAATTTTAAATAAACAACTGCCCATCAAAGATGGTAGCAATTCTTTATTCCAATAGGAATTTTAAGGTATTAAGTGTATTATTGCATATGATGGAAGAACTAGGAATCAATTTGAATGCTCAATCTGGGACTAAAAATAAATAATTCCCACTATTTAACTTATAACAACCAGTAAGATTAGTAATTAGAATAAAGATGTATTCTGACTATACCAACTCGGGAACTCTCACATAGGACTGTGATAATCTAAACTGATTCTAGAGCCACCAGGTAGCGTGGTGGTCAAGGCACTGGACTGCCACATGGTTAAGTGTGGTCTGAGTCCTGGACCTAGCACTTTAAAAATCATGCTGGGCACGTGTGTGTGTGTGCCCAAAATCCCAGGAGGGGATTAGAGGAGAAAGGACTGTGGCGTGGCCATCCCCTTCGGGTGATTTCCTACTTTCTCTCTCTATCCGGCACACGTGCCCTATAGCAAAAATTGATGGACTTCTTAAAATGTCCCATACCTATTAAAATTATCTAACTTTTCTATATGTTCATATATGTTTTCTCATACATTTATCTATATGAGGCTCAAAATAATAAACTACTGGGGAAAAATTAAATGTCCATCAATATAGAACTCCTAAAATGTAGCATGGTACATTTATGCAATAAAATACCATGCTGCCATTAAAAAGATGAAGCAACACCACATACACTAGTACTAAACAATCTCTAAGAACAATCTAATATATATTAAGTGAAAAATGCATATGCAAGAGTATTACATATAATGTGCTACCATAAAAGATAACAAACAATACAGTTACTTGAAGAAGATATAGGAAAAACATGCCTTAACTCCCACGCCATCTGGCTAGCCCTAGAATAAGTTTAGATTCTTGCCAGTGATGTATGAATTCCTGAGTTGGAACACACACACTAAAAGTTCAATTATTTTACGACCTGGGCCAACAATAGGTCTCAGGAGCTGTTGTCCACACTAGCCGCAAACTCACACCCCTCCTACATCAGCCTTCTGAGTGGCTGATACTACAGGTAGGTGCCACCATGCTGGCTTATTTTAGGGTGAGCAAGGAACGAACCTCGGCCTTTTATATGGCCTCAGCCTGAAGACTTGCACTGCTAGACAGCACATGCTACAAGAACTGGGAGCAAAATAATTTAATGCACTTTTATTCCAAGTTTATGTATAATCTTATAACCTAACAGGTAACTCTGAGAATGTTCTCATTTAAAAACATGTTTTTAAAGGCAGCAAAGCATCATTGAACATCTTAATTTTTTTTTTTTCTTTATTCGTGATGGAGCGCCTATATACATATGTTCAAGTGAGACAAACAGAGATGAGCACCATCCACAGGGTCTGGCCACATGGTAGTCGCCCTCCTCCAGTCCTCTAGCCTATTAGATCTTAGGCACTTGCGTGCTTGCCCAGTGTTTCAGGTTGACCAAGGAAGGGATTTGAACCATGATTGCCACACAGGATCTGATCTAGCTTCTCTTGAGCAGCATAGCTCCATTGTGCCACAGAGCTGGCATCTGCTGAACATTTAGATGGTTTCCATTTTCATTACTAAAAGTGTTACCATGGGCTAGCTGGAAGCATAGTGTTGTTAAGGTGGCTGGATCCCACATGGCTGACTGTGCTGTTCAAGTCCCAGACCTGGTGGATTAGAAAGCACACTGGATGGATGTGCATGTGTGCCCAAGTATCGAGAGGAGAATGGATTGTGGTATGGCCATTTCTCCTTGGGGACACTGGACTCCCACATGGCTGACCGCGGTTCAGTTCCCAGACCTGGTGACTTGCTTTCTCACTTTCCTCCTCTCTCTCACTCTGTCCTTCTCTAGTTAAATTAAAATAAATGAATAAATAAATAAAGTTCAATAAAATAATTCTTAAAAGCTATAGTAACACATGGAATTAAATGTAAAACAAAAATCCTCTGGGACCAGCAGATGGCATAAGGGTTTTATGTTACATTGCTGGACTGCCACAGACAATCACAGTTGAGTTCTGTACTCAGTCACTTAAAATTCACGCTGGGTACGTGTGCATGTGTGCCCAAGATCCCTTGAAGAGAACAGAGGCGAAAGGACTGCAGTGTGCCTCCACCTCCGTGGGGTGGTTTCTCGCTTTCTGGTTTTCAGTCTCTCTGTCTTCTGGGCAAGCACATGTGCCCTTATAACAAAAACTTGAATGAATGAATGAATGAATGAATGAATGAATAAATACATAAATAGTTCTCTTTTAAGTTTCCCAAATCAAATCTGTTCACAATGTCTAAACATGGATTTCTATATATTTCTTTTCCTTTACGAGAGAGTGGGAAAAGAGACTTAGGTATTTTTGACTGGGTCTCACAGAGTGATACTGCTCCTCCTGGTCTCACAATTACTTAGGATTACAGACATGTGCAATTGCACCTGGCAGGGTCAGCACTGGCCTGAAAACAACCTGTGCCTCCCATGTGGCTTCCAGTCTTCCCAGTGGTGGCACCAGCAGCTGCACATAGCGGCTAGGTCTGTACTTTTGCATTCCATTCCAAAAAAGCATACTATTAGGTCATCGGGAAACTCATGATGTTTTTCTATACAAAAATGCATCATGACTTTCCGATGACCCAATATATTGCCTAAGCAGCTATTAAATAGGGTAAGTGTGCTACCAGAACTCAAAACTGACAGTATCCTATTAAAACAAAAAAAGCCATCAGAATCAATGACCATGTTTTTTTCTTGAAGTTACCTGACCTTCCTTAGCTTTTCTTTTCCTCTTTTCCCAACAGTTTGGACACACCTGTATCTGTCACCTAAATGCCACATTTCAGACTTATCAAATATATATATATACATAAAAACTGGTTACCATTAAATGCTCTAGAATAGTTCTACTTTTGAGAAGAAAAAGTGATCCATCTGAGTGTGACTTCTGGATTAAAACCCAAACATTGACATATAGTCTCCAGTGACCCTAAGGTTAGAACACATTAATTTCTTGCCTAACCAAACTACAAACTACCTTTTTGTAACTGGAACTTTCTTAAAAAAAAAAAAAGAAAAAAAAGTTTATTTATTTATCTACTTATTTGTTGTGATTTTCAAATCACTGGGTCTAGGACTTCAACCTTGGCTGACCATGTGGGAATCCAGCACCTTAACTGGCATGCCACCTCTGCTGACCTTGTAATTGGAACTTTATGCAAAGACTCCAATTTGTAAAAATTTTGCTTTACATAATCCAGTGTCACCTCATTAAAGCTGGTATTGGGTCTAAATACCTAACTTAACTTGGCAAGGATATATTAATTTTATATATTCAATATCAAAGACAAAAATCAATATCCTCACACCCTTCATAAGAACCACCTGGACCTGTACTGCTCTCATTCTTATGTCATCATTATTCCTCAAAGAAGTGACATGAAGAGATTCCACCATTTACTGAAAGAAAATAAGGGTAACATCACTGAAAGAACTGGGCCAAGAGTGAACTAGCCACAGCTAAGATAACTCTCTAATCTGGACGATCTTTCTAATGGTCCACCATTCCCCAAGAGTCAAGAGAAACAGGAATAATGAGCATTAAATTAATAATGGGACCAGCAGTTAGCATAATGGCTATGTCGCTGGACTCCATGTAGCCGACCGCGGTTCGAGTCCCGGACCCGGTGGCTTAAACTCACGCCGGGCATGTGTGCATGCGTGCCCAAGATCCCAATAGGAGAATGGAGGAAAAGGGACTGCGGTGTGGCCATCCCCCCTGGGGGGTGATTTCTCACTTTCTGTCTCTCTGTGTCTTTCTGGTGAGCGCATGCGCCCTATAGCAAAAACTTCTCAGGAAAAAAAAAAAAACCTTGGGAAGTGAAGCCTTGGTCTTTATTATTTCCTTTAACTTTTCTATCAGTTAACAAAGCTGAAAATATTTTCTCTCAAAAAAGTTAAGTAAGGCCAACCCTGTGGCATAGTGGTTAAGAACTGTGCATTGGGACTTGGATCCCACATAGCCAATCATGGTTTGAATCCTGACTTTGGCAGCTTGAAAAAACATACTAGGCACATGAATGTGCATGCTCAAAGTCCTGATGGGAAGGAAGAATGGAAGACAAAAGATTTGCAGGATGATCATGCCCCACTTGGGGGGGTGGAAGGGGATTCATGGTTCCTTACTATCTCTTCTGTGTGCATGAAAGCACAATATAACTAAAAACACTGAAGAACAGGAAATCTGATTACCATGGTTCTACCACTTACTAACTAGATGATCTTGATTGGCATTTTAAGTTTTGGTTTACACATAAAATTTCCCATGTATACAGTTTCACATGTTATTTATATAGTTATTTAAGATGAAATGGGATCATGTTTAGAAATACTCTAGCACAAATAATGCTCAATAAATTCTACTAAATGAATTAATAAGTGGTTGGAAAGAGAATGTACTCTGTATATGTGCAAAATAATACAGACATCTATTTGTACATACACCTAAAAATGGTCACCACTGCATACAGAATATAACTATGTATGTCTGAAATCCTACCAAATTCTTTCTATGAATTTTATCTCCACCCTAGATTATTTCCACTTAAGGAGTACAAATACCTGGTAAGCCACAGGCAATCCTGAAACAAAAATCAAATATAGCTGTGGAACAACTTGTCGCTACAAATGCATTTATGTGAGCATTATGAAATTACAAAGCGAGAGCTGCTTCTTGACCTTCAAATATATTAATAAGAATTTGCTAATACCCATAGTTTTACAACTAAATTTTCTAATCTATAAAACATTTGACATTTATATAGATTGCAGCAAAGAAAATGCTGAATACAGTGTTTTAAGAACATTTGCTGCTTTTCAAACTTACTGAGAAATGCTGAAGTAATTCATCTTTTTCTTCCTCAATGAATCCCCCAACTGTTAGTGCCTTCGGGCGGTGGTCCACCACCATGTGATTTAGTGAGCCCCTTCCTCTTCCTCCACGGCCTCGGCCTCTTCCTCGACCTTGAGAGGACATGGCCTTTCCTCGACCCACAGGTAAAATACCTAATCGTGCAGCCTGAATAACAACGAAAGGGAGAAGGTAATGTGTACTGTTAAGACTAGACCCTGAAAAACAGAGGAAAAGAAAACTATTTTTTAAAATGTTATCAGTAAATGTGATGGTGGACTGGTAACTCCTTTTAAATCTCACCTCAACCTGTAACTGATTGAGTTTTTTCCGTAATTCCGTTGTATCTTCTCCTGAGGATAGCCTCTTGTGGAGGTCCAGTTCAGTATCTAATAACTCCTTCTGGGCCTTTAAAAAAGTAAGAGTAAAAAAGTATTTTTTCGATAACTTCCAAAGTCTTATTCACAACATAGTTATACAACAACACACAATTCTTTTAGAAAAATAAGAAGAAGATACAGTACACATGGGTACTTTAAGGAAAGTAACTTACAGATATAATAAAACAAACATACAATATAAAGGCAATACTAGAGTATAATTAAATCAGTGAAAAATAATAAGCAGTATCACCGCATACAATGTCCTAAAAAAAAAATACCCTGAATAGTCACCTGAGTTAAGAACTGAGAATTTTTACATAATAAAGTATCATAACCAAAATGAGGCAAAATAACTTATATAGTGAAAACTTAGTAGTACAAAGGTAATAGTTATATAACTACTTTCATATTTGAACCCTGTAACTATTGCCACTCTCTTTTTTTGTAAGAGACAAATGATCAGTCTTTAGGTGACATGACTGTGAGGGATTTTTTCCCCTCTCATGTACTCCTTTTTTTTGAGGGGGGGAGAGGTTTTGGCTATAGGGTGTGTGCACTTGCCAGACAGACAAGAGACACACAGAGAGACAGAAAGTGAGAAATCGCTCCCGGGGGGGATGGCCATGCCGCAATCCCTTCTCCTACATTCTCTTCTCGGGATCTTGAGCACACACGCACTCGCGCCCGGAATGAGTTTAAGCCACCAGGTCCGTGACTCAGATCCCGGTCGACTATGTGGGAGTCCAGCGACATAGCCATTATGCCAACTGCTGGTCCCAGCCCTCTCGTGTACTCTTTATCTTAATTTTATTTATTTTAGGGTTTTGCCAATAGGGTGCATCCACTCTCCAGAGAAACAGAGAGGGAAAATGAGAAATCACTCCCCATGGGGGATGGCCACACCACAATCCCTTCTCTACTGGGCATGCATTTACATATGCCTGACATGATTTTCAAGCCACTGGGTCTGGGACTTGAACCATAGCTGACCACGTGGGAGTCCAGAGCCTTAGCCACCACACCACCTGCTAGCTCCTGTATTCTTTAATTTTTAAAATGTGCAAATTTTTCCTATAATTAGGAAAATTTTGAATACTGATAACACCTTTATTGTATTTTTTAAAAGCAATCTTGGGCCAGCTGGTGATGTGGAGGTTAAGGCCGCTGGATCCCACATGGCCTATTCTGCGGTTTGAGTCCGGGACCTGGTGGCTTGAAAATCACTTTGGGCATGAATTCAAGCATGCACAAAATCACAACAGGAGAATGGAAGAGAAAGGACTGTGGCATGGCCATTTTCACTTGGGGGAAGATGTTTCTGTCTCCAGTGAGTGCACACACCCTATAGCGGGGATGGGGGGGGGGGGTGGGGAGCCACCTTAATGAAACACTATATATTCCTATACCAATAGAGAACCACAATTTCAAATATAATAATGTACATAATAATATAAGTTGGTTTCTATGTATCTGACAAATTTATTCTCAGGTCTCAAATGGCAAAATATTCTCTAAAACACTACTACAAAGCTGTGGTATAATAGAAACATTGTGACAAGTATTCTCCTAAGTAAGAAAATAGAAATAAAATTAGATTGAAATGGATCTAAAACTTCACCATGGGACCAGCAGTTGGCATAATGGCTATATCACTGGACTCCCATGTGGCCGACTGTGGTTCGAGTTGTGGACCCAGTGGCTTAAACTCATGCCAGGTGCATGTGCCACAAGATCCCAGAAGGAGAATGGAGAAGGGACTATGGCCATCTCCCCCGGGGGGGGGGGGGGGGGGGGGTGATTGCTCGCTGTCTATCTGTCTCTTTCTGTGTTTCTGGTGAGCGCATACACCCTATAGCAAAAACCTCTCCAAACAAACCCCCCCCCAAAAAAAACCTAAAGAAAAACACTTCACCTTATTCTTTTCAAAATTATATTACACTTGTACTATATTAAGGTCAGTGGTATTCTCTGACTATGAGAGAAGGTTTTGTTCCGACATATTATCACATTAGAAATAAAACTGCTCGGGGTTGCCCTGCCTATGAGATGGCCCTCCTGTCTTTCCTCTCGGAAAACAGTTCTCACCCTCCTCTCAGAGGAAGAACAAACCTGTTCACCCATCTCCCCTCACAGGGCCGCTCCACCTATGGAATAATCTAATCCTCTTTATACCCTTTCTTTAGTAAATAAACTTGTTTTCACTCTTCCCTCCCCACCTCCAAAAAAAGAGAAAAGAAATACATCTGTGCCCAGCAGATGGTGTAATGGTTACATCGCTGAACTCCCACACAGTCAACTGCAGTTCAAATGTCTGACCGGGCAGCTTAGAACTCACGCTGGGTGTGTGTGAATGTGTGCCCAATATCCCGAAAGGAAAATGGAAAAGAGACTGTGGCATGGTCATACCCCCTAGGTGGTGATTTCTCACTTTCTATCTCTGTGTGTCTTTCTGTCTCTCCACCGAGCGCATGTGCCCTATAGCAAAAATATCTCAAAAAAAGAAAAAATCTGCTGAAATAGAAAATACTAGGTTGCCGCAAAAGTCATGACATATTTTTCTAAGCAAAAAATATGTCATGACTTTCCTAAGGATGCAGTATTTCTTCCTTCCCTATCACACTAGTAATTCCACTTTCAGCACAAACAACAAAACATTTCACCTAGAAATCCTATCTTTGTTCAACAGGGTATTACCACCTCTTCTGAAATCTCAAATATTGTCTACAGAAACAGTAAAAAAATACAATTACTAGTCTTATCTCCCCATTAGTTACAGTTACTTAAGGGCTCAAATTACTTTCAAAGGGCTAAGCTAGAGGCAGATATTCAACGACTCTATGATAAATTTAAAAATGCAAGTAGATACCTCTGTTTTTGTCTTTACTTTTGAGGGTGTGGACACTGCAGAAGATGTTTTTAATTCATCTTTTAACTGTGAGATCTTTTCTCCAAGCTCTTTCAAAGTCTTCATTATATTTGCTCTTTCTTCTGGTTTCATATTTTTGTTTTTTTCTAGCTTAGATATGAGCATCTACAAGATAAGCAGGAAGAAAGTTAATGTAAACTTGGTAAACTTTAATATAAAGAAGACTTAAAAACTTTACTATTATGGCTAACTTTGTAAAATCAGTTGTATACATGAATTCTAGTATGCAAATAATGACCCATCTTACCTTTTGACATTCTATTTGCTTTTCTAACACTTCTTGCCTCTTTTTCCTCATATCTTGTTGTAGTTTCATTGCTTCCTGCACAAGGGCAAAGAAAAATTAGTAGTAAAAAACAAAAGTTGCCAATGCCACATAATGCTACTGTATTCTCAACTCACTTTTTTTGGGGTCAACTTTAGATAAGATAGATTTTCCTCCTAATCAAAAAAAAGCTAAAACCAGATATGAAACCTTTGAAAATATTCTAATGGTATCAATAATAGAGTTTACATTTGTACACTAAAAAAACCTGTAAATACTGGACACTAATCAGCTCTATGAATGACCTGAATGACTTTATTGAGCTGAATGACTTGAATGTCTTCATGAAGATAAATAAGAACTGTTCTCACTTGCCAGCGTATAAGGCAAATCCTTATTTTTTGAAGTTTAAATTTGAAAATGTGAGATGTAGTTCTAGGTAACAAATGAGAGAAAATCTATTAATTTTTGCTAAGAAAATTTTGTCTCCCATACTATTACCTAAATCTTTAATTTACTCATAAAAATTTTATTTGAAAAACACCTGTATGTTCTTAAATCTCAGATGAAAATGAAACTCAGAAGTAAATCATATGAATAACTACATAAATGTTGTATTTTATGTGAAATATTATCTAACTTACAAAACAAAAAAAATAATTAAAAAAAGCAAAAAATAGTGAAATAAAAGTGTCTGTTTCTCTCTCAGGGGGTGGCAGTTGGTATGGTGCTTGAGGTGCTGGATCCCAAATGTCCAACTTCACAGTCCTGGACCTAGCAGCCTATAAAACATACCAGACACGTGTGAGTGTATGCCCAAGATTCTGAAAGGAAGATGTAGTTTATGGCATGGCCATCCCCCTGGGGGTGATTTCTCACTTTTTCTCTCTCTCACCAAGCCCCCTCCCCCCAAGTAGTGCATGTACCCTATGGTAAAAGTCTAAAGAAAAAAAAGAAAAAAGAAAGAAGAACCAGCAAAGAATTTTTCCTTGTCTTTCTTTTTTTCTATTTCTCTAAAGAATTATTTAATTTTATTTCATATTATTGTTATTTTTTAAAATCTGCTACAGGGCATGCATGCTCACCAGAGAGCGAGAGAGACGGGGGGGAAGCGAGAAAAAAAGTCAACAGGTCCAGGGCTTGAACTTCAGTTGGCCATGTGGGAGTACAGCATCTTAACTACCATGCCATCTGCTGGCCCATTCTTCTGTCTTATTTAACCAATGAAAGATAACTGTGGAACCTTTTTTTGTTTATCTTTTTTACCCTAAGTGTTTATTATATAAAGAGCTAAATAAGCATTCCAGGGGCCATCTTGTAGCCTGGTGGTTAAGACATCTAGATCCCACACGGCCAACTGCATGACTGGAGTCCTCGATCCTGCAGCGTGGGAAACACACTGGCCCCTAGACAAACATGAACCAAATCCAAAAGGAGGGAGAAATGGAAGAAAGGGACTGTAACATAATCACAACCTGGAGGGTACTTTCTCCCTCCCTCGTTTCTGCCTCTCTCTAGAAAATGAGTGCATGTACCTGGTGATAAATGGGACAAAGAAAATGTGGTATTATCTGGTGAAGATAATTTTATAGTTTTATCAACTAAACAAGAGAGAAATGTTCACAAGTTGGAATATTCACTTTGTAAGCTAAATAATGTGATTGAATGTATAAAAGAAAATGAATAGGTCCTTTCCTTAGTAAGAAAGAAGAATCAAAACTATTACCTGTTTTTTTTTAAGAGCTTCTTGAACTTCATGAGATTTAGATCCTGAACAAAGTTTTGAAGATGCCTTTAAGTTTGAGGAGCTGTAAATCATTTTTGGATGACTTGGAGTTGAAAATATCTAAAATGAAAACAAAACATACATATATAAGACTAAATTTAGAAATGCTTAAAATAATTTTTTATAAAGACTACCAAACATTTACTCTTTTCAATAAGTTAATTGGATTAAAACTTCATTTATAGGGCCAGCAGATGGCATGGTGGTAAGGCAGCTGGATTCCACATGGCTCACTGTGCAGTTCAAGTTCTGAAACAAGTGGCTTTAGAAACACACTGGGTATGTATATATGTGAGCTTGAAATACTGAAAAGAGAGAGGAATGAAGGAAAAGGAATTGTGGCATGACTGTCTCCAACGGAGGATACTTTCTCACTATTTTTCTCTCTTTGATGAGTACATGTACCCACCAGAAAATAAAACAAAACTTCATTTATAAAAACTAGATTTTTGGGACTAGCAGTTGGCATAATGGCTATGTCACTGGACTCCCATGTAGTTGACTGAGGTTTAAGTCCCGGACCCGGTATCTTAAGCTCACGCTGGGCGCGTGTGCATGCATGCCTAAGATCCCGAGAGGAAAATGGAGAGGGGACTGCGGCGTGGCCATCCCCCCCGGGGGGGGTGATTTCTCACTTTCTGTTTCTCTGTCTTTCTGGTGCACACAGGTGCCCTATAGCAAAAACCTCTCAAGAAAACAAAACAAAACAAAAACTAGTTCTTTATAAGAAAACTCAGTATCATTTAAAAAACAGAAAGAAAAAAAAATTAAGGTTTTTGCCATAAGGTGTGTGTGCTTAACAGAGATTGAGTGGGAGAGAGGAAAAGTGAGATAGCCTGGTATCATAATCAGTTCTTCCTGGCAGGTAAGTAAAGAATGTCACTTTCTGAACAGGCCCGAAAACTTCCAAGTACAGGTACTCAAAAGCACAGTCAGATGATGAATTCCTGACTTGACTCAGTAGCCTTGGGAGGCTTTTTAAAGGGTCTAATCTGAAGTTCCTTACAAAAGGTTCAACTAGTATTCTTACTGGACTTTGTGAAAATAACAGACCAAATTAAACTTTTTTTTTTTTTTTTTTTTTTTTTTTTGCAAAGAAGTTAGTTTATGCTTCTCTTTGGTAAAAGGGTAATGGAGAGAGAAAAAAAAATGTTTCAGAAGAAAACTATAGTACATTGTTACTAAATTTTAGTTCTGTCCATATTTGTTTTTTGAGTTTTTAGTATCTATCTACTATTTGGACAGAATCCTAACCTGTTTCCTGGCTTTAAGTCTGAAGTAAATTTTTCTTAACGTTTATAGATTTTGATTCATTAAAGCTAAAAATAGCTTTTCTTGAAATTTAAAAAACTAATAACAACAGTAAGCTAAAGACAGTGCAGGCAGAAGGGTGGGTGAGCAATGGGGGGAGAAAATAAAGGGGGAACACTTAATGGATACAAAAATGGAAAATTGCTGATAATAATGTGTATAATAATAAATAAATAAATAAATAAATAGAAAATCAAGGAGGTATACTTGTCATGTTTATGTGGGCTGTCACTGTCTTTAATAAAGAAGTCAGTCAGTACAAATCTGGATGATAATCAATCTGCTAATTTCTTTGTGTCAATG
The DNA here is from genome assembly GCA_026018925.1 of Tupaia tana. Taxonomy (NCBI): domain Eukaryota; kingdom Metazoa; phylum Chordata; class Mammalia; order Scandentia; family Tupaiidae; genus Tupaia; species Tupaia tana. Next base: position 33,235,752 of record JAKSZU010000014.1, on the reverse strand, counting down.
AACAACTCTAAATATTTTTAATAGTCACCAAAATGCATACGTGGCGGGACCAGCAGATGGTGTAATGGCTATGTCACTGGACTGCCATGTGGTCGACCGCAGTTCGAGTCCCGGACCCGGTGGCTTAAACTTACGCCTGGCGCATGTGCTTGCATGCCCGAGATCCTGAGAGGAAAATGGAGAAGAAGGGATTGTGGCATGGCAATGCCCCCTGGAGGAGTGATTTCTCGCTTTCTGTCTCTCTGTCTCTGTCTTTCTAGTGAGCACGCTTGTCCTATAGCAAAAACCTCTCAAAAACAAAACAAACGAACAAAAATGCATACCTGACAATCCTCTCCAGCCCCACTAGACTGATTCAATAAGTGTGATGCATCACTCTGGTTTCCACTTGCATGTCCAAGACGATGTTTAACAGGAACTTTGTTAAGAACATATGCACCTGATGCCTGTGGTTTGCTCATTATCTGCATATACAAAATGAACACATGATAGAAGTTTAAAGAAATGCCTAGGAATGGCACCAATTTAGAATACTGATATCCTAAGGAAGAAGATAAAGAAATGGGAAAGGGATAGTGCTTTGATTATCTGTAAAGCTTTATTATTTATATTACCTGGTGAACATATAAATGACAATATGTATTTTTTTGATATCTAAAATATGTCACATCAAAATACATGCTCATTTGTATAAACACTGCTAATAATTTTAAAATGTCTTCTCTAATATATAAAGCTTTGAAAGAGTTGACAGCAGCTTAATATGAATAAAAGTGTGAAATGATCACTTGAAAACATAATGCAATCTTGAGATGCATTAATAGAATGCGTTCTAATAATCACGAGGGTGATGGTATCACTTTTTTCTCTACTATTCCTCTAACATCTAGGGGAACAAATGGGTGCATAATTCAGGGAGACTTATTCTAACACAAAATAAGGTAGTAGTTCTAAATTCAGAGTTACTCAGCGGTGACAGCTAAATCTCAGTGTACATAAGAATCACACTTCTGGCCCAGCTGCAGTGGTGCATGCTACTAAGACACTGAGTTCCCAGTCTGGGACTACATAGTAAGTTCAGGGTAATTTCTTGGTCCAACCTAAAGGCTATATGCAATGGCATGCATCTGTAACCCCAGTGACTGAGGAAGGCTGAGGCAGGAGATCATAGGCTCAAGGATGGTGTGGGATGTCAACATAGCAAGACCCCGTCTAAAACATTAGTAAGCATGGTGGCACATGCCTAGCTGGGAGATTGTGACTGAGGAAGGAGGACCTCAACACGTCAAGACACTATCGTAAAAAATAAAACACACACTTCTTAAGTATGTAGATTTATGAGCCTCATTACCTAGAGATTGACTCTAGAAGGTAAAGCCTAGGAATTTGCACTCAGGCAAATGATTCTGACATAGAATAGCACCTCTCAAATTTTATGGCACATAAGAATCACTTAGAGAACTTGCTGAGACAGATTCCTGGGCCCTAGCCATAAGGATTCTGATCTAGTTAGATGGAGTGAAGCCCAAGAACCTGAACTTCTGACAAATTTCCAAGAGATTAGATGCTGCTAGTCTGCAGGTCAAACTCTGAGTGGCTCTGATATAAAGGACCCAAGAAGTGTGAATTGAGAATGATTTGGAGGGTAGGAGGAGAGGACCTTTCATTTCTAGTGAATCGGATTACCTTCTGGATACCTCCATGCACTGATGAGGATTGAGACTGGGCCACAAGCACTGGCTGCTGATGAAGATGCTGTGGCAGGTGATGATGCTGCTGTGAGAGGTGACTAAGTGTCTGCTGTTGTTGCAAGAGCAGCTGCGTTGGGGACTGTAGTGCTGGTTGTTCATTGTTTTCCCTGTGCCACAGGACTCTAATAAATCGGTTGTTTAGCACGGCTTCTGTGCTAGAAATAGCCTTCCTGGCCTCCTCATTGGTAAGATATTGGATGAGGGCTGCTTCTGGATCACCCTTAAACGCAACCTTGAAGAAAATGATAGAAACAACATGAATTCCTGACAACAAAGAACAATAAAATAAATTACGGCCCATTGCTAAGGACTGAATTGTGTTTACCCAAAATTCATGTTCAAGTCCTAACTGCCAATGTGACTAAATGTGGAGACAGACCTCTTAGAAAGTAATTAAAGCTAAATGAGGGGCTGGCGCTGTATCCTGGTATTTAGGAGAATCAGATTTCACATGACCAATCTCGCAGTTTGAGTCCCAGAGCTGGTAGCTTGAAAAAAAAAAACAAAATCGGAACATGTGCATGCCCAAATCTCAACAGGATGGAGAAACAGAAGAGAAAGGACTATGGTGTGATGATGCCCCACTGGGTGGTACTTTCACCCCCATCTCTGTTCCTCTCTGGTGAGTCATGGACCCTCTGGTAAAAAAAAAAAAAAAAAAAAAAAAAAAAGATTAACAAGGCTAATTGGATAGGATTGGTAGCCTTATAAGAGGAAAAAATGTTTCCACTCTATCTCTCTATTATGTGAGGACCCATGGAAAAGCCAGCCATCTATGAGCCAGGAAGAAGAGACAAGGAACCAAACTGGCTAGTACCTTGATCTTGGACTTTCCAGCCTTCAGAACATTTCTGTTGTTGAGTCAGGTGATGATATAGTGGTTAAAGAGGCTAGATCCCATATGGCCAAGTGCATGGTTTGAGTCCTAGACCCAGAGGATTGAAAAACATGGCAAGCACGTGTGTGTGCATGCCTAAAATCCTGAGAGAAGAAAAATGAAGAGGTTGTGACATGGTGGTCACTGACCCCTGGGGAGTGACTTCTCACTTTCCCCTTCTCTTGATTTGTCTCTCTCTGGCAAGTGCACATACCCTACAGCAAACTAAGAAAATAATAATACTATCACTATTGTCTAAGCCACTAAGCCTATCAGTCTACAGTATTCATTATAGTAGCCTGAGCAAACATATTTAGCACGATCACATCTATTGTCTTTGTTTTTGTTCTTAGTTTATGATAGGGTACATGTGCTCATCAGAGAGACAAATAGTGAGAGAGAGAAAAAATGAGAAATTACCTCCTCAGGGGGATGGCCATTTTCCTGTTGAGATTTTAGCATGCACACATGTACATGGCGGGTTTTTCAAACTGCCATGTCCAAATTTGAACCATATCATGGGCCATGTAGGATCCAGCATTTTAACCATGCTACTGGGTAGCCATCTTTTACGTTAAGTATGTAAAACATTTTTAAAAAGAGAATATATATATATTTTTTTCATATAAATAAATAAAAACAATGTGTCTTTTCATCAAAAAAAAAAAAGTTATTTTTGGCAAGTACAAGACTTGGGTGATTTGGTTTTTCATTTGTGTTTAATGCATTTCCAATTATCTATAAAACTAAACATGTGCTACTTCTCAAAAATCTCTCAGAAAAACTTCGGTTCAATTATTTGAAATACCAAGACCTCTAATACAACTGTCTTAAACTCAGTTACATTTTGGTTTCAAGATAACACTTAAGGGACCAGCAGTTAGTGTAATGGCTGTGTCACTGGACTCCCATGTAGTCGACTGCAGTTTGAGTCCCGGACCTGGTGGCTTAAACTCACACCGGGCACGTGTGCGTGCGTGCCCAAGATCCTGAGAGGAGAATGGAGGAGAAGGGATTGCGGCATGGCCATCCCCCCTGGGGGGTGATTTCTCGCTTTCTGTCTCTCTGTCTCTCTGTCTTTCTGGTGAGCACACGCACCCTATAGAAAAAAACCTCTCCAAAAGAAAAAAAAAGATAACCCTTAAGTATCAGAGGTAGCATACTAAAATTTCAACTTAAACTAGCTTTCAAGTACCTTTAATTATAGCCTAACACCTATCATGGATTCATAAATTCAAATATCTAACAAGTAAACTGCAAAATACAATAGCTACAATGTATGGATAATATTATTATACTGTTTAAAATTCTCAAGATCAAAATTGTCTTTAACCAATTATTATTTCACCACAATATAAGTTAGTCAGTAGATAAAATTATAATTGTAGAAATTACCAAAAGCCTCAGCTACGTGGTTAGAATATTAACACAGATTTTTTAAAAATGGTACTCTTCAGAGCCAGAACTATACACAAAAATAGTGTAACTAGCCCAATGACTTTCAGGAAGAAGTTGAAGAAAGAAACCAAATGAATTCATAAGAACAAATTCAGCTTAACAATTCCTTCAAAATGTGTGTATACAAATATACAGTGGAATTTACAACACTTAGCAGAGATGATCAGAATAATCACTAAACTCATTTAAGCAAACTGGGCTGATAGGAATACTTTCCAAGATCCATAAAAATGCATGGATTCTGTCACTGACATACCCACATTTACCTGAATATTAACAATAGTTCCAAATTTGCTGAAGTGTTCATTGAGCTTGGTAATGTTGTTCAGTTCTTGAGGGATTTTCTTGACTTCTAATTTGGTGTTTGTATACTGATTCTTTCTCAAGAATCCTGGTTTACTCTGATTGTTATTCCCCTGCCTAAAAGGAGTATTAACAGATCTTGGTTAGTTCTCCCACCTCGTGTCTAGCCAAGACATGTATCAGCAAGAAAAACATAGGTTTATATTTATTGAAAGTACCTTTTATAAGCCCAACTGACATTAAAAATTACATGCTAAACAAAAAGACCACACTTACCAAAGAGTCTAACATGAAAGTAAAGATAGAACATAATTTTTAATGGTGTATTTTTCAACCTCAGATAAGATACCAAACTCTTTTCTTCTTTTCTACTTACGTTCAATATCTCAATAATTATTAATATTGTGTTAGGCATAGAAATAGGTAAATACAAATCACAATATTTATTATAAGTAGTCAGTCAGCTTTTCAATTTTTAAGATATTTTAAAGATGTCTACTAGAACTCTAACTCTTAGACACAGTTTGAAAATCACTGACTAATTTCAACTCTTTTAATAATTTTGCAAGTTTAGTAAAACAAACAAAACAACAGAAACTCCAATTAGATGATACTTTTAATAATTAGCTAATGACTTACTTTCCCAGCCAAGGTTTCTTTGTGAGTGGCCCTTCCAAACCACTCACAGCTCTTTTTCGGCTATCTGGTTCAAGAACTACTCTGGTGATGTTGCTATTAATTGAAACAGGAACTGGTGGTTCAGTCTGGATGACGATGTTGGCTGCTGTTGGAAACAAAAATTCACATTACTGAGCTTTTTGGGAGTTTCAAGTGATTAAAATATTTAGTCTAAAAGCTACAAAGTATTGGGAACAGCACTCAATTACCGCCATTTTCTTTTTAGAAATGCCTAACACTGAGAAAAAAATTACAAATGTCTCATTTTTTGTTAAGTGTAGAAATCCAAGTTTAAAAATTCAAAGGCAGGGCCAATACGTGGCAAAGTGGTTATGTTGATGACTCCGACCTGGCAGACTATTGTTTGAGTCCCGGATCCGTGGCTTGAAAATCACACCAGGTGCATATGTGTGCATGACTAAGATCCCGAGAGAAGAATGGAGAAGGGATTGAGACATGCCTACTCCCCTGGAGGAGGGTGATTTCTCACTTTCCCTCTCAATGTTGCTGTCTCTTCTCTTTCTCACCAGGGAGTGCACACACACTAAGGCAAAAACCTCTTTAAAAAAAAAAAAAAAAGAAAAGAAAAAGAAAAAAGAAACTGACCTTACAATAGATTTACCTGCAGGAATGAATAGGGAAGTAAATAACAACACAGAACTATGTGCTGTCATACCCTGAGTTTTAATTTTAGCAGCTCCCCAAAGCACAGACTAACATATGTAGGGCTATGTTGGGGTAGAGATGTGGGTAGGGGGCTATGTTCCACTGCATCTGTGTAACAGGGAAATTATAATGTGAAGATTAGTTGATTGAACATATACTTCTTGAACAGCTATTTTACAACTTAGCAACTGTACTGAAATTTGGATATAAATTAGTGAATAAAATAGAGATGATTCTTGCCCTTGCAGAATTTGTGTTTTCAGAAGGCTAATGGACAAGACATTAATTGTGACGGAGTAAAGGATTCTAGAATTATAGGTGTCATTATGTCTTCCTTAAATAGTTATCATTACCACCTAACACTGTCTCATGCTTTTCTTTTCTTTTTTTGGGGATAGGTCTTTGCTATAGGGTGCTCACCAGAAAGACAGAGAGAGACAGAGAGACGGAAAGCGAGAAACACCTCCCCAGGGAGGTGGCCACGCCGCAATCCCTTCCCCTTCATTCTCCTCTCAGGATCTTGGGCACACACACACACATGTGCCTGGTGTGAGTTTAACTCACCAGGTCTGGGACTTGAACTGCAGTCAACTACATGGGAGTCCAGCAACATAGCCATTATGCTAACTGCTGGTCCTTCTTTTTTTGAAAGATTTTTGCTACAGAGCGCATGCGCTTGCCAGAGAGACAGAAAGTGAGAAATCATCCCCAAGGGTAGATGGGCACACTGCAATTCCTTCTACTCCATTCTCCTCTCAGGATCTTGGGCATCCATGCACACATGCCTGGTGTGAGCTTAAAGCTGCTGGGTCTGGGACTCGAACTATAGTCGACTACGTGGGAGTCCAGCAATGTTACCATTAGGCCATCTTTGGTCCCATGTCTCAACAAGCTTTTCTTTACTCAAGTGCTTTATTAAAAAGGAAAGTTAGACCTAGAGATTAAGTGATTTGCCCAGGATGACAAAGAAAATCTGCAATATATAAACTACATGACTTGCACAATGAGAGAGCTCATCTTTGAATGATTGTGCATGTATGTACAGACAGATCAGGTTAGTGACAAAGGGAAAACTTGAAATCATTGAGAATATGATTTTGCCACTAATTTTAGGTAACTCAGCAGCAAAAGGTGCATTATCAGATAGACCTGTATTCAGATTTCAGTTATGCCACTTCATATCAGTCTGGCCTTGGGCAAATCCTTTAACCTCTTAAGACTCAATGTCTTTGCTTGTAAAAAGAAAAGAAAAATAATACCTCTTTTATGGAGTTATAGTAAGGAATACAAGAGACAGTGATATGTAAACTCAAACAGAAGTTCCATACTAGAACTCTAACTACAAGTTAAGAAGCTATAACCTAGCCCAGTCAGCTGTGTGGTGGTTAAGACAGCTAAATCCCACATGGTTGATAGCACGGTTAGAAGCCTGGATCTGGTGGTGGTTTGAGAACCAGACACATGTATGTGCATGCCCAAATACTAAGAGGGAGAGATGAAGAAGGGACTAACAACATAACTATCCCCCATAACAGGTGCTTTTCCACTTACTTTCTCTGTGTGTGTGTGTGTGTGTGTGTGTGTGTGTGTGCGCGCGCGCGCGTGTATGCATGTGTGTAAGTATATGCGTGTGTGTGTGTCTAACAAATGCATGCACCCTCTGGGAAAATTTTTTTTTTTAATAGGTTTTCACTATAAGGCGCGTGCGCTCGCCAGACAGACAGAGAGAGACATAGAGACAGAAAGCGAGAAATCACCCCCCGGGGAGATGGTCACACCGCAATCCCTTCTCCTCTATTCTCCTCTCGGGATCTTGGGCACGCACGCACACGCACCCAGCGTGAGTTTTAAGCCACTCGGTCCAGGACGCAAACCGCGGTCGACTATGTGGGAGTCCAGCGACATAGCCATTACGCTAACTGCTGGTTCCCCTCTCTGGGAAATTTAAAAAAAGAAAAGAAAAAAATCCTGAAATCTCATCAAACTTGTTAAACAGCCTTTTTAAGGGGGTATAGAAGAAAGGAGATTATCAACCAGTAAATACTTGTACTTAATCTTTGTTTTAATTTTTTTAAAGTTTGTGCCTAAGGTTTGTAAGATCCTAACTTATGGTTGTAATCCTAAGTGTTAAAATTAGGCAAATGAGGGGCCAGCAGGTGGCGTGGTAGTTAAGAGCGCTAGACTCCCATGTGGCCGACTATGGTTCAAGTCCTGGACGTGGCAGCTTGCTTTCTCACTTTCCTCTCTCTCTCTGTCCCTCTCTGATCAAATTAAAATGCATATATAAAATATGCCTTCCTGCTCCCCAGGAAATAGTTATTTTCCCACCCCCCCCCAAAAAAAAATAGGCAAATGAGGGGGCTGGCAGGGTATGTGGTGGTTAAGGTGAACTCCCACTGGGCTGACTGTAGTTCCAGTCCCAGACCTGGTGGCTTGCTTTCTCACTCTCTCTCTCTCTCACTCATCAAATTAAAAATAAAAGGAATAATGAATAAAATTAAATAATTCTTTTAAAAAAATAGGTCAAACGAGCAGCATGGATTGCCACATGGCCACCCTCCCAGCCAGTGATTTCTCTCTCTGGCAAACAAATGCGCAAAAAGCTTAACAAAACAAACAAAAAAAAAGTCAAATGAGGGCTGGTCTGTAGCCTAGTAGCTAAGAGAGCCAAATGCCACATGGGTGACCATAGTTCAATACCAGGATTTGAACCATGCTTTTGAAAACCACAGTAGGTTCATATGTATGTATGCCCCATATCCTGACATGATGGAGAAATGGAGGAGGGCCTATAATTGACCATGCCCTACTTAGGGGAGCCTTCTCGCTCGCGCTCGCTCGCTCTCTCGCTCTCTCTCTCCCTGGTAAGTGCACAAATCATTTAGCACCTGGAAAAGAAAGGCACAATTATAATTTTATTGAAATATTCTAGGTTTTCTTTTTTTCTTGAGAAGTTTTTGCTATAGGGCGTGTGCACTCGCCAGACAGACAGAGAGAGACAAGAGAGATAAAAAGTGAGAAATCACCCCCCGGGGGGATGGCCACGCTGCAATACCTTCTCCTCCATTCTCCTCTTGGGATCCTGGGCACGCACGCGCACGCGCCCGGCGTGAGTTTTAAGCCACTGGGTCCAGGACGCAAACCGCGGTTGACTACGTAGGAGTCCAGCGACATAGCCATTACACTAACTGCTGGTCCCAGAAATATTCTAGGTTTTCAATGCTAACAGTATGAAGCAGTTCTCAGGATATGAAGCTGACCCCTAAATGATTAGTTCTTTGAGAGCAAGGAATTACTCATTTCATCTTTCTATATATAAATTTAGTACAGTACCAGCAAATAGTTTAAACAGGCTGAAATCTTACCAAAAAAGGCAATTAAAAAACCATTTGAGGGCTGCCCCTGTGGTTAAGGGAGCTGGATCTCACATGGCCAAATGCAGTCAAATCCTGGTCCTGGCCTACAAAACACTCCAGGCATGTGTGTGTGTGCATACCCAAAAGAACAAAAGGATGGAGAAACGGAGAAGGCTCAAGGCACGACTACAACGCATTTGGGAGTGCTTTATCCCTCTTCCTCTGTATGTCAAGTATACATGTCCTCTGGCAATTAAAAAAATTAAAAACATTTGAGGCCCAGCCACAATAGTATAAGCAAAATGGAACCACTGTCTGTGGCTGGAGTCATGTGGAAAATCCAAGTTTAGTTCCCAGACTAACCTAGACAGGATGGGTATGGTGCACCTGTTTTCTTAGCTTCTGAAAGGATGGGACAGAGGATTGTAAGGAGACCCTGTCAAAAATACTCCTATTCCTCCCCAGCCCACACAGATACAATCACTCTCTCTTTTAATAAAAAGAGCTACAAAATATCTGAGATATTATATAATATTCTTGAATGAAATAATGTAAGTGCTTTTAGATCTTAAATTTTTAAAGAATTATTTTATTTAACTTTTTTTAATATTCTTATTTTACAAGAGAGGGACAGGATGAGAGAGACAGAGAAGGAAAGTGAGAAAGCAAGCCACCAGGTCTGGGACTCAAACCAAGGTTGGCCACCACATTACAGTCAAGCACCCTTAACCACCACACCACCTGCCAGACCCATTAGATCTTAATTTCTTCAAGTGAACTCAGAAATGCAAATGTAATTAGTATATCTGATTACAGTATAACATTTAGCATCCAAAAGAGTTCAAGGCATTCTCACCTCTGGGATTTGCATCCATATCTCCGGATGTTAGGCCAATCAGGTTGGGGCGCTGTGTCTGTGTTCTTGAAAAGAACTGTCTATACTGAGATCTACCAGAACTGGTAATACTGGGAGCTTCTGGATTATAACCATCTGGTTCATAGGTATCTGAAAGAAAGTGAAACAACAAGATACAAATTAGAGAGGTTGAAGCATTCCCCCATCACTATAAAACAAACAACTGCTAAACATAATCACATCTATATACTTTTAACGTATATTTATATTTATACACACACACACACACACACACACACACACAGACATATATATATATATATATATTTCTTTCTGAGTTTATACACACACGCACATACACACACAACTACCTATCTACCTTTTGAAAATGAAAGAAAAGTGCTGTCACAAAACATAGGTATACATTCATTTTTAAATACTGACATAATTCCTGATTCATTCACCTTGTCATTTCTTCTCTATATATTAATTCCCTAATCCAAATATCAGTGCACATATTTAAGATAAATTTTTGGAAACCAGCAGGTGGCATGGTGGTTAAGCTGCTGGATATTCCCACATGGCCAACCATGGTTTCAGTCCCAGACCTGGTGGCTTGCTTTCTCACTTTCTCTCTCTCTCTGGCTGATCAAACTGGAAAATAATATTAATAAATAAAGTTAAATAAAATAATTATTTCAAAAAAAAGATAAATTTTCATGTATAAGCAACATATAGGCAGGATTGGTTGCATTTCTTCTGTTATCTATCATGTCTCACGAATCCTAGGTACTTTTTTTTTTTTTAAGAGATTTTTACTATGGGGCACATGTGCTCACTGGAGAGACAGAAAGACAGAAAACGAGAAATCATCCCGCAGTAGGATGGCCATGCCACAGTCCCTTCTCCCCAAGTCTCCTCTTGGGATTTTGGGCATGTACACGTAAGTGAGTTATAAGCTGTTGGGCCTGGGACTGGAACCACAGTTGACTACGAGTCCAGCAATATAACCATTATGCCATCTGCTGGTCCCCCCTAGGCACTTTTTTAAATGAAGGGAAAATCAATATATTTATTTGGCTCTCTGTACTTTATTTCTTTTTCTTAATTATTATTTACTTAATTTTATTTATTCATTCATTTATTTTAATTTGACCAAAGAGAGAGAGAGAGAGAGAGACACACACACACACACACACACACACACACACACACACAGAGAAAGGGAGAAAGGAAGCCGCCAGGTCCGGGACTCGAACCATGGTCGGCCATGTGGGAGTGTCCAGCACCTTAACCACGCCACCTGCTGGTCCCCTGTACTTTATTTCTTTCTTAAAGATTTCAGTTTTGGGGCTGGCAGATGGTGTGGTGGTTAAGGGTGCCTTACTGTTGCATGGCTGACTGCAGTTTGAGTCCTAGACCTGGTGGCTTGCTTTCTCTCTCTCTAGTCAAAATAAAACTAAATAAATAAAAGTTAAACTTAACTTTTATTTATTTAGTTAGTTTTAATTTGACTGGGCGGGGGGAGGGAAGAGAAAGCAAGAAAGTTAGCCACCAGGTCCAGGACTCGACTGTGGTCAACCACATGGGAGTCTAGCGCCCCTAACCACCCATCACCTGCCAGCCCCAAATAAAATAATTCTTTAAAAAAAAAGATTTCAGTGGGATGTTTTTTGGTGGGGAGAGGTCTTGTTGTTGTTGTTGTTGTTATTATTGGGTGCGGGCCCTAGCCAGAAAAACAGAGACAGACAGAAAGCGAGAAATGACCCGCCCGCAGGGGGGGATGGCCACACTGCAATCCCTTCTCCTCCATTCTCCTCTTGGGCATGCACACACATGCACCCGGCATACGTTTAAGCCACCGGGTCCAGGATGTGAACTGTGGTCAACTACATGGGAGTCCAGCAACACAGCCATTACACCAACTGCTGGTCCCAGATTTCAGTTTTTTAAAGGGAATTATTTATTTAATTATATTTATCATTTTTATTATCTTTTAATTTGCTATGTGTCATCACCAAATGGAGACAGAGTGAGAGAAAGAGAAAGTAAGAAAGCAAGCTGCCAGGTACAGGACTCACCCATGGTCAGCCAAGTGAGAGTCCAGCACCCTAACCATTATGCCACCCGCTGGCTCTGGCTCTGTACTTTGAACTAGAGAGATAATAGTTGGCTTCATATATGAGACATATTTCAAGTAAAACACCTAAATAAGATAAATTTTATATTCATAAATGTAATAACTATCTAACTTTCACCCTCATCGATGCACTTTTTAAATACATAATTATTAAAAAAATACATAATTATTTTATTTATTCATTCATTTACATTAATTTGACCAGAGAGAGACATGGAAAAAGAGAGAGGGGAAAGTGAGAAAGCAAGCTACCAGGTCCAGGACTCAAACCATGGTCAGCCATGTGGGAGTTTCCAGCACCTTAATCACCATGACACTTGCTGGCCCCATCAATGCACTTTTAATCATGTTTCCTGTGTTTCTCTACAACTAAAAATTTAATATTTAAAAGTCTTACACTGGGCCAGCAGGTGGCGTGGAGGTTAAGAGAGCTGGATCCTATGTTGCCAACTGCATAGTTGAGTCTTAGACCAACCAGCTTGAAAAGCACATGCGTGTGTGCATGCATGCCCAAAATCTCAAGAGGAGAATGGAGAAACAGGGATTGTGGCATGGCCATTATCCCTGAGGGGTGCTTTCTTACTTCTCACTTGCTATCTCTGTCTCCAGTGAACATACATGACCTAAAGCAAAAAAATTTTAAAAGTAACTATTTTGTTACTGTTAAAAGAAACTGTGAGGGGTACCAGCAGATGGCATAGTGGTTAAGTTGCTAGACTCCCACATGGCCAACCGCAGTTCAAGTCCAGACCCAGCGGCTTAAAACTCCTGCCAGGTGCATGTACATGCATGCCCAAGATGCTGAGAGGAGAATGGAGAAGGGATTATGGCATGGCCACCCCCTTGGGGAGTTAATTTCTCACTTTCAGTCTCTCTGGTGAGTGCATGTAGCTTATAACCAAAATCTCCCTCTTAGAAAAAACAAACAAAAAACAACTGTGAGGGCTGGCCCTGTGGCAGGGCTAACCTTGTGGCCTAGTGGTTAAAGGAACTAGCTCCCATATAGCCAACTGTGCAGTTCAAGTCAAGAAACATGCTGGGCACATGTGCATGTGTGCACAAAATCCCAACAGGATCAAGAAGTGAAGATTATATCAAGACCACATGCTATCGGATGGGGGATTCTCTCTCTCTCTCTCTCTCTCTCTCTCTCTCTCTCTGGTGAGCAAAAGCACTCTCTAGCAAATTTTTCCTTAATGCAAAAATTCTCTATATAGTTTATATTAAGTTTCAGCAACAAGATTAAATACATTCAGATCTTTACTACTAGTCTGTCACTTCTTTGATTCAAAGTATAAGATTAACAAGATAAAAACTCATCCACATTTAGAGTATCCTCCTGGCTTCAATAGACATGAGCCTGCAACCCTTGTCTAAATAAGCTCTACTAGAATTTTGAGAAATTCTCAATCAAGCAAATTTCGCACCCACAACCTTCTTAGTCTCCCTGAATATGGTGCTTTCCCTAATTTGAGATAAGTAAAATCCCTCCTTAAACAACCATCAATAAGTCACTGTGAGGCTAAAACAATTAAAATACCATTAAACACAGTCAATTCTAAGATATAGGTTGAGTATCTCTAATTTCAAAATTTCAAAATGCTCCAAAATTTGAAACTTTTTGAGCACTGGCATGATACCACCAATGGAAAATTCCACACCTCACCTAATGTAATGATGGGTTATAGCAAAAACACTGCAATAAAAATACTGTATACAAATTATCCCCAGGCTATGTTTATGAGGTGTATATAAAACATAAATAAATTGTTTAGATCTGGGTTCCACCCCAAAGATATCTCATTATAGTATGCAAATATTCATATACAAATACACACACACACACACACACACACTCTGAAACACTTCTGGTCCCAAGCATTTTTGATAAAGGATATTCAACCTATATTTGGGATCTGAACTAGATCTCCTGATCAGCACTCCTGCGCCTCCCTGACACCTCCATTTTTTCCCTTTTACTGCTTTTGAAAATAGCTCATGGAATTGTACAGAGAGCATCAATAGATTAAAAACTGTTTCCCAAGGCCAGCAGGTAGCATGGTAGTTAAGGTGCTGGATTCCCATATGGCTGACCACGGTTCAAGTCCCAGACCTGGCAGCTTGCTTTCTCACACACACTCTCTCTGGTTAAACTGAATAATAAAAATAATAATAAAATTAGATATAATTCTTAAAAAAAATAAATCTGGGGGCCAGCAGGTAACATAGTGGTTAAGGGTGCTAGACTCTCACATGGCCAACCATAATTCGAGCCCCCCACACCTGGCGGCTTGCTTTCTCACACCCCCCCACCATTCTGTCCCTCTCTGGTCAAATTAAAATAAATGAATAAATAAATAAAGTTAAATAATGTTTTAAAAAACACCTTTTTTCCTCTAATAAAATGTTAAACAATGTTGAAAATTAATCACCAAGGTCCTCAGAAAGGGACAGCTCAGGAAATTTAACTAATTATTATCACAATGATGCTATTATAGAATGTGTACTTCATTCACAAGGTGTGCATTCAACCTCAAAGTGCCTGATGGTGTTTAATAAAACCAAATAGGCTCTTTTGCCTCAATTATTAGATAGCTATACTGAGAGCTATACTAAGAGTATTCTTTGGATCTCATAATTATTTCAATTTCTGCTCTAATCCTCCTCTATACTTTTTTTTTTTTAAAGAGGTTTTTGCTATAGGGCGTGTGCACTCGCCAGACAGAGAGAGAAAGAGACAGAAAGATAAAAAGTGAGAAATCATTCCCCCAGGGGGGATGGCCACGCCACAATCCCTTCTCCTCCATTCTCCTCTCAGGATCTTGGGCACGCACGCACACGCGCCCGGCATGAGTTTAAGCCACCAGGTCCGGGATGCGAACCATGGTCAACTATGTGGGAGTCCAGCGACATAGCCATTACGCTAACTGCTGGTCCCCCTCCTCTATACTTTTTAAGATCACAGTACTCACTTGTGAGCAGTACCCCCTGATGGAAACACATACTATAATATGCTTTGCTAAAAGGATATCTAATAACATAGTAAATGTGTTTATGTATGATACATAAGTTGAAGATTATATATAAAATAACAACTACCACAGTTTTAAGCATCAACTCTAAAAATTAATTATATGCAATATAAAACACAAGATACACACTGCTTTGTCTAATAAAAACAATCAAACCATGACTAAAGTTCTACTTAAAACTCTTGACAGAAAATCTCCCACAGATAAGGCTGCAGAAAGTTTTAAAGAAGCTACAGAATCAAATGACCTTGTTCTGTAATTCCTAGGAGACACAGAACTCCAATACACTTAAAACTTATGATGAGCTGAGATTCAAAGGCACAGTAAGAAATGTTTAAAAACTTCATGAAACACCCACAGAGCACTTATCAGATCTTCAAAACAGACATATGAAAGGGAGGGAAGAGTTTTCAAGAATCACTACATTATACACAACCAGTTCATCTAACAAGTACCAGAAGGAAAAAAAGGCCATGTTCATACGTGATCAGTAAGAAAGCAGATGTTTTTGTTTTGCTTTATTTTAAAGAAAAACTAACCTATTTTTTCTTTATAATGCATACCTAATTAAATACATTCAAGTAAACATTCTCTTCCTGTCTACCTGATTAGAAAGTAGCTCACGGAACCAGCATAGCTTTGTTACCGAGGCACTGGAAATACAAAGGACACTAGAGATGACAGACACACAGGAGGCCTAATCATCTAGCAGCCACCAGGGACAAACCAAAGAAGCAAAGAAACAGAAAATAAAACAAAGAGTTTAATAGGATTTGTAACAGCAGATGAGGATGTCAGATCACCTCTTAGTCCAGCCAGCTTAAAGTAAAAAAGATCAATGAGGTGGACGGCCATCTGTGTAGCAAAGCTTACCTGGGACCAGAGGGGTGGGGCTGGAGACTGAGGTATGGTACCCAATGGAGGATCCCATGAGGTTGCGAGGTGGCACCAAACGAGCTGCCAACAGAGGAGGTGGTGTCCCCAACTGAAGTCGCTCAGATGCAGCAGCACCATGTTCACGAGAGTACATGGGCTGTCCTGCAGAGGAAAGAATAGGAGGGCTGCTGGGATTGAGAGTAACAAGCTTCTCTTAGATAATGATGTACTTCCTGAGACTGAGCCAAGGACAGATAAATTATATCAACAGGAATAGTTGAGAAAGGTATTACTGAGATTCTTTCCTACCCAAGAAAGAACAGACATACAACTGGTTAGGATGCACTGAAGTATAAAAAAAGCGTAAGAATTAGATAGTATGACTGTATAATCTCCATTCTTTTACAACTTACACAGAATACATCTAACTTTACCCTAATTTGAATAATCAACCATATCAAGTTATTACATAAAGAAACCCTATCACTCATAGAATTACATATCCAATGAGTTACAGTTACGAAAGCTGTCATAGCCACAACCTCCCCCCTCCATAATTTCAGGTTTGTGTAAAATACACTCTCATATCTGAGAACAGAAAAAAAAATAATAAAGGAATTAAAAGAAAACAAACCGCCACTAGTATACCTTCACAGAGAGTAAGAAATATTCAAAAGAAAAACAGGGTAGATAAAATTTGTCATCCCCATAAAAAGATAAGATAACCAACATAGAGAAAGGAAAAAATAAGACAAAAATACAGATAAACAAAAACCAGCACTGGACATACGAAATTACCTCAGATATTTTGAGAGAAAACACATTTAGAGTGTGAATAAATATACTGATATAAGAACGCAGACATAATGAAGTCAAATTCCATAGAACAGGGCTAGTAAAAGGCAGGTATGAAGGAGTAAAACCTGCTGTTGGCTGTCAATTTAATGGTATCTGATTTAGTGACAACCCACATGAAGACATTTTTATAAGACTTAGTCAATATTTTATATACCAAATACTCAGTATGTGACATAAAACAAACTTAGATTTTTTGTTTTTTTACAGCTTGAGAAATGTCCTTCAAAGCTATATAATTCCTACTGATGTTTGTTGTACCTTAACAAAACAAGCTACAAACACATGATTTTACAGTAAATGCTGAGGGGAAATAGACAATGCTAAACATCACTGCACATCCCTTCCTGTATATGGAACAAGAGAGGAGGTGACAAATCATCCTGAATAGCAGACCACACCACTGCACTTAGCACCAACTTTTTCAAAATTTACTTTTGAAAAGGATCAATCATTATATTGCAATTTAACATATCTTCAATGATCTGAAAATAACTAAGCATGACCTATTATAGAGGACTTCTTAGGAAGAGGAACCGAACAGCAGAATGAAGTAGTGTGCTAAAGAGACAAACGGGGAGGAAGTACAATATCAATCCATATGACTACTTTAAATTTATAATAAATCAATCTATCAAGTATATAATACCATGTTAATAATAACTGTCCCAAAATTAACTGGAAATTAAAAGGCTAATTTGTACAGTGTCTATTTTAAAAGCAATGACAAAAAAAAAAAAAACATGCAAGTCAAACTTCAGAAAAATTACTTTATTCAAAATCTGATTTTCGTTTCTTTCTTTTTTTTTTTTTTTTTTAAGAGCATTTTTTGCTATAGGGCATGTGCACTTGCCAGAGAGACAGAGACAGACAGACAGCGAGTGAGAAATCACTCCACAGGGGGGATGGCCACAGTGCAATCCCTACTCCTCCATTCTCCTCCCAGGCTATTGGGCACACATGCACACGTACTCTGTCACGAGTTTTAAGCTGCCAGGTCTGGGACTCAAATTGCAGTTGAACACGCGGGAGTCCAGTGACATAAACATCACGCCATCTGCTGTTCCCAAAGCCTGATTTTTCTTAAACAACACTTACTGTGCTACTTCTAAAAGCACTAGGGTTCTTTAGACAATGAGTTGATTAAAGATAGGGGCAGAAAATTTCTAAGATAAGCCTCCACACCTTGCCCTTCTAGAAGGGATGTTAAAATTAAACAAAAAACCATCAGAAGAAACATAAAGAGGCTCCCGCAGGTAAAGATTAGACAATTTGAACATTTAAAAGGACAGTGATGGAATAAAATATATCAAGCATTAAAAATTCATCAGTTTGTAATAATAATAATAATAATAATAATAATAATAATAATAATAATAAAAAATTACAGTGGTCCCCTAGGGAAACAACTTATTCAGAAAACTGATAAATGAAAGAAAACAAGTATTTTACATTTATTTTGCTATAGGGCACGTGCACTTACTGGAGAGAGATAGAGAACAGGGAGAGAGAGAAAGTGAGAAATCACCCCACGGGGTGGATGGTAATGCCACAATCCCTTCTCTTCCATTCTCCTCTTGGAATTTTTGGGCATGCACACACACGCACCCAGCATGTTTTCCACGCCACTGGTTCCAGGACTTGAACCACGCAGTTGGCCACATGGGATTCAGCCACCTTAATCTCTGCACCACCTGGTGACCCAACAAGTATTTATTGTGCCCTTTTTGTAAAAACTGTTTTTCAGATTAACCAAATGATTACTATTGCCAAGTTTTACTTTATAGAATGCCAGTAATAAATGTAGAAGAAATTATACAATTACAGAATCGTAAGATACAACAGATCCAGGCAATGATCAAAACTGGCTACTTGGCCCTGAGGGTGGATCTGTGTTAAAACCAACTGGCCCTGGGACCAGCAGTTAGCGTAATGGCTATGTCGCTGGACTCCCACGTAGTCAACCACGGTTCGCATCCCGGACCTGGTGGCTTAAACTCACACCAGGCGCATGTGCGTGTGTGTGTGTGCCCAAGATCCCGAGAGGAGAATGGAGGAGAAGGGATTGTGGCGTGGTCATCCCCCCCGGGGGGTGATTTCTCGCTTTGTCTCTCTTGTCTGTCTGTCTCTGTCTGTCTGGCGAGTACACGCGCCCTATAGCAAAAACCTCTCAAAAAGAAAAAAAAAACAACTGGCCCCGCATGGGAGGTTTCCTTCCCAAGGCCACCCAGTACACATGAGGTGCACTAAGGCTGGGCGTGGACTGTGGCATGAAGACCTGTTGAGAGTGCACCTCTCTATCCTTCCTCTCTCAGAAGAAATATATAAATTTATTTAAAAAACAAAATAAAACAATAAAACTGGCTCTAATGAAACCATGAGCAATTTTTTTTTTTTAATTTGTCAGCTGATACATAAGCTTGCCAGCGACAGAGAAAGCAGGTGGACAAAGAACCCTCTATGAGGCATGGTCACATTTCAATCCAATTTCCTCCATATTTCATCTGTTTGGGATTTGGGCATGCACACACATGCAACCAGTGTGTTTTTCAAGTTACTGGGTCTAGGACTTGAACTACACGGTCTGCCTTACGGAAGCCAGCTTCCTTAACTATCAGGCCATGGGCTGGCTCCAACCATAAGCAACTTTTAAAATGACAGATCAAGGGGGTCAGCAGGTGGCATGGTGATTAGGGTAACTGTTATAGATGTATAAAGACTTAAGAAATGTATCAACCAAATGTAACTGTAATCTTGTTTGGATCTAGCTTTAAATGAACCAGTCATAAAAAGACATTATGGTGACACCCTAAGGCCAGGTGGTTATGTGAACTGGGTCCCAGGAGCTGACTGTGTGGTTTGAGTCCCTGATACAGTGGCTCAAAAAACACACCAGACACTTGTGTATGCATGCCTATAAATCCTGAGAGGAGGAAGAGATGGATGAGAATGTATGGTATCGTTACCATTCCTCATGGAGGGTGCTTTATCCAGTTCTCTCTGGCAAGCGCATGAGTCCTATGATAAACTAAAAAAGACATTCTAATACAATTGGGAAATATAAATGCTAATGGATATCTGAGAATAATAAACTGTTATCAACTTCTAGGGGCATACAAAACTAGTATTGTGATTTGGTGTGTGTGTCTAATCCTTATCTTTCAAAGTATATATTTAAGTTTTTACAGGTGAAATGTTATGTTTGGGCCTTGTTCTAAAATAATAAAGTCAGGAATGGGTTAGACACAAAGCAAGATTAAATACGCATTGATAGTTCTTGAAGCGAGAAACAGACACGTGGAGATTCACAACATTAGTTGCTCTCATGCCTAGAGCATAGGGAGAACTCAATAGAGTGTCACTTTAGGGACCAGCAGGTGACATGGTGGCTAAGGTGCTGGACACTCCCACATGGCCGACCACAGTTCGAGTCCCCGGCCCTGGTGGCTTGCTTTCTGACTTTACCTTCTCTCTCTCTATCTCTGCCTCTCTTTGGTCAAATTAAAAACAAATGAATAAATAAATAAAATTAAATAAATAATCATTTTTTTTTAAAAAAAGAGTCACTTAAAAAAAAAGATGAAATCTTAAAATATCCAAATGAAAAGTATTTCTTTAAATAAATGCCTATATGTTGAAATGGACAATATGTCAAGTAATTCAACATGAATCAAAGTAAAATGCAAGGGGTTAGACAACATGAAAGGACTCTTATTCAATACTGACTGACTTCTATAAGCATCAAACCAATTTCTCCACATCAAGAAGTGTTACACATTCCACAGAATTATTGAATAAATGAGCAAATATCAAGTTTAGGTACAAAGTGCTTTAATACATTTATATAGTTACCAATAGGAAAGTAATTTCTTTTTTATTTTTAATGCATTTTTTTAATTTCAAGAAAAACAGATTTAGTTTTTTTTCCTGAAACATTTTTGTTAAATTAATTTATATTCATTCCCTAAGCATCGTCACAGCATACAAAATGTGATTTGCCATCCAGAATATGCTACATGGTGGCTTAATCATGCATGTTATCATCAATAATTTTCCATTTTGAGATCAGCAGCTAGCTTACTGGCCATGGCTCTGGACTCCCATGTAGTCGACTGCAGTTCGAGTCCCAGACCCGGTGGCTTAAACTCACGTAGGCCCATGTGCGTGAGTGCCCAAGATTCTGAGAGGAGAATGGAGGAGAAGGGATTGCAAGATGGCCATCCCCCCAGGGGGGTGATTTCTCGCTTCTGTCTCTGTCTGTCTTTCGGGCGAGCACACGTGCCCTATAGCAAAAACCTCTAAAAAAATAAATAAAATAATTTTCCATTTCTGGTTTCATACATATGTATTTACATATATATATATATATATATATATATATATATATATATATATATATATTTTTTTTTTTTTTTTAACCCATATTTCTGACCCTCTGCCCTTTCGCACCCTCTTCTCACACTATCTCTGGTGTCTACAGTTGTCTTCCATTAGTTTCCCCACATTTTATCAATCACACAATTTCTTAAGTAATCTAACTACTTTCAATAGCAAGTTCAGCTGGTAATTTCAAGAAAAGCAAGTTTAGCTTTAATAAATCAAAGAAATGCTAAAGAACTTTGCTTAAAACTTAAAGTCAGTAAGTATTTTCTAAAACATATTTATTTACGTGAATTCATTTGACAACAGATAACTGCCTTCAGCTTAAGAATCAGTCTCGGGGCCAGCAGGTTAAGGCACTGGACACCCACATGGCTGACCATGGTTCAAGTACCAGATCCATCAGCTTGAAACTCATCCTGGGCATGTGTGTTTATGTGCCCCAAATGCCAAGAAGAGAATGAAAGAGAAAGGACTGTGGTGTGGCCAACCCCCACTTGGGGGTGATTTCTCACTTTCTGTCTCTTTTTCTCTCTCTCCAGTGACTGCACATGCCCCAACTGTGAAAAATCTCTCTTTAAAAAAAAAAAAAAGAATTAGTATCTCGAATCCAGGATATTATATACTAGTCTTACTCTGTCATATATCCAGTACAATGAGATTAGTTAGCAGTTATAAAATAATTCTACTACCTAAATTTAACAGTACAAAAATAAATCATCTGCAAATAGACTCTAAGATAAATAATCCAGGTTTTCATATTTCTAAGTCTAAAAGGCATTCAGAAATAATCCTCAGAGTTGATTCAGGGAGAATACATGAAAAAGGATTAACCATGAGCAGATTATTATTAAAGCTAGGTGATGGGTACATGGGATCTTATCATACTAGGTACATAGGAATTTATTTTTATCTGCTTTTATATATATGTTATTTTATATGTTAAGTATATATCTTAATTACATATAATTAAACAATAATTTGATGTATACTGATTTCCCATAATTAAAAAATGAGGGTAGCAACAAAACAAGCATAGCCTGTGAAAAGACACTACGGTAATCAGTAGACTGTGAAACACTAACTATGGAAATGAGATGGACAATTACTTCAGTACCTGATGTGATTCTGTTCTGAAGATGTTCACATGAAAGCAAGATGTATATACAGAAAAAAAATCTAAAAGCAGACCTATGTAACATGCATATGTCATTTCGTAATAAATGCTTTTTAATAGTGCAGGAGTTCACATTCCCCAAGTATTCAGAAGCTTCTCACCCCCAAACCCCCGCCGTGTCTCTCTCCAATGAGCACATGCTCCCTCTCACAAAATTAAAAAATAAATGAGCAAACGTATTCATAAAGTTACCTGGCTCTGCAGAGAAAAGTATCACTTTTTTTTTTTTTTTTAATTCTGCTATAGGGTGTGTGCACTCACCAGAGAGAGAGAGAGAGAGAGAGAGAGAGAGAGACGCATCCTCCCCCACCCCACACCTGAGGGGATGGCCACACCACAATCCCTACTTTCTCCTCTCAGGATTTTGGGCACATATGCACACACACCCAGAGTGTTCATCAAGCTGCTGTGTCGAGGGCTCAAACCATGCAGCTGGCCACATGGGATCTAGCTACCTTAACCATTATGCTATTGGCTAGCCCCATAATCTGTCATTTTTAATGTCTAACTACCTTTCTTTTTATTTTTGGAGACAGGAATTTTTTAAAAAGTCTTAGCGAAATATAACAAAAGCACTCAAGAAATAACAGAATTAGGATTCAAGAAAAATGCGTTTAATTAAATGCAAAAGTTGTAAGTAATTTAAACACAACATACAATTTAAATGATGCTCTCTATCTTCACTTCAGCATACAATTAAATGAAGCAGATTTTACCCAACCTTCTGTACACCTCTTCAGCCTTATGTTTTAGAAATCCAATCAGAAAAGCAATTTTTTTAAGCACAAGCTTCAAAATAAATTTCCTTTAGAAGAGGCTAGAAGTTATTACTCTACAACAGAGTAGACTTCTCTGAAATATAAGCTTTCTCTTTCTCTCCTATATCACATAACATTCAAGTAATGCTATATTGCAATAATCACACAGTAAATCCCACTGTGACTACGAATATAAATTTTAGAGTTACACAGCCCATAAAAATGAAAATTAATTACATTTTTTAAAGGGTTAATATTGATTGGAAAAAAAAAAAAAAACACCAGTCAAATGAGATTTACTTACGTTCTGATACTGTATAAAGGAGGTTCTGGGGTAAAGGAGGAGGTAGTCTTGCTCCCACTGGTGCAAGATTGGGCACTGCACTTGACCCCGGCTGATCACGACTGTTTATCAAGCTTGACTGGGTTATGGGTGGTCCTATAGTTAACAGAAAGTGAAAAGTACAGCATTATTTCTAACAAAAATACTCACTACACTAGTATAATTTGGCTATTCATACTTAAAATCCTACTTTAGTTCGAACATAACTAAGGAATTTGACATATGCAGGCTTAAGCACTGTGAATTGTATAATCAATTAAATATGGCATTCTTATTCTAGAATAGGCATAACTTAGTCCCAGGAGAAAAAGGCAGTGCTGGCTGCCTCTTGTGGCAGTGCAAAGTGGTTGGGGAGAGCACTTGAGGAAACTTTCCGGGGTGATGGTAAAGTTCTACAGAATTCTTAACTTAAATGGTAAGCATATAGATTCCTGTAACATATTGTGAAAAGTATCAAAAACAAAAATGAAGGAGATGGAAAGATATATGAAAATGCAAATATGTGAAATTCTAGTTGTAGAACTTATTAATAGATAGTGAGTACATGGGTACAATTCTTTCAACTCTCATTTGCTTAAAATTTTTCATAGCAAAATTTTTGGGGAAATGACATTTCTGGAGCTAACTTTCATTCAGTTATGTTTTCATACCAAGATAACATATTATTATTAGAAATTTCTACATAAATTAAAGATGCGTTTATTTTTAATTACCAAAGAGTTTGTGCACTCTCTATCAGGATGGGAGATGTGCACTTCTCCAATAGAATGAGATCATGACACAATCCGTTTTACCTGCATTCTTCTATCCCATCAGGACTTTGGGTATGCATGAACAGGCACCAGATGTGTTTCTCAAGCTTCCAAGGCCAAGATTTGAACTACAGTTAACCAGATAAGAGTCCAGCTTTCT
This sequence comes from Tupaia tana, assembly GCA_026018925.1. Taxonomy (NCBI): domain Eukaryota; kingdom Metazoa; phylum Chordata; class Mammalia; order Scandentia; family Tupaiidae; genus Tupaia; species Tupaia tana. Next base: position 33,211,334 of record JAKSZU010000014.1, on the reverse strand, counting down.
ATGCACCGGGCTTAACCACTGAGGAAAGGCCCTCGGGTAGATATTTTCTTTTATCTTTACAATACATGTAAACATTCATTCCAATTTTTTCAATTATATTTTTAAATTTTAGTCTTACTCTTTTTCTGCTATATATTAGCAACTAATCTTTGTTTTTAATTTATTCATTTAGAGAGGTCTCCAGAAACAAATCTAGAATCTTTACATATGGGTATCCCTTACAGAGTGTCACATTTTACCACTGTGCCACCACCCAGCCTCAAATAGTTTTTTTATTTTTATTTTTTTTCTGTTTTTTTTTTTTTTTGGAGAGGTTTTCGTTATAGGGCGCGTGCGCTCGCCAGACAGACAGAGACAGACAGAGAGACAGAAAGCAAGAAATCACCCCCCAGGGAGGATGGTCACGCCGCAATCCCTTCTCCTCCATTCTCCTCTCGGGATCTTGGGCACACATGCACACGCGCCTGGCGTGAGTTTTAAGCCGCCGGTCCGGGACGCGAACTGCGGTCGACTACATGGGAGTCCAGCGACATAGCCATTACGCTAACTGCTGGTTCCCACCTCAAATAGTTTTTAACAGGACCATTTTTAAACATTTTTTCCTATTAATTTTGATGGGTATTAAAATGGCATATTGACTATAAAAAGAAGAAAAAAAAAGTACTTAACAGTAAGAAGATTCATATTCAAATGCAAACTGAAATTATATGACACTTGAAATTTACTCCAGTCAAAAACCCCAAACAACCAAAAACAGTGTGTGAGTTTTCCTTTTTCTTTAGAGGTTTTTGCCTTAGGGCATGTACACTAGCTGGAGAGAGCGAGACAGAGTGAGTGACAGAGAAAGTGAGAAATCACCCCCAACCCCCGGGGAGATAGCCACGCTGCAATCTCTTCTCCATTCTCCTCCCGGATGTTGGGCACACATGTACGCACATGTTCCTGGTATGCTTTTCAAGTCACTGGGTCTGGGACTTGAACTGCAGTCGGCCATGTGGAAAGTCCAGAGACATAACTGCTATGCCATCTGCTAGCCCCCCAAAAAACTCCAAAACAACCAAAAACTATATGAAGCAAGAGGAGACTAAGTGACACAAACGCTGAATACTGACAATAACAAAAGTTGGAGGATGGTGTAAACGACACATCTGTTATTTTTATACTTCTACACATGTCTGAATTTTTATTAATTTCTGTAATTAATAAAAATTTTTAAATATTACTTTTGGTAATATTTTCTTTAAAAGATTGGGAAATTTCAAACTACTGGTATGTTCCTTCTCTGACATCTTAAAAAGCTGGTTTTCTATCAGCTCACTAGATTTTGACTACAGGTCAGCATAGGCTACTATACATAAAATTTCCATGGGAGGTAAACACAAATAACATGCAACACTGGGTGGAAAGAGGAAAGAATAGGCCCAGCTAGGGGGGCACAAGTGGGGAGGTACTGCTGAAACAGTGGCTGAGGCTACATGGAAGGCCCAAGTTTGGTTCTCGGCCCAACCTTAACAGACAGTGTGTAGTGACAAACCAGTGGTTCCAGCTAACCAGGAGGCAGAAGCAGGAAGATCACAAAGTAGCAAGACCCTGTCAAAAATCTTTTCCCCCCTTGGGACCAGCAGTTGGTGTAATGGCTATGTCGCTGGACTCCCACATAGTCGACCACAGTTCGAGTCTTGGACCCGGTGACTTAAACTCACGCATGTGCTTACGTGCCCAAGATCCCAAGAGGAGAATGGAGGAGAAGGGATTGCAGTGTGGCCATCCTCCCAGGAGGTAATTTCCCGCTTTCTATCTCTCTGTCTCTCTCTCTCTCTTTCTGGCGAGCGTATGCACCCTACAGCAAAAACCTCTCAAAAAAAAAAAAATCTTTCCCCCATCTCTGTATCTCCCTCCACCTCTCTCCCTCCCTCTTTTTTTCTCTCCCACACTCACTTGCATTCCCTCTCATTTAAAAAGAAAAAACTAAGGAAGGAAGGAAAGAACAGCAGAATGTCAAGTTATGAAAATGAGTAAGGTTCTTCTAAATAGAATTCTCCACTAAGGAAAGATTCTACATATACTTACTTGGTATGGGAAGCACAACAGAAGGTGGAGGCTGACCATGTCCTTGGGGAACAGGAAGTCGCATACTATGGCCAGGGCCAGGGCCAGGGCCAGGGCCTGGGCCCGGGCCTGGGCCAGGGCCGGGGCCTGGGCCCGGCATTGGAGGCATTAACATTCCAGGAGGTGGTGGAGGAGGAAGCCCAGGTGGAGGGGGTGGGAAAGGAATCATACTTGGCAGAGCAACTTCATCAACCACCAGGGGATCATTTCCATGATCAAACTGACAAAGGTCACCAAGGACACAAAATCCTCTTTCTGTAAGAATTAAAAAACAAAACAAAAAACAACTTAATATGATCTACTTAAGAGTTTAGAAAACAAACAAGTCCCTCAAAACCCACCAATCTGACTTACAAAGCAGTTTTCTCCAAGGAATCTAAAGCCTTTTTAGTGTTATTGTATTAATCATCCCATATCCCTAAGGTAGAGGCAGGTGAATTCTCTACTTTCTATACTAGGAGACTATTGGAGAAAAATTACAAACAACAGAGTCAAGAACAGGCTACTAGTTACTATTTGGTTAACCGACTTTATACTAGTTTTCATAATAAAAACTCAAGATTATTTTAAATGGGCAGAGGAGATAAGGGTCTTGGATGAGAATGTTCATCTCAATGATCTAGTCTCATATTATTTGAAAGCAACCATTTTTACTACATCTGGAAATTGAAACTTTAAAATTAAAGTTCAGCGGGTATTGAGTATCAGTTTATTCATGGCCACTTTTTATAATAGAAAAATATTAGCAACATCCCAAATGTGTTATCAATTAAGAAATTAGTTAGATGCCAACTGATGGCTTAGCAGTTACGTCACTGGACTCCCATATGGCCAACTGTGGTTTGAGTCCCAGACCAAGTGGCTTCAAGATTATGCCTGGCACATGTATATGTGTGCCCAAGATGCCAGGAGGAGAATGGAGGAAAGGGGATTGTGGCATGGCCATCCCCACAGAGGTGGGACTTCTCGCTTTTCTTCTCACTGCCCTCCCCCCATCCCATGCAAGTGTACATGCCCTAAGGCAAAATCTCTTTAAAAAAAAAAAAGAAAGAAGTTAAACACATCTTTGTACATACTAAATACCAAGAAGCCTAAAAAAAAATTAAGGAAGCTCTTTATGTGTTAATATAGGATGACTGCAAGAACACAATACTAGTATGTGACAAAAACATTATACAGAAGTTTAAATGTATACTAGCACTTATGTTAAAAAAAAAAGTTGGGGAGAATATAAATATATATATATATGTATTTGTTTATGCACATAAATTGGGGAGAATATGAATATGTATTTGTCTATGTACATATGCATAGACTATGTCTGCTAAGATACACAAAAATTGTTAATATCGAATTGACCTTCAGAAGGAGAACTCTGGCTGAGAGACCAAGGTAAGAATGATGTAATATCTAAATTATGATTTGACTCTAGGTTCTCACTTAAAAATAAGTAATACGTAAAAATGTGGCATTCTATATGTACAGAAAAAAACCTGTTACAATGTCTGTGATTTGCTTAAAATAATTCAGAGAGAAATGGTTGGGAGTAGAGATAAAAACCAAATTAGGCCATCCTGTGGTACCAGCAAGAAGGCTCCACTAGAGTAATATAGGAGGCCCAGGTTCAGATCCTGGTTTAATCTGAACATGCTAGGCATCCGTGGGATCGTGAAATGGTGATGGTTTATCAGGGTACCTATTTCTAACTCTCATAAAAGATAGAAGGAAACAAGCAAACAAACAAAAAAACAAGATTATCCCTGAGTTGTAACTACTGAAACAAAGTAATGAATATAATGGGGCTAATTATATTATTTTGTCAACATTTATATATATTTAAAATTGGGTTGTTTAAAAAGTAATAACACATTTTTTGTCTTTCTATGTAAAAATGTGTCATGATTTTTCTGACAATTTCCATAATGAAAAATCAAATACACACATCAGCAAATCCAACCTATGGGACTAGCAGTTAGCATAATGGCTATGTTGCTGAACTCCCATGTAGTCGACCACGGTTTGAGTCCTGGACCTGGTGGCTTAAACTCACGCGGGGTGGGGGTGGGACCAGCAGGTACCATGGTGGTTAAGGTGCTGGACACTCCCACATGGCCGACCAGGGTTCGAGTCCTGAATCTGGTGGCTTGCTTTCTCACTTCCTCTCTCTCTCATCCTTTGCCTCTCTCTGGTAAAACTAAAAAATGAATGAATGAATGAATGAATGAATAAAATAAAATAAATAATTACAAAAAAAAAAAACCTCACACCGGGTGCGTGTGCGTGTGTGCGTGCCCAAGATCCCAAGAGGAGAATGGAGGAGAAGGGATTGAGGCATAGCCATCCCCGCTGCAGGGTGATTTTTGGCTTTCTGTCTCTCTGGCAAGCCCATGTGCCTTATAGCAAAAAACCCTCTCCAAAAAAAATTAAAAAACAACAAACAAACTTGTAAGTTATAAATGCTTTAACAAATTCCCCAGCACCAAACATTACACAAAGAAATAATTCCTAATGTCTACCAAATTTTATAGCATACTGATAGTGCTTGAAAGTAACACTAAGAACAAAAAACAAACTAAAAAGGATCAAATTGAATATTCTCTTGACAAGAGTCAAACCACTATGTCAAACAAGTAAGTAACATGCCAAGAGATTCCCTCCCCATTTAGACTTTGCAACAACATCTGGACTGTAATTAGGTCTGCAACACATGCAACATTGGCCTTATTAGTACTTTTGGGTAAAATATGAGAGAAGGTAGTGGTTTTTACCATCATAATCTCTGCATCGCCTCTTTGGTGGTGGGTTTCGACCAAAAGAATTGGAAGAGCTATGATTGTTATAGTAATTAGACCAACTCTCGGTTGTGTTTTCAGAGTGGTGAGCAGGTGCGATCACAGTAACAGTGCTGGGAATAGACTGTGCCCCAGAGGAGTACTGCTCAGAAGAGTTCGGGGGTGGTGCAGACACAGGCACATATGAGCTCTCCAAGTCATTCCTTTCACTCTTAAACTTGGATCTTTCCCTGTGCTCTGCTTTAGAGACAAATAAAAACAAGAAGAGAGATTAGACATGTATCCTCTTACACTATGTTTATTTTCTCACAAAATGTGAAAGTGCACACAGCAGTAAATGTACTAAGGTATCCATATTTCAAAGTGTTCTCCTTAGTATATTTTAAAAGCAGAAACATCAACTATATGATGCACCTTGATCAGTAGCCTGGGCAAGATCATCTTTTGTATCAATATCAATTATACTTAATTAAAAAAAGGTCAGCTTCTCCACTGACATTTAAAAAGAATGTTACTCAAACTGGTATTTCAAGAGATCAGTGGTTGAATCCCAGTAATTTACCTAAATTCCTTCCTCTAAATTTTTATAAACTTCGGACAACCTTGCAACGTATCAACTGCTTAAAAACAAACGAGCAGTCACTCCTCCTGGAATTATAGCTTTGTTGATTAAAGGACATTTCCATCAATTATACAAATGACTTATGTCTACACATGTACTATGACACACTTATGAATAGCTTCTTTTTAGTCAAACTCCCTTGACTGCATTCCAAGAAGAGTTTCATCTTTGTAACAAACTCAAAAGCTTTTTGAGACAATTCCAGTTTTTACACTGCTTAGACATATTAAAGGCATACTTATCTTTAAGGGAATTTCTCTCATCCCTGTGACACAGGAAGATAAGTAGCTACTAAGTTTTAGGGGGACACTTCATTCACTCACCCACACTCCTATTTGGATCCCGGTCTTTGCTCCGGCCCCTACTTCGGCTTCGACTACGACTCAGGCCTCGGCTTTTACTCCGGCTCTTACTCCTGCCTCTTCTCCAGTCATACTTCTCACGGTACAATTCATTCCGCTCATAGTACCGGTCATAGTCTCTCCACTTGCCGTCTTCCCTTTTTTTCTCACGTGTCCTATAATACACAGATATAAAAGCCATATACAGACTATAGAAACCAAGTCTGCAAATAAATCTGTATTATGAAATATTATCCTTGTGTCATTAAAATTCATAACGTCTAGGCTTCTGTAGAAAGTTGTAAGACCACTACATAATTTTGCTAATCCATTACATAAAAAGGAAAAAAATATTCCCACTTCAAGTATACTGGGTGGGGAGAAGTGAAAAAAAAAAAAAAAAAAAAAAAGAGGTCAATCCAAAGTATGGAGAGGGGAGAGGGGTGGGAGAAAAATAGAAATTTAGAACCAGGAAATAAAAGAGACTCAAAACAAAGTTTTCATAAATAAAAACCAATTTTTTGAAGGTAGGTTAGTTAGTCAACATGCAAATTGCACTACTTATAACATAAAATAACATGGGTGATATTTAATACTGAGCACCCCTAACCAAATGGAACATTTCATTAATATTCTCTAAGGAGATTGCTCCCACCCCTGAGCTCTTGGGGAAAGCAAATAATGATTATTGTTTATAAAAAGAACAGAAAGTAAGACAAAGGTAAAAAACACAAAATGAAAGGAAGAAAGGTGAAAGAATGAAAGGAAGAAAGAGAGAAGAGTGTACCTATGTCAAAAAACCCATTAGTGCCTTTACAAGGAAACTTTAAAGTGAGTTATCAATGTCTTCCTAATTAAAGAAAAACACCAACCTTCGTTCACTAGATTCTGAACGAGTCTTTTGGGGACTAGGATATTTCTTTTTTCTGCCATCTCGTTCTTCTTCCACTGGCTCCTGAAATACCTATAATGAAAGCATTAATTAGAAATAAGAATTTTTTTTATAAATTATAAAATGTCTACCTAATAAACTTTCTGGCAAGAGAGAGTACACAAATACACTAAAGTACTAAAGTCAAATCATTTACAAAAGAATTAGGCAATAAGAAAAGTAAAAAAAGACACTCATATTACTTTAACAAGCAGTATGTTAATTTTTTTTTTTTTTTGAGTGAATGATTTTTGCTATAAGGTGCCTGCATTCACCAGAAAGGCAGAGAGACAGAAAATGTGAAATCACCCCACAGGGAGGATGGTCATGCTGCAATCCCTTCTCCATTCTCCTCTTGGGTTTCTGGCCTGAGTTTTCAGTCACCGGGTCCAGGACTCAAACTGTGGTATAACCATTATACCATCTCCTGGTCCCATAAACAGCATGTTAATTTTTTTAAAATATATTTTTTTTTTATTTTTTATTATCATTATTATCCTTTTTTAAAAAAATTGACCAGAAAAAGGAGAGGAAGTGTGAAAGGAAGCCACCAGGTCTGGGACTTGAACCATAGTTGGCCATATGGGAGTCCAGCACCTCAACCACTATGCCACCTGTCAGCCCCGCAGTAAGTTAATTTTTAAATGTTAATTTAAAGTAGAAATGGTAGTGTAGGAAGAAAATAAATTATTCATTTCTGAAATTTAAATAGTAAAAATAGCAAATCTCTATCATATAGTAAAATAGTTTAAGTTTTTCTAATTATAAACTATAATCACACATAATTGATTTGAGGACTTCAAATTTATTTCATAGAAACAGATTTCAGTAACAAATGGTTAAGTTAATCAATGCTAGGGAAACTGAGTATTTCACAGAAGTTACAAAGATAAAATGGAACTAATGGAAATGTCAGGGCTTCTTTTAAAGCCTAACAGTCAAGAATGATCAGAAATAAGAGAACCAGTGATTTTGTTATCTTTCAACAGAAGCTGGTTTCAAACCAGATACACAGCCTTTGCTACACAAAGGTGAAATAAAGTTATTCACAACCACTAAGCAAACACCCGTCCAAGGAAGAGGCGTATTTACAAATACCCAAATCAGGAAAGACAAGAATGGGCCAAGGCACTAACAATTTAATAAAATTCAGGCAACATAAATGGCAGACACAATATGACAACCAGATGGTGCTGGCAAGAACACTGTACAATTTAGACTACATTTAAAAATCATTTTACAAATTTATAAAAATACAGAGGATGTATTACGGCACTGGGATACAATCATCAAAATCTAGGTTGATCACTACAGAATAGGAGGCTGGACAGTGGCACGGCAATAAAACACAACACCATGAGTCAGACTCACATGGAAGGGTTCCCGGTTCCCCTAGGGACCTAAGAGTACTCTAACGAGAGCATGCCCAAGACCCCAGGCTGGCTGAGGCTGGGAGTCGAGTTCAGTGTCATGACCCTGTAGGGTTAATGCCTCCCGACCACCTATCTTGCTCATGGATAAATAAATACACTTTAAAAAAGAAAAAAACCTCTCTATAGGACCATTGACAAAACAATATTTGAGGAAAAAGAAGAAATAAGAGGAATGAATGCAGCAGGCTTCATGAATCATGGCACATTATCTGTCAAGTTGCATTTCTAGCACCAGGATGAGGTGCCAGTGACCTAAATTTTCTCACCTGACTCCTTTTGTAAACAACAGTCTAATCTGAAACAAGTAAAGATTGTATACAACGTAGCTGAGGATCTAGGAATAAAGTTAAGATGGGTAGTCCTTAGAAGGATTTGCTGCTCCAAATCCTGCTCAAAGCAACAGTATCAACTGAGCACAGATCAGAAAAACAGACCACTGGCCAAAGGTCTAGGTTGCCCCAAACCCTCTTCATTTCACATTGTCTAACAGAATTACTACAAGCTATTGTATTTACTGGCTATGATATGAAATATTATGTCAATAATTAAAATTACATACAAAATCCTTAGAAATGAGAAATGCAAAAAAAGTGTAGAAAGGAACTCTATATTGAAGTTGATATTATTATTTTTCAAAGGAGTGTGTGCTAAAGAGAGAGGGGGAAAAAGGGAAAGTAAAACAGCATACCGCCTCCTCTCCAAACCCCGGCAGATGGTATGGTGGTTAAGGCACTGGACTCTCAAGTGGTTGACCATGGTTCAAGCTCTAGATCTGTCAGCTTGCTTTCTTACTGTCCCTTCTCTCTCTTTCTCTCTCTAATTGGTCAATTAAAAAACAAATAATAACAACAAAAAGAATAAAATAAACTCTAAAATGATTTAAAAAAGAAAAAGCAGCCCCCCAGGAGAGATGCCACACTGTAATCCCTTCTCTGGATATTTTGGGCATGCATGCACACACATGCACCCACGTGTTTTTTTTTTTCTTTTTCTCTATTTTGCTGTAGGGTGCGTGGGCTCACCAGAGAAACAGGGAGAGATAGAGAGACAGAAAGCAAGAAATCACTCCCAAGGGGGGATAGCCACACCACAATCACTTCTCCATTCTCCTCTTGGGATCTTGGGCACGCATGCACACACGCTCAGCGCTTTCCAACTGCCAGGTTTGGGACTCGAACTGCGGTCGACTACCTGGGGGTCCAACAATGTAGCCATTATGCCATCTGCTGGTCCCATACCGTCACGTTTTTCAAGGCCACTGAACCTGGGCCTTGAACCAGGCAGTCAGTCAGGTAGGACCCCAGACACATTAACCACCAACCAACAGTTTGTATCCAAACTTTAAAGATACAAATGAAAGTTAATCTTTTTACTGTTCTTTCAAAACTCAAGATAATGTAAATTTACTCATATTCAAATTTTATATTTAATATATTCTCTAATATTCAAATGAGCTGCCTTTCAAACACATACTGATCTTCAGTGACTGTAGAAAAGGACAATGCCACAAAAATATAACTTATTATAATGATTTCACTGGGGGACCAGCAGATGGTGTAATGGTTACATTGCTGTACTCCATGTGGTCGACCACAGTTTGAGTCTCAGACCTGGGGGCTTAAAACTACGCTGGGTATGTGTGCAAGTGTGCGTAAGATCCTGAGAGGAGAATAAAAGCGAAGGGACAATAGCATGGCCATCCTCTTGGGGGGTGATTTCTCACTTTTTGTTTCTCTCTCTGGTGAATGCACCTGCCCTATAGTAAAAAAATTTCTCTCAAAAAAAAAAAAAAAAGTAATAATATAGATGGTAGGTTAAAGTACTGTGTCTATGTTTAATTTACTAAAATTGTTGGACCAGCTCTGGGCCCTTAAGGCAGATAGATTCCACACTGCCAACCTTGCAGTTCAAGTCCTGGACACAACTGCTTGAGAAACATGCTAGGCACATAGGCATGCCCAAAATACCGATGGGTAGAAAAAAGGGAGAAGAGAAGGGGTTGTGGCATGACCATTCTCCATGGGGAGTGCTACTCCCTTCCCTGCTCTCTGACGAGAGCATGCTCCCTCTAGCAAGTTTTTGTTTTTTTTTTTTTTTAGTTAATTTACTGAAATTGGTAATAGTACTTCAGCTATCAAGAGAATATTCTTATTCTTAGAAAACACACAGTGGCAAGGCAGTGGTGCAACAGTGGCACAAGCAGACCCACATGGAAAAGGTGCTGAGTTCATATCGCAAGACTTCCTTGTGCATGCCAAGTGTACATGTGTGTTCTCCTGATCCAGACCAGCTGACGTTAGGGGTGGATCATGGTATAAGAATCATTTTGGGGTGCTTTTTTCTGTATCTCTCTCTCTTTCTCATGGTAAAAAAACAAGTAACTTTTGGGCTAGCTAGTGGCAATAAGGCACTTAAGGCAGTTGGATCTCACATGACCAAACAGTGCGCTTTTGGACTTGGTGGCTTAAAAAACATGCTGGAGTGGGGCCGGCAGGTAGTGTGGTAGTTAAGGGCGCTGGACTCCCATATGACCAACCATAGTTTGAGTCCTGGACCTGGTGGCTTGCTTTCGCTCTCTCAATCTCTCTCACTCTCTCATTCTCTCTCTCTCTCCCTCCCTCTCTCCCTCCCTCTCTGGTCAAATTAAAATATATATATTTTTTTAAATGTATGTTCAAAAAATTAAAAAAAAAAAAAAAAACATGCTGGAGAGACCAGCAGATGGTGTTCTGGTTTAGGGGGTAGACTACACATGGCTGACCATGGTTTGAGTCCTAGACTTGTGACTTGCTTTCTCATTTTCTCTCTGTCTTTCTCTGGTGAACACAGATGCCCTGTAGCAAATTAAATAATAATAGTAGGTGGGGCAGGCAGGTGGCATAGTGGTTAAGGGTGCTGGACTCACACATGGTCAACCATGGTTTGAGTCCTGGACCTGGTGGCTTGCTTTCTCACTTCCCGCTCCTTCTCTCTCTCTCTCTCACTCTATCCCTCTGGTGAAGGAAGGAAGGAAGGAAGGAAGGAAGGAAGGAAGGAAGGAAGGAAGGGAGGGAGGGAGGGGAGGGGAGGGAGGAAGGGAGAGGGAGGGAGGGAGGGAGGAAGGAAGGAAGGAAGGAAGGAAGGGAGGAAGGAAGGAAGAGGGAGGGAGGGAGGAAAGAAGGGAAGGAAGGAAGGAAGGAAGGAAGGGAGGAAGGAAGGGAGGGAGGGAGAAAGAGAGGAAGAAAGGAAGAAAGAAAGAAAAGGGGAAAAAGTAAGAAAGATTCTTTAAAAAAATAATAATAATAGCAGGAGCCAGCAGGTAAGTAAGTAAATAATAGGTAAATAAATAAATAAAAATAGAATAATTCTTTTAATTATTCTTGGGGACAGGTGGCATGGTGATTAAGGTACTGAACTCTCAAATGGTCGACTGTGGTTTAAGTTTTAGACTTGGCATCTTACTTTCACGACCCACCTCTCTTTCTGTCTCTGTAGCTCTCTGGTGAGCACATGTGTCCTATTCCAAATTAAAAAATAATCATAAGATGGGAACCAGCAGTTAGCGTAATGGCTATGTCGCTGGACTCCCACATAGTCGACCGCAGTTCGCGTCCCGGACCCGGTGGCTTAAAACTCACGCCGGGCGCGTGTGCGTGTGTGCCCAAGATCCCGAGAGGAGAATGGAGGAGAAGGGATTGCGGCGTGGCCATCCCCCCTGGGGGGTGATTTCCTGCTTTCTATCTCTCTGTCTGTCTCTGTCTGGCGAGCGCACGCGTCCTATAGCAAAAACCTCTCCAAAAAAAAAAAAATAAGAACAAATAAAAATAAATTCTTTGAAAAATAAATAAAAATTATCAATAAAATTAAATAAACAATTCTAAAAAAATTTTTTTTTTTTTAAAGAAACCTGCTGGGCACATGCATGTCCAAAATCCCAAAAGGAGAAATTGAGGTGGTGTTGTGGTACAAGCATCCCCATGTGGGGTACTTTCTCACTTTCCTTCTCTGTCTCTCTCCAGTGAATGCTCATGTTCCCTAGCAAATTCTGAAAAAATAAAAAGAAAGGGACCAGCAGTTAGCGTAATGGCTATGTCGCTGGACTCCCACGTAGTCGACCGCGGTTCGAGTCCCGGACCCGGTGACTTAAACTCACTCTGGGCGCGTGTGCGTGCGTGCCCAAGATCCCGAGAGGAGAATGGAGGAGAAGGGATTGCGGCGTGGCCATCCCCCCTGGGGGGTGATTTCCTGCTTTCTATCTCTCTGTCTCTCTCTGTCTGTCTGGCGAGCGCACGCGCCCTATAGCAAAAACCTCTCCAAAAAAAAAGAAAAAAAATAAAAATAAAAAAAAATAAATAAAAAGAAAGAAAGAAAATACAGACTGAGGTTTTCAAGGGTGAAGGATCATGATGTAAGTAATTTACTACCAAATAATTGAGGGAAAAAAAAAAAGTATATAGAGAGAGCAAGTGGAGAAGCAGCAGATGATGGTGTAGCGGTTCCATCACTGAACACAAGATCACAGGAGAGAATGGAGAAGGGACTACATGTGGCCATCCCCCCAAGGAGTGATTTCTCACTTTCCCTCTCATTGTGTCTGTGCGGCTCTCTCTCTGGCAAGTGCACGTGCCCTATGGCAAAAAAAAAAAAATTTTTTTTTAAACCATGGGGCTGCTAGTTGGCATGGTGGGGCACTGGACTCCCACATGGCCGAACGGTTCCACTCCCAGACCTGACTCCTTGCTATCTCACTTTCTCACTCTCTCTCTCTCCCCCCACCTCTCTTTTCAAATTAAAATAAAATAAATAATAAATAAAATAATTCTTTAAAAAAAAAAGACCACAAATGGGGTAAATCTTCAATGAATAAACCTCAACTGACATCAGATGAGTATTTTGGGTTCTAATTTTATCACTTTTATATAAGTTTTAAAGTATTTCTACATGAAAAGTTCAACTAAAGGTATTTAGTCTTCAGAATGTTGAGAAATAATTTCTATAAAACCCAATATATTCATGTGCTATGTATCTGACTGGAAAATATTGGGTCATCAGAAAAGTCACAATATGTTTTTCTATGCAAAAATGACTTTTCTGATGACCCAATATATTAAAATCTTATTTAATCTTCAATAACTATTACTATGATCCTCATTTTATTGGTATGAAAGTGAGAGAGACAAGTAACTTATTCAATACCTGCTATTTTAATTTATGCAACCTGATTATAGAATCCAGTCTTAACATTATTTACTGTTCATATATACAAAGAATTATAAATAAATAAAATTACAAATGAAATTGTCTTTGGTTCAATCAATTAGGTTACCATCTATAATCACATTTATACTTCAATATCATAAAAACATTCTTTCCCTTTTTTTCAATGTTGATAATGATGTTTATAATTACATTAACTATCTAAAATAAAAAAGGACTCTAGGGACAAGATGATGACCTAGTAGTAACAACACTCTGTGAGGAAATCCCCCAAGAGAAGGTTCCCAGTTCAAGTCCAGAGACCTCCCTGAGTATATCAGGCACATTCTTGCCCCTGATCTAGAGTCAGCCAAAGGCTCTGGGCAGACTGTGGAATCAAGACCCTATTGGGGGTACTGCCTTTTTGTCTTTCACTTAAGGAAAAAAATAAACTAATAAACAAACAAACAAACAAATAAATAAATACCAAACACCTTTTTATGGTTAACAAGAGCAAATGAGGGCCAGTTGGCAGCATGATGTTTAAGGCGCTGGATTCTACAAGGCCAACTTTGCAGCAGTTTGAGTACCAGACTGGTGACTTGAAAACCATACTAGGCGTGTGTGCGCGTGGGGCTCAAAATTCCAAGAGAAGAGATTGCAGAGTGGTCATACCCTGGGGTGGGGGGGGTGGTTTCTCACTCCTCCTGCCCTACTCTGGCAAGTACCCATACCCTATAGAAATATATGAAAAATAATAAAAGTGATTTCTCCATATACATGAAAATGTGTTACCTAATGATATTTCTTGTAGATTCATTAATATGTTTATTCAAGCTTCTACATTTATTCAAGTTTTCTTCTTCTAAAACCATTGCATGAGATTTCTCTGAAACCTTCAATATTACTAAAATACTTACTGGATCTCCAAACAAGATATTTCAAATTTTTTCAACTTTTTAAGTCCAAGAAACTTAAGAAACCCTTATGAAAAATCTGCACCATTCCCAAAGGCTCATAAGTTCAATCAATGGATAATTAATCCTAAAAGAGCTCGATTTCCTGCTAAGGATACATAATAGGATGTAAGAAGCCTCCAAAAACAAAAGAAATTTTTGCATTACCTCTTCTTTAATTTCCTCCTTTTCTTGGACTAGTGGTTTGGGCTCAGGCTTAACTGGTTCCAAAGGTGGAAGGTAGTTCTTAGTATAGAGACTTTCAAATAGTTTGTCCACAAAACCCGAAGTTTCTAAGGAAAAGAAATATTAAAATGTTACAAAGACAGAAAACAAAAGTCTGACAATACACAGCAAAGCAATACTATGCAAAAAGAATAAGGGAGGAGGAGTCTCACTACCTGGCCTCCGCATATATTACAAAGTTGTGATAATCAAAACAGCATGGTATTGGTACAAAACAGAAACACAGACCAGTGGAAGAGAATAGAGAATCCAGAAATAAACGCCAAATCATACAGTCAACTGATCTTCAACAAAGGGCATAAGACAATCCAGTGAAGAAAACAAAGTCTTTTTAGCAAGTGGTGTTAGAAGAACCTGATATCCATCTACAGAAAAATTAAATTGGGGGGACCAGCAGGTGATGTGGTGGTTAAGGGTGCTTGACTCCCACATGGCCGATCATGGTTCAAGTCCCAGAACTGATGGCTTGCACACGCGCGTGCGCTCGCTCTCTCTCTGCCCCTCTCTAGTCAAACTAAAATAAAGTTAAATAAAATAAATCTTAAAAAAATAGAAAAATGAAACTAGATCCCTCTAGCTCACCATTAACAAAAATCAACCCAAAATAGATTCAAGATTTAAATGTATAAGCTTCAAACTATAAAACTACTGATGGGAGGGCCAGTTGGTGGTGTGGTGGTTAAAGTGCTGGACACTTCCACATGGCTGACCACGGTTAAAGTCCCAGACCTGGTGGCTTGCTTTCTCACTTACTTTCTTTCTCTCTCTCTCTGGTCAAATTAAAATAAATGAATAAATAATTCTTAAAAAAAAAAAAATGGTAGAAAATATAGGAGACACTCTTGAAGCCACTGGAGTAGGGGGTGATTTCTTAAGTAAGATCCCTAAAGCACAGTCAATAATCCCCCAACTAACAAGTGGGACTCCATCAAACTAAAAAGCTAGTGCAAAGCCAAGGAAACATTAAGTAGAGGGGAAACAAAGAGGTAGGGGCATTGCACAGCCTAGTGGCTAAGGAAACCAGATTCCTTGTGGCTAACTGTGGTTCAAATCCTGCCTCAGCAGTTTGAAAAACACAAGGTGCACGTGTGTGTATGCTCCAAATTCTAGTATTATAGAGAAATGAATGAGGGATTGCAAGTGACCACATCCCATTGGAGGGAGTGCTTTCTCCCTCTCTCTGGACAGCACATGCCTCTTCTGGCAATTAAAAAAAAAGAACATATTAAAAACGCAACACAGGCTCTGCTTACAATGGAAATTATTACAGATTTAACAACAGCTATTTTTAAAAAAACAACTATTTAATTTTATTATTATTATTTTATTTGTTATAGGGCATGTACACTCATGAGAGTGAGTGAAAGTGAGCAAGCTGCCAGGTCCAGGACTCAAATCGTGGTTAGCCATGTGGGAGTATAGTGCCTTAACCACCACACCACCTACCCTAAACTGCTACTACTTCTTTTTTTGTTTTTTAAGAATTACTTTGTTTATGGGGACCAGCAGGTGGCATGGTGGTTAAGGTGCTGGACACTCCCATGTGGCTGGCCATGGTTCAAGTCCTGGACTTGGTAGCTTGCTTTCTCACTTTCTCTCTCTGTCTGTCTCTCTCTCTGATCAAATTAAAATAAATGAACGAATAAATAAAATTAAATAAAATAATCATTTTTTTCTTAAAAAAAAGAATTATTTTATTTAACTTTTTTTTTTTTTTAATTTGACCAGAGAGGGACAAAGTGGGGAGGAGGAGTGAAAAAGCAAGCTGCCAGGTCCAAGACTCAAACCATGGTCAGCCATGTGGGAGTCCAGTACCCTTAACCACCATGTTACCTGCTGGCCCCCAAACAGCTACTTCTAAAATGTCAAACTACTATTTTTTTTAAAGAGAGATTTTTACTATAGCCCCCATGTGCTCACTGGAGAGACAAGAGAAACAGGAGAGACAAAGCAAAAAATCACCCCCCGGAGGGATGGCCATGCTGCAATTCCTTCTCCTCCATTCTCTTAGGATCTTGGGCATGCACGCACACACATGCTCAACTGAGTTTTAAGTTACTGTGTCCAGGACAGGAATCGCAGTCAACTACATGAAAGTTCAATGATGTAACCATTATACCATCTGCTGGTCCCTCAAATTACTTTTTTTGTATTTATTGATTTTTAATTTGGTATAGAGCATGTGTGCTCACCAGAGAAAGAGAAGGAAAGTAAGAAAGCATTCCACCTCCAAGGAACTATGTCATAGTCATCCCCCCTATGACGGTGATTTCTCACTTTCTGTCTGTCTCTTGGGCTAGCACATGTGCCCTATAGCAAAAATCTCTCTTTAAAAAAAAAAAAAAAAAAGGGCCAGCAGGTGGCACTGGACTCCTAAATGGCCAACTATGATCCAAGCTCTGGACCGGTGATTTGAAAATCACGCCAGGCACATGTATGTGCGTGCCCTAGATCCCAAAAGAAGATATAGCAGCCATCCACCCAGGGAGGGAGGGTGATTTCTCACTTTTCCCTCTCCCTTTCACTGTCTCTCTCTGACAAGCACATGTATCCTAAGGCAAAAACCTCTTTAAAAAGAAAAAAAAAGCATATGACAAAGCTGGCCACATGACCTAGTAGTCAAGGAAGCCAGTTCTCACATGCCCAACAAGGTTCAAGTTCTGGCTCCAGTAGCTTAAGAAACATGCCAGGGGACTAGCAGATGGTGTAATGGCTATGTCACTGGACTCCCATGTAGTCGACCACGGTTCGAGTCCCAGACCCGGTGGTTTAAACTTACGCTGGGCACATCTGCGTGTGTGCCCAAGATCCCGAGAGGACAGTGGAGAAGGGATTGCAGTGTGGCCATCCTCCCTAGGGGGTGATTTCTCGCTTTCTGTCTCTCTATCTTTCTGGTGAGCACAAGCACCCTATAGCAAAAACCTCTCCAAAAAAGAAAAAAGCATGCTAGATGCATGTGCATGTTTTCTCAAAATCCCAACAGGATGGGTAAATGGAGCAGAAGGGATTGCAGTATGATTTGCCTCTGTGGAGTGTGGTTTCTCCCTCTCCCTGTCTCCCTCTCTTTCTGACAAGCATACATACTCTTTGGCAACTAAAAAAAAAAGCATATTACAAAAGAGAATGCTCATTTAAAGTGTCTTCGATATGTAATATGAAATAGGGCAGTCCATAGACATATATGGCTATTTTGAGCTTAAATTAATTAAAATGAACAGTTAGTTTCTCAATCACATTAGCCACATTTCGAGTACTCCATAGCCACAGTCAGCTAAGGCTACTGAACTGGAAAGATCAACTATAGACCATATGAATCACTGCACAGGGGCCAGCAGGTGGCCTGGTGGTTAAAGGCGCTGGATTCCCATATGGCCGACCATGGCTCGAGTCCCAAACCTAGAGGCTTGCTTTCTCACTTCCCCTTTCTCTCTGTCTCTGGTCAAATTAAAAAATATTAATAACAAATGGAAATAAATAAATAATAATTCCTTTTTAAAAATCACTGTACAAAGTTCTAGTGGACAAGCTAGTCTAGAAGGACATACAGAAGTAGGTAAGAGTAATTTTTATCTCTGGTAGCAAAGTTATAGCTACTTATTTTCTCCGCCTCTTAAAAATGCATTTTATAGGTATCAGCAGGTGGCATGGTGGTTAAGGCACTGGACACTTCCACATGGCCAACCACAGGTTGAGTCCCAGACTCGGTGGCTTGCTTTCTCTCTCTCTCTCTCTCTCTCTCTCTTTCTCTTTCTCTGTGTGTGTGTGTGTGTGTGTGTGTGTGTGTGTGTCTCGCTCTGGTCAAATTAAAATAAGTGAATGAATAAATAAAATTAAATAAATAATTCTTTTAAAAAATGCATTTTATAACATTCCCTAATATTTATTGTTTTTTATAATTTAAAAAAAAAAAAAAAAAGTACTACTAAAGACTTATAGGATGGCCAGCAATTGACATGATAGCTGTGGACCTGGACTCCCATATGGTCAACTGTGGTTCGAGTCCTGGACCTGGTGGCTTGCTTTCTTACTTTCTCTCTGTCTCTCTCTGGGTGAATGTGCATGTCCTAGAGCAGATTAAATAATAATAATAATAATAAAATTTAAAAATAGAAAAAGACCTTCATAGTTCTTTTATAAGGAAGTCTTAGATGTCTAAACAAAGGTTTGTCTCTTACCCCAAATATCTTTACTGTATTTGTCTTTTCTTCTTTTATAGCTCTGCATTTCATGATTTATCTTTAATGTAAAATTTTTTTTTGGAGAGGTTTTTGCCATAGGGCGTGTGTGCTAACCAGACAGACAGAGAGAGAAAGAGAGACAGAAAGTGAGAAATCACTCCCCTGGGGGGATGGCCACACCACATTCCCTTCTCTTCCATTCTCCTCTCGGGATTTTGGGCACGCACGCACACGCGCCCGGCACGAGTTTTAAGCCACCAGGTCCGGGACTCGAACCCCGGTCAACTACATGGGAGTCCAGCGACATAGCCATTACACTAACTGCTGGTCCCTTTAATGTAAATTAATACATTTAGAAAAGAAAACATTCATTTGTAGTAGTGAGAAATTCTGTATTAGGTTTGATATTTACATCCCAGAAGCCTTAAAATGCATTGAAAAACATGTAATCCCATGTTTTAGATTGAGAAGCCACATTTACCACTTTTCTTTCTCAGCAGATATTTGAGTTACAGGATTCTCGTTACCAACTGCTAGTTCAACTATTAAGTGTATATTATCCATGTTCCTATTCCTTCAACCATTCAACATTTCTTGAACATCTATATGCCAAGCACCATAAATTCCAAGTCTACACACTCAACAAAAGGACAAACAGGGAGGAAGAGGGAGACAAACGGCAAATAAAAATACGACCGGGAGTGCCAAGTGCCAAGAAAAGAGGCAGAGTTGGTAGAAGAGAAGGCATGGGGTACACCGTACACAGAGTGCTCCGGAGAAACAGCTCTGAGAAGATGACATTTGAAAAGAGAAGAACTGAGGGAGGATTCATGTTTCTGGCAAGTGTGAAACATGTTCAAAGGCCCTGAGCTGGGAACATGACTGCCACATTAAAAAAAATAGTGAGGTGGTAAATCTGGCTAGAGTGGAACAAGACAAGGTCAGAAAGGAAGCACACAAGAGCTCAGGGAAGCTCTACACACCATGGAAAGGACTTTAGCAAAAAAGATAGAAAGTCAAAGGCACAAAGAGAAGAGGATCATGATCGTTTCTTCTTGGACATTAAGAAGCCCCAGCCAAGGGGGAAAACAGATGGTTTAACTATCTTAATAAACAGCAAGAATAAGTAGCTTCATTATTCTTAAACTGCTTCCTCTAAATCATGAAGTAGCTCTGCCAAAGTTACAAAGGACCCAGTCATCTAAAAAGCATTACAGCTGCCATTCCCTTAATACAGGAAAGAAACAAAGAAAGAAAGGGATAAAACCTGTGCAGCCAAAACACATGATAAATAAATAAGTATGAAGGGGTATACTCATATATTGAAAGGACTCTGAGCACCTTTTTTTGCTATCAAGTTTTTATCTTCCAAGACTTTCCAGGAAGTTTTAAATACAAAATCTTTACCTAAATACCTGATTGAAGGCCCATAATAATTACCTTTTTGTAAAAAGACATCAAGTTGATCAGCACAAAAGGCTTTCAATTCTTTCTCAGGTTTGTCCTTCTTGACCAGTGCTACAACATAGTTGGCTAAGGCTGAAGGGTCAGCATCACATCTAGTTAGACAAAGAGAAAACAAAAATTTAAAAACACATTGTTTTTTTTTCAAACAGTGGTGTCATTAATGAAGTCACCCCTATTTTGGAAGACCAAAGATCAAAAGTGGCTAAAAAGTGATTAAAAAGTGACTGCAAACACAGGTGACTGTTACAATAAATAGCATACATATACTTTTCTGCTTATTTCTATGAATGACTAGTTTGCCTCCTATTTTTGAGGTTCTACTTACACCAAGAATCTTGAACCAGGTTGACATTTATTTGCTCTCTCAATGGTAATATGGAATGGGTGGAAGGTGACCCCTAAGTTGCTGCTTGTCTCTCAGCCTAGGGAAGAGCTGCCAATAACACCTCAGGAAGTATCTGTTCCACTTGACCAATGAGGGAAAAGCAGGGGGAATGATGAGACAGCTTTCTCCTCAAGATACATTCCTTAGTACCCCAGACTTGAGCACTCAAAAATGGCTACCAATTCCACTGCCAATCTTCTAAATGAGTACCTTAAAGATATTTTTTTAAAGGGAGTACATAAAGGATGGTACATGATTACTATAGGCAAATGCGTTAGCAGCTATAAGCAAAAAAGCAAAGATCTAGGGGTTGAAACAGAAGGGAGAAGAGAAGAGAGAGGTAGAAAGGCAGCTAAGAAAACCTGTACCTACTTCCCGTTTGTCCTAGTGAGCAGCAACTTGACTCTGACAATGAAATTCTTCTATGGGCCCAAATAGTGGTGGCACATAGGCAGCACTACCACTTGGGAGTCTGGAAGACACATGGGAGGTCCAGGTTTGGTTCCTCTGGCCTGATCTGATAAATGCCTGGCACAGTATATGTCTGTAATCCTAGGTAACAAGGAGGCTGCAACAGAAAGATCATGGCATGCAAGACTCTGTCAAAAACTACTTATCTGTGTGTGTCTCTCCCTTTCTCTCTTCTCTTTTTTCACATTTTGTCAGGGGGCACGTGCACTCACGAGAGACAGACACTGGGGTGGGAGCAGAAAGTATCACCAGAGGAGGCATGGTCACCCTGCAACCCTTTCTCATTCGTTTTGCCAGCATTTGGGGATTTGGGATGCACATGCACATGCATCCAGCATGTCTTTCAAGCTGCCAGGGCAAGGATTTAAACCACATGGTTGGCCATGTGGATCCAGTTCCCTTAACCACTAGGCCATGGGACCGGCCTTCCTTCTCTCTCTTATTAGAGAAAAAAAAAAAATATCCTATAACACAGGACCCATGGTAGCCAACTCCTGATGTATAGCAATCTATTAAAGTTTTAGCTACATCGCACAAAACTGAAAGTTTTCATAGTGTGTGTGTGCGTGTGTGTGTGTGTGTGTGTGTGTATGCATATACATAAAAGAGCAGGTGGGGACTAGCAGTTAGCGTAATGGCTATGTCGCTGGACTCCCATGTAGTCGACCGCGGTTCGTGTCCTGGACCCGGTGGCTTAAAATTCACGCTGGGCGCGTGTGCGTGCGTGCCCAAGATCCCAAGAGGAGAATGGAGGAGAAGGGATTGCGGTGTGGCCATCCCCCCTGGGGGTGATTTCTGGCTTTCTGTTTCTCTGTCTCTCTCTGTCTGGCGAGCACACACACCCTATAGCGAAAATCTCTCCAAAAAAAAAAAAAGAGAGCAGGTGGTGTGGTGGTTAAGGCACCGGATTTCCACAAGGCCAACCACAGTTCAAGTCCCAGATCCAGCAGCTAGAAAATCACACCACCGAATGTGTGTACCTGAAATCCCAAGAAGAGAAAGAAGGGACTGCGCATGGCTAAATCCCCTAGGGGATGATTTCTCACTTTCCCATTCTCCATCTTTCTCTGATGACCGCAGAAACCCTATGGCAAAAACCTTAGAAAAGGTGTGTGTGTGTGTTCTATATTTCCCCATGAATACATACTTAAGTAATGCACATCCATTATGGCTTCCTAAGGTTGTTGTAAAGGTAAATGAAAAATTCAAAATGATAGTAAATAAAACTGTTATGCAAGAAATGATTGTACACCTATAAAATGGGGGGGAAAATTTCATGCCTCAGGCACATGCACTTGCCACAGAGAAGAGAAGAATCTCCCCCCTCTATGGGATGGGATCATGGGTGATCCTTTTATTTCTATTTCTTCATCCCATCAAGATGTTGGCCTGCACATCCAAGTGCCTGGAGTATCTTTCAAACTGCTGGGCCAGGATTCAAACTGTAGTCAGTCAGTTGGACTTAAATTTCTATGACACAGTGTTTAACCACTATAAAATACTTCAAATCTAACAAATCTTGTTCTGTAGTCCTTGGATTTTTGCTGTCAACCACAAAGCTAAAAAGTTGGGGTCCATAATAAAACACAATGCTTTCCGAGGCTGAACTACACAGGAAGGTTCTGGGATTGTATGAGACCTTACTGATGCACATGCCCATGATCTGGGGCTGGCTGAAGCTAGGGGTGGATCATGGCGTCAGGACTGTGAGCTGTACTGTTTCTCTTTCATTCTTTCTCCATCACAGAATACATACGTAAGTTCTCACTCACGGAAAAAAGTAAATAAGCTTTCAAAATCATTTCCACTAGAGTATCAATCATATTTTCAACAACTTTCTGAGATCAGTAAACAAAACAAAAATTAAAATGAAGCACTGGGTCCTTTCCTTCTAGGTTTTACTTTTTTTTGGAGAGGATTTTGCTATAGGGCGCGTGCGCTCGCCAGAAAGACAGAGAGATAGAAAGCGAGAAATCACCCCCCCCAGGGAGGATGGCCACACAGCAATCCCTTCTCCTCCATTCTCTTCTCAGGATCTTGGGCACGCACACACACGCACCCAGTGTGAGCTTAAGCCACCAGGTCCGGGACTCGAACCATGGTCGACTACATGAGAGTCCAGCGACATAGCCATTACGCTAACTGCTGGTATCCTAGGTTTTACTTTTAAAGTTCATAATTCGATAAAATAGAATTTTTTGCTGTCACCAATATTAACATTGTCATGGGAAAGATAAGCTCTTTCTTTTTTTAAATAATTATTTTAATTAAATAAATAAATAAATAAATTTGTGTATGTATGTATGTATGTATGTATGTATGTATTTATGAATGACCAGAAAGGGACAGAGAGAGAAAGAGAGAAGAAAGTGGGAAAGCAAGCTGCTGAGACCGGGACTTGAACTGCAGTCAGCCATGTGGGAGTCCAGCGCCCTTAACCATCATGCCACCTGCTGGTCCCAATAGGCTCTTTAAACATCTGTGCTCCAAGGTATAAGAGAGAAAAAAATTTTTGAGATTTTTGTCCTAGGGTGCATGTGCTCTTAGGGAAGAGAGAGAAAGATGGAGACAGTGAGAGGGAAAAGTGAGAAATCACCCCCCAGAGGGGATGGCCATGCCATAATCCCTTCTCCTCCCAGGATCTTGGGCATACACACAGACGTGATTTTCAAGCCACTGGGTCCAGGACTTGAACTGAAGTCAATCATGTGGGAGTCCACTGACATAACCACTATGCCATCTGCTGGTCCTGAGAAAATTTTAATGAATGTCAATTTTACAAAATTCAGAGCTAATAATTAAAATTATGGGCAAAGATCAAATAGAAATGAATGTTAAGTGTCAAAGATAATGAGTTACGTATTAATAAAAAATGCAATTTAGACCCAGCCACAGTGATGCAGATGGTAGAGTGCAGCGGCATGATACTAGAGCAATACAGGAGGCCCCAGGTCAACTAAACATACAGGACATACCAACACATACTCACAATCTTGAATACATACTCAAAATAAAGAATTATTTTGGGGGACCAGCAGTTAGCATAATGGCTATGTAAGCTCAATTACTAAATTCTACAATGGATATATACATATTGACACTCATGTGCTGCATTATGACCCTTCAGTCAACAGACTATACATACAACAGTGGTCCCATAGAGCAAAGAGACTGTACCATACTGCCTAGGTGTGTAGTAATGTTAGATGTGTAGGTATGTGATTCTGAGTTTTTGTACCAAAAACAAATATAAAGTAACTAGGCAAGGAGATAGGTTAATTGGCTTGACTATAGTAATCATTTCACGATGTATATGTTTACTAAAATATTAATCACATTGTATAACTTAAAATATACTATATATATATGTATGTGTGTGTGTGTGTGTGTTTGTTTTTTAAATTTAGGACCAGTCCCTGGGAACCAGCAGTTAGCGTAATAGCTATGTCGCTGGACTCCCACATAGTCGACTGCGGTTCGCGTCCCGGACCCAGTGGCTTAAAACTCACGCCGGGTGCGTGTGCGTGCATGTCCAAGATCCCGAGAGGAGAATGGAGGAGAAGGGTTTGGGGCGTGACCATCCCCCCTGGGGGGTGATTTCTCGCTTTCTGTCTCTATGTCTCTCTCTGTCTGTCTGGGCGAGCACACGCACCCTGTAGCGAAAACCTCTCAAAAAAAAAAAAAAATTTAGGACCAGTCCCATAACCTCATGGTTAAAAGAGAGCCGGATTCCACATGGCCGACCATAGTTCAAATCCTAGCCCCAGAGCTTGAAGTATATGAAAGGCACGTTTGTGTACATGCTCAAATTTCCGTACCAGGATGGCCAGTCCATGGTCTGGTGGTTAAGAGAGCTGGATATCACATGGCCAACTGGACAGTAAGAGTGTTGGCTGCTACGGCTTGAAAGCACTAAGTGCATGTGTGCATGCCCCAAATCCCAAAAAAATGGGAAGAATGAAGGAGAAGGAATTGTGGCATAACCATTTCCCATGGGGGTGCTTTCTCCCTCTTCTTACCTCTTTCTGTGTCTCTGGTGAGTGCATGTACCCTCTTGCAAATTAAAAAGAAAAGAAAGTAGAGAGAAGGGACTACAGTATAACCACATCTCACTAGGGTTTGTTCTTTCTCTCTCTCTCTCTCTCCCCCCCCGCAAGCACATGCACCCTGTGGCAATTAAAACAGTAAGTTTAACAACAAAAATAGGAGATAGAATTTACACTTTCAAATGCCATGCTCACCTTGGCTATTGGTTATAAACAACTTAAAACAGTGATGTGAAGATAGACTTAACTTCACCTCCAAGAATAAGATATTTGATCAGTATAGTTCTAATAAACATTCATATGACAGAGAGAGGGAAGGAAAGCACATTTCTATCTTAGTTCATTTTTCCATCAAGAAATACTTGATGGGAACCAGCAGTTAGCATAATGGCTATGTCACTGGACTCCCACGTAGTCGACCGTGGTTCACGTCCCAGACCCGGTGGCTTAAAACTCACGCCGGGCGCATGTGTGTGCATGCCCAAGATCCCGAGAGGAGGATGGAGGAGAAGGGATTGCGGCGTGGCCATCCCACCTGAGGGGTGACTTCTTGCTTCCTGTCTCTCTCTCTCTCTGGCGAGCACACACGTCCTATAGCAAAAACCTCTCCAAAAAAAGAAAAAAAATAAAAATCAAGATGGGGTGGGGATGGCAGATGGCGTGGTGGTTAAAGACGCTGGATTCCCACATGGCTGACCATGGTTCGAGTCTCGGACCTGGTGACCTGCTATCTCATTTTCCCTTTCTCTGTCTGTCTGGTCAAATTAAAAAAATATAATAATAACAAATGGAATTAAATTTAAAAAAATTTTTTTTAATCAAGATGGGGACAGATGGGGTAGTGGCTGAAGTACTATACTCCTACATGGCCAACCGTGGTTCGAATTCTGGACCTGGTGGCTTGCTTTCTTGCTTTCCCTTTCTCTTCCTGTTCAAATGAAAAAATAACAATAATAAATAAAATTAAGGCTGTCAAGTTGCATGATGGTTAAGGCGCTGTATTCCCATATGGCCAAGTGTGGTTCAAGTCCCGGCTTGCTTTCTCACTTTCCCTCTCTTTCTGTCTTTGTTTCTCTCCAGTCAAATTAAAAATAATAATAAATAAAATTAAATAAATAATACTTTTTTAAAAAATCAAGATGAGTGCCAGACAGTGGTGTAGTGGTTGAGGCACTGGATCCCACATGGCCAACTGCACTGTTTAAATCCCACATCTGGTGGCTTGAAAAACGCCAGGTGCGTTGTGTGTGCTTGCCCAAGATCCCAAGAGGAACAAAGGGGAGAAGAAGGAATTGCAGCATGGCCAACCCCCCTACAGGGGTGCTTTCTCACCTGCTATCTTTCTTTCACTGTCTCTCTCCCCCAAGGAGTGCAAATACCATATGGCAAATTTGGAGAAGAATCAATATGAATAATTACAAGAATATAAAAAAAGTAGATTCGACTCCACAAAAAGAGAGTAAACACAGACTCTAAACATTTATTTAATATAAGTGGACAAATGATTGCTAATAACTGATGGGATTCCGGGACCAGAGAATGGCATTATAGTTATGTTGCTAGACTGCAGTTCGAGTCCCAGTCTTCACAGCTTGAAACTCATGCCAAGCCTGTGTGTGTGCACGTGTGCCCAAGATCCTGAGAGGAGAATGGAGAAGGGAGTGCAGCATGGCCAAACCCCTGGGGGATGATTTCTCGCTTTCTGTCTCTCTGTATCTTCTGTTCCACTGGTGAGCACACATGTCCAATACCAAAAATCTCTCCCAAAAATAAAATAAAATAAAATGAAATAAAAAAATCTGCCTCAATTCTGCACCAAATACGCAAAGGTATGTTTACAGCCAAGGAATAGGCTCATTTAAACTTAACAGCTCCTAACACATATTATAAAGTGCACTAGGAAGGAAATTACCAATCTAAAAAATAAGTCACACTAATTGGATAGTGAAACTTAAATACACTGGGGAGTTTCATACTGTAATTTTCTGCACCTTTATGACTGTTCTTATTCTTTCAATGCACTGACCCCTTACTATATAATTTTTAAAAACTGACAATTATGATACTGTAGCTATGGTATTGATGCTCACAGCAGCCCAACAAAGACTTCCAGAAGTATGTCACAAAAATATGAACATGACTAAGACTCTGATAGATTACGTGACAAAGCAAACCACCTCCCTCCTCCCCAAAAGATCACTTCTTATTCTACCTGGGTAGAGTACCCACAATTTTTTGGCTATTTATTTGGAACCAAAACTAGGAAATCCATTTTTATTTGCCTATAGGGACAAGCATGTTTTAGAATGAAAGAGAATTTTAAAATCATCCATAGCTATGTTAAATACATGTTTCCAGACAAAGGGAGGCTCCTATTATTACAAAGAAATTAGAAAACATAATAATACTCATTTAAAATTACTATTTATGGGGCCAGCAGGTGGTGTGGTGAAGGGCCCTGGACTCCCATATGGCTGACTGTGGTTCAGGCTCAGGACTTGGTGGATTGCTTTCTCACTTTCCCTATCTCTCTCTCACTTTGTCCCTCTCTGATCAAATTAAAATAAATAAATAAAGTTAAATAAAGTAATTATTTTTAAAAAATTACTATTTACCATAGAATCATTACATTTGAAAATTTGGAAAGATAAATTAAGTAATCCACTTAAGATCAAGGAGACAAATCATCCATAGAAATAAAACCCAGCTGTGGGCCAGCAGGTGACATGGGAGTTGGGATGTTGGATTCCTACATTGCTGACACCACATGGTGGTGATCTAGTGGCTTGCTTTCTTACTCCCTCTTTTTCTCTCTCATTCTCTTTCATGATCGCCAAGTGCCCTACAGCAAAATAAAATTAACAGTAATAAATAAAATTAAATGTAAAAGTCATTAAATAAAACTCAAGCTACAATTCTACACAATTTTACACAAGTAAAACCTATTTCAGAGCATATATGCTTTTTAAATGTGTATCTTCACAACAAATTAATGTATACTTATTCTCAATCACTAGTTATGTTTTAGTTAAAATAATCAATAAAAGAAATTTCTGGCCCAGCAGATGACGTGGAGGTTAAGATGGTTGGATACCACATGGCTGATTCTATGGTTCAAGTCCTGGACCCAGCAACTTGAAAATCATGCCAGGCGTGTGTGTGTGTGTGTGTGTGTGTGTGTGTGTGTGTGTATACGCATGCCCAAAATCTCAAGAGGAGAATGGAGAAGGCATTGTGGCATGGCCATCTCTCCCAGGGAGTGTTTTCTTTTCCTCCTTCTCTCTCTCTCTCTCTCTCTCTCTCTCCCTGGTGAATACATACGCCCTATGGCAAAAATTTAAAAAGAGAGACATTTCCTACAGCCAGAAGGTGGTGTGGTGGTTAATGCTCTGGACTCCCACAAGGTGACAGCAGTTCAATTCCCAGACCTGGCAGCTTGCTTTCTCACTTTCCCTCCCTTCTCCCTTCTCTCTCTCTCTAACTCTATCTGATGACTGCATGTTCCCTACAGCAAATTAAAAATAAAAACAATAAAATTAAATAATTCATTTAAAAAAATTTCCTAAAGCTTAATGTAAATTACAAACATGAGGACCCCTTAAAATTCACATTTTGCATAATAACGTTAGAAGAATCTGTTTCAGAGACCAGCAGATGGCATAATGGTTTTGTTGCTGGACTCCCCACATAGTTGACTGAGGTTCAAGTCCCAGACCTGGAGGCTTGAAATTCATGCTGGGCGCATTTGCATGCGTGACCAAAATCCCAAGAGGGGAATTCAGGTGGTCATCCCTCCCTGGGGGGTGATTTCTCACTTACTGTCTCTCTCTGGAGAGCATACGCACCTTATAGCAAAAATCTCTCAAAAAAATTTTTTTTGTCATTTTCCTGTTTTAATGAAATCTCCATTATATATCCGCTACACTGACATGTCTGCTTTACCAAAGATTTCATACAGATACTCAATATTAAAATCAAAGAGTAAAGGTCTACCTTTGGCTCCAAGCCAAGAAATACTATTTAAAAACCCATCCCAGTCTATATGCTTCAGAGATGGTAAGACTACTTAAATTTATTCCACTTTAAGAAAAGATGTTCCTGGGACTAGCAGTTAGCGTAATGGCTATGTCGCTGGACTCCCACATAGTCGACCGCGGTTCGAGTCCCAGACCCGGTGGCTTAAACTCAAGCCGGGCGTATGTGGGTGCGTGCCCCAAGATCCCGAGAGGAGAATGGAAGAGAAGGGATTGTGGCGTGACCATCCCCCCTGGGGGGTGATTTCTCGCTTTCTGTCTCTCTGTCTCTCTCTATCTGGTAAGCGCACACGCCTTATAGCAAAAACTTCTCAAAAAAAAAAAAAAAAAAAAAAAAAGATGTTCCTGATTGTGGGCCTAATTTTAAATTCAATCTCAGTGTTATCTTAGTTTCAGAGATAAGAGAACTAATTAAAGTGTTAAGTCACCAAAAAAAAAAAAAAAAAAAAAGGCACTTCCTGGGGATCAGCAGATGGCATGGTAGGTAAGGCACTACCCACAAGGCCAACCACGGTTCAAGTTTCAGACCTGGTGGCTTGCTTTCTCACTTTCTCTCTCTCATCAAATTAAATGAATAGTTTAAAAAAAAAAAAAAAAAAAAAAAAAACTCCTAATCCAAATGTTTATCAACAATGTATATCCATATTTTTTAAATTATTATTTTATTTTTTATTTATTCATTTACTTATTTATTTCAAATTGACCAGAGAGGGAGAGAGAGAAAGAAAGAGAAAGAGAAAGTGAGAAAGCAAGTCACCAGGTCTAGG
Organism: Tupaia tana; assembly: GCA_026018925.1. NCBI lineage: Eukaryota > Metazoa > Chordata > Mammalia > Scandentia > Tupaiidae > Tupaia > Tupaia tana. The sequence continues at coordinate 33,181,381 of JAKSZU010000014.1, read as the reverse complement.
ACTTGAAAACATGGTCAGTCATGTGGGAGTCCAGCACCTTTAACCACCATGCCACCTGCCAGCCTCGAATATCCATATTTTTTAAAGAATTACTTTATTTCATTTATTATCATCATTATTATTTATTTAATTTGACAGAGAGAGAAAAAGGGAAAGTAGGAAAGCAAGCCTCCAGGCCTGGGATTCAAACCACGGTCAGCCATGTGGGAGTCCAGAGCCTTAACCACCACATCACCTCCCAACCTCATCTATACTTTACTTTTATGATTACAACAGACATCTATTTAAAGTAATACATCTGCAGACCAAATAATTTTTAAAGTATATGTTTCAGGCTTTACCAACTTCATAAAAAATACTTTAAGGAGAACCATAGCTCCAACTTCAACTACATGATTATTCTTTGGCCACTCTTCTCTTTTTCTTCTTTCCAGAATAATCTCTTTCAGATATGGTTCAAGGTAGAATGTATCCTCCTTGTATTTTGTCCACGCTCTTAAGGCCAGATCTGCTGCCTCATGTGAAACATCCTGTCATCATAAAGGTTCTCAATAGTCTTATGACTTCTTTCACATCTTCGTTCTCATATCCTGTATCATTTCACATTAATCCCAGTTTATTGAATCTTGCAGCACTGTAACACTGTTTTCAAATATTATCCGGCCACCAGACTGATGCTGCAACAGCTGGCCTGCTTGCCATTTTGACCCAAGCCAATATCTGTATTTTAAGACGATTAGTTATACTTATGGGAAACTAAGGAAATAAAAGCAAATACAGAAACTAGCATCTAGAGACACTAAAAACATATATACTGGGGGCCGGCGGGTGGCATGGTGGTTAAAGGCGCTGGACTCCCACATAGCCAACTACGGTTCAAGTCTCGGACCTGGTGGCTTGCTTTCTCACTTCCTCTCTCTCTCTCTCTCTCTGTCTCTCTCTGATCAAACTGAAAAATAATAATGATAATAATAATAAATAAAAGTTAAATAAAATAATTCTTTAAAAATATATATACTTAACCAGCATTACTTTTTCTCTTTTCTTTTATTCATGATAAGAGTGTACAAGCATATCAGAGAGAGAGAGAGAGAGAGAGAGAGAGAGAGAGAGAGAGAGAACAAAGAGAGAGAGAGAAAGAAGAGAAGAGGTACACCCTTCAAAAAGTCTAAACACAAACTATCATCCCATTCCTCTAGTCTTCCAGCCCATCGGATCCTGGGCACTTACACATGTGCCTGCTGTGTTTCAGGCAGATCAAGCCAGGGAACTGAATCACAGTTGCCACGTGGGATAAGACTTCTCTTGAGCAAAGCTTTACTACAGCCACACAGAGCCAGCCCTAAAATAGCATTACTTTTTTTTTAAAGTATTTTATTTAACTTTTACTTATTTATTTATTTTAATTTGACCAGAGAGGGACAGAGTGCAAGAGAGAGAGAGAGAGAGAGAGGGAAAAGTGAGAAAGGAATCCGCCAGGTCCGGGACTTGAACCGCGGTCAGCCATGTGGGAGTCCAGCGCTCTTATCCACCACACCACCTGCTGGCTCCAAACAGCATTACTGTTAACAGAAAAAGCAATCAAGGTAACTATTCTCTACTGCTGTATCTATATAAAATGCCAGGCATTCAAAGTGATGGTCATAAAAGTAATAGATGGCCAGCCTGGTGGTGCAATCATAGTGTACTGGACTGCAATCTGAAAACGACATGGCTAACCACAGGTTTAAATCTCCCCGTCGGTCTGAAAATACACCCAGTATCGGGAACCAGCAGTTAGCGTAATGGCTATGTCACTGGACTCCCACGTAGTCGACCGCGGTTCGCGTCTTGGACCCGGTGGCTTACAACTCACGCCGGGCGCGTGTGCGTGCGTGCCCAAGATCCCGAGAGGAGAATGGAGGAGAAGGGATTGCAGCGTAACCATCCCCCCTGGGGGGTGATTTCTCGCTTTCTGTCTCTCTGTCTCTCTCTGTCTGTCTGGCGAGCGCACGCGCCCTATAGCAAAAAAACCTCTCCAAAAAAAAAAATACACCCAGTATGTAAACAGGTGTCCAAGATCAAGAGGGGCTGGAGATGTCTGGTCAACAGATGGTGTGGTAGTTAAGGCGCTAAGTCTCATATGCTGATTCTGTGGTTCTGGACTCTAAGACTTGAAAAACACTTTGGGGGCCAGCAGGTGGCATGGTGTTAAGGGTGCTGGACTCCCACATTGCCAAATGTGGTTCAAATCCTGGACCTGGTGGCTTGCTTTCTCACTTTCCCTCTCTTTTTCTCCCTCTCTCTTGCAAATTAAATAATAATAATAATAATAATAAAGTTAAATAAAAATTATTCTTAAAAAAAGGGAGGAACGGGAGAAGGAGCCCAGGGTATGCCCAAGAAGGTAGTGCGGCTGCCCGTGCAGATGGATGGATCTGTGGACCCAGACCCCAAATTACCCAGCCATACCCCATCCATCCACAAACAATAAGGAAGGACGCCCAGAAGCTGTCCAGGCTGAGTATGTGAGAAATTTGGAGCGGGTAACATCTTCAGAAGAGTGGGAAAGAAGTGACCAGATTGCAACTGAATGTAGGCTAGAAACCTCTATCATGAGAAACAAAACAACTCATTATAGGAAATTTTTTTAAAATAGTTATTTATTTAGGGACCAGCAGTTAGCGTAATGGCTATGTCACTGGACTCCCACGTAGTCGACCGCAGTTCGAGTCCCGGACCCGGTGGCTTAACTCACGCCGGGCGTGTGTGCGTGCATGCCCAAGATCCCGAGAGGAGAATGAAGGAGAAGGGATTGCGGCATGGCCATCCCCCCTGGGGGGTGATTTCTTGCTTTCTGTCTCTCTCTCTGTCCTTCTGGCAAGCACATGTACCCTATAGCAAAAACCTCTCCAAAAAAATAATATACTAATACTTTTAGAGCTGACTTCACAGCACAGTGGTTGAGCGTGGTGTGGAAGAAGTCATAACTCCCACAGAGCAGATCGCATACAATTTGGGTTCTGGCCCCAACAGTTGGAGGGTAATTTCTCACTTTCTCCCCCCCCCCAACCCCCCGTTAGCACACACACCCTATAGCAAAGTAAAAATTAATTAATTAAAAGAATAGAAGTAAATTTAAATAAAGTCTGACTTAGATCTCTGTTCAGATCATTTCATAAGACTACCAAAGGGACCAGCAGCTGGTGTAATGGCTACATCGCTGGACTCTCATGTAGTTGACTGTGGTTTGAGACCCGGACCTGGTGGCTTAAACTTATGCCGGTCACATGTGCATGCATGCCCAAAATCCTGAGAGAAGGATTGCAGTGTGGCCATCCCCCTGGGGGGGGGGGGGGGGGTGATTTCTCACTTTCTGACTCTATGTCTCTTTCTGGAGAGCGCACACGCACTATAGCAAAAACCTCTCTCAAAAATAATTTTTTTAAAGGAAAAAAAAAGGAGAGACTACTGGAAAAATAAGTATAAAGGAAGCTGATTTTAGATTTTAAATTGAAATTTATCACTTACAGTACTGGAGGCTGGGAAATCCAAGATTAACACACAAACAAATTCCATTTCTCATATAAAGTGCCTTTTATATGTCCTCAGGCAGAGGAAAGAAGGTTCCCTAAAGCATCTTTTATAAAGGCACTACTCCCATTCATTAGAACTCCACCCTCATGACAGTAACCTCCTGAAAACCCTACTTCTAATATTAACACACCGGGGATTAAGTTCCAACATACGAATTTTGGGAGACAACAATATTCAGGCCATAGCACTTTCACCTTCCTTTTAAGCAGGGCTTTCATGAAATGAATATGATATGGAAGAAATATCCCTAGATTTATTCTGGGGGAAAATAATACATATACATATGTCTCTCAGTTGCAAATAGTATTTTGATATTTGGAATATAGCTCCTAGAGCAGTACCACTAGCCAAAATACATGCACAAAATTAGACTACTTTAAAAAAAAATCTTACTTTTGTAATTTATCAACCTAAATATACATAGGAGGATTTCAATTCATTTAAGCATTCATTATTTACTAAGTGCCAAGTATCTGCCTTGGTAATGGAATTACTATGAGCAAGACAAACCTGGCCTGCAGTCATGTGGTCAACAGTTGGTTATAAAAACAAGTAATTACAGTACAAAATAACAAATGATAAAAAGAGATTAATTACAAAGTAAGTAACAAGACTGAGAGGATGAGAGAAGACAGTAGTAAGAAACTTGGGGCTATAAAAGCAAGTTCTGGCTGTGAGCTTACAGCTATGGGGCCAGGAAGAATGAAGTCCGACATATTTAGGAGGCAGACCAAAGGACATAAGAACAAATATGTTCTTAACTTAGGAGACCAAAACTTGCCAAGAAGTCTTCTGGCCAAAATAAGTCCTTTTCTATGAAATAGTGATTGGTCTCAAGTCTCATAGTATTTTGGAGGCACCCCAATTCTTTCAAGCCAATTATTAGCACTTCTCAAGCTTAAGAACATAACCTGCAAATACTCATATAACCCAAGTTTACTTACCAGGAGATCAGTTTTAACAGCTTCTAGGTGGTGATTTTTCCTCTCATTTAGAACTGCAGAGATTACTAGCCAGAATTTAACTATATAAGGCCTGGAAACCTATAGCAGCATGTAAACTCTTAAGAGTTCAACCAAAGTATATTCACCATGACCACTAGATCAAAAAACCACCTTAGTCTGTGAACCTCACTGCTGTTTTTTCCACAATATTCCAACATATTTGATCTCCTGTATTGTTAAAGATCCTGATGTGGCCAGAAACAGCATGTCAAATCTATGATATTCACTAGCAATTTCTGTTCCTATACAGGACCTGCAGTAAGTCTCTAGCTCTGTCCTGTACTAGACTATTATTTTGAAAATAGCAGGAGTGTTTAAAATTAGTAAGCAAAATACATTTGCAGAGTTTAATGTATTTTCATATTCTGAAAGCCAAAAAATTGTGTTTACATTTACAGAATGATTGTGAGGTATGCAAAACACTTTTTATAGTCGACATGATTAAGATTCGCACTACATTCATGAGGTAGGCAAAAAGCAAATATAATTAGCTCTGTTTAATAGAGATAGGGGAGATAATTTCTATGCAGTCACACAGTGAATCAGACAAATAAGGAATTAGAAACAAAAAGCCCTCCCAGCCAGTGGCACAGTGGTAATGTAACACTCTGCAGTGTTGGACCCAAACCCACATGAGGTTCTGAATTCACATCCTAATACCTCCCTATACACTCTAGCTGAGGCTAGGGGTGGATCACAGCATGAACTTGTTAATGGTACCTGCCCACTCCCTCTCTCTCAAAATTGGGAAAAAAATAAAGAGGGCGGCTCTATGGCCCAGTGGTCAAGGAAGCTGGATCCCACATGACGACTGCTTGGTTTGAGCCTCAGCTCCAGAGGCTTGAGGGGCACAATGTGCACATGTGCATGTGCCCAGGAGGTCCCGTGTGTGTGTGTGCCCAGGGTCCCAATGGGATGGAGACGAAGGAGAACAGATTGTGGCATGGCCTTACCCCATTGAGGGGTGCTTTCTCCCTATCCTTCCCTCTCTCTGGTGAGCACACATGATCTCTGGCAAAATTTATTTTTAAAAAATAAAAGAAAGAAAGACACTAAATGCCCTGATTCATACAATTCTCTATTAGAATAGACAGACTTGGGGGGCCGGCAGGTGGTGTTGTGTTTAAAGCCACTGGACTCCCACATGGCCAACCGTTTGAGTTCCAGATCTGGCAGCTTGCTCTCTCACTTTCTCTCTCTCTCTCTCTCTCTCTGTCACTCTCTAGTCAAATTAAAAATAATAATAATAGGGGCAAGCAGGTGGCATGGTGGTTGGGGCACTGAACTCCCAAAGGGCCAACTACAGTTCAAATCCTGGACCTGGTGGTTTTCTTTCTCATTCTTCCTCTCTTTCTCTATGTCTCTCTGGTCAAATTGAAGAATAATAAATAAATTAAATAAATAATTGTAAAAATAATGACTATAGTTAAATAATAAAATAATTTAAAAGAAGAACAGACAGGACTGGGGGGGTCAGCAAGTGGCATGGTGGTTAAGGCACTGGATTCCCACATGGCATGAAAATCATTCTGGATATGTGCATGCATTCCCAAAATCCTGAGAGGAGAATCAAAGAGAAGGGACTGCACTGTGACCATTTCCCCCACCACCAGTAGGGGGTGATTTTTCACTGGCTCTCTCTGTCTCTCTTCAGTGAACACATCTGCCCCATGGCAAAAACATTAAAAAGAAGAGAGAGAGAGAGAGAGAGAGAGAGAGAAGGGGAGGGGAGGGGAGGGGAGGGGAGGGGAGGGGAAGGCAAGGCAGACAGACAAGGCAGATTGGGCTAGCTCATGGCATGGTGGTTAAGGTGCATGGATCCCACATGGCCAACTGCATGGTTCAAGTGTCAGACATGGCAGCTTGAAAAATATACCAGGCACAAGTACCTACTTGCCTAAAAATCTCAAAAAAAAGGGAGAAATAGAAGAGTAGAGATAGCAGTATGACCATTCACCATGGGGAGGGGGTGCTTTCTCACTTTTTCTCTCTTTTTGCCCCTCCCCCCCATGAAAGCATACACACTCTAGGGCTAAGAAGGGGGAAAAAGAGAAAAGAACAGACCGATGAAACTGTCCAAAAAGTTTACAAACCCCATCATCACTCCTTTTAAAACATATAAAAAGGGACCAGCAGTTAGCGTAATGGCTATGTCGCTGGACTCCCATGTAGTCGACCGCAGTTCAAGTCCCAGACCCGGTGGCTTAAACTCACGCTGGGCGTGTGTGCATGCGTGCCCAAGATCCCGAGAGGAGAATGGAGGAGAAGGGACTGCGGCGTGGCCATCCCCTCTGGGAGAGTGATTTTTCGCTTTCTGTCTATCTCTCTCTGTCTTCCTGGCGAGCGCACACGCCCTATAGCAAAAACCTCTCTAAAAAAAAATATATATATATACCAAGACCATAAATAAATAAATAAATAAATAAGAGGTTTTTGGCTTAGGACACACATGCTTGAAGGTGAGAGACAAAGAGAGAGAGAGAACATGAAAAATTACCCCCAGTGGGATGGCCACACTGCAATCCCATCTCCTCCATTCTTCCAGGATCTTCGGCACGCCCGCACATGTGCCTGGTATGATTTTCTTTCTTCTTTTTTTAAAGAGTCATTATAACTTTATTTATTTATTTATTTATTTGACCAGAGAGGGACAGAGTGAGAGAGAGAAAGAGGGAGAGAGATAAAAAAAGTGAGAAAGCAAGCCACCAGGTCCAGGACTTGAACTGCAGTAGGCCATGTGGGAGTCTAGCTCCCTTAACCACCACGCCATCTGCCAGCCCTATCCCAACATGATTTGCAAGCTACTGAGCCCAGGACTCAAACTATAGTCAGCTATGTGGGAATCCAGTGATGTAACCACTATGCCATTTGCTGGCCCCCACCAGGACAAAATTTTATCAATAAGCCAAATAAGCAATGATGAGTTATATATGCTTATATGTAAAACATAAATAACTTAAGACATTCTCCATTAAATATAGCATCTCTTGATAGAAATACAGGTTTGTTGTTGAAAAGTCTTTGCTTGAATTTTTTTAATGTTTAAGGGTTTTTAAAATTATTTTATTTTATTCCGTTTGTTATAATTTTTTATTTGACCAGAGAGAGAAAGGGAAAGCGAGAAAGCAAACCACCAGGTCTGGGACTCAAACCGTGGTCAGCCATGTGGGAATCCAGTGCCTTTAACCACCACGCCATCTGCCAGCCCTGCCTAGACTTTTTCTAAATTTGCAGAAGTTTCTTCAGTAATTCATGTATCTCCTGGGTTTACTTAGAACCTTACTAAGAGTTTATATAATTAAAATGACCAGTCATTTCTAAGAGAAAAAAACCACAATATCTCCAATTTATACATAGTTTCTATGATCAGGAGAGCCAAGATATTTTGAAAGTGAAGAAAGATGAGTTTCCCCAAACAAGATCTGTGAGTCTCATCTGGCTTGTGTACTTTAGAGAAAGAGAAATTAATTTCTTAACTGAGATATTGTTTCCCTTCCTTTTACGACACTGCAAACAAAAATGGGGGTACTGGGTTTTTCCCAGTCAGCTAAAGAGTTTTTTCTTTCAGGGTCTTTCCGTTTTTCTTGTAGTAAAGTTAATTGGTATGTTCCATATCTACAAAAGTGGAAGGTAACAGATAAACTCTACCAGCCTATGACACTTATAATTTGTCTATAGGGAATAATCACATGTAAACTAGACAGGCTTAGAAATATCCCTTAGCCAGGGACTGGCAAGTGGTATGGTGGTTAAAGGTGCTAGATTCCCACATGGCCGACTACGGTTTGAGTCCTGAACTTGGCGGCTTGCTTTCTCACTTTCTGTTTATTTCTCTCTCTCTGGTCAAATATAAAAAATAATAACAACAAGGGACCAGCAGTTAGTGTAATGGCTATGTCGCTGAACTCTCATGTAGTCGACCGCGATTCAAGTCCTGGACCTGGTGGCGCGTGTGCGTGTGTGCCCAAGATCCCAAGAGGAGAATGGAGGAGAAGGGATTGCGGCATGGCCATCCCCCCAGGGGGTGATTTCTCTCTTTCTGTCTCTCTGTTTCTCTCTGTCTTGCTGGTGAGTGCATGTGCCCTGTAGCAAAAACCTCTCCAAAAATAATAATAACAACAACAACAAATGGAAATAAATAAATAAATCTTAAAACAAAAACAAAAAACCCTAGCTGCTACAAGTCTGTCTCACTAGTGATAAGATGTAACAATTAAAACACCCTAGAGACCAGCAGGTGGTGTGGTGGTTAGGGCCCTGGACACTCCCACATGGCTGACCACGGTTCAAGTCCCGGACATGATAGCTTGCTTTCCCATTTCGTCTCTCTCCTCCCACTTCCCCGGGTCAAATTAAAAATAAATGAATGGGGAACCAGCAGTTAGCGTAATGGCTATGTCGCTGTACTCCCATGTAGTCGACCGCGCTTCACGTCCCGGACCCGGTGGCTTAAAACTCACGCCGGGCGCGTGTGCGTACGTGCCCAAGATCCAGAGAGGAGAATGGAGGAGAAGGGATTGCGGCGTGACCATCCCCCCTGGGGGGTGATTTCTCGCTTTCTGTCTCTATGTCTCTCTCTCTCTCCATCTGGCGAGCGCACGCGCCCTATAGCGAAAAACCTCTCCAAAAAAATAAAAAATAAAAAATAAATGAATGAATAAATAAAATTAAATATATAAATAAAAAAATTTTAAAAAATAAATTAAAAATATGTATATTTTTAAAAAACTAAAAATTGGAAACGTTTATGAGTTAACTGTAAATTAAACTAAATAAGAAAGCATACAGGATATCATGCACATAGCCATAGCTGGGCTCTCACCTAGCCACAGCAACTACGTTATCTGAAAGCCTAACAAATGCTCTGAAATGCTATGTTGTAGCAACATGTCAATCTGCCATGAAAATTTTCTTGAATCTGGAATATGCAAAAAAGTAAATTTACAAACACAACCCACGTTAGCATATCGTTTACTACATTTTAGGATATCTAAACAAACAAAAAATAATCTCCCATGACAACACACTAAGAATGAAAATATATGTGATATTTGCATTTGCATTTACTATCCCTTATGAACATTTTCACCCAAAGCCATTACTTTCATTTTGTAGTTCTAGGAAAGTCACCTACACTGTTAAAGTATAAGCACTGACTTTAAGACTTTTTTGGTGATATAGTTACTGGGCACATACACGTAAGTAGACAGAGAAAGCGGGAAAGTGAGAGAGCATCCTCCAGGTGGGATGGCCATGCCAAAATCTCTTCTGTTCCATTCTCCCTTCAGGATTTTGGGCACAAATGCACACATGTCCGGTGTGTTTTTCAAACCACCAGGTCCAGGACTTGAACCACAGAGTCAGCAATGTGGGATCCAAGGCCTTACCCACCATACCACCCGTTGGCCCCAAGACTTTTTTTTAAAGAACCCTGAATGAATAACAAAATTTTTTTATAAAGAAGGTTTGTACTTTAGGTTGAAAATACAAGTGAAATAGAAAAACTAAACTCAAGTAATCAATTTGAAAGATTACTTTCACTCATGAAAATTATAAAATAACTACACTTATCAGTTTAAATCAACAAAAAGCTTAGTGAAAATATCATTAGCGAGATGAAGCTCCTACTCAAACCAAATTTTGACTGTGAGGAGGAGGCCAAGGAAAAAAACAAAGAAACAAAAAACACTACAGGGTAAAACATTTTAGAGAACTTAAAAAAAAAAAAAAAAAAAAAAGTAACCAGAATAGCAGGTGTACAAATAGCAGTTGTATACAATAAAGACTTAAGTTTTTGGTTTGTAAATCTGATATAAAAAATTTTTTTTAAACATGAACTTTTTTTTTAGCCCTTTCCTAATACGGTCAATTTCACTAACTCTAAATTCCCCACTTTCATCACAACCCATGTCCATCTACGTGCTCCCAGAAGCATCACGCACATTCTAGAGGCCTATCTATATCTTTCTATAAAACTTTCAAAGCGTATCCAGAAGTCATTCCCACTTTAATTAGAACAACACTAATCTAAAAGTCACAAGACTTTCATTCATTTATTTACCCCTATGGTCTACGCACACTTCTCATCCTCAGAAAGCAAATACCACTTTACACATCAAAATGTCCCTAAGGCTGCTTCCTTTACCCACAGTGTATTCACAAGGCTGACACACTGCACTACGGATGACTCTCTTCTTGGATGTTACCTTCCCATCTTGAGAAATGAAAAGAAAAAAGGAAAAAACAAACAAAATGAAAAACAAAACCCTGAAATTAGTCACAAAATTTCTCAGATGGCCCAGGAAATATTTAGATCAATAGAGAAGTAGCCTGACATTGTTTCCCTACAGCCTCAACTTTATCATGCATCCACACTTCCAAAACTAGCTCCCACTTCTGAAAAAAACATTCGGTTTTTCTACTGAAGTAAACTGATCTAATCCATCAAAACCTGCCCATCTCTTCCTCTAGCCGCTTTCTTTCAACCAGAAAGTTCTAATAAACAGGTAACTAAGCAGCAGAAATGAAAAGGGAGCAAGAAATGATCCCTTCCCTTCCCTATTCTTCCTGTGCCCACTTCCCAAAAAGTGATTAAAGACATCTCTTCCCCAACCTTCCAGCCTTTCCTCTGCTTCCCCAGGAGATCTGTTCCAGAATCTAGCTGTATCTCAGCACCCCAAATAAACATTTCACAAACCTACCTCCTTAAAATGGTTAGAAAACAAACAGAAAGTTGATAGCTCTGTCATTCCTTTCAATTCTCCCAATATTATTTCTACAACAATCTAATACTGGCCACAAATATTTTAAGTTTCAGTCTCTCTCACTCTTTTCAGCCTCTCAACAATACTCCTACACTTAATTACCCTCAGCTGTCCGCTCAATCTTTTCAATAATATTTACAAAACCATTATTCCTTTTACTACTTTTATCCCTCCAAAAGCTATACTTAAAAATCCTAAGTACTGTAATGTCCCCTTTTAACACCTCCACCAGTAATATTACGTATCAGTGATGTCCTTTCAACCCTCAGTTAAACTTATAACCACCTTAATTTTTCCCCAGCCTCCAACAGTACCTAAAAATAATCATTCTCTTTCAACTCCTCTCTAATAAATAGCACTTTAAAACCCCTTAATAACCTTGTTATTTGTTATACTTATCAGCTACCCAATAATTTCTAAAACCTTCAATGCCCTCATAGCTCTTACTGTAATTCCATAATGTTTTTCAAGTCCTTCAAAATTATTGAATCCTTAAGAGTTTACCAATAATCGCTATAAAGCTTCAATGTCCTATCCCATCTGCCCTCCTATTTTGAAAAGGGCCTCGACACACTGCTTCTAGACCTCTCAGTGCCGGAATAATAGCGTTTGTAAAGCCCTCGATATCCTGCTGTTCCCTTCAAGATCCCAATATTCACATTTAAAAATCTCTCGATAGCCCTGATATCCGCCTTAGTCTCTAATAGCAGTATTTAAAATTCCCCCACTATCCCTGCTACCCCTGTGGCACCCCGACATTTCTATTTTACAAGCCCTGGCTGTCCTTACCCCCTCCCCGTCCCATAACACCGCCTCTACGCCCCTAGCGCTCCTCTCCCCCCCCCACAATGGTGATAGTACTACAGGGAAAACGTCGCCCGGACCTCCCGGTCGCGGCCCCTCCGCACACCCCTCCAGGTGCCTCCCCTCCCCCCACACCCCCGCAGGCCCCCAACGCCCACGTTCACCGGCCCCGGCCCAGCCTGGCTCACTCACATCGGCTCCAGTAACTTGGCCAGCCAGGACTTGAGGGCATCCACATCCTCTATGAGCATGGTGCAGGGAAGGCGGGTTCGGCCGCCGCTCTCCTTCCGGCCTGCCGTGGGTCTCCCACTCGCCGCCTGCTCACGCTCCCTTCACAGGTCCCGGTGCCCCAGCCCACCGGGCATCTTAAGGGACTTCAACCTACTCCCCCGGCCGGGGCCTAACAGGAACTAACCTAAGAGCCCTCACTCAACCTAACCCGAAGGCTCAAGTGGGCGGGAGACAGCGCCGAGTGGCGGGCGTAAGAACCAATAAAGTAGAGAGGGCCATGCGCTCAGGACCAATAAAAAAGCTCGCTCGCCCCGCCGGCCAGCCGTACCCAATTAGGGAGGACGGATATAGCAAGGTAGGTAGAGAGCTTAAGTGAACTCCTGGTGCAAGATGGTATCTTGGAGAAGGTGCCGTGCCTCTTAAAGGGGCCGCGACACCTTTTTTGACCACGCCGCCGCCCGCCGCGGAATACCGGTGTTGGCTACTGGGAGCGCCTGGGGGAAGCCGGCGAGCCCCTCACACTCGTTCCTTCCTCTCGTTTTTTTCCTGGAAACACACACTCGTGTCCCGAAATGACTCAGCTGTAGTACATTTGCAACATAACGTGCAATACGTTCGCATTCGGCATCGCACAAAATGCAAAATTTTACTTTTTTTCCTTACACACTCATTTTAATCGGCACTGGTTTTTTTGGGGTTTTTTGTTTGTTTGTTTGTTTGTTTTTGCCGCTATGCTTATATTACGCAGAACGTTTCTGACAGCCATGGCTTGGAAACCCATACTTGTCGTTTTTAAAACGTGGCGCACAGATATAAATGGCTAAGGCCATTTCAGTTTTACTAGTACTAATAAATGCTTTATTGAGGAAGAAAAACAATTCCAATAAGTCCTTCCCCCTTTTTAAATTCTCTGTTCGTTGCATAGCTAAAATTCAGTGGGCTGTTTTTGTTGGTGGTGGTTTGTTTTGGCTTTTTTTTCCAGAGAGTATTTAGCAAAAAAGGTATAAAAAATTATTTTAAAGAAATGTTAGAAATCACAGAAATAGGCAACTTAGTTTGTACTAGGTGAGAAATTCCTTCTAGGGTTTTGAAATCACTAGTTTAGCACTGTAGTTAGAATGTTTACCCAGTGACAAATGCTGATCCCCTGCTATGCACCAGCACCCTGTAAGGCACTAGGAGACCAGTGTTAAGTTCCTCCTAGAAAACTGAACAGTTTTGTGGGTTATGCACTGTAATAATATTTTGAAAAATACCTTATGAACATATGTAAAAGAGATGGGTCAACCCACAACAAGCAGGTATACTTTATATACATAGAACATGAGTAAACAAATTTTTCCTGGACAGGGTCAGATAGTAAATACTTTTAGCCTTGTAGGCCTGGAGGTTTCTGCAGCAACTGCTTGCACAATGTCTTAGCATGTATATAAACAAATGATTGTGGCTATGTTCCAATAATACTTAAAAATTGTATTATATGGGGGAGAAATGCTCACATATTGAAATGTTCACTTTGTAAGCTAAATAATGTAATAGAATGTATAATTTTTTAATTTTAAAAAATTGTATTACATTAAAATTCCATTTTTAAATAATTTTCACATCATGAAATATTATTGTTTTGGGCAACCACTGGAAACTGTAAAAGTCATTATAGCCTCACAGCTGTATAAATACAGGTATCAGTAAGGTTTGGCTTGCTGACTGCAGTTTACAGATGCTTACATAAAGTAATAAAAGCAGAAGTGCCCATAGAAATCATTTAATGAAACTCACCAACTCCCATTCTTCTCAAAACTTTGCAAATGAGGAGAAAAGACCAGAGACAAAGAGGCTTACCCAAAATCACAAGTCTGTAGAAGGAGCAAAAATAACATCCAGACCTTTAGACAGCAAGTCCAGAGCTTTCTCACATCCAACTGCTGGCTCTTCTTCCTTCTCTCCTCCTTCCTGTATGCCTTAGTCACATTTTCTCCTTCACTTATTCCCACAAAGGAGATGGATTGCTACCCCCATATAATAGAAATTTTAAAAGAGAAATGTAAAAGTGACTTGACAACGTCTAAGTCTAGACAAGAACTCGACTAGATGATAGAAATGGAAGGGAAGTTGTCTTTATCACAGTTAATCACTCCTCTGCAAGAATTTCAATGTACTTTTCTATTCGTAAAGAATCGTGTATTTAATTTTATTTATTTATTTATTTTAATTTGACCAGAGAGAGAGAGAGAAAGGGGCTGAGGAGTTAGAAAGCAAGCTGCTAGGTCCAGGAAGCGAACCACACTCACCCATGTGGGAGTCCAGCACCTTAACCACCATGCCACCTGCCAGTCCTTCAATGTACTTTTCAAATGTATTTCTAGAACAAATTTGGCAGCCTTATTTGAGAAGTGTAGGTGCTGAGATATCAGCCCTAGTGACCAAGGGCATCATTTAAACAACTACGTTACAAAGTAGAGCAGACATGCTTACGCATCTGTGAGATTTGGGTTTGGAGACCATGGGTAATATTTTTTTTCTTTATTTTCCAAACTGCAATGTTATTATATTACTTTTCTGAGTTGAATACATTATATATTAAATACATTAAAGCCACTGCTTTGAATGTATACTTACTGAACCCCAAATTGTAACTTGAAGAAGTAACCCCTGTAGAGGTTGATTTTCCCTAAGTGGAAATGGGCTACAATGTAATCAATCCTTCCTCCATACCTAGTTCACTCCATTTGTTAAATGGAATTCAGATTTGTTCTGTAGCCATGGGTCAGAAATTTTTCTTTTGACTCATGTGCAGTTCATGGCTGGAGCACTGAGTTCAGCCTTACAGTTACTGGGTTACTCTGGATGCAATTCATACATACATGCATTAATTCAACATATTCCAAGAGCTGGTTACCAAGTGCCAAAATCTGTGCTAGAGCAGAGACAGTTTGATGCAAAAATCTATTCGGAGCTCAGATTCTGTTGCCTTAATAGGTATTGGAAATAATCATAGCTAAAGTTGTTGAGCACATCCTTAGTGAGTGCCCACCCTGTGCTAAGAATGTCAGTGCATTGTCAACTCTCGTCCTCATGCAAGCTGTAAATAGCAGACACTATTCACAAATAAGAAAATTGCATCCCAGAAAAGTTGTGAAGCTATTGAGTGAAAGGGTCCATCCTTGACCATTCTGTTTGACTCCAAAGCCCACACTGTTAACCTTCACCAAACCATCTCATTGATAAACACTGAAATATTAATTATGTGGTTCATTCAAAATGTATTCAACAGGGGCCAGCAGGTGGCATGGTGGTTAAGGTGCTAGACTCCCAAATGACTGACCATGGTTCCAGTCCCAGACCTGGTGGCTTGCTTTCTCACTTTCCCTCTCTCTCTCTCTCTCTCTCTCTCTCTCTCTCTCTGTCTTTCTCTGGGGAGTGCATGTGCCCTATAGCAAATTAAAAATAATGATAGTAATAATAAATACAATTAAATAATTCTTTTTTAAAATTTTTTTTAATTTATTCATTCATTTATTTTAATTTGACCAGAGCGAGACAGAGAGAGAGAGGGAGAGAAAGTGGGAAAGCAAGCCACCAGGTCCAGGACTGGAACCGTGGTCAGCCATGTGGAAGTGTCCAGCACCTTAACCACCACGCCACCTGCTGGTCCCCCAATTAAATAATTCTTTAAAAAAACAAAATGTATTCAACAAATATGTGTTAAGCCCATTGCCACCATTAGTCACTCACTGTTCTTAAATAATAGAGAGTAAGACCGATTTTAAATAAATTTCCTTTCATTAGTTAAGACAGATGTTCGGACCAGCAGTTGGTGTAATGGCTATGTCACTGGACTCCCATGTAGTTGACTGCGGCTCGAGTCCTGGACCCAGTGGCTTAAACTCATGTTGGGTGCGTGTGCATGGGTGCCCAAGATCCAGAAAGGAGAATGGAGGAGAAGGGATTGCAGTGTGGCCATCCCCCCTGGGGGGAATTTCTCGCTTTCTGTCTCTCTGTCTCTCTCTGTCTGGCAAGCACACATGCCCTATAGCAAAAACCTCTAAAAAGAAAAAAGAAAAAAAAAAGGATGTTAAGGTAGATACTTAACAAAAATTTACCTAGAGTCCTCTTAGTCTTGAGGCCAGCAGGTGATGTGGTGGTTAAGGTGCTGGACACTCCTACATGGCTGACCATGGTTCAAGTCTCAGACCTGGTGGCTTGCTTTCTCACTTTCCCTCTTTCTCTCTTTGTGTCTCTCTCATCAAAATAAAAATAAATGAAGGGATCAGCAGTTAGCTTAATGGCTATGTCGCTGGACTCCCATGTAGTCAATCATGGTTCGAGTCCCGGATCCGGTGGCTTAAAAAAAGAAGGAAAAGGGATTGCGGCACGGCCATCCCCCCAGGGGGTGATTTCTCACTTTCTGTCTCTCTGTCTTTCTGGTGAGCGTACACCCCCTATAGCGAAAACCTCTCCCCACAAAAAAAATAAAAATAATTTTTTTTTTTTTTTTTTTTTGGAGAGAGGTTTTCGCTATAGGGCGCGTGCGCTCGCCAGACAGACAGAGAGAGACAGAGAGACAGAAAGCGAGAAATCATCCCCCAGGGTGGATGGTCACGCCGCAATCCCCTCTCCTCCATTCTCCTCTCGGGATCTTGGGCACGCACGCACACGCGCCCGGCATGAGTTCTAAGCCACCGGGTCCGGGACGCAAACCATGGTCGACTACATGGGGGTCCAGCGACATAGCCATTACGCTAACTGCTGGTTCCCAAAAATAAAAATAAATTTAAAAAGTAAATGAATGAATTAATAAAATTAAATAAATAATTTTGTTTAAAGAAAAGAATCCTCAGTCTTATTTTTATAAGGAGAGAGAAAAAGATGGCAACTTATCTGAGAAAAGATTTATTAATAAAGGACATTAAAATGAGAGGATGACTAAGAAAAACAACTTAAACCATCTTCATTCATAAACCATTCTCATTCATACTAAGTTCCCTTTCTTAAAGTGACTGGGCCCCCGACCAGGAAGAACTGTCAATGCTGCAATTTCACACAAGTGTTGACAGAGATAGATAGGCCTTCCAAGTTCAGAGTGGATCATGCCAGCAAATTTATTTATTTTGTTATTGTCCATTTTCTCCACCCTGTGACTAAAAACTGACTCAAATGTACCACATAAGAGAGGTTGAGAGTTGTTTTTAATTTTTTTCCGTGAAATTAACATTCACAACCTATTTTCCTTACATGCAATTAAATAAGCTTCAGCAGAGTCAAACTAAGAAGCTCATGCTTACCAACATGTCCTTTCTCGTCTATATTTGTAGATGATTGTTAACTAAACAACATACTCATTAAAATATCAGTTTCTTGGGGCCAGCAGGTGGCATGGTGGTTAAGGTGCTGGACTCCTATGTGATCAACTGAGGTTTGAGTCCTGGAACTGTTGGCTTGCTTTCTCACTTTCCCTCTTTCTCTCTCTCTCTCTCTGGCAAGTGCACATGCCCTATAGCACAATTTAAAAATAATAATAATAGGGACCAGCAGGTGGTGTGGTGGTTAAGGGTGCTGGGCTCCCACATGATCGACCCCGGTTTAAGTCCCAAATCTGGCGGCTTGCTTTCTCACTTTCTCTCTCTCCATCCCTCTCTGGTCGAATTAAAATAAGTAAATAAATATACAAATAAATAAAGTTAAATAAAAACATTCTTTGAAAAAAGAATTATTTTATCTTATTTGTATATTTATTTCATTTGACCAGAGAGGGAAAGAGAGCAAGAGCGAGAGCGAGAGCGAGAGCGAGAGCGAGAGAGAGAAAGTGAGGAAGCAGAGGAAGCAAGACACTAGATCTGGGACTCAATCTGCGGTCAGCCATGTGGGAATCCAGCACACTTAACCACCACACCACCTGTCAGCCCCAATAAATAAAATAATTAAAATAATAATTATAATAATGAATAAAATTAAATAATTGTTTAAAAACTGGGGGGTAGTAGGTGGCATGGTGGTTAAAGGTGCTGGATTCCCACATGGCTGACCATGGTTCGAGTCCTGGACCCAGCAGCTTGCTCTCTTGCTTTCCTTTTCTCTCTCTCTCTGTCTCTGTCTCATCAAATTTAATAATAATAATAATAATAATAATAATAGGACCAACAATCGACCGCAGTTTGAGTCCCGGACCCAGTGGCTTAAACTCATGACAGGCATGTGTGTGTGCATGCCCAAGATCCCAAGAGGAGAATGGAGGAGAAGGGATTGTAGTGGGGCATTCCCCCTTGGGAGGTGATTTCTCCCTTTCTGTCTCTCTGTGTCTATCTTTCCAGTGAGCGCACGTACCTGATAGCAAAAACCACTACAAAATAATAATAATAATAATAATAACAACAATAACAAATGGAATTAAATAAATAAATATTAAAAAAAAAAAAAAAAACCTGTCTCTCTGGAGTCTAGGTTGCATTGAGAAGCCCATCAGGCTCAAAAAAGGCATTTCAATAAAAATCTTTGAAGGTGGGCCAGACAGTGATGTAGTGATTAAGGCAGCTAGAAGTCACATGGCTGACTATATGGTTCGATCCTGGACCCAGCAGCTTAAAGAACACACCTGGTGCCTATGCATGCATGACCAAAATCCATTGAGGAGAAGGAATTGTAGCTTGGTTGGCCCCAGGGGATGATTTCTCGCTCTCCCTCTCTCTCCCTTTGTCTCTCTCCAGTGAACACACATGTCCTATGTCAAAAACTACTCCCTACCCCCCCAAAAAAATCCTGTGAAGGTAATGTAAAAGCAAGGTGAATTAGCAGACAAATGGTGAGTCAGCTTGAATACTTTCTTCATTCTGGAAATGTGGGTTGTTCTTCTTGGAAAACTGTTTAAGGAATTTTTTTCTTTTGGATGTTGCTTTGCACCACATATTCACAAGAATAGTTAATAAGGGGCCAGCAGGTGGCATGGTGGTTAAAGTGCTTGACTCCCACATGGTTGACCATGGTTCACATCCTGGACCAGTTGGCTTGCTTTCTCACTTTTGCTCACTCTCTGGTGAGCACACATGCCCTGTAGCAAATTAAATAATAATAATAATAAATAAAATACATAATTATTTTTAAAAAGAATAGCTAATAATTATTTATTTATTTTTAGGTTTTTGCCTTAGAATGCATGAGCTTGCCGGAAAAAGAGACAGAGAAACACACAAAGAGGAAAAATGCAAAATCATCCTGCAGAGGGGATGACCACACCACAATCCTTTCTCCTCTATTCTCCTCCTGGGATTTTGGGCACACACAGACATGTGCCTGGTGTGAGTTTCAAGCTGCTGGGTCTGTGATTCGAACCATGGTCAGCCAAGTGAAAGTCCAGCACCTTAACCACTAGGCCTCACAATAGTAATTTTCTAAAGGATTATTTTATTACTTATTTATTTATTTCATTTGACCAGAGAGGGAGAGAGAGAGAGAGAGAGAGAAAGTGAAAAAGTGGGCTGCCAGGTCTAGGACTCAAACTGCAGTTGGCCATGTGGGAGTTCAGCGCCCTTAACTACCACATCACCTGCTGGCCTCCCCACAATAATAATTTTTCAAAAGTGACAATACTGGGGCCGGCAGGTGGCATGATGGTTAAGAGCACTGGATTCCCACATGGCCAATCACAGTTTGAGGCTTTCTACCCCCCTCCCCCCCCATCTCTGGTCAAATTATAATAAGTAAATAAATAAATAAAGTTAAATAAAATAATTCTGAAAAAAAAAAGTGACAATACTAAATGCTGGTAAGGATGCAGAGGAGCTAGATCATCAATACCATGCAGGTGATAATGTAAAAATGTACAGCCATCCTAAAGAACAGTTTAACAATTTCTTAAAAAACTGAACCTGCAACTACCATATAACCTTGCAATTCCATGCCTGGGCATTTATCCCAGAAAAGATGAAAACTTATGTTCACACACAAAAACCTGTACATATGTGTACAGCAGCTTTATTTGTAATATCCAAAACCTTGGAATCGGCCCAGATACCCTTTAATAATTGACTAGTTAGGGGCCAGCAGATGGCGTGGTAGTTAAGGGTGCTGTATTCCCACATGGCAGATCGCAGTTCGAGTCCTGGATCTGGTAGCTTGCTTTCTCATTTTCCCTTTCTTTCTCTCTCTGTCTGGTCAAAATAAAAAAATAATAATATTTATAAATAAATAAATAAATCTTTTTTAAAAAACAGTTGAATAGTAAATAAACTGTGATACATTCATACCATGGAATACTACTGAGCAATATATAGGAAAAAGCTATTGATACAAGCAAATTCAAAGAATTCTGAGCCCAAAAAGCCAAACCCCAAAGATTATATACTTTATGGTTCCATTTAGATGACACCTTTTTTTAAAAGAATTATTCATTTGGGGCCAGCAGGTGGCATGGTGATTAAGGTGCTGGACACTCCTTCATGGCTGACCATGATTCGAGTCCCAGACCTAGTGGCTTGCTTCCTCACTTTCTCTCTCTCTCTCTCTCGGCAAATATAAATAAACAAACAAACAAACAAATAAATAAATAAAATTCTAAAAAAAGAATGAATAAATAAAATTTAAATTTAAAAATGAATTATTCATTTAATTTATCTTTTTCTTTTTTAATTTGCTACAGGGCCCTTGCACTCACCAGAGAGAGAGACACAGAAAGAGAGAGAGAAGTGAGAAAGCAAGTCCCAGTTTGGGACTTGAACCACAGTTGGCCATATAGGAGTCCAGCGCCCCAACCACCACTCCACCTGCTGACCTCATAGATAATACTTTCAAAATGACATAATTTTAGGAGTTCAGGGCAGAGATGGTGGGTGACTTCTGAGTCTAGGACATCAAAAGCAAAGGGCATCTGCCTTAGATCTCTTATTCTAGCGGAAAGCAACTCATCATATGGTAAGGTGCTCAAGCAGTCTACGGAGAGACCCTCGTAGAGAGAAACTGACACCTCTCCCTGGACAGAGGGAAGGTGAGTGTGATTAGAAGAGGACAACGTGGGAACCAGCAGTTAGCGTAATGGCTATGTCGCTGGACTCCCACGTAGTCAACCGTGGTTCACGTCTCGGACCCGGTGGCTTACAACTCACGCCGGGCGCGTGTGCGTGCGTGCCCAAGATCCCGAGAGGAGAATGGAGGAGAAGGGATTGCGGTGTGACCATCCCCCCTGGGGGGTGATTTCTCGCTTTCTGTCTCTATGTCTCTCTCTGTCTGTCTGGCGAGCGCATGCGCCCTATAGCGAAAAACCTCTCCAAAAAAAAAAAAGAAGAGGACAACGTGAAAGGTCCTTGTGCTGTTGGGTCTGTTCTCTAACTTGACTATGATGATGGATACAGGCACTATGGACTGATAATATTGTACAGAACTAAACTTATATGAGGGGACTTCAAAATGTTCAGCAGTTGGCATAATGGCATTGTCACTGGACTCCCACATAGTCGACCATGGTTTCAGTCCTGAACCCGGTGGCTTAAACTCATGCCGGGCATGTGTGTGTGAATGCCCAAGATCCCAAGAGAAGAATGGAGGAGGAGGGATTGCAGTATGGCCGTCCCCCTGGGAGGTGATTGCTCGCTTTCTGTCTCTCTATCTTTATGGAGAGCACACGCGCCCTATAGCAAAAACCTCTCCCCCCCCCAAAAAAAAGTAAGCTTATTTTGGTGCAAAAAATTTTGAAATCCATGCATAGTTTTTCATAACATGTATTTTTCTTAACTTTTTTTTTTTTTTTTAGTTTTGCCATAGGGTACATATGTTTGCTGGATCTCTCCAGAGAGAGAAAGTGAGAAATCACCCCCCTTGAGAGGGGATGGCCACACCACCATCTTCCATTATTCTCTTGGGATTTTGAGCATGCACACACGTGTGCTTGGTGTGTTTTTCAAGCCACCAGGTCCAGTACTCGAATTACGCAGTTGACCATGTGGTATGCAGCCCCTCAACCACCATGCCACCTGCTTGCCCTCCATGAGCTTTTTAAGGACCTCTTATAAGTACTGCACAAACACACACACACACACACACATACAAGAATATGAGTAAAACTTATAACAATGTTAATATTCTGGCTATTATAGAATAGTTTTGCAAAATGTTATCATTAAATGCAACTGGGAAAAATGTGCAAGGGTTCTCTCTGCATTATTTCTTATGACTGAGTAGAACTCTACAAGTTTATCGATTAAAAAGATAAGTTGTTTCACACATTGAGAACCATGTTACCAGGGAGAAAAGGTTCAAAGTGGCATTCTGGGTATGTGGTTACTGGAAGTAATCTTTGCCCATTCTCCAAGGTCTATACAGGTTCCCACTGGATCTTTGTAGGAACCCATGTCTGACATTTTTGAAGATTAGAAGATTAGAAAAGCATCCTGGAGAACTGTACAAATCTCCACTTCAGTACTTCTTTTTGTTTTGGAACATAAAGTAGCAACAATAATGGCCTAACCAGACTCCAGGTTAAGAGAGAATTGCTCCCTCCTCTTTGGATTGAATAAACTCTTTGGGATTTAGACATATCAAAAAAGAATAACTAATATTCCATTGTACCAGGCAAACTCCCATGCAACTTTCCATGGATTAGCCTCTTTTGTTCTTGTTTTCAGCATTCCTCTATTTTAAGAAATATTGATTGAAAACCTGTCATAGAAAGCTCTGTTATAGGCCCTGGGGATACAGCAATGAAAAAGCTATGCATTCTCTTGGAGATCTATCTTAACAGGAGAAGAATGATGGCAAATAACTATATAATGTATCAGTTGGTGGGCCGGCCCTATAGCCTAGTGCTTCAAAGAGCCTATCCCACATGGCCAACTGTGGTTCAAATACAAGACCTGATGACTTGAAAAACACACCAAATGCAAGTGCACGCATATCCCAAATCCCAAAAGGATGGAGAAATGGAAGAGAAGAGATGATGGCATAACCATGTCTCATTGGGAGGTGCTTTCTCTTTTTTTTCCTCTTTCTCTGGTAAGCACACATACCCTCTGGCAATTACAAAAATATGTCAGGTGGGATATACTCTATAAAGAAAAACAAGGCAAAGTGAGGTATGGATAGAGAATGATAGATAAGGTAAAAGACTCTTTGAGCAATGGCAAAGAGTATTAGCCACGTGGATATCTGGGAGAAGAATTTCCCAGGGAAGTGTGAAGACCCTGGAATAGGAGCTTCTGTGGCATATTTGAGGAAAGAGAGGAAGCAATAGGGCTGGAGCAGAGTGAGCCAGAAGGAAAGTGGTGGTAGATGAGGTGAAAGAGGTAGTAAGAAGCCAAATCATGAAGGATTTTATTGGTCAGGGCAAGTTGACCAACAGGTAAGGTAAGTTGACCAACTTCCCTTCAATTCTACTTAGAACTAAAGGTTCTAAGTAGAGGAATAAAATGATCTGATCTCCTTTACTTTCTTTTTTGTTTTGTTTCTCATCTTTAATGGGATCACTGTGGCTGCTTTATGGTCATCAGACCAGAGAGGGAAAAAACAGAGGCAGGAAAACCAGTTAGGAGGCTAGGACAATAATCCCAAAAAGGTATGATAGTGGTTTAGACTAGGGTCATGGTGAGAAGTGAATTCTGGATATATTTTGAAGGTAAAGTCAGCAAGTCTTGATGAAAGAGTAATTGTGAGTATGAGAAACAAAGAGAAGTCAAAGATGACACCAAAGTGTTTGGACTAAACAACTGGCCAGAGCTGGGGAGAATGAGGAAGGAGCAGGTATAGAGAATAATAGATCCAGAATGCAGTCAGGGTCATGATGAGTATGAAATGCCTCTTAGACTGTGGTAGCCAGTCTGCACCCAGTGACTCTTATCTCCTAGCATTCAAACCTATGTGTAGTTTCTTCCTACATTGGATTAAGGCTGGTCTGTGTGGTCAACAAAATACTCTGGACGTGACAGTCAGTGACTTACGAGTCTATGTCATAAAAATCATTGTAACCTGGGGCCAGCCGGTGGTAGGGTGGTTAAGGGCGCTGGACTCCCACAGGCTGACCATGGTTCGAGTCCTGGACCTGGTGGCTTGCTTTCTCACTTTCCCTCTCTCTTTCTCTCTGGTAAAATTAAAATGAATGAATGAATAAATAAAAAATTAAACAATTCTTTTTTTTAAAAAAATCATTGTAACTTCTGTCTTAGATCTGCTATTCTGGGAAAGCCAGTAAGCTTGTTGCAGACACTTGAGCAACCCCATAGAGAGGCCCACACTGAGAGGGACTGAGCTCTCTCACCAACAGCCAAGACTCACTTTCCAGCCTTGTGAGTGAGCCTTGCTGGAAGCAGACCCTCCAGACCTAGTTAAAGCTTTAGGTAAGGATAGTCACAGCCAACATTTGACTGTAACCTCCAAAACCCCATGAGCCAGAACCACCCAGTCAAGCTGCTCCCAGACTCCTGACCCATGGAAACTCTGAGCGGTAATAGTCATTGTTGTCGCAAGCCTCTAGGTTTTGAGGTAATTTTTAGGCAGTGATAGATAATTACTATGAAAATCTAAGTGGAGATGTCAGGTAAACAGTTGGATCTGTGAGCCTTCAGTTCATAAAATAGGTAGGAGCTAGGGTTAAAACTGACAGTCATGTCAGTCACTGGGCTGGGTCAGACATCTATGTGGTGGTAAGGCAATTGGATCCCACGTGGCTGACTCTGCGGTTCAAGTCACAACTTGGCAGTCTGAAAAACAAACCAGGTGTGTGTGCGTGTATATATGTGCATGTGCACACACACATGCCCACAATTCCAAGGAGAAGGGATTTTGACATGGTCAGTCCCCCAGGAGGTGCTTTCTTACTCCGTCTCTCTCCAGTGAACGTGCATTCACACACTCTATAGCTTTTTTTTTTTTTTTTTTAAAGAGAAATTCATTGGGTCAGCCAGTGGCTAGTGATTAAGGTGGCTGGATCTCACATGGCTGACCAGTGACTTGAAAATCATGTCTGGTGCATGTGTCTGTGCCCAAAATTCTGACCCAAAATTGTGAAAGAAGAAGTGGAAGAGAAGGCATTGCAGTGTGACCATCCTCCATACAGGATCTTTCTCACTTTTCTCTTTCTCTCTCCATCTCTGGAGAGTATAGGGACCTCTGGCAAATTAAAAAAAATGAGATTCATCAATAAATGAATTGTGCTTAAAGCCATAGGCCTGGATATGATCACCTAGGAAGTCAGTATGTCTAGAAAGAAAGGTCAGTAGGGCTTTTAGAGAAAAGGTAAGGAATATTCAGTAAATTAAGAAGACATGGTCAGGGAGGCAGGAGAACCCAAGAGAAGAACCATGTCTTGAGGGGCTGGCAGGTGGCATTTTGGTTAAGGTCTTGAACTCCCACTTGGCTGACAGTGGTTTAAGTCCCAAACCTGGTGGGTTGCTTTCTCACTTTCCCTTTCTGTCTGTCTCTCTGTGGTCAAATTAAAAAATAATAATGATGGGGGCCGGCAGGTGGCCGGTGGTGGTTAAAGGCGCTGGATTGCCACATGGCCGACTGCAGTTCAGGTCCTGGGCCTGGTGACTTTCTCTCTCTCTCTCGTTCTGTCCCTCTCTGGTCAAACTGAAACAAAAAAATGGATAAAGTTAAATAAAATAATTATTTAAAAAATAATAATGACAAAATAAAATAAATAAAAGAATTCTTTAATAACAGCAACAAAAAGAAATGTGTCTTGAGAAAGATGGAGTGTTCAAATATGTCAAATGTAATTCATAGGTCAAGTAAGATGAGGACAGAGAACTGACCACTGGATTAGGCAATGTGCAGATCAGTGATGACCTGGACAATTCTGGAGTGAAGGAGTGAAGACTTGATTGGAAAGAGAGAGAAGAGAACGGGGGAGGTAGAGAAAGTATGACAGTTCTCTTGGAGAGTCTTACTGTAAGGAGTACAATACTGAAGGTATTGGAAAGGGTGGAGGGATAGAGAGAAGGATGGGCTTTGTTTCCACTACGTTCTGTTTGGATTTTGCTGGCTTGTTAGCTTACTGACACTATTAGGTCAGAAGACATGTGTGAATGCAGATGGGTATCATTTGGCTAGAGAAAATCTGACAGTTCAGTAGGTGAGATGAACAACTGTGGGAATAAAATCTCTTAGTACGCAAAAGACAATGAGATCTAAGAATCAAGTCAAGGTGGATCAAGAATCTAAATCTAAGACCTCAAACTATAAAGCTGCTCCTGGAGAATGCTGGGGAAACTCTGGGAGACATTGGTGTAGGGAAAGACTTCCTAAAGAAGACCCTCAAAGCAGAGTCCATCGTCCACAAAATAGACAAGTGGGATTACATCAGACTAAGAAGTTTCTGCATGGCCAAAGACACAGTAGTTAGTGTGAATCGACAGCCCTCAGAATGGGAAAATATTTTTGTAAATGTTGCATCAGATAAGGGACTGATAACCAGAATACACAAGGAACTAAAAAAGGTGTTTGGAAAAAAGATGAGCAACCCTATTAAAAGATGGGAGAAGGAGATGAAGAAAACACTCTCTAAAGATGACATATGAATGGCCAAAAGGCATATGAAAAAATGTTCAACCTCCCTCATCGTAAGGGAAATGCAGATAAAAACAACAATGAGATACCACCTAACCCCAGTCAGATTGTCTAATATTAAAAAAACAAAAAATGATAAGTGTTGGCGGGGGTGTGGTGAAAGGGGAACTCTTTTACACTGCTGGTGGGAATGTAGATTGGTCCAACCACTGTGGAGAATAATTTGGAGATTCCTCAAAAATCTACAGATAGATCTGCCATATGATCCAGAGATCCCACTCCTCGGTATCTACCCAAAGGACAGAAGAATTCTTCATTGGAAAAGTGCTTGCACATCGATGTTTATTGCGGCACTATTCACAATTGCTAAGTCATGGAACCAACCCAGATGCCCCCGTATGGAGGAATGGATTGAAAAACTGTGGCACATATACTCTATGGAATACTACTCAGCCATAAAAACCAACAGAGCCCTGGCTTTTGACAGAAAGTGGAAGAATATGGAAGATGTACTGCTGAGTGAGGCAAGCCAGGCTATGAAGGAGAGACATTGTATGTTCCCACTTAACATATACCGTTTGTCTGCATTCTATGTCTGAAACTGATTGACTAACAGTTGAACAAACACAAGAGATGGGTGTGAATGTCAGATGAGGTGTATGTGGAGGAGTGAGGCCCAACGAAAGACATTTGGAGAAGGGATACAGAGGTAGAGCATTGACGGGATGGGGAGGTGTGGTGTTATCTGTTGAAGATATTTCGATCAACGGGTCTGGGGAGAAATGTTCACATATCGAAATGGTCTCATTGTAAGCCAAACAATTTGATTGAAAGTATATACAAAAATAAATTAATTAATTAAAAAAAAAAAAAAAAAGACAATGAGATCTAGTGTACAAATGGACAGTAGTTCCTAACGGGAGCTCTTATTCTTCATTGTAAGTGGGAAAAAACACACGTGTTAGTGGATGGAGGTGTGATAAAAGGAATACATGAGAGTTTTTGTTACTGATTGCTTCCATGTATTCACTGAATTAAGAAGTTGGGACCTGGGAACCAGCAGTTAGCGTAATGGCTATGTCGCTGGACTCCCATGTAGTCAACCGCGGTTCGTGTCCTGGACCCGGTGGCTTAAAACTCACGCCGGGCACGTGTGTGTGCGTGCCCAAGATCCCAAGAGGAGAATGGAGGAGAAGGGATTGCGGTGTGACCATCCCCCCTGGGGGGTGATTTCTCGCTTTCTGTCTCTATGTCTCTCTCTGTCTGTCTGGCGAGCGCATGCGCCCTATAGCGAAAACCTCTCCAAAAAAAAAGAAAGAAAAAAAAGAAGTTGGGACCAGCAGATGGTGTAATGGTGACATCACTGGACTCCCATGTGGTCAACTGTGGTTCAATTCCCAGACTTGGTGGCTTAAAACTCACGCCAGGAGCATGTGCATGTGTGCCCAAAATCCCAAGAGAAGAATGAAGGAGAAAGGATTACAGTGTGGCCATCCCCCTTAGGGATGTTTTCTCACTTTCTGTCTCTGTCTAGCAAGTACATGTGCCCTATAACAAAAATCTCTCTCTAAAAAAATAAAACAAGGGGATGGCAGGTGGCAGGGTGCTTAAAGGTGCTGGACTCCCACATAGCCTACCAGGTTGAGTCTCGGACCTAGAGGCTTGATTTCTTGCTTTCCCAATCTCTCTCTGTCTCTTTCTGGTCAAATTAAAATAAATCAATAAAGTTAAATAAAATAATTCTTAATAATAATAATAAATAATAAACAGTTCTTAGAAAATTTTTAAAAAGAATAAAGGGTGCTACATGTTTGAGAATAGGCTTGGGAGGCGAGAGCATATTTGATTCTCAAATATTTCAAACTTCTTTGCACCTCAGAGTCTTGTATTTGTTGGTCCTTCTGCTTAGAACTCTTTATTCCCCCCCCCCCCAAAAAAAGGCTTTTGCCATTGGGCGCATGTGTTTGCTAGACAAGAGAGAGCCAGAGACAGTGAGAGAGAAAGCGAGATACCATCCCGCAGGGGGTAATGGCCATGCTGCAATCCCTTCTCCATTTTCTTCCTGGGACTTTGTGCATACACACATGTGCCTGGTGTGATTTTTAAGCTCCTAAGTACAGGTCTCAAGCCATGGTTGGCCACGTGGAAATCCAGAGCCTTAACCACTATGCCACCTGCTGGTCCTCTGTTTTATTTTCTTAATAGGCTTTTTTAAAAAAATAATGTTATTTATTCATTCATTTATTTTAATTTGACCAGAGAGAGATACAGAGAGAGAGGGAAAGTGATAAAGGAAGCCTCCAGCACCCGGACTTGAACCTTGGTTGGCTGTGTGGGAGTGTCTGGCACCTTAACCATCAAGCCACCTTCTGGCCCCTTCTTCATAGGCTTTTTAAATGTCTGATATGGCCTTTTTCATTTATTTGTGCTCTCTACTCCATTCCTTCTAGAATATAAATTTTTATGAGTTCAAGGATTTTTTTTTTTGTCTTCCTTGTTCAGTTATATCTGTAGCACCAAGAAAAAAAAAAATCCAGTATATAACAGATGCTCAGTAAATATTCAATAAATAGTCTAATATCAACAACACAACAGTATTACTAGATAAGTACTATTATTATCACTGTATTATAGGCCCCGACAAGTCAAATAATTTGCCCAAGGTCACAGAGAAAGATAGGGATGGGGAGAAATGCATGATTCACAGTCAATTGGACCCCAGAACTCATGCTGTCAAACTATATATCATAGAATAGAATCTAGAAAAAGATAGGAAACTTTCGGTTAATGAGATATTGGGGGGAAAATTACCACAGTTTCCCCCCAAGTTATGTTATTTAATCTCATTGACACAATAGAGATAGTACTCTTTCTTTTTTTTTTTTGAGAGAGATTTTTGCTATAGGGTGTGTTTTTTGTTTGTTTGTTTTTTTTGTCTACTACATGGGAGTCCAGTGACATAACAATTATTCCATCTGCTGGTCCCAGGACATTTTCTCTTTTCTTTTCTAATAATTATTTTTATTTAACTTTACTTATTTATTTTAATTTGACCAGAGAGGAACAGGGTGTGTGGGAGAGAGAGAGAGAGATATGGAAGAAAGGAGAGAAAGAGAGATAGGGAAAGCAAGAAACCAAGCTGCCAGGTCTGGGATTTGAATTAC
Organism: Tupaia tana; assembly: GCA_026018925.1. Taxonomy (NCBI): domain Eukaryota; kingdom Metazoa; phylum Chordata; class Mammalia; order Scandentia; family Tupaiidae; genus Tupaia; species Tupaia tana. The sequence goes on along the minus strand of JAKSZU010000014.1, from coordinate 33,151,351 downwards.
AGTTGGCCATGTGGGAGTCCAGTGCCCTTAACCACCATGCCACCAGCCAGCACCCCCCAGGACATTTTCGTAAAAAAAGGAGTTTATTTCATTTTATTTATCATCATTATTATCAACTTGACCAGAGAGAGCAAGAAAGGGAAAGTAAGAAAGCAAGCCAATAGGTCTGGGATTCTAACTATGGTTGGCTTTGTCGGAATCCAGTGCCTCAATGACCACTTCACCTGCCAGCCCCAGTCTGTGACTTCTTTTTAAATATATTTTGTACATTTGCAATCTTTAAGAGTCCTATCTCTGGAGCTGGCAGGTGGCGTGGTGGTTAAGGTGCTGGGCTCTCACATGAATGACCATGGTCTGAGTTCCAGACCTGGCAGTTTGCTTTCTCACATCCCGTTTCTTTCTCTGTGTCTTTCTCTGGTCAAATTAAAAATATCAGTAATAAAAATAAATAAATAAATAACTTTTTAAAAAAGGAAAATAATTTTTTAAAAAGTTACTGATATGGGAAGCTCAATAATATGCAATTGGGGGACCAGCAGTTGGTGTAATGGCTATGTCTCTGGACTCCTATGTAGCCGACCACAGTTCAAGTCCTGGACCCAGTGGCTTAAACTCATGCCAGGTGCATGTGTGTGTGTGCCCAAGATCCTGAGAGGAGAATGGAGGAGAAGGATCACAGTGCGGCCATCTCCCCCTGGGGGGTGATTTCTCATTTTCTGTCTCTCTGTCTCTCTCTGTCTTTCTGGCAAATGCACACGTCCTATAGCAAAAACCTCTCCAAAAAATATGTAATTGGTAATCTGTCCATGTTTCCTTTTTTTTAAAAAAAAAGAATTATTTTATTTAACTTTATTTATTTATTTATTTATTTATTTATTTATTTATTTTTAGTTTGACCAAAGAGGACAGAGAAAGAGAGAGAAAGGTGAGAAAGCAAACTGCCAGAGACCAGCAGTTAGCGTAATGGCTATGTCGCTGGACTCCCATGTAGCCGACTGCAGTTCAAGTCCTGGACCCGGTGGCTTAAACTCACGCCGGGTGCGTGTGCGTGCATGCCCAAGATCCTGAGAGAGAATGGAAGAGAAGGGATTGCGGCATGGCCATCCCCCTGGGGGGGGTGATTTCTCGCTTTCTGTCTCTCTGTCTCTCTCTGTCTGGCGAACGCACGTGCCCTGTGGCAAAAACCTCTCAAAAAAAAAAAAAAAAAAAGAAAAAAGAAAAAGAAAAAAAGAAAAAGAAAGCAAGCTGCCAGATCCAGAACTTGAACCGTAGTTGGCCATATGGAGTCCAGTACTCTTAACCACCATGCCACCTGCTGGACCCTCCTTGTTTTTTTTTTTTTTCCTTTGTCTTGTCTCCCTTCCTTCTTCCCACCCTTCCTTTCTTTTCTTACAACAACTTTGAACTGCTCTGTAATGGTAATGGTAATGATGGTGGCTTTTTGGGTAGGCATGCTCTTGGGTCATTGGAAAAGTAATGAAATATTATTCTGTTTTTCTATGCAAAAAAGCATCATGACTGGGGCCAGCAGGTGGCATGGTGGTTAAGGGTGCTGGACTCTTACATGGCCGACCATGGTTCAAGTCTTGGACCTGGCAGCTTGCTTTCTCACTCTCTCTCTCTCTCTCTCTCACTCTGTCATCAAATTAAAAAAATAAAAAAGATAAATAAAATAATTCTTTGAAAAAAGATGCATCATGACTTCCAATGACCCAATATTTAGAAGCCACAAGCAATGTTTTGATGACTCAATGTCACATTTCCAGTATGAACCATGACATGGCCTGCAATGATCTGTGGAATGTTGATGATACGGCAGCCTCAAGCTTGTGGCTTCTGAGGCTGTGGTAGTGTAGCATGAGTGAGTGATTTCTAATTCTGGAGAATTTTAAAGATTACCTTTTCAGAGGAAATCTAGACAAGAGGGGTTTAGCAAAATGTTGGCACCTGAAGAGTATACCTTCTCTAATTTGGTTATTTTTGTCTAAATAAAAAGGTAGTCTCCCTAATTATTATGAGTACTTGTTCCTAGCTCATGTCAATCAGATTTAGAGTTTCCATTAATTGACCAAACTAGCTTCCAGTAGTCTCCCTTGCCTTCCTTCCTTCCCATCTTTCTCGGGCACGTACTATGTATGTGCAAGTCATTGGGCTAATCACTACCTAGTGTAGCTCTCTGTATTCTCACAGCAAGCCTAAGACATGCCATTATCCACATTTTACACGAGGACCCAGAGGTCCCAAAGGTTGGCAGAAGTTGCCTAAAGTCATAGAGCTAGCTGGGGACAGAGCCTCAGCCCCAGGCATCTGGCTTCAAAGCCCATAAATTCAACCACTGAACACACTGCCTTCCTCTGCTGACCCATTAACTTTGTCAGAAGCTGTAGGTGGATTGACCACGGTATCCGTTAAGCCCTGGAAGGATTGTTCCTTCTCTTTATACTCTTTGCTTATATCATTAAAAAAAAATCTGTTCATCATTCAAAAAAGTATAAAGGTAAAGGTAAAACATGAATGCAGGAGGAAAAAATCATTCAAAGACAAAAAGTGTCTGATTGGGTAGGAAAATATCAACCATATTCATCTAGTGCTTTATGCCTGGGCAACAGAAGTATCAAAAGATGTGCTCACAATCCCTCCCTCAGAGGACCTTGTCATCTAAAAGTCAGGTTGGGTAAATATGCATGAAAATAAACAGGAAGGGACTCGTTGACAAGCCAGAACTAATTATATCTTTATGGGTCTAAATTTAGAAATCCTGACAAATTACTGAACTGAGTAGAGTGACCAATGGGTTTGGAAAAAAATGAAGGAAAAAATGAGTTCTATTGTGGAGTTTTGAAGAGAGAGTATGTCACGGTTTGACAGTCAGCAAAGGTGTAACACACAATTCTATGGTAGTAACTAGTTCATTTAGGCCAGGGTAGAGATTATTACAAGGGGACTAGCAAGTGGTTAAGGCAGTTGGAGCCCACATGGCTAACTGTGTAGTTAGCCACTGACCCAGCGGTTTGGAAAATATCCCAAGTGTTTTTATGTGTGTCCAAAAACTCAGAGAAGAGTGGAGGAGAAAGGACTGTGGCATGGCAATCCTTCCAGGGGTGCTTTTACACTTTCTTTCACTCTCTTTTTACACTCTCTTTCTGTTTCTCTCTCTCTATGTCTCCAGTGAGCACACCTGCCTTATGGCAAAATTTACAAAAAAAAAAAAAAAGAGAAAGAGAAAGAGAGTGATTATTATGGGGTGCAGGTAAGCCTTTTCCATATTATTATTATTATTATTTTTTTTGGTTAATGTTTTTGCCATAAGGCATATGCACTCACCAGAGACAGAAAGAGAGAAAGTGAGAAATGACCCCTCAGGGGAATGGCCATACTGCAATCCCTTCTCCTTCATTCTCCTCTTGAGATTTTGAGCATGTACACACATGCACTTGGTGTGATTTTCAAGCCACCAGGTCCAGGACTTGAACCTTGGTCAATCATGTGGGAGTCCAGTGCCTTAACCATCACACCACCTGCTGGCCCCAAGTTTTTTCCATTTTAATCAGACAAATACACACACACACACACACACACACACACACACATACATTTTAGAGATATTTTTGTTATAGGGCATGTGTGCTTGCTAAAGAGATAGGGAGAAATAGAGAGACAGAAAGCAAGAAATCACCCTCCAGAGGGGATGGCCAGGTTGCAATGCCTTCTCCCTCCATTCTGTTTTAGGGATTTTGGGCATGCATGCACATGCACCTGGCATGAGTTTAAGTCGTTGGTCCAGGACTCAACTGCGTCCGACTACATGGAAGTCCAGTGATATAACCATTACACCATCTACTGGTCCTCAGACAAATATTTATAGACCAGTTTTCCTAAAAAAGTATTAAATGGGGACCAGCAGTTAGCGTAATGGCTATGTCGCTGGACTCCCACGTAGTCGACCGCGGTTCGAGTCCCGGACCCGGCGGCTTAAACTCACGCCGGGCGCGTGTGCGTGCGTGCCCAAGATCCCGAGGGGAGAATGGAGGAGAAGGGATTGCGGCGTGGCCATCCCCCCTGGGGGGTGATTTCCTGCTTTCTATCTCTCTGTCTCTCTCTGTCTGTCTGGCGAGCGCACGCGCCCTATAGCAAAAACCTCTCAAAAAAAAAAAAAAAAAAAAAAAAAAGTATTAAATGTAGCTGACTTTTTTTTTTTTTTTTTTTTTTTTAAGAGAGAGATTTTTGCTGTAGGGTGCGTGCACTCACTGGAGATGCAGAGACACAAAGAGAGAAATCATGCTGGGGGGGATGGGCATACTGCAATCCCTTCTCCTTCATTTTCTTCTCAGGATTTTGGACAAACACACACACACACGTCCAGTGTGAGCTTTAAGCCGCTGGGTCTGGAACCCAAACAATGGTCAACTACATGGGAGTTTAGTGATGTAACCATTTTGCCATCTGCTGGTCCCAAGGTAGCTGACATTTCTTTTTTAAAATAATTATTTTATTTAACTTTATTTATTTATTTATTTATTTGACCACAGAGAGAGAAAGTGAGAAATCAAGCTCCCAGGTCTGGGTCTTGAATTGTGATCAGCCATGTGGGAGTGCAGTGCCCTTAACCACCACACCATCGGTCAGCCCCCAAGACAGCTGACATTTAAAGTGCTTACTTTATGTCAGACATATATACATACATAAACAGAGTTTATACACATATTTCTTTAATTCTCATAGCAATCCTCTGAGGTACCATTATAATTACCATCACTTTACAGTAGTTAGTTGAATTGCCTTAGGTCACCCAGCTCATAAACAATGAACTCCATGTCTGATGCACACCCTGAGGACTTATCCACTAGGCTACCTTTCTAATTTCATTTATCTAGAGAGGTACTCTATGGGCTAGCAAATAATCAACAACTCCCAATTAAAAAGACGTTTACAGGGTCAGCGCATGGCATAGAGGTTAAGGTATGGACTCCATATGGTTGACTGTGTGTGTGGTTTGAGTCCTGATCCAGTGGCTTGAAAAACACACAGGGAATGTGAGCATGCATGCTCAGAGTCCTGAAAGGAGGGAGAGATGGAGGGGAAAACATGGTGGCATGCCGTCTCCCCTTGAAAGTGCTTTCTCACCTTCTCTCTCTCTCTCCCCAGCAAAGATATGTGCCTCCTGGCAAAATTTAAAAAATACATATATACTAAGCTATAATAATTTTTTTCCAAATTATCTTTTCAATCTGCTTTTCTTCATCATAACAGTCATCACTATAGCCCAAGACACCATCACCTTTCATCTGGACGATTGCAATGGACTCCTGTTTCTACTTTTGCTCCTTTCCAATCCTTCTTCAGAATGATCTTCAAAAAACACAAATAGAGGGCCAGCCAGATGGCATGGTGGTTAAGCAGCTGGATCCCACACGGTCGGTATGCAGTTCAAATCCCAGACCTGGCAACTTGGAAAACCCACGGGGCACATGTGCTGTGTGCCCAAAATCTGAGAGGGATTGCAATAGGGCCATCCGCTCTGGGAGGTGATTTCTCATGCTTCCTTTCTCTCTTTCGCTCTCTCTCTCTTCCCCCAGTGACCATATACACCCTATAGAAAAACCCTTCAATTGCCTCTTACTGCTCCTACAGGTTTAATGTCTGCCCCTTTTATTAGACTGTAAGCAGGTGACTGTGCCTGTCTTATTCAAATGCGATATTACAACATTTAGGGCAGTGTCTTGTACATAGCAGAAGCTAAATAAATTGTTAAGTGAATGGAATCCAAATGATCCTGGAAAGGAGGAATCTTAGTCACTTACATAGGAAAATTTAAAAGAACGAATTAAGAGATATACAAGTAGGTTTCATACTTTGTAATCACATAATTATTTTATTTTCTGCTCCAATGTCTCATGCGCTTTGGATAGTAGGCTCCATGAGGGCAGGGACCATGTCTATCTTGTTTCCTACTCTATTCTAGCTCTATGTCAGGTGCTTTTTTTTTTTTCTTTTTTTGGAGAGTTTTTTTTTGTTGTTGTTGTTGTTTTTGTTTTTGTTTTTTGCTATAGGTCATGTGCGCTCACCAGAAAGACAGAGAGACAGAGAGATAGAAAGCGAGAAATCACCCCCCCAGCGGGGATGGCCACGCTGCAATCCCTTCTACACCATTCTCCTCTCGGGATCTCGGGCACGCACGCACATGTGCCCGGAGTGAGTTTAAGCCACTGGGTCTGGGACTCAAACCGTGGTCGACTACATGGGAGTCCAGTGACGTAGCCATTACACTAACTGCTGGTCCCTATGTCAGGTGATTAATAAGTGTTTGTTGTATGAATAATTTCAGTTACCAGTGTGGATTGGAAGGTGATAAATTAAAGATGACAAATAGTACTGGTCAGTGCAGAATTGGAACAGGAAGGCACAACTATAGTTATAAGAGCTATGAAAGAGAAGGATTCTTTCACTCATTCTATAAATATTTACAAGGTACCTACTGCATGCCAGACTGTGGTAGGCACAGTCTCTGTTGGCACAGAGCTATCAGTCTAGTGATAATTAAACAGGCAATTCTTCTTTTGGCCAGAATCACCATCATCCAGTAATTAACCAAAATGATGAACACAAAGAGAAAGAGGAGAGGCACCCGATACATGTTCTCTAGGCTTTTTAGAAAACATGGAGTGGTGCTCGGGTCAAAATGGCGAGCAGGCCGGCCGTTTCAGTATCAGGTCAGCGGCTGGATGGTATTTGAAAATGGTATTTCAATGCTGCAGGATTCAATAAACTGGGGTTAATGCGAGATGATACGATATACGAGAATGAAGATGTGAAGGAAGCCGTAAGAAGACTTCCTGAGAACCTTTATAATGACAGGATGTTTCGCATGAAGAGAGCCCTGGACCTGACCATGAGGCAGCAGATCTTGCCTAAAGAGCAGTGGACAAAATACGAGGAGGATAATTTCTACCTTGAACCATATCTAAAAGAGGTGATTCGGGAAAGAAAAGAGAGAGAAGAATGGGCAAAGAAGTAACTAGATTGCAATCGTGGATGCGGTTGTTCTTAAAGTATTTTTATGAAGTGGGGGTCGAACCTGAAAAATTTAATTTAAAAATAATTTGGTCGGCAGGTGTATTACTTTAAATAAATGTCTATTATTAAAAAAAAAAAAGAAAACATGGAGTGGTTCCTTTGGCAACATATATGCGAATCTACAAGGTGATATTGTAGACATCAAGGGATGGGTACTGTTCAACAAGGAATGCCCCACAAATGTTACCATACCAAAACTGGGAGAATCTACAATGTTACCCAGCATGCTCTCGGCATTGTTGTAAACAAGTTAAGGGCAAGATTCTTGCCAAGAGAAATAATGCGCGTATTGAGCATATTAAGCATTCTAAGAGCACAGATAGCTTCCTAAAACGTGTGAAGGAAAATGACCAGGAAAAGAAGGAAGCCAAAGAAAAAGGTATCTGGGTTCAACTAAAGTGCCAGCCTGCTCCACCCAGAGAAGCACACTTTGTGAGAATCAACGGAAAGGAGCCTGAGCTACTGGAACCTATTCCCTATGAATTCACGGCACGATGGGTGTTACAAATCAATTAATCTTTGGTATATTAAAAAAAAATAAAAAAAAAACAACAGGCAGAAAACAAATTTTCTAAAAGCGGTCATGAAGGGTGTGCGTCAGGAAATAAGGGACATTTCGCCTAACTTGGGATGTCTAAATGGTTAGTAGCTAAAGGAAGAGGGTGTGGAAAATGTTGGAGAGTATTTGCATGTATATAAGTCCAGACATAAGCAGAAGAACCACTAGTAGGTTTTCTATGACTAAGGTTCTTCATAATTTCCTTTCATCCAACAAATTTCTGTTGAGCTCATATCATGGTCCAAGCACTGTGCTGGCCATCATTAGATCTATATTTCAAAACCCCTAGGTTGTTGGGAAAGTCACGACACATTTTTGTATAGAAAAACAGAAAAACATATCATGACTTTCCTGAAGACCTAACAATTACTGAAAAAAAAACATATTCTTATCATATATAGATAACATATATATATATATATATATATATATATATATATATATATATATATTTTTTTTTTTTTCCCTTAGTCCTTCAGGTAGACACACTTCCAAGAGTTCCCCCCTCTCATTTTTTTTTTTGGAGAGGTTTTTGCTATAGGGTGCGTGCGCTTGCCAGAAAGAGAGACACAGAGACAGAAAGCGAGAAATCACCTCCCAGGGGGGATGGCTACACCGCAATCCCTTCTCCTCCATTCTCCTCTCGGGATCTTGGGCACGCACACACATGCGCCCAGCGTGAGTTTAAGCCACCAGGTCCGAGATGCAAACCGTGGTCAACTAATGGGAGTCCAGCGACATAGCCATTATGCCAACTGCTGGTCCCCCCCTTTCATTTTTTTTAAGAATTATTTTAATTAAAATAATTTATTTATTTATTTAAATTTTACCAGAGAGGAACAGAGTGAGAGAGAGAGAGGCAGAGCACGTGAGGGAAAGTGAGAGATTAAGCCACCAGGTCCAGGACTTGAACTGTGGTCAGTCATGTGGGAGTCCGTGCCCTCAACCACCACACAACCTGCTGCCCCCCCCCCCGCCCCCCCCCCACTCTTAAAAAACTTTGTAGGTGCTGAATGTATGCTTCCAGGATTAATAATTAAATGCACGAGTAACTAATCTGACCACCAGAAAATAAAAACTTTAGATCCTTGGTGTTCACTAGAACATTTGTGATGATGGCAGTGTTCTGTATCTACACCCTCATACACGGCAGCTACTAGCCACAAGCACTGTTGCACATTTGAAATGCGGCTGGTGTGACCAAAGGAATTACTTTTTAAAAAAATTCATTATGTTTTTAGTGTTGCTGTGGGGTATGTACTCACCAGAAAGAGAGAGGGAAGGAAAGTAAGAAATCACTCTCCAGGGTGATGGCCAGCTGTAATCTCTCCTCGTCTCCTCTGGGATCTTGGGCACACAGGCACAGGCTCCTGCATGACTTTCAAGTAGCAGGTTCAGACTCAATCCTCACAAATGGCCATGTGGGATCTAGTGTCTCAACTGCCAGGCCATCTGCCAGCCCCTAACACTACTACGTTTAAATTTAACACCATTTTTTTTCTCTTTTCTTTTCCTTTTTTGCTGTAGGTATTCATTTCGTTTTAATTTTATTTTTGGTTGAGATTTTTGCTATAGGCTGCGCGCATTTGCTGGAAAGACAAGAGAGAGAGAGAGAGAGAGAGAGAGAGAGAGCGAGCGAGCGAGAGAGAGAGAGCGCGCGCTATCACGGGGGCGGGGGAGGGGGAGGGATAGGGGAATGGCCACGCAGCAATCTCTTCTCCATTCGCCTCGCCTCCTGAGGTTTTGGGCATCCTCCCACACATGCCGGAATTTGAAGCGGCAGGTCCGGGACTGGAACTTCAGTCGACTCGGGAGTCCAGCAATGTAACTATCACGCCATCTGCTGGTCCCAATTTTAATTACATTTTAATAAATTCCCACATGGTTAGTGATAACTGCATGGAACATCGTAGCGATGGCGGCAGCGCGCATTCTAAATACTGAGTCGAGCACGGAGACTAGTAGGTTCCCAGGCCCTCACTTAAACATGAAGATAGTTAGTAAATGGTTATAAAAGGCCTAAGTGCTGGGCTGTGAATACCATGGACAGTAATAAATATCTGTACATAGTGACAAGCCATAATTAGCACCTCGGTCACTGAAGAGTAATTAACTTGGCATCCTGGCATCCTGACAGACACCCAGCTCCACAGGGTAAAAAGGTTGAAGGCCAGCGAACGCCATCCCTACTCTTAGGTCACACGCGTGGCATTCTTCTGTCCGGAATTGCCTCCTGGTGTTTGTAGTTCAGCCTGCTCGTGACGTCATTGCCGGAGTCCACTTCTTGCGTGAGCCTATCAGGTAGACTTCCGGTACCCCGTCTCCTTCTGGGAATTGTAGTTAACGGGCGCCCCCTGGAGGTCGGTTCTCGCGGCCTAGGAACTACAAATCCCGGCAGGCCACGAGGTGCACCGGCTGCAGTTAGTCGTGAGCCTGGCGATTGCCTCAGCCGGTTTGAAGTGTGTGCTTTGGGGCCGAGGGAGACCTGGGTTTTCTGAGAGGGAGGGGAAAGGTTGTAACCATTCCTTTGAGCGGGACGCTGGGGTCACTGTTGTGGATTTGCAGAGTCGGCTGGGCGGCGCCATGTCGGTGAGTTTGGGCGGGAAAAGAGTCCACTGCGCCGCCGGCCCGGGAACCAGGCGGGGTCGTTTTCTAGGGCTTGCCCATGTGGTCGTCGTCCAGATGGGAAAATCCCTTTTAAAGGGGAGGCTCTGCCCACCCCACGCAAAGGCAGAGTCTTCGTGGAGAATCCCCTTTCTGGCTTGCTGATGTCTTTAACTTTACAGAATGCTTGAATGTCTTATGTGTTATTTCAGTGGGGAATTCTTCTAAAACTGAGATGGAGAGAACTATGTAACATCGCTTTGTTTTTTCAACAGAAAAATTGAGTGCCTCACCGAAAACATACAAATTTTTGTTCCCGTAGGCATCACGTGTGGTACATGCAAAAACATACAGTAAAACTTTGTGTTAGGCGCCCGTAAGTGCTCTGGAAAAGGGAGTAGGGAGTGTGGGGTAGGAGTAGGGCTGCAATTTTAAAAGTGTGATCAAGTAGGATTTTGCTAAGAAGGTGGCAAAAAGGAGGTAATGGAGCAAGCATGCAATTCCGGGGGAAGAGATTTCTGGGCAGAGGCTACAGTGTGAGTGAAAAGCAAGGAGGGTTCTGTGACTGAAGGACAGCAATCAAGGGGGAGGAGTGTAAGTGTGTATTGGGGGAGGGTTGATAGTGGTCATTGGTGGTTGCAGGTCATTTAAGGTTTTTTAGGTTGCCGTAAGAACTTTGATGTTAACTCTGGGAGTCTTTGGAATGTTTTGCACACGTAAGTGAAAGGATCTGCTTCCTTTGGGAATGATCACTTTGGTGTGTTGAGAACAGACTGGTGGTGGAGGAAAGGTGATTAGAGGTGAAAGCAGATAGATCAATGAAAGTTCTGAGTAATCAGTTTAAAGAGGATAGGACCTTGGGCCAAGTGGAAGTAATGGGGGTGATAAGGTTCTAAATATATTCTGATGATAGAGCCAATGAGATTTGCTGATGGATTGGACAGTGAAGATTTGGAAAGCTATGGGAAGAACAGGATTTGGTTAGAATGTGTGTGAGATCAGAGAATCTTTATTTGGACATGTGAGATTGAGATGTCTATTAGGTATTTCAGCAAAGCTCTTGAGCAGATATTTAGCTCTATGAATTTGGAGATCAGAGGAGAGATGGGGTCTAAAAGGGATTTTTTAAAGCATTATTTTATTTAACTGTATTTATTTATTTAAATTTGACCAGAGAGGGACAAAATGAGAGACAGAGAGAGAGGGAAAGTGAGAAAGCAAGCCTCCAGGTCCAGGACTCTGATCGCAGTCGGCCATGTGGGAGTCCAGCACCCTTAACCACCACACCACCTGCCAGCCCCTAACAGGGAATATTAATAGTATTTAAAGTCATGGGACTGGAGGAGGTCACTAAGGTACATATTGGGTGTACTTAGTTTGTACAAGAGATCCAAAAACAGTTGGGAATGTCCAGCAAAAGCAACTGAGGAGGGACTAGTGAGGTAGGAAGGCAATCGAGAATGTAGTATCCTGGAAATCAGGTATAGAAAGTGTTTCAAGGAGGAGAGAGTGTCAAAAGCTATTAGTCAAAGTAAATGAAGACTGAGGTAATGACTAGTGGATTTAGGAACATGGAGGACATTTAACCTTTTTCAGAGGATGTGAAAGCTTGATCGAAGGTGGGTTCAAGAACAGATGGGAAAAGAAGAACTAGAGATAATGAATATGGGAAGACACTTGAGGAAGTTTCCTATAAAGGGCGAGCAGAGGAACAGGGTAGGAGATGAGGGCCAAAGAGGATTTTTTTTTTTTTTAGGGAGATTTTTTGCTATGTGGTGTGTGCGCTTGCCCAAGAGACAAAGACAAGGAGAGAGAAAAATGAGAAATCATCCCTTGCAGGGATAGCCATATCACAATTTTTTTTCCTTCATTCTCTTGGGATTTTGGACACGCATGCACACGTACCTGGCGCCAGTTTCAAGCTGCTGGGTCCAGTATTTGAAACGTTGCCTACCATGGAGGGGAATCCAGTGCCTTAACTACTATGCCACCTGTTAACCCTAGGGGTTTTCTTTCTTTTTTTTGGGGGGGGCGATTTTTGCTATAAGGTGTATGCGGTTGTCAAAGAGACAGAAAGCGAGAAATCACTCCCCAAGGGGGATGGCCATGATGTAATCCCTTCTCCTCCATTCTTTTCTCGGGATCTTGGACACACGCGCGCGCACACACACACACACACACATACATGTCCACGCCTGGCATGAGTTTTAAACCACAGGGTCTGGGACTTGAATCGTGGTCAACCATGTGGGAGTCCAGCATCGTACCCACTACGCCATCTGCTGTCCCCCCTCACCCCCAGGGTTTTGTTTTATAAAGATTGAAATTAGGCAATGCCGATATGTTCGTAGAAATGAATCTGTAGAAAGGGAATATTAATAAAGGAGGGGGACGATTGCTGGAGGAATGTTTGTGAACAGAATAGAGGGATGGGATCCAGTACATCAGTAGAGGGGTAAGTAGGATCACACTCTTCTAAAGTAACAGGAAAGGTGACCCGGCATATGAGAACAGATGTGTGTCGGTAGATAGATAGGATGAGGGGCCTTGTGGATGTTTTCTGTTTTCTCATTGAAATAGGCAGCAAAATTGTCAAGTAAGAGTAAGTATTGAAGAGATGCTTTAGTCTTGAGTAAGGAGGAGAAATAAATAATTGTCCGGGATAGTAATGCTATCAATAGAACTTTCTGTGGTGCTGGAAATGTTCTGTGTCACCACTGTCTAATTTGATAGCCTATAGCCACATGTGGCCATTGAGCACTTGAAATGTGGCTCATGCAGCTGAAGGACTGCTGTTTTGGTTTAACTTTAATTTATAAATAAGTAGGAGTGATTATATGGATAGACCTAGGTAGGGGAGGGGAGACACTGGAGGCTGGGATGAGGGACTAAAAGGGAGGGATCAAGATCAGTTGGTACCCATAGGGTCGAAGAGTAATTGGAATTGGAATTCTTGTTGTATTGAAATCTTTAGAGATGATTGACTTTCTTTTTTAAAAGAATTATTTTGTTTAACTTTATTTATTTAATTTGACTGGAGAGGAACAGAGTAAGAGAGAGAGAAAGTGAGAAAGCAAACTGCCAGGTCCAGGACTCATACTGCAGTTGACCATGTGGAAGTCCAGTGTCCTTAACCACCACGCCACCTGCTGGCCCCTAGAGTAATTATTTGTTGGGCCAGTCTGTAGCCTGGTTAAGGTGGCTAGATCCCACATGGCTAACTTCAGGGTTCGAGTCTTGGACCTGGTGGGTTGAGAAACATGCCAGCATATGTGCTTATGTGCCCAAAATCCTGAAAGGAAAAATGGAGGAAAGGGATTGTGGCGTAACCATTCCCTATGGGAATGCTTTCTCATTTCCCCCTTTCTCTCTTTCTCCAGTGACTGCACACATCCTCTGGCAAATTTAAAAAGAAAAAGAAGAGGGCTGGCAGGTGGCATGGTGAAAGTGCTGGACTCCCACATGGCCGACCACAGTCTGAGTCCCAGACCTGGTGGCTTGCTTTCTTGCTTTCCCTGTCTTTCTGGCCAAATTAAAATAAATAATTAAATTAAATTAAATTAAATAATTCTTAAAAAAAAAAGAATCAATGCACTTAACCGCTTTTGCTACACTACCGCAAGTACAACTAGGATCTGTTAATGGAAGAAGAAAGGAGAGGAATAGATTTTGTGTAGGCAGCTTGTCTTCTCTGCTATAGTTAACTTTGTTAACTTATTATTTTTTTTTTAAGAACTATTTTTTATATAACTTCATTCATTTATTTTATTTATTTACTTATTTTTTAAGAATTATTTTATTTGACTTTATTTAATATTATTATCATTATTATTTTCCAGTTTGATCAGAGAGAGACAGAGAGAGAGAGAGAGGAAGTGAGAAAGCAAGCCACCAGGTCCGAGACTCGAACTGTGGTTGGCCATGTGGGAGTCCAGCGCCTTTAACCACCATACCACTTGCCGGCTCCATTCATTCATTTATTTTAATTTGACCAGAGAGAGGCATACACACACAGAAAGAAAGAGAGAGAGTGAGGGAAAGTGAGAAAGCAAGCCACCAGGTCTAGGACCTGAATCCTGGTAGGCCATGTGGGAGTGTCCAGTGCCTTAACGACTACGCCATCTGCTGGTCCCTGTTAACTTATTTTAACTTGGTGGTCCTTGTATATTATAATGAAAAACAAGGTTTAACATATATTGGAATAGAGAGAGTAGAAGCAGGTTACTTGTTAAGAAGTTTTGCACCAAAAGGACCAAAGTAGCAATTCTGAATGACCCTCATTAGTAGTGGGCATGGAAAGCAGTAAACAAATGCAAAGGCTTAGTCTTTCTTGGAAAAGGAAATACCTTATGTAAACATACTTAATTTCATGAAGACTAAAGAGTCCAAATTTCTTGGCTCTTGATGCAAATATACAATCTAGTTCCTAGTCCTGGCTGTTTATTTATTTCTTTATTTTTGTTTTTACCACAGGGTGCTGTGCTCACGAGAGAGAGAGAGAAAGAGAGAGAGAGAGAGAGAAAGTGAGAAATCACTCCGGTGGTGGGGGACGGCCACACCACAATCCCCTCCCTATTCTTCTTTCAGGATACTGGGTACTCATGCATGTCTGCCTATTCTGATTTTCAAGCCAGTGGGTCTGGGACTCAAACCATGGTTGGCCACGTGGGAAGCCAAGGCCTTAAATCATCATGCCACTGGCTGGCCTCTTTTGATGCTTTTATTTTATTATTTTATTATTTATTTATTTAGGAGAGGTTTTTGCTATAGGGCACCTATGCTCACCAGGAAGACAGAGAGAGACAGAGAGATGGAAAGCGAGAAATCATCCCTCAGGGGGGATGGCCACACCACAATCCCTTCTCCATTCTCCTCTTGGGATCTTGGGTATGCACGCACACGTGCCTAGCTTGACTTTAAGCCACTGGATCTGGGACTTGAACCACGGTTGACTACATGGGAGTCCTGCGACATAGTCATTACACTAACTGCTGGTCCCTATTTTATTATTTTTTTAAAAGAATTATTTTATTTAACTTTCTTTTTTTCTTTCTTTCCTTTCTCTTTCTTTCTTTCATCTTTTATCTTTTTTTCTTTCTTTCTTTCTCTTTCACCAGAGAGAGACAGTGAGAGAGAGCAAAAGTGAGGGGGCAGAGTGAGACAGCAAGCCGCCAGATCCAGCACCCTTAACCACCACACCACCTGCAGGCCCCTTATTATTGTTTTTTCATAGAAGTTTTTGCCTTAGGGGCATGCGCTCTCAGGGGGTGATGGCTATGCTGCTGCTGCAGTCCTTTCTCTTCCATTCTCCTACCAGTATGTTAGGCACACACTCTCTCTCTCTCTCTCTCTCTCTCTCTCACACACACACACACACACACACACACACACATACACGTGCTTAGCCTGAGCTTTATGCCACTGGGTCCAGGACTTGAACCACAGTTGGCCACTTGGGAGTCCTGCGACTTAACTGCTATGCCAACTGCATAGCAGTTGATTCTTTGATTCTTCTTTTTAAAAAGAAATATTAAATTTTATTTATTATTTTGATTATTCTTTTTAATAAGAAGTATCTATTAAATTTTATTTATTGTTACTTTTTAATCTGACCAGAGAGACAGAGAGAGAGAGTTAGAGAGAGAGAGAAAGCTGCCAGATCTGGGACCCGAACCATGGTTGGCCATGTGTGAGTCTAGCACCTCAGTCACCATGCCACTTATTGGCCCTTTGTTTTTCGAGTAACTTTTAATGTCTGACTTTTTCAAATTATGGAATTCTTTCTCATTTCCTTTCTGTATTTGTTTACTTCATCATTTCCACTCCTTCTAAGCTTACATTTCTTATTTCTGTTGCTTGTCCTTCCTTCTCTTATATCTTATATTTGCTTAAAAAATAAAAACAAATAGTAAATATCAAACCATTCTTTTCTCCCCCCTTTTAAAATGAGTTATTTATTTTTTATTTATTTATTTATTTATTTTAATTTGACCAGAGAGGGACAGAAAGAGAGTGAGAGACTCAGAAAGTAAAAGAGCAAGCCACCAGGTCCAGGACTTGAACCAAGGTCAGCAATGTGGGAGTCCAGTGCCCTTAAACACCATGCCAACTGCTGCCCCCCCTTCTTTTTTTTTTTTTAGAGAGACAGAGAGACAGAAAGCGAGAAATCACTCCCCAAGGGGAGATGGCCACGTCATGTGCCTGGTATGAGTTTAAGCCACTGGGTCTGGGACTTGAACCACGGTCAACTACATGGGAGTCCAGCGACATAGCCATTACACTAACTGCTGGTCCCCCCCCCCCCCGCCCCTTCTTTTTTTGAGAGAGAGTTTTGCTATAGGGTGCATGCACTTACCAGAGAGACAGAAAGCAAGAAATCACCCACTGGGAGCGTGGTCACTCTGCAATCCTTTCTCCCCCATTCTCTTGGGATCTTGGGCATGCATGTACACGCCTCTTGGGATCTTGGGTATGCATGCACCCACACCTGGCATGAGTTCGAAGCTGCTGGGCCTAGGATGCAAACTGCGGTCAGCCATGTGGGAGTCCAGCAATGTAACCATCACACCATCTGCTGGTCCTAGCAAACCATTCTTTGGTCTAAAATATATAAAACTGAAAATAGTAAAACAGAATTGACAAATTTATGATAGCTTTGGGCCAGCAGGTGGCGTGGTGGTTGAGGTGCTGGAATTCCCACATGGCTGACCATGGTTCGAGTCCCGGACCTGGTGGCTTGCTTTCTCTGTCTCTCTCTCTCTGTCTTTGGCAAAATTCATGTGAAAAATAATAATAACAATAATAATAAATAAATAAATAATTAATTAAAAAAACAAATTTATGATAGCTTTGTATTGTATTGAGTCTTAGCTAATTGTAATACTGTTAGTTATTTTTATTACATAATATATAAGATAGAGGGACCAGTAGATGGTATAGTGGCTACGTCACTGGACTCCATGTAGTCAACTGTGGTTCAAGTGCCGGACCCGGAAGCTTAAAACTCATGTCGTGTGCGTGTACGTGCGTGTCTAAAATCCCGAGAAGAAAATGGAGGTGAAGGGATTGTGCCCCGGCCATCCCCCCTGAGGGTTGATTTCTCGCTTTTTCTCTGGTGAGTGAACATGCTCTATAGCAAAAAATTCATGTGTGTACACTTGGTGTGTATTTTTTAGGCCATTAGATCTGGGACTTGAACGACACAGTCAGCCATGTGGGATCTAGCTGCCTTACCCACTATTGGTTAGCTCTATAACTCTATTTTTTATCTTACTTACATTTCAAGGTAACCATGGAAAAATTGATCTGTGAGCAGCTCAGATCTCTGCAAAACTGATTCCTCTTTTTTTCTCTTCTAAAGTAAATCTGCTGAAGTATAAAACCAGTTATTCTCTTTTGTTTTATTAGGAAAGAAAAGGAACAGCCAAAGTAGACTTTTTGAAGAAAATTGAGAAAGAAGTCCAACAGAAATGGGATACTGAGAAAATGTTTGAGGTCAATGTATCTAGTTTAGAGAAGCAGACCAGGTGAGTAATAGTTTGTGAAGTTCTGTGTATTTTTTCTAAAACTTTTGGCTTTATAGTATAGAAACTACTCTGTGGAATAGATAAGGCAGAATATATTTCTAATGTCTGAAATGGTCTAAAGGTGGTGATTTCCACTTTCTGTGTTCAAATTAGGATTTTTTTCTAAGGAATTATTTTAAAATTTTATTCATTTATTTATTTCTCTTATTTGACCAGAGAGAGATGGAGAAGGAGAAAGCAAGCTGCCAGGTCTAGGACTTGAACCAGGGTCGACTATGTGGGAGTCCAGTGCCTTAGCCACCTGCTGACCCTGCTCAGGAATTCTTAAATGATTTTTTCTACATAAAGTGTTGCGTGTGTGTGTTTAATAGAGGGACAGAGAGAGAAGGGGAAAAAGCAACCCCCAATGAGATGTGGTTATGCCACAAACCGCTCTCCTCTATTTCTCCTTTTGAGATTTTGTCATGTACACAGTGTGTGTGGTTTTATTTTTTTCCTTTTCTTTTTTTGGAGAGGTTTTTGCTACAGGGCATGTGCGCTAGCCAGAAAGACAGAGAGAGACAGAGAGATTGAAGGCAAGAAGTCACCCCCAGGGAGGATGGCCATGCCGCATTCCCTTCTCCATTCTCCTCTCGGGATTTTGAGCACGTATGCACACACAACTGGCGTGAGTTTAAGCCGCCAGGTCTGGGACTCAAACCGCGGTAGACTGTATGGGAGCCCAACGACATAGCCATTACGCTAACTGCTGGTCTCCCACAGTGTGTGTGTTTTTTTTTTTATTTTGAGAGGTTTTCGCTATAGGGCGCGTGCGCTCGCCAGACAGACAGAGAGAGACCTAGAGACAGAAAGCGAGAAATCACCCCCCAGGGGGGATGGTCACGCTGCAATCCCTTCTCCTCCATTCTCCTCTCGGGATCTTGGGCATGCATGCACACATGCCCGGCGTGAGTTTTAAGCCACCGGGTCCGGGACGTGAACCGCGGTCGACTACGTGGAGTCCAGAGACATAGCCATTACGCTAACTCCTGGTTCCCACCCTCAGTGTGTTTTTGAAGAGCCTGAAGTGAGGATTCAAACTGTGCTTGGTTATGCAGGATCTGAGTCCCTTAACCACAAGACTGGGACTGACCTGAGAGGTCATGCCATGTTGTGGGTCTCCTGCCTGGCCTCTGAGCTAACTAGGACCACAGGTTACACTAGACTGTTAGGTGTATTTCTTTATTTAAAGAGTTTTTTGCTATAGGGCACATGCGCTCACCATGGAGACAGAAAGAGAAACAACGTGAGAAATCATCCCCTAGCGGGAATGGCAGTGCCACAATCCGTTCTCCTTCATTCTTCTCTCAGGATTTTGGGCACACATGTACATGTACCTGGTGTTTTAAACCACTGGGTCTGGGACTTGAAACGTGGTTAACTAACTACATGGGAGTCCAGCAACATAACCATTACACCATCTGCTGGTCTGGATTGTTAGTTTATATTAAACATTTCCTGCATCCATTCCCTTATTTTAAAATGAACTTAACATTGTCTTTTTCATGATTGTCTTGCAGCAAGGGCAAGTACTTTGTAAGCTTCCCGTATCCATATATGAATGGGCGCCTTCATCTGGGACACACGTTTTCTTTATCGAAATGTGAGGTAAAGCTTTCTGTGTGCTTAATTTCATGAGATGGAAAAGTCTTTAATAAATACCATTTTGAAGAAAACAGTATATATAGAATTTATTTCCTTTTAAGAGAATTCAGAATTCTTTAAGCATAATTTTTATATTTCAATAATTTAATTTTCATACTCTATGTACATATACGTATATGTGTGCAAGGGTCTGGACATGTATGTATGTTCAAAAGTTAATTCCTAGGTTGAAAGGTGGGAAGACAGAAAAAAAGGACAGTGTGGTAGAATTCTGGAGGACTATGTTCTAAAGGAAGATGTAAAGAGAAAAACTAATGTTATTTGTAAAAAGATAGCATATTGTATTTATCTACCATTTAAATTTGTAATTTAAATTTGATTTTCTTTCTATAGTTTGCAGTAGGGTACCAGAGAATGAAAGGAAAAACTTGTCTGTTTCCCTTTGGCTTACACTGTACTGGAATGCCTATTAAGGTAAGATTGTGGGATTGGTTTCTATACTTTATAGCTTAGAGCAAATAATAATATGCAATTCAACAGCTTGAAATAGGATATTCACATATTGCTACATTGACGTGTTTTCTTGGACTGGGATGAATGTGTTATAGTGAAGATTAAAAAAAAATTGAAGAAGTGTTTAAATGAAAGGTACATACTAGGGTAAGTATTTTGTTTTTATTTATTTATTAATTTACTATGAGCATGTGTGCTCACCAGAGAGACACAAAGAGAGACAGAGAGAAAGTAAGAAATCACCCCAAGGAGTATGGCCATGCTGCAGTCCTTCGTTCTCCATTCTTTTCTTGAGATTTTGGGCACGCACGCACATATACCTGGTATGTTTTTCATGCCACTGGGCCCAGGACTTGAACCACAGAGCTGGATGTGGGATCTAGTTGCTTTAGCCACCATGCCACCTAGCTGATTCTCCCATTTCCCTTTAAAATTCTCAATTCTATACCTGTATTTCTTTTTAAAAACAATTATTTATTGAATTCCATTTGTTATTATTATTATTATTTAATTTGACCAGAGAGAGAGAGAGGGAAATCAAGAAAGAAAGCTGCCAGGTCTGGGACTCAAGCCACGGTGGGCCATGTGGGAATCTAGTACCTTTAACCACCATGCCACCTGCTGGCCCTATATCTGTATATTTTTAATAATTTTTTTATTTTTTGGCGGAGGCCGCAGCTGGGACCCCCTCGATCGGGGAGACGGGAGTGGGGTGTGGGCAGGGGTGTGGCCCCCGCGCGGGGTCGGTGTGGGAGAGGAGCCAAGCTCCTGGAGCACTCTTGGCATCCGTGGTCAAGGAGCCACGGGTGGCAGCCGGAGTGGAGCGGCGTGTGCCGTGGGGGACTGCGGCTCGGGGTACGGGGGACCTGGTGGGTGCGAGTGCGACTGACCGAGGTGGTGCGCTCGGGTCACGGCGCGAGGGACTACAGTGAGGGACAGCCGTGCTTGTGCAGTTGGAAGAGCAAAAGACCTTTGTGCCTCTGCGTTGAGGGAGATGACTGTGTGAGAAGTCGGTGTCTCTCAAGACACTGACGCAGGAACGCGGGGTGCAGGGCTGATCGGGCTACACTCGCAGTGAGACCCGTGTTCTTGTCCCACGCTCAGGGAGAGTTTGAGTGGCGGACACAGAGTAGGGAGAGCCACGCGGGCAATTTATTAAAAGACAGGGAGGGAAAACGGAGCTCCCAAGAAGGCAGGGATCCTGGAAATGGGCTGCCCAGGAAGAACTGTGGCGAGGGGTTTTTATTTGGGCTGGGAAAGGCTTTGTCCTGATTTGTTCTAGGTGGGACTTGTGCATGAATGTGTGTGAACGAACATCGTGTGTGTGCGAGAGGGCAGGAGAAAGACTAGTGTGGTCGTGTGACCAGCACAGGTGCGGAGGAAACAGAGTGAACCACACGTGTCACTGGCAAGGCTTTACACATTCAGGCGCCGAGGTTGGGGAGCTGTGTTTAAGCAAGACGGCGACAAGGGGCAGTGAGCTGTGTTGTGTGTGAGAAAATAAGTTGGGGTTGTGTGTGAATCAGCGTGCTTCTTGTACCATGACTTCTGTGAGACTGTGGTGCACGTGAGTGTGATGCGCCTGCCTTTGAGTGTCTGTGATTGTGTCCTCTCATCAGCACGTTTGTGAGATCTCATGTTAATGTTTGTGTGTCACCCTGCATGCTTGCAGTTGTGGCCATGTGTGACTGTAGTATGTACAGGGAGGCAAAAAAAATTTTATTTTTTTCTGTATCTCCAGAGGGGTGAGCACTCACCAGATACACAGTTAGAGAGAATATCTTTAAGTGGGGGCATAGTCATGCCGCAATTCCTTTTCCTCCATCTCTCCTTCCCTTTGGGCATGCATGTACCTAGCATGTTTCTCAGTCAGCTGGGGCTGGGATTTTAACTGTGCACAGCCATGAGGGATCTGCCTCCATATACACAGTGCTTACCCTCTATATCTCCAGGTTGGCCCTGTGTTTTTCTTATGTCTTTATCCTGTCTTCTTTGTTTTGGAGAGTGGACTTACTACAGTATAATTGGTATGAGTTGGGTGGAAGCTCCAGGTTCAAGTGTAAGTTCTGTACCTTGCCAGCTTTATAACCTTGGAGAAACTGCTTCATCTTTCAGTGTCTGTATTCTAACTCAATATCTATCTTATCTGCCTAGTGGTCTTGTGATGATAACTAATTGCAATTTGACACTGATTTTTTTTTTAAAGATTATCTTATTCATTCATTCGTTTACTTTAATTTGACCAGACACACACACACACACACACACACACACACACAGAGAGAAAGAGAGAGAGAGAGAGAGAGAAAGAGAGAGAGAGAGAGAAAGAGAGAGAGAGAGAAAGAGAGGGAGAGAGAGAAAGAGAGAGAGAGAGAAAGAGAGGGAGAATGAGAAAGCAAGGCACCAAGTTCAGGATTTGAACTGTGGTAAGCCATGTGGGTATTGCCAGCACCTTACCACCACGCCACCTGCTGGCCCCAACACTAATCTTTAAATTGAGAAACTCTGTTATTAATGTTATTCCAAATGGTTATACATTACGTCTTTAAGCTTCTAAGGCAAAACATGTAGTATATGACATGGATGTTGAATAAATGCTGAGTAAATGAGGTAAAATACTAATTTCTAAATCGGTGAATTTGGTGGTACGTGATTTGTGTAATTTGAATCTTCTGAGTCGATGTTAGGAACAACAAAAAACTTAAATTGTTTCTAAACTTGATTTTGAACCTTATTATGTCTAATGATATGTTGCAGGCTTGTGCTGATAAGTTGAAAAGAGAAATAGAGCTGTATGGTTGCCCCCCTGATTTTCCAGATGAAGAAGAGGAAGAGGAAGAAAACAGTGTTAAAACAGGAGATATAATAATTAAGGATAAAGCTAAAGGAAAAAAGGTTTGGTGGTTATTGATATTTATGTGTTTATTTTTTATTTTTACATTTGTCTGATTTGTCTGTGTATTCTCAATACTAGCATAGTGCCTGGCATATAACATGTACTTGGTTATTTGAAAAGACATACCAAATTTAAAAAATTATCTTTTTGACTTTATAGTTGACCTTTTAAATTTTAGTTTCAGATAATTTTACATTTATAGAAGAATTGCAAGGTAATACAGAGTTCCCTTATACTCTTCACTAGGTTCCCTTAGTGTTATATCTGTTATGACTGTGACAGTACCCTCAAAACTAAGGAGTTAACATTAGTACAATCCTGTTACTAAGCTATAAACTTTATTAGGATTTTGCTAGTTTTTTCACTAATGTCTACTAGTGGGATATTTTATTATTGGATTATTATTTATATTTTACCAATTTTTTTCACTAATAGGATGTTTTATTATTGGTGTGTTAACTTTAATCCTTTGGTTTGGTTTCTTTTTTTTTTTTTTTTTTTTTCTTTTTTTGGAGAGGTTTTTCACTATAGGGCGCGTGCGCTCGCCAGACAGACAGAGAGAGACATAGAGACAGAAAGCGAGAAATCACCCCCCAGGGGGGATGGCCACGCCGCAATCCCTTCTCCTCCATTCTCCTCTCGGGATCTTGGGCACGCACGCACACGCACCCGGCGTGAGTTGTAAGCCACCGGGTTCGAGACGCGAACCGCGGTCGACTACGTGGGAGTCCAGCGACATAGCCATTACGCTAACTGCTGGTTCCCTGGTTTGGTTTCTGACAGGTTTTTCTGTTATATAGACTGGGAGAGCTGCTTTGAAGCTATGGAAATAATATCCTGGTTTTTTGTAAATATTTCTTCATTAATTTAGCATTCATCATTGGAGCTTGTCCTTTTTTATTTTTTTTTCGTTTCGTTTTGTTTTCAATTTGCTAGCAGGCACACGTGCTTGCCAGAGAAAGAGAAAGTGAGAAGGCATCCCCCATCAGGGTTGGTCACGCTACGATCCCTGTTCCTCCATTTCTCCCTCTGGGATTTTGGGCATGCATGCACACATTGCCTGGTGTGTTTCCCAAGCTGCTGGGATAGGACTTAAGCCATGTAGTCAGCCATGTGGGATCTAGCCACCATCACCACCACCCCACCAGCTAGTCTGTCTACTACAGTTGTTACTGTGGTATTCTAATGGTGATTTTTCCGTTCCCTTCATTCCTTCTGTATTTGTTATCTAAAATTCTTCTTAGAGGAACAGTTGTTCCCCCCCCCCCCCCACACACACACATTTTATTTATTTATTTTGAGAGAGATTTTTGCTATAGGACGTATGCACTCTCTGGAGAGAAAGAGAGACAGAGAGACATCCTGCTGTGATTTTGGTCAAGCTCACATGCCTGGGCAAGGATTCTTTTTTCTTTTTTAAGAGAGATTTTCGCTATAGGGCATGTGCACTTCCCAGAGAGACAGGGAGAGACAGAAAGTGAGAAATCACCTACCAGTGAGGGTGGCCACGTCACAGTCCCTTCTCCATTCTCCTCTTGGGGTTTTGGGCACACATGCACACAAACCCAGCGTGAGTTTTAAGTTGCCAGGTCTGGAGGTCTGGGACTTGAACTGTGGTCGACTGTGTAGGAGTCCGGTGATGTAACCATTACACCATCTGCTGGTCCTTGGGTGAGGATTCTAAGAGTAGCTGGTCATGAAAATCTGGCTCCCTAACCACTAGGGTATAGGGCTGGCCCCAATTTTTCTTTTCTTTTCTTTTTTTATGACAGAGAACAAATGAGGTGAGAGAGAGAGAGGGCTATTTCTGACGGTGTCTTGTCATGTCACTATCCTCTTGCCACTGCTCCTGGCCTGTTCAGGCTGAGCTGGAAACCGAACTTGGGCTTCTTGTGTAGCCTCAGATGCTGCGCTCTGGTACCCTCTCATTTGCATTGCCATGGCTGGGCCTGGACTTCCTTTTTATAGTTTCATAGTTTAAGCCCATTCTCTATCTTTAACCCCTAGCATGTGGTTGTATTTCTGATATTTCAACAGTGTTATTACAGAATTTAAAGAATTGTTAAATGAAATTGTTCCCTTAAAAGAACTGTGGTTTTGCAATATTAAGCAGTAGGTTGTTCTTTGATAGAGTTTGTTTCTGTCCATTATTTTCAGAGTAAAGCTGCTGCCAAAACTGGGTCTTCCAAATACCAGTGGAGCATTATGAAATCCCTTGGTCTGTCTGATGAAGAGATTGTAAAATTTTCTGAAGCAGAATATTGGCTGGATTATTTCCCACCACTGGCTGTTCAGGATCTAAAGAGAATGGGTTTAAAGGTATGCTCATTACCTCCATAGTTAAAGAAAATACAAAGAAAGCATTTGTATTTGTGTGATCATATGCCATTTGGTTCAACTTTCTTTTTTAATAATTATTTTATTTAACTTTATTTACTTATTCATTTATTTCATATTAATTTTATCAGAGAGCAATAGAGTGAGAGAGAGAGAGAGAGAGAAAGTGAGAAAGCAAGCAACCAGATACAGGACTCGAAATGCGGTTTGCCAAGTGAGCATCCAGCGTCCTTAACCACCATACCACCTGCCAGCCCTTGGATCAACTTACTTACTTACTTATTTCTTTTTCAATTTTCCCTGAGAGGGATAGAGCAAGAGAGAGAAAGAAAAAGTGAGAAAGAAAGCCACCAGGTCCGGGACTCGAACCACTGTCAGCCATGTGCCCAGAACCCTTAACTACCATGTCACCTGCCAGCCCCCCTTGGGTCAACTTTTACATTGGTTGAATACCGTTAATCTGAACATCTAAAACCTGAAATGCCCCCAAATCTGACATTTTTGAGCATTGACATGGTGCTACAAGTTGATAATCCCATACCTTACCTCGTGATTGGTCGTAGTCACAGTGCTGTAATATGAAAATAACCGTAGGGACCAGCAGTTAGCATAATGGCTATGTCGCTGGACTCCCATGTAGTCGACCGCAGTTTGAGTCCCGGACCCGGTGGCTTAAATTCACTCCGGGCACATGTGCGCGTGTACCCAAGATCCCGAGAGGAGAATGGAGGAGAAGGGATTGCAGTGTGGCCATCCCCCCTGGGGGGTGATTTCTCACTTTCTGTCTCTCTGTCTCTGTCTGTCTGGCGAGCGCACGCGCCCTATAGCAACAACCTCTCCAAAAAAAAAGAAAATATTCATATAAGGTTATCTTCAAGTCATGCTTATATAATAATTGTATCTGAAACATAAATGAATTTTATATTCAGATTTGAATCTCTCATCCCCAAGGTATATCTTTATCTGTATTGATATATTTTTTTAAATAATTTTTAATTTAATTTTATTTATTTATTCATTTATTCTTAATTTGAGCAGAGAGAGACACAGAGAGAGAATTACTCATGTGGTCACAGCTGCATGAGGTCCATAGCTTACCTTGATCATGGCAACAAATGGCATCACTTTCTTCATGTATTTCTTCAGTTCTGGCAAATTGCCTAGTTCACTAGCAATGACTTTGTTATCAGGCAACTTTCCATTATTGGCCTAAGAAAAGGAAAAGGGGAGAGGGATGTAAAGAAAAATATTTTAAAGATATTTTAGGGTAGATGTGCCTACAGGATCTGCTAGACACAGAACGGCAGCCTCTATCAGCCTGCTAGAGAACAGCAGCAGCGTATGTAGCTCTAGCATCAAAGGGAAGTGAAAGCTGAATATAAAATGAAAGGAGTCTCCTAGTCCCTCTAAATTCGCAGGATCGTGCTTCTCGATTTAATTAACAGAATCAGATACACTGAATATTTAGTCTTTCCTCACAATAATATAATCTCCAGGATTTTAACATTATGTCGTACCTGGAAGAAACTGAAGATCTTGTATATCTTCAAATTTCTAAAAGCATTTCATTAGTCACATTAAAATGAAAAACTACACAACTATCACACAAGATTTATATAATGTCTGTTTTTAAACACTCTTCCTTTTAAATTGTTACAACTGCAAAAAGAAGAATCCTTATTATTGACCCATTAAAAAATATCTCTATCTACACAAAAATAAATCCATATATCACATATATAACTAATATGCATATAGTTCCAAATGTGCTGACTGAATTTAAATTCATTTCTGCAACTATCAACAGCCCCTTCAGCAGAGGGAAAAATAAACTATGTGGCCTTTTCAGAGTTCTGGGTGACTTATTTTCTCTTTATTATAAAAGTATAGCATGAAAACCAAGGGTTGGAATTGCATCTAAATAAAAAGTAAGATATAGTAAGACTTAAACAATTTACTTTCAATTCTAACCTTTACTGAAGTATATGAAAAAAAAAAAAACACGTCCTCTACTTCCCAATGCACTACTCTTAAGTATATATGAGAGAAAAGGGAGGGGTTAGGAAACAATGCTTTTCCTTATGTCACCAAAAGGTGCCTTATTCAACATAAGAACACTCTTATTGATTATAAACTACAGTTTTTTTAGATGAAAGTGAACAAAATTTAAAAAGAAGCCAATAATGCCAAAAGATGACACTGTTTTCAACAATCCATGATCAAGGTAAGCTATGGATCTCATGCAGCTGTGACCACATGAGTAATGTTTAGGTAGGACAATAGAGAGAAGGGGGAAGGGCTTGGACACAGTCTTCCCCCTGAGAAATCTGTAGAAATAGTACTTTTCAATCAGTGGTTGAAAAAAATGAGTTTTACGATAGGGCACATTTGCTCACTGGAGAGACAGCAAGAGGCAGAGAAACAAAGTGGAAAAATCATCCCCTAGGGGAATGGCCATGCCACAATCCTTTCTCTTCCAATCTCCTCTCAGGATCTTGGATACTCATTCACTCGCAGCAGTGAGTTTTAAGCCACCGGGTCCCGGACTTGAACCACGGTTGACTACATGGGAGTCCAGTGACGTAACCATTATGCTAACCGCTGTTCCCTAAGTATACCTTCTTAATTAATTATAATTCCCATATGTTTGTTAACACATACGTGTGTTTAAAAGCACATTAATTAAATATAATACAATGTAATAATTGGGATACATATTTAAGAAGTAGAACTTGAACATTTTTTTCTTTTAATAGTTGGAAAATAATGAGTAGAAGAATAAATAACTGATTCATGGGAATTCTTTTTTTTTTTTTTTCTTTTTTTTTTTATTATCTATTTTTTTATTACATTGAATTACATATAACTTTACAGTGTGTTACATTGCTTTTTCAAAAGGGAATGCCATGCATGTCAGTCAGTACAGAGACATTAATCTCCCCGCTTCAACATTCAATATCTTTCCTATGTTTCCCCCAATCATTATTATTATTATTCTAATTATTTTTTATGATAAACATGATTTTTTTTTCCAATTATCAGATCATAAAGTTCCCAACAATAGGAAACGTAGACTGCACTCAGGGCTGGACCAAGGGTGGGTCTCATGCAGCCCCGCAAATGTAGGTGAATCTCCATGGAACACAGTTTCAGGAACGCGGCTCAGGAAAGCAGAGACGGCCATCAGCGGTTGCGGCACGCGGGGCAGAGCCCGGCCACGGCACGCGGGGCAGAGCCCCGGTCGGGCCGGACCTCCGGATAGGGCATGCGGAGCAGAGCCCCGGCCACGGCACACGGGGCAGACCCCGGCCACGGCACGCGGGGCAGAGCCCCGGCCACGGCACACGGGGCAGACCCCGGCCAAGGCACACGGGGCAGACCCCGGCCAAGGCACGTGGGGCAGACCCCGGCCACTCATGGGAATTCTTTTATGTATGTATATATGTAATAGAATGAGTGCACTGGCCAGAGGGAGATGGAGAGAAGTGAGAAAGTACTCCGCAGTGGAGCATGGTCACACTGTAATCCTTCTCCATTTTTTTAATCTTGTCAGGATTTGGGGGCATGCATGGAAATGTGCCCGGTATGGTTTTCAAGCCTCTGGAACTGGGATTCAGACCACATGTTTGGCCACCTGGATTCTGGCTCACTTAACTAGACCACAAGGCCTAACCCCAAAGGAAGTTTTTAAAAAGGATTACCTATTCAATTTTATTTATTTACTATCATTTCTCTAATTTGATCAGAGAGACAGAGAGAGAGAGAGAAAGTGCAAAAGCAAGCCACCAGGTCTGGGACTCAAAACGCAGTTGGCCAAGTGAAATTATAGCATCCCAACTACCATGCCACCTGCTGGCCCTGGGATTCTTCTTTTCTTTTTTTTTTTTTTTTTTTTTTAAGAGAAATTTTTTTGCTGTAGGGCACGTGTGCTCGCCAGAGAGACAGAGAAACAAAGTGAGAAATCACCCCTTGGGGTATTGCCACGCCACAATCCCTTCTTCTTTATTATGCTCTTGGGACTTTAGGTATGCATGCACATGCCTCTGGCATGTTTTAAGCATCCAGGACTCAAACTATGCTTGACTGTGTGGTAGTCCAGCGATGTAACCATTATGCCATCTGCTAGTCTCTGCCCTGGGAATTGATAATCATAAATTGTTGTGAATGTGTGTGTATATATATGTATACACACACACATTTACACGTATTTTTAAGGATTTATTTATTTAATTCCATTTGTTACTATTTTAAAAATTTGATCAGAGACAGAGAGAGAAAGAAAAGAAAGTGGGAAAACAAGCCGCCAGGTTTGAGACTTGAACCACCATAGGCCATGTGGGAATCCAGTGCCTTTAACCAACATGCCACCTGCCAGCCCAATTATCGTATACTTTTAAAAATTACCTTTTGGGAGACTAGCAGGTGGCATGGTGGTTAAGGCGCTGGACACTCCCACATGGCCGACCATGGTTCAAGTCCTAGACCTGGTGGCTTGCTTTCTGTTTCTTCCTTTCTCTCATTCTCTCTCTCCGTGTGTCTCTCTCTGGTCAAATTAAGATAAATGAATAAATAAAATAAAATAAATAATTCTAAAAAAAAAAAACTACAAAAAAAATGCCTTTTAGGGCAAACAGGTGAAATGGTGGTTAAGGTATTGGACTTCCATATGGCCAACTGTGTTTCAAGTCCTGGACTTGGTGCCTTGCTTTCTCACTTTCTCTATCTCTATTGAGCAAGCATGCCCTGCAGCAAATTTAAAAAATAGTAATCAAATTATGGGACCAGCAGTTGGCGTAGTGGCTATGTTGCTGGACTTCCATGTAGTCGACTGCTATTTGAGTCCTGGACCCGGCGGCTTAAACTCAAGCCATGCATGTGTGCGTGTGTGCCCAAGATCCTGACAGGAGAATGGAGGAGAAGGGATTGCCGTGTGACCATCCCCCCCCGGGGGTGATTTTTTGCTTTCTGTCTCTCTGTCTGTCCTCAGTCTTTCTGGCCAAGTGCACGTACCCTATGCAAAAACCTCTCCAAAAAAAAAATATAAATAAATAAATAAATAAAGTAAAAATAAAATGATTCTTTAAAAAAAAATAAGATTGCCTTTTCTTTTTTCCTTTGTAGGTAGACTGGCGTCGTTCCTTCATTACCACCGATGTTAATCCTTACTATGACTCATTCGTCAGGTGGCAATATTTAACCCTAAGAGAAAGAAGCAAAGTTAAATTTGGGAAGCGGTAAGTTTGTTGCCTTTGGTATGATAAAGCACGAATTATAAGGGCCCCAGATCTGGCTTTTCCTCTTTATTCTTTTTCTTCTTACACTTTTGTCCTCTTAGATTTTTGTTCTCTTTTTTCTCTTGCCAGCATCTTCAGTTTTCTAAGCTGTTTATAGTGTTTGTGACATTTATTACCAGGGAGAATGGAAGTATTGGCTTTTATGATCTTACTAAATATTCTATTTGGTATTCTTAGCCAAGTAAAAAATAATTTTATTTGTAGTTCAAGTTTATTCCTTTTATTTTTTAATAAGTTCTTTTTTAAATAATTATTTTTTTATGTACTTAACTTTATTTATTTGTTTATTTTAATTTGACCAGAGAGAAAGAGAGTGAGAGAGAGAAAAAGATAAAGCAAAAAAGCAGGCCGCCAGGTCTGGGACTTGACCCATGGTCGGCCATGTGAGAGTCCAGTGCCCTCAACCACCATACCATCTGCTGGTCCCAAGCTTATTCTTTTTAAAATATTTAAAAATTCTTCCTTGATTATATCAGTTAAATAAAAGCTATTTGTATTTCATAAGTGAATTTATATTTTATAATCTTTCGTTCTATGCCACAAAGCTAACTCAGTGCATTCTTTTCAGTGGTATTACCTTTAATAAAGGTGGAAAGTTTACATTAAATAACTAAGTTGACAGTAGAATGTATAAATATTAAATTTAGACATTTCTTAGTTTTTGTTATAAGACATAGTTATGAGATGTTGGAAATAACATCACTGGCAAATATATGATTATAAAACTTGAATATTATAATAATACTTGTCACTTGTTGTTTGTTTTGTAGATATACCATTTATTCTCCAAAAGATGGACAGCCTTGCATGGATCATGACAGACAAGCTGGAGAGGTGATCATTTTATTTATTTATTTATTTATTTTTTGGAGAGGTTTTTGCTATAGGGCGCGTGCGCTCGCCAGACAGACAGAGAGAGACAAAGAGATAGAAAGCAAGAAATCACCCCCCAGGGGGGATGGCCACGCCGCAATCCCTTCTCCTCCATTCTCCTCTCGGGATCTTGGGCACGCATGCACATGCATCCGGCGTGAGTTTAAGTCACCGGGTCCGGAACGCGAACCGCGGTCGACTACGTGGGAGTCCAGCAACATAGCCATTACTTCAACTGCTGGTCCCGAAAGGTGATTATTGATGACATAGAATAGCTATTATAATAATCCTTAATTTGGCCACAGAGTTTAAGAAATAGATCAGAAACCTAAGAATAGCTTTATTGCAGTGCTGAGATATATAATCATAATACTTTGGTGGGTGTGAAGAGGGAAGCAGAATATTATTATAGATAGCCTGTATCTTTTGTTTGACCTTGTTACTCTAAAAATGGTCTGATGACATACAGAAAAGTATGTATATTTTTTAAAGAATTATTTTACTTAAGTTTGTTTACTTTTTTATTATTTTTATTATTTGACCAGAGAGAGACAGAGACAGAAAGTGAGATAGCAAGCTGCCACGTCCTGGACCTGAACCACAGTCAGCCGTGTAGGATTCCAGTGCCCTCAGCCACCATGTCACCTGCTGTCCCTGAAAAGTATATTGTTGATCCTTACCCCAAAACTGCTGAATCAGGAGCTGTGGAGTTGGGACCCAGAAATCTGTCACTTTTCAGGCTCTCAGTGTGATTTATATACAAGATAATGTTTAAGAAACACCATCAGGAGAATACACAGTTCTTAAAAGAATGTGGGGAGAGACTAGCAGGTGGTGTAATGGTTACGTAGCTGGATTGCCACGTAGTTGACTGTTTGAGTCCCTGACCGAGGGGCTTAAAACTCATGGCGGGCACGTGTGTGTGGGTGCCCAAAATCCTGTGAGGAGAATGGAGGAGAAGGGATTGCAGCATGGCCATCCTCCTTGGGGGGTGATTTCTCGTTTTTTATCTGTCTCTCTGGCAAGCTCACGTGCCCTATAGCAAAAATGTCTCTTAACCAAAAAAAAAAGCATGTGGAGAAAGGTAGTGAGATACATGACTAACTTTTGGTGTATACAGATTCCATTTATGCTTGCTTTGATCATGTGCCTGCTTGCTTATTTCCAGAGTACTTTTAGCCTTGCATGATACTGGTTCAGTCTACATTCTTGTAGAAGACACTAATAACATTATTCCTTGTAATACTTGAGTAAAGCAAGGGTCGTTGATTTGACTAGTCTTGGCACAGTAAATCAGTGACAGTGCCAATATCTGAACTTAGGAGCTTCTCTGTGTGCATCATTCTTTCTTATCATCTTTGAACATATTTCAAGTCTAGTGATACTTTTCAAAATTAGCCTTCATAGGTCAGCAGGTGGTGTGGTGGGTAAGTGCTAGATTCCCACATGACTGACTATGATTCCAGTCTAGACTTGGAGGCTTGCTTTCACACTTTCCTTCTCTGTCTCTGGTGAAATTAAGATACATATGTACATACATAAATAATTGTGAAAAGCAATTGGCCTTTAGTAGTGCTGATTTACATACATGATGAAATAAACAATCAAAATTTTGAAACAATTGAGAGATTTTAGAAGGCTCAGTGTTTTTTTCCTTAGTGATTTTTTGCTGTAGAGTGCATGTGCTTGCCAGAGACATTGAGAGACAGAAAGTGAGAAATCATCCCCCAAGGTGTGATGACCATGCTGCAGTTTCTTCTCCATTTGGACAAGGATGCACATGTGCTTGGCGTGAGTTTCAAACTGCCGAGTCTTGGACTTGAACTGTGATTGACCATGTGGGAATACAGCACCTTAATCACTATGCTGCCTGCTGTCTCCAGCCCAGGTTTTTTTTTTTTTTTTTTTTTTTTAATTTGTGTAGGTGTGTGTGTGTGTGTGTGCTTGCTGGAACGGGAGGGAGAGAGGAATATGAGAAAGTACCCCCTAGGGGGAATGCTTGTGACACACACTTCTCCTTCATTCTTCTTTCAGGATTTTTGGACATATACACACGTGCTTGGCGTGTTTTTCAAGCTACCAGGTCTGGGACTTGAACTGTGTAATTGGCCATGTAGGGCCCAGCAGCCTTAACCACTATGCCACTGGCTGGCCCCAGATTAATAGATTTAATCCAAATATTTCTTTTTCTTTTATTCATTCATTCATTCATTCATTCATTTTTAAATTTGTCCAGAGAGAGAGAGACAGAGAGAGAGAGGGAAAATGAGAAAGTGAGCCACCAGGTCCAGGACTCGAACTGTGGTCAGTGTTCAGTACCTTAACCACCACGCCACTCACTGGTCCCCTAATCCAATATTTCTTTACTTAGTTTTTTATTCTGTTTATTTGTTTAGGGTGTCGGACCTCAGGAATTTACTTTAATCAAATTGAAAGTGCTTGAACCATACCCATCCAAATTAAGGTATGTTTATCAAAGAGTTATTACATTATTTTAAACTATCAAGTAGTTGTGTTAGAACCTGTACCATTTTTCACATAAACATAAATTCTTTTCTCTTAGTGGCCTGAAAGGTAAAAATATCTTCTTGGTAGCTGCTACTCTAAGACCTGAGACCATGTTTGGACAGACAAACTGTTGGGTTCGCCCTGATATGAAGTACATTGGATTTGAGACACTGAATGGTGATATTTTCATCTGCACCCAAAGAGCAGCCAGGAATATGTCATACCAAGGCTTTACCAAAGACAATGGAGTTGTGCCTGTTGTTAAGGAGTTAATGGGGGAGGTAAGTCTGGTCACAGAATTTGTTTTGGTGTGTAAATTTAGAGGCAAATGTCAACTTTCTGTCTTCATAGGCAGAAAAGTGCTTTAAGTTCTAAGTGTATTCTGGTGCATTTTCATATGTGTATGTAGTTAGGTAAGTACCACCAGATCAAGACACAGGAAGTTTCAGTGCCTCAGAAGTCTTCCTCATCTTCATTAGCACGCACCTCCTCTTCTAAATAACCACTCTTCGACTTTACCAAAGATTAGTTGCTGTTTTTAAACTTTACAAAATGATATTATACAATATGTACTCTGTGTATGGTTTCTTTAGCTCAATATTATGTTTGTGCAATTTATTTATGTCATGTGTAGGAATTATTCTTTTTCTTAATTGGTATATGACTACATAACGACAATGGCGTTTTTTTAAGACTTACTTATTTATTATTATTATTGTTAATATCATTTTTCACATGAGTTTTGGCAGAGAAAGAGAGAGAGAGAGAGAGAGAGAGAGAGAGAGAGAGAGAGAAAGCAAGCTGTCAGGTCCGGGACTCAAACCATGGCCGGCCACGTGGGAATTCCAGCACCTTAACCACCATGCCACCTGCTGGCCCCTACAATGGCATTTTTGAGTCTTATGTTTGAACTCAGTATCTGTTTGAAAAATACTGATAATCCTCCCCACGATATTTTTGAATAGTATTATCTGCATTCATGACAATTCTAAATTTGGGATTGGAGCTGCTTTTATTTTTTAATATTTATTTTTTTAAAGACTTTTTATTTTATTTATTATTTTTTTTTAATTTGACTAGAGAGAGACACAAAAAGAGAGAGAGAAAAGGCAAGAAAGCAAGCTGCCAGGCCTGGGGCTTGAACTGCGCTTTGCCCTGTACTCGGCTCTGTGGGAGTCCAGCACCTTAACTACCATGCCACCTGCTGACCTTCTGCTTCTTTTTTGAGTTATTTTTGAGAGATTTTTGCTATAGGGCTTGTGTGCTTGCCAGAGAGGCAGAGAGACAGAAAGCAAGAAATCACCCCCTCCCCAGGGTGAATGGCCACGCTGCAGTCCTTTCCCGTTTCCTCCTAGGATTCTGGGCATGCAGGCACATGTGCCTGACGTGAGTTTCAAGCTGTTAGGTCCAGGTGTCAGACTGTGTTCAGTTACGTGGGAGTCCAGCACCTTAACCACTATGCCACCTGCTGGCCTCACAGCTGCTTTTATTCTGAAAAGAAAGATTTTGTTGACATTAAGTTGAATCTGGACAGTTACACAGCTCTTATTCTTGTAATTTATCTACTAAATTATCAGTATTTCTGAGTGTATTTTATTATATTTGAGTGGATACTCATCTTTGATATCTCTTTAAAAAAAAATTTTTTTTTGGAGAGGTTTTAGCTACAGGGTGCGTGCGCTCGCCAGACAGACATAGAGACAGAAAGCGAAAAATCAACCCCTGGGAGGGATGGCCACGTCACAATCCCTTCTCCTCCATTCTCCTCTCAGGATCTTGGGCACGCATGCACATGTGCCCGGTGTGAGTTTTAAACCACCGGGTCCGGGACGCGAACTGCGGTTGACTACGTGGGAGTCCAGCGACACAGCCATTACACTAACTGCTGGTCCCTAAAAATTTTTCTTGTGTATGTGTATACTTAAAAATGTTTATGGGAAAACGGAATCAAAGTATGAGTGGTATAGTCAATAGCAAACTGACCTGCAGTGCTAGAAGGCACTATGCTGATTGTAGATTTGGATATCTCTTTTTTTTTTTTTGGAGAGGTTTTCCCTATAGGGCGCGTGCGCTCGCCAGACAGACAGAGACAGACAGAGAGACAGAAAGCAGGAAATCACTCCCCAGGGGGGATGGCCACGCCACAATCCCTTCTCCTCCATTCTCCTCCCGGGATCTTGGGCACGCACGCACACGAGCCCGGCGTGAGTTTAAGCCACCGGGTCCGGGACGCGAACCGCAGTTGACTACGTGGGAGTGGATATCTCTTCTTGAAGATCAAGATCCTAAACTTCTCTTAGTATACTGCATTTGTTATGTCCAATAAATTTTGATATGTCTTGTTTTCATTTCCAGTTGTTTCAAGAAATTTTTATATTTCATAATTTCTTTATTGATCTGGTACTTTTTTTAGGAACATGCTGTTTGGTTTTCATGTATTTGTACTATTTGCAAAGCTCATCTTGTTAATGATTTCTAGTTTTATTTCATTGTGGTCAGAGAAGCTATGTAATACGATACTAAATTTTTAAAAAATAATTATTTATTTAATTTTGTTAACTATTATTATTCCTTTCTCCAACTTGCTATGGGTCACAGGTACTACTAAAGAGAGACACAGAGAGAAGGGAAGGAGAAAGCAAACTGCCAGGTCTAGGACTTGATCTGTCGCTGACTATGTAGGAGTCCAGTTCCTTAACTACCACACCACCTGCTGGCCTCAATATGGTATTAACTTAAAGAAAAAAAAGTTGACATTTGCCTGTATTGGAGAATGTTCCTTCCACGTGCTGATGAGAATGTGCATTCTGAGTTGTCTGATGGAGCATTCAGTAAATGTCTCTTGAGTCCATTTGGTCTGAAGTGCAGATTAAATATGATTTTTTTTTTTAAGTTTTGTCGTAGGGTGTTTGCACTTCCTGTACAGAGACAGAGAGAGAGAGGGAATGTGAGAAATCACTCTTCCTTCCCCCACTCAGAGAGGATGGCTACACTACAATCCCTTCTCCTCTGCTCTCTGGAGATTTTGGGCACACGAGCACATGTGTCTGTTATGCTTCTTGACCTGCTGGTCCAAAACTCAAACCATGTAGTCGGCTGCATGGAATCCAACCATCTTAACCACCATGCCACCAGCTGGCTCCAAATTTGATGTTTCTTTAGATTTAATGGTTACAAATGAATGTCTTCACTTTTTATATTCATTTTTTTCTTATGCAGGAAATTCTGGGTGCATCACTTTCTGCACCTTTAACATCCTATAAGGTGATTTATGTTCTCCCAATGCTAACCATTAAAGAAGATAAAGGTAACTAGTATGTTTATTTCAGAAATACTTTGGTAAACACATTGTAGCTGGATTAGTTAACTCTATACTTTTGTCAGGCACTGGTGTGGTCACAAGTGTTCCTTCTGACTCCCCTGATGATATCGCTGCCTTCAGAGACTTGAAGAAAAAGCAAGTAAGTATCTGAGTTGCACATTTTTACTCCCTCTCCCCTACTTCATTGGCTAGGTACTGCTGAACTGCACTGTAGGACTGGGTTGAAAAGCTATGCATATACACACTAAACTGCTATCTCTAACCTGCTTCTTGATATTTATATACTTTCTGTGGTTTGAATTTTGGATATAATATTTCATTAAATTTTGAGAAAGTTCATATATATATATATATATATATATACATATATATATATATATATATATACATTTTTTTTTTTTTTTTTGGAGAGGTTTTTGCTATAGGGCTTGCCAAAAAGACAGATAGACAGAAAGCGAGAAATCACCCCCCCTCAACCTCCCCCCCCGGGGGGGATGGCCATGCTGCAGTTCCTTCTCTCGGGATCTTGGGCACACATGCACACGCACCCAGCATGAGTTTAAGCCACCGGGTCCGGGACTTGAACCGCAGTCGACTACATGGGAGTCCAGCGACATAGCCATTATGCCACCTGCTGGTCTCGGATTTTTATATTTTCATTACACCTAGTATATACACCTCAGTGCAAGTGATATGTGTGTATTTGCAGTTTTACTTTTAATCATTTAAGTTGCTCAGTGAACTTAAGCTATTGAGTTTTTTTTTAAAATTTTTATTATTATCTTTTTTTCTTTTTTTTTTTTTTTTTTTTTGTCGTAGAGCATGTGTGCTTGCTGGAGACAGAGAGAGAAAATGAGAAATCACACCTTAAGGGAGATGACCATGTCACAATCCCTTCCTCTCCATTCTCCTCTTGGGATTTTGGACACACAAGAACATGCACCTGCCGTGACCCTTAAGCTACTAGGCCCAGGGCTCAAACCCTGATTATGGAAATCCAGCGCCTCAGTCACCACGCTACATACTGGCCCCACTTACTGAGGATTTAAAGGTCACAGATTTCTTCTTTAGATATTTGGTAACATAAAAAAAATATGTGGTGAGGAAAAGAAATAATAGTTTTTTTTTTTTTTTATTTGAGGCTTCTCTTGATGATTATACCAGGCATTATAGATCATTAGTGTTAACTTGCAAATTTTTTTGCAGGCGTTACGAGCCAAGTATGGAATTAGAGACGACATGATCTTGCCATTTGAGCCGGTGAGTTCATAGATGATTCAGAATATTCATATTTATTTCTTTAACAGAGAAAAAAAAAAGGTAACACACCTTCCTTGTAGCAAAATTAAATAATTGGGGAAGTATGAAAATAAGAAAAGGAGTTTGCTTAAGGATTTCCTCACTTTAATTTTTATCTTTTGTGTCAAATACGAGCAAGAGAAAAATGTAACAAGTTTTTTCTTGTGACCTGGCACCTGCAGTTCTGAACAAAGAACTTAGCACCATAAACTTTATAGTTGCTTGTTTTTTTCTAGTATGGCCAATTTTTTAGCTTCTAAAGACAAAATTTTGCCATGTTATCCATGAAAGTTTATTTGTAACCATAATCACTAACAAAATTCCATACAACTGTTTTGTTTCTTATATGTTTATGTTCATGTGCTGCTGAAGGAAGACAATTACTAGCAAATAACTTTCATGAAGAATACAGAAATCTTGATAGAAACCCAAAGAAAGCAAGATCATTCAGAAAATTAGTCATTTACACTTTTTTGCTAGTTTCAGTGTTAATTAGTTAGTTGTATGCCAGTGGAGGGCTGAGAGTTGGGGAAAGTGTGGTGGAGAAAAGACATGGTGGGGTCTTTTTTCTTTTTTGGAGAGGTTTTTGCTATAGGGTGCGTGCACTCGCCAGACAGAGAGAGAGAGACAGAGAGACAGAAAGCGAGAAATCACCCCCCAGGGGGGATGGCCACGCCGCAATCCCTTCTCCTCCATTCTCCCCTCGGGATCTTGGGCACGCACGCACACGCACCTGGCGTGAGTTTTAAGCCACCGGGTCCGGGACACGAACCGCGGTCAACTACGTGAGAGTCCAGCGACATAGCCATTACGCTAACTGCTGGTTCCCAAGACATGGTGGGGTCTTTGGTGCAGTGATTTTGAGTGGTTCCTGTGAAGAGGAGTAGGACAAATTCACATCTGGAAGTTAGTAATAACTCTTTGATTATTTAATGTGTGCCACTGCTGTAGTAAGATAGAAAATCTGTTGGACATTAGCAGCAAAATGACTTGTGTTCTATAGGGCTGTTTTTGAGTTCCATCAATGTGAGCAAGCCCTGACATTGCTATTCTCTATAGGTGCCAGTCATCGAAATCCCAGGGTTAGGAAATCTTTCTGCTGTAACCCTTTGTGATGAGCTGAAAATTCAGAGCCAGAATGACCGAGAAAAACTTGCAGAAGCAAAGGAGAAGTTATATCTAAAAGGATTTTATGATGGTGTAAGTATCAGTTTTGTAGCATTTTTATTTGGTTTATATCATACTCTGATTTTTTTTATTTTAAAAAATTATTTAATTTTATTTTTTATGTATTATAATTTTTTAAATTTGCTATAGAACACATGTGATCATCAGAGAGAGACAGAGAGAGAAAAGGAAAGTGAGAAAGCAAGCCACCAGGTCCATGACTTGAACTGTGGTTGGCCATGTGGGAGTTCAGCCCTTCAACCACCACACTACCTGCTGGCCCCACTCTAAATGGGCCCCACTCTTTCTTCTTAATGATTTAGAAAAAACACAGAAAAATTAAACTGTTCTAGAAATATGTATATATTTTTTAAATAAACCTTTAATTTTTATTTTTTAAATTGCCAAACAGCGTGTATGCTCACAGGTGTGGGCAGGAGAGAGGAAGAAATGAAACATCTCTCAATAGGAAATGATCATACTGCAATCCTTTTCCCTTTTTTCCTATTCTGTGAGGATTTTGCACATGCATGCACACACATCTGACATCTTTTTCAAACTGTAAAGGCCAGGATTTAAATCATGGTTGATCATGTGAAATCTGACTCTCTCTTTTTTTTTTTTTTGAGAGAGTTTTTTTGCTATAGGGTGTATGCGCTCGCCAGAAAGATAGAGAGAGACAGAGAGAGATAGGGAGACAGAAAGAGAAAAATCACCCCCTATGGGGGATGACCACGCTGCAATCCCTTTTTCTCCATTCTCCTCTTGGGATCTTGGGCACGCACGCACACGCACGTGCCCGGTGTGAGTTAAATCCACCAGGTCTGGGACTCGAACCATGGTCTACTACATAGGAGTCCAGCAACATAGCCATTACACCAATTGCTGGTCCCTGGAATCTGACTCTTTATTCATATTGTTTAACCACTGCACTGAATGACAGGCCCTAGATAATTCATTAACTCGAGAGAAATTATTTTGACATTGTACTCTTTTATTCCCAATTTTTAATATTGTGTTCTTTGTTTTTAGAAATGACACTTTTTGTGCTTTCTAGGATTCTCTATGAGATGATTTTTTTGAGAAGATATATAAGATTAGTTCATTATTATTATGCAGTGAACTCCAGACATTTATTTCATTGAGAGTACTCAGTTTCTTTTTCTCTATTAGTTAAGGGGTTTGGTTTTTTTATTTTTTGTAAGAGAGACTTTTGTTATGGGGTGCATGTGCTCACTAGAGAGACAGTAAGAAATCACCCCCTTCAGGGATTGGCCATGCTGCATTCCCTTCTCTTCCATTCTCTTGGGATTTTGGGCATGCACGCACATGTACCTGGCATGAGTTTTAAGCTGCTGGGTCCAGGACTAGAACTGTGGTTGACTATGTGGGAGTCCAGCAATGTAACCCTTACACCATCTCCCAGTGGTTCATATTTTAGGTAGTCAGTTTCATTCAATGTGTTAATTTACTTGTTAATGCTTACTAGATGCCAGGTAAACTCAACAAATATTCTGAACTATCTTTTAATTACGTACATGTTAATGTGGCTTACATTTCCATGGGAATGTGAAAATGCTGACTGGAGAAAGTAAAATTCAAATTAGGTTGTTAGCTTTTTAAAGTTAAAATGAAGATTTAAAAAAATTTTTTTTTTTTTTAGTTAATCTTTTTCTCTTCATTCATTCATTTTAATTTGACCAGAGAAAGACACACAGAGAGAAAGAAAGTGCGAAAGCAAGCCACCAGATCTGGGACTAGAACCATGGTTGGCCATGTGGGAGTGTCTAGCACCTTAACCACGATGTCAACTGCTGGCTCCTAAAATGAAGATTTTTAAGGACATAATGAGAATGTTTATGTTTCCCTGACTTGTTTTGATATCTAAGAATTGGTTATGTCTTTTTTAAAGTCTCACACACACACACTATTTTTTAGATTTTTGCCATAATGTGTGTGCATTCACTGGAGAGAGACAGAGAGAGACAGCGAGAGGAAAAGTGAGAAATCACCCCTTGGGAGGATGACCATATTACGCATCTTTCTCCATTTTCCTCCTGGGATTTTGGGCAGGCAGGCACATATGCCCAGCATGATTTTCAAGCTGCCAGGTCCAAGAGTTGAAACTGCCATCAGCCATGTGGGAGTGCAGTGCCTTAACCGCCACTCCATGCTGGCCTCCGAATTTGTCTTCTTTTTTTTGAGGGAGATTTTTGCTATAGGGCAAAATCGAGAGGCAGAGAGAGACAGAGAGACAGAAAGTGAGGAGAATCACTCCCTCCAGGAGGGATGGCCACACCACAGTCTCTTCTCAATTACCCTCTTGGGATTCTGGGCTTGCATGCACACACCCAGTGCGAGTTTTAAGCTGCTGGTTCTGGGGCTCGAACTGCGGTCGACAACTCCAGTGATATAACCATTATGCCATCCACTGGTCCCAGGATTTGTCTTAACCATTTACTATAACTTTATAATGACAGATCAAGTAGGTAAAGAAGTATTTTGGTATGTTAGAGGGTTGGTCAAAACGAATGCGTTATCTTTTCCATCTAAAATAGAAACTGAGGGAGACACAAGAGTCAGATGTATAAAAGTCATAATAGCAAATTAATTACCTAATAAAACTGGAAGGGCATCGTGTCTTAATTGGTGGCAAAAGGATAAGCTAATACTTGACCCTAGTGTTACATTTTGTGCCGAATTAAAGGTAGATTTGGAAAACAGTGATTTTCCCTCCAAGAGCTAACGTGTATGGCTAAGTAAGGGACAAAGCTCACCTGCAGCAGGCAGGGTTGGAAAGAGAAGCCTGAATGAGGATAAGCTGCATATTCTTAGTTCTCTCTTCAAAAATCATCAGGAAGTAAGTGAGTGAGTGTAGAGGAATTCTCTCTGTGTGGAAATCTGAGAAACAGAACTGAGTGTTCCTTCCTAATCTCAGGTATACTAAAAGAGACAATTTTTTAAAAAGAATTATTTAATTTAATTTTATTTATTTTCTTATTTTTTAATTTGACCGGAGAGGGACAGAGAGAGAGAGGAAGTGAGAAATCAAGCTGCCAGATCCAGACTCAAACCATGGTTGACCATGTGGGAGTCCAGCACCTTTAACCATCACACCACCTGCTAGTCCCGAGAGACGAATATTTTATAAGTATTATTCAAGCTATACCAAATGAGTTGTTATGATTATAAATATGATAAATTTTGCACTAAAAATATTTTGGTAAGGTGGGCAGAAGTAAGTTTAGGGAAAGTTTAGGGGATAAACTCAAAGCAAATTTTAATTCTTTTGTCTATGACTTTTCTCTCCCTTCTTTTTTCATCCTTTTAGGTGATGGTGGTGGATGAATATAAAGGACAGAAAGTTCAAGATGTAAAGAAGACTATTCAGAAAAAGATGATTGACACTGTATGTGTAGGCCATCCTGCGAAATCCATTTTAGGAGATGAGTTGTTAGTTAATAGACTTTACAGTGTTATTAACAGTGAGTTCTTTAGTCAAGCCTGGAGCTATCTTAAAGTTATCATATGATTTTGTGGCCAAAAATAGACCTATATAACAGTTTGTTTAACTTGAACATCCCACTTGTAACATCGATGAAGGTCATGTTCTTTTTCTTTTTCTTTTTTTTTTAACTTTAACTTTTTTATTTTATTTGACCAGAGAGAGAGAGAAAGAGAGAGGGAAAGTGAGAAAGCAAGCTGCCAGGTCTGAGACTTGAACCATGGTCAGTCACATGGGAATCCAGTGCCCCTAACCACCATGCCACCTGCCAGGCCCAGAAGGTCATGTTCTAACACTGCAGTGTGCAAAGCACAGAGAACTTCAGTGGTACTTTCTGGCAATGGCCATTTAGTTACTGGTAGTTGCACCCTCTTTCTGTAGTGCTTTACTTTTCACTTTTGTCCTCTTCCACACCTCTATTCTGTTACAACTCTTCTTCTTTCTTCTTTCTTTTTTAAGAATTGTTTTTAATTTAACTTTATTTTTAATTTGACTGGAGAGAGAGAAAGGGAAAGTGAGAAAGCAAGCCGCCAGGTCCAGGATCTGAATCATGGTTGCTACATGGGAGTCCAGCACCTTAGCCCCCATGCCACCCACCAGGACCCCTGTTACAACTCTTGTATTTAACCTTTTTTTAATTTTAAATTTTTGACTGGTATATATATCCATTATACAAAGAGAGAATGGTCTATTAGATTTATTAAAAGTTTCCATTTTTCTACATTTTTTAAATAACTGTTTCAGTTATTTTAGTGCTGACCTCAATCTCCCCCGACTTTTTTTTTGTTTGTTTTTAATTTTCCAGAGTGCTCATGGGAGAGAAAAAGAGAGAGAGAAAGAAGAAGGGAGGGAGAGGGAGAGTAAGACAGCAACTCTCATTGGGGAGGGTCACACTGCAATCCCTTTTCCTCATTTTTCCGTCCTTTGGGATTTTGGGCACATACACAAATGCCTGGCATGTTTTTCAAACCACCAGGTCTGGGATTCAAACTGCAGTCAGCCATGTGGGATCTAGGTTCCTTAACTACCATGAAACTGGTTGACTGGACCTCTCTCTCTCTTCAGATTTCTAATCTAAATTATTCTGGCATGATTTTTTTTTTTTTTTTAAAGAGAGATTTTTGCTATAGGGTGCTTGTGCTCGCCAGAGAGACAGACAGAAAGTGAGAAATCACCCTTCCCAGGGGGATGACCATGCCATATCCCTTCTCCTCCATTTTCCTCTTGGGATTTGGGTATACACGCACATGCACCCAGTGTGAGCTTTAAGCCACCGGGTCTGGGACTTGAACTGTGGTCAGATATGTGGAAGTCCAGTGATGTAACCCTTACACCATCGGCTGGTCCCCATAATTGTTTTTTATTTGCCAGAGAGCACATAGGTCGCCAGAGACAGAGAGAGGGAGAGGGAAGAAGCATCCCCCAGTGGGGTGTAGTCATGCC
Organism: Tupaia tana; assembly: GCA_026018925.1. Lineage (NCBI taxonomy): Eukaryota > Metazoa > Chordata > Mammalia > Scandentia > Tupaiidae > Tupaia > Tupaia tana. The sequence continues at coordinate 33,106,787 of JAKSZU010000014.1, read as the reverse complement.
GCAATCAGTCCCTTCTCCATTTCTTCATTCATCAGGATTTTAGGAATGCACACACATTTGCCAGCATGTTTCTTAAGCTGCTGGGGCCGGAGTTTGAACCAGGGTTGGTCATATGGGATCCAGCTCCTATTGGGCCAGCTCCAGTGTGTGTTTTTTTTTTTTTTTTTTTTTTTTTTTTTTACTGTTAGAGGGCATGCACACTCACCAGAGGGAGATGGAAAGTCAGCCAAGGGACAGGAAGAAAGCATCCTCTTCAGTAGAGTGTGGTCTCGCTGCAGTTCCTTCTCTTCTATTTCTCCACCCTGTTGGGATGTTGAGCTCCCACGCAAATACACCTGGGATGTTTTTTAAGCTCCCAGGGCTGGAATTCGAATTGCGGTCTGCCATGTGGGATGTGTGGCTCTTTAATGATTAGGCTATTGGTATGGCCCTACTTTAATTATTTTATTTTCTGAGGTTTATACAGCTACCGACTTCCTCCTATGGAAGATCAAAATTTAATTCACACCTCCCCCACCCTCTGGTGTCTTCTCTAACCTTATATGTGTATATTTTTCTATTTCCTGTCTTCCCAAAATAATTTCAATTATGTTACCTCAGTGGTCATTGTTTACGTTTTTGAGACATGATTTATTCATAATATAGTGTATAATGAAGATGTTTCTTTCACAACTGGTGATTTTCCTTGGAGTTGGTAACATTTTTTTCAAATAAAAATTTGTGTTAAAATATATTTATCAGGACCGGCAGGTGGCGTGGTGATTAGAGGTGCTGGATTCCCATGTGGCCGACCGCGGTTTGAGTCTTGGACCTAGTGGCTTGCTTTCTTGCTTTCTCTTTCTCTCTTTCTCTGTCTCTCTCAGGTCAAATAAAAAAAAATAATAACAACAGGTGTAATTAAATAAAATAATTCTTTAAAAAATTGTCAATGTTCCATCATCACAATTATCAATCTGTATTCCAGCTGTCTATTTTTTCTCTCCGTGTGCCCTTAGTTCTATCTTAGGGAAAGCTCTCAGAGCCTTCTGGCTTCTTTACTGGTTGTTTACTGTCCTGGTGCTCCAGTGTCATCTGGGATAGTTTTTTTTTACCATTCCTAAGAATTCCCTTTGTTTCTCTGGATTTGATCGCCTATGTCCTTGATTCCTTGCTTATTTTCTCTCCCCAGGGGATGGCCGCACCACAGTCCCTTTTCCTCCATTTTCCTCTCGGGAACTGTGGTCGACTAAGGAGTCCAGCGATATAGCCATTATGCCAACTGCTGGTCCCTGATTCATTTATTTTAATTTGACCAGAGAGAGGCAGAGAGAGAGAGAGAGAGAGAGAGAGAGAGAGAGAGAGAGCGAGAGCGCGCGCAAGTGAGAAAGAGAGAAAGCAAGCCACCAGATCTGGGACTCAAACTGTGGTTGGCCATGTGGGAGTGTCCAGCACCTTAACCACCACACCACCTGCTAGTCCTGATTTTTTTTTTAAAATCCCTTTGTTCTCTTTTTGCTTTTTGAATTCTTCCTATTCAGATATTGGACCTTTTAGGTCCTGGAAGTCCATCTGCAAGTTCCAAAGCTTTTTTCCTTAGTTTACTTGTTTAGTATGTTTTTAAATATTTGTATGTGTATACATGCATATTTTTAAGAACTCATTAATAAAAAACAAAACTCCCTCATAGGGCAAATCTCAAATGTACAAAAAATAGAGTAGTATGATAAACTCTTCTAGACCCATCACTCTTCTTCAACAATGATCAACTTGGGCTAATTCAAGAACTAATTGTTATTTTGTTTCTTTGTTTTTTACATGCTGGCTATTTGATAACATTAAAGTTTTTTTTTAAGTTTATTTACGTCTTCTATGAACAAGAGAGACAGACAGCACCCTCGACAGGGCTCCCATCTTTAGCCAAACTTGGATCATGGGCACACATATGCCTGGTGTGCTCAGGGAGCTCTCTGGATGTGAACTTAGAAATCTTCCCATTTGGGTCAGCCTTACACAGTGTTGTGTTTTGCCGCTGCGTCTGTAGTCTGACCCCTCTATTGTTTTTTTTATCTTTTTATAGGATGCTGTTCTTGTTGCGTAGATTTGAAATTTTGACCTCTTTATTTCTGTAGTTAAGATGATTGATATTTAAGATATTTGTATTTGAGTACAAAAGGAACCGTTTTGCCCATGGTTAGGGTTTATTTGAGCTTCATTGAGGGATAGGTTATTTGGGCCTTGTCAAAGCCCTGATGTTAAGTTTTTGTTTGTTTGTTTGTTTTGTTTTGTTTTGTTTTTCCTTAAGTATTATTGTAATTTTTTAGATTTCTCCACAGAAGATTTTTTTCAGTTTTTGGCTTAAGGGGTCAAAGCTAATTGACCATTCTGGGAGTTGAATGGAGGAGGATGCTGGGAATTGGTACCAACATGCATGACTTTCACTTACTCTTTCTGTTTTTCCTATGATTCTCATACCCTTAACTTTCGTTTTCCATCAGTAGTTCACAGGTTCTCTTTTATCCTGTCCAGAGATTAAACCTTTAATGTTCTGTTGACATAGAGGCAATTGCCTGTCTGTACAGTGTGGAATTAAGGTATTTGGGGTTCTAACTTTTTTTTTCTGGCTATATGGCTTGTGCACTTGCCAAAGAGAGAGAGGGAAAGTGAGAAATCCATCCCCAGGGAAATGGCTATGCTACAGTCCCTTCTTCATTCTTCTCTAGGCACTCCGGGCACAAATATAGACGTGTCTGGGGTGATTCTTAGGCTGCCCTGTCCAGCACTTGAACCACACAGCTGACCATGTGGGATCCAGTTGCCTTAATCCCTCCATGCCATGTGCTGGCCCTCTAACCTCTTTTTTTTTTTTTTTTTTGAGAGGTTTTTGCTATAGGGCGCGTGTGCTCGCCAGACAGAGAAAGACATAGAGACAGAAAGTGAGAAATCACCCCCCGGGGGGGATGGTCATGCCGCAATCCCTTCTCCTCCATTCTCCTCTCGGGATCTTGGGCACGCACGCACACGCGCCTGGCGTGAGTTTTAAGCCACCGGGTCCGGGACACGAACCGTGGTTGACTACATGGGAGTCCAGCGACATAGCCATTACGCTAACTGCTGGTTCCCTAACCTCTTTTTTTAAGACTTTAATTGATCTTCTTTTCAGCCTTATCTTCGTTTACTTCCTGAGTTATTGTGGGTTACCAATTCCTGAGTCTTTTGGAGGTTCTGTAAAACAAACTGGATTGCTTTTCAGCTTTCTCTGCTACTGGCTTAGTGTTCAGCTACTTCTCTTATTTCTGCTAATAGAGCTATCACTCATCCTGCTTTTTGGTTTCTAAAATTTGGTTGTTTTTTCCTTCTTTCATCCCCTTGTCTTTGTAGGTTCATACCGTTAAAACCAAAATGTATTTTCACTTAGTTGTCATTTTATTGGCAGTTTTTTCCTTTTCTTTCTTTAATTGCCAGAGGATATGTGTTACTTAGAGAGAGTCTAAGACACAGAGAGTGAATGGAAAAAAAGCACCTCTAAGTGGGATGTTGTCACATTGCACTCCCCTCTCCCATTTCTCTATCCTGTCAGGATCTTGGGCACATATAGATACTTTGCCCAGCATGTTATTGAGGGCAATGGGGCTAGGATTCCAGCATCAGTTAACCATATGGAATCCAACTCCCTTAACCACTAGGCCATAGGATTGGCTCTTGTAATTTTGAGAGAGAGATAAATGTCTTTTTGATTCACCATTTTTTTATAAAAAGTTTCTTTCTTTCATGAGTAGCAGAGATAGTAATAGAGGCAGAGAGCATCCCCATGGGGCGCCAGTGCCATGATCTGTCCTCAGTTTTAGTCAGCCCAGATCATGGGCACTCACATTCCTTGTGTACTTAGGAGGTTTCCAAACGTGAGCTGGCGACCTTTGCATGTGGGTTTGTTTCACAGAGTGTAGTATTTCAGTGTTGCACCACCATCTTGGCCCCTGTAGTGGGAATTTTTCATAGCACTACAAATATTTAGGAAGAAGATTTTTCATGTTTAATCTTTGTGTATTTGTTTTATATAAAAAAGTACCATGTATTAATTTCCTACTTTTTTAAAGAATTATTTTATTTAACTTTATTTATTTTAATTTGACCAGAGAGGGACAGAGTGAGTGTGAAAGAGAGAGAGTGATGGAAAGTGAGAGAGCAAGCCCCCAGGTCCAGCACTCAAACTTTGGTTGGCCTTGTGAGAGTCCAGCGCCCTTAACCATCACACCACCTGCTGGCCCCCTAAATTCCAATTATTTTTAAGTGTTAATATATTTATTTAATTTTATTTGTCATAATTATTTTAATTTGACCAGAGAGAAACAGAAATAGAGAAAGGGAAAGCGAGAAAGCAAGCCACCAGGTCCAGGGCTCGAACTGCAGTTGGCCATGTGGAAATCTAGCACCTCTAACCCACCATGCCATTTGCCGGCCCCCCAATTTCTTATTTTTAAAACTACTAAAACAAGGATAAACAGCCCCTATAAGCCTAACCTTAGTTTTTTTTTTTGGAGAGATTTTTGCTATAGGGCGCGTGCGCTCGCCAGACAGAGAGAGACATAGAGACAAAAAGCGAGAAATCACCCCCAGGGGGGATGGTCACGCCGCTATCCCTTCTCCTCCATTCTCCTCTTGGGATCTTGGGCAGGCACACACATGCGCCTGGCGTGAGTTTTAAGCCACCGGGTCCGGGATGCAAACCGCGGTCGACTACTTGAGAGTCCAGCGACATAGCCATTACGCTAACTGCTGGTTCCCTATAAGCCTAACCTTTAAAATGGAATTAGAAACTGGCAAACATCTTTCATTTTTCACTGGAAAAGAACAGTCTGTAGGAAGGCAAAGAGATTCCACTGAAGATGCATGCCTTCTCAAAAGCAAGTGTACAGAAGGAAAGGCAGATGCCATTGACCTTGGGGATATAGGAGACAGTGACAACAAGAGGTTTAGTTTATGGGTGATGTAGCTTTTATCATAAAAGTAATTTTTATTATCCTTAAGAAATGGAGATCACTTTGACATAGAATCTTATATACTTTTACTTGTCTTCATTTAGGGAGATGCACTTACATACATGGAACCAGAGAAGCAAGTGATGTCCAGGTCTTCAGATGAATGTGTTGTGGCTCTGTGTGACCAGTGGTTAGTTTTTCTTATAGTCAGAAAATTCCGTCATTCACTTTGCTCATTTCTGACTTAAAAAAAATAAAATCATTTTGTTCAATCACAGGTACTTGGATTACGGTGAAGAGAACTGGAAAAAACAGACTTCCTTGTGCTTGAAGAACCTGGAAACGTATGATGGGAGAAAGTGATAAGGGAGGGGAAGAGACATGAGAAGCATGGAAGACAGGAAAGGTGAAGACAGTCTATCTTTTGCTCTTTTTCTAGATTCTGTGAGGAAACCAGGAGGAATTTTGAAGCTGCGTTAGATTGGCTACAAGAGCATGCTTGTTCAAGAACTTACGGGCTAGGTAAGCAAACTTGAAATTTTTCTGTTTGGGTGACTTTGCCAGTTACATAACAAATACACAGTTTTACTCTTTCCCTCCCTCTTTTCTAATGTTTGAATTGGAAACATGAGATTTGGGTTAGAGTGAGGGAAACTAATATGCAGTCTTCTACCATCTACCTAGTAGTAAAATATATCTTCTCTAACCCACATAATTTTTTTACGTTATTTTTATTTAGTCTTTAACTTATTACTATTGTTATTTTTGAAAAGAGTGATTTTATTTAACTTTATTATTTATTGATTGATTAATTATTTTAATTTGATCAGAGAGGGGCAGAGTGAGAAAGAGAGAGAGGGAAAGTGAGAAAGCAAGTTGCCAGGTCCAGGACTTGAACCACAGTCGATCATGTGGGAGTCCAGTACCCTTAATCACCATGCCACCTGCTGGCCCCCCATTATTATTTTTTAATTTGCTATAGGACACATGTACTCACCAGATAGAGACAGAGAGATAGTGAGAAAGTGAGAAAAGAAGCTGCCAGGTCCAGGACTTGAACTGTGGTTGGCCATGTGGGAATCTAGTGCCTTAATTACCATGCCACCTACTGGCCCTATCCACATAGCTTTTATGATGTGACCTTTTTTTTTTTAAAGAATTATTTTATTTGACTTTATTTATTTATTTATTTATTTTAATTTGACCAGAGAGGGACAGAGCAAGAGAGAGAGAATGAGAGAGTGAAAAAGCAAGCCGCCAGGTCTGGGACTTGAACCATAGTCAGCCATGTGAGAGTTCAATGCCCTTAACTACCACGTCACCTGCCGGCTTCATGATGTGACATTTTTATAGATAGATTACAAAACGTCAACCACTTTGTTTAAGTTTTTGCCGTAGGACGTGTGCACTCTTTGGAGAGAGATGGGTGGTGGGGTAGGGGAAGTAAGAAGTCACCCGCACAGGGGAATGGCCATGCTGCAATCCTTTCTTCATTCTCCTCTTGGAATTTTGGGCACACATGCACATGGCACCTCGTGTGATATTTCAAGCCGCCAGGTCTAGGACTTGCACTGCAGAATCAACTATGTAGAATCCAGTGCCTTAACCTCCACATTGCCTACTGGCCCATCCATTTTGTTTTTTATGTTACCATTTTATTTTTATAAATAATTTAGTTTCAATTTGAGCACTACCTGAATAAGCAGCTTTAAAAATACTGTTGTCTTCTTGAAAATGTGGATTGTAAATAATTATTTTATTTAACTTTATTTATTTATTTACTTATTTAAATTTGACCAGTGCGAGGCAGAGTGAGTGAGAGAGAGAGAGAAAGTGAGAAAGCAATCAGCCAGGTCTGGGACTCGAACTGCAGTTGGCCATGTGGGAGTCCAGTGCCCTTAACCACCATGCTACCTGCCGGCCCCCTGAAAATGTGAATTGTATGGGTGAAGTGTCTCTTTGGTTCCTCATACATTAGTTTTTGTTTTCTATTTTGTAGGCACTCGCCTGCCTTGGGATGAGCAGTGGCTGATTGAATCACTCTCTGATTCCACTATTTACATGGCATTTTACACAGTGGCACACCTGCTGCAGGGGGAGGACCTGCGAGGACAGGCTGAATCGCCTCTGGGCATCAGGTTGGTCAATATATAAGGGAAAGAAACCTAATTTGTTAGCAAGAGTTGTGATATTTTTTGTTTACATATAGAAATTCTCTTTTAAAAATAATTTTCATAATAATTTATTTAGCAGAATTTTGTCATGTTTTCACTTTTTTATTATTGAACCAAAAATAAAAAAATAGGTAGCTCCTCCTCTGTTGTTATCATCTATTATTCATTCTTTTTTTTTTTTTTTTCTTTTTTTGGAGAGGTTTTTGCTATAGGGCGCGTACACTCGCCAGACAGACAGAGAGAGACAGAGAGATAGAAAGCAGGAAATCACCCCCCAGGGGGGATGGCCACGCCGCAATCCCTTCTCCTCCATTCTCCTCTCGAGATCTTGGGCACGCACGCACACGCGCCCAGCGTGAGTTTAAGCCGCCGGGTCCGGGACTCGAACCGCGGTCGACTACGTGGGAGTCCAGCGACATAGCCATTACGCTAACTGCTGGTCCCTCTATTATTCATTCTTATGGGAACCTCTTGTCTTTGTTTGTTACTGTAACTGCATTAAGAGATTCCTAATACATGATTAGGGTACAGTATTAATTCAAAGAAATGTATATATATGTAATTTATTTGTATTTTTAAAATTTTGTTGTAGACCTCAACAGATGACCAAGGAAGTTTGGGATTATGTTTTTTTCAAGGAGGCTCCTTTTCCTAGTACCCAGATCCCGAAGGAAAAATTAGATCAGTTAAAGCAGGAGTTTGAATTTTGGTATCCTGTGGATCTTCGAGTCTCTGGCAAGGATCTTGTTCCAAATCATCTGTCATATTATCTTTATAATCATGTGGCCATGTGGCCAGAACAAAGGTGAGTGCTGAAATAGGTAGGGACTAGATCTATTAATTGTTGATAAAAGTACCTTATGGTTTCAGATAGCTAAGAAATTATGGACCGTATAGCTAAGTTTGCCGACTATACTGCATTCTTTTTCTTATATTCAATGTATATTAAAACAAAAAGTATATCTCTTGCTATTTGCTACCAAGAAATCCTCATACCTACCTCAGGCCACCAAAACATGACATATTTCAGGCACATTGATGATCTGCTAGTAATTCATTTGATGTCTTAGATGCAGGAATAATGTCAATGTAAGATAAATCTTAGGGGGCCAGCAGGTGATGTAGTGGTTAAGGTTCCGGACTCCCACATGGCTGATTGCGGTTTGAGTCCTGGATCCAGTGGCTCAAAACTCATGCCAGGTGCATATGCATGCACGCCCAAAATCCTGAGAGGAGAATGGAGGAGAAGGGATTGTGGCATGGCCATTTCCCCGGGGGTGGGGTGAATTCTCACTTTTTGTGTCTCTGTGTCTCTCTTTGTCTCTGGTGATCTCATGCACCCTATAGCAAAAATCTCTCAAAAAAAAAGAGATAGGTCTTAGAACATTAGAATTAGAAGGAACCGTCCCCTTACAGCTGGGGGCCCCAGGGTTCTAGCATTTATTGGTAGCAGTGTTTTGACTAGAATCTGGGTCCGGTAGAGGCATTTTTTTTTAATAATTATTTTATTTTTTAAAGAATTATTTTATTTAACTGTATGTATGTATATTAATTTGACCAGAGATGAGATGGACAGAGAGAGAGAGAAAAGGAAAGTGAGAAAGCAAGCCGTCAGGTCCAGAATTTGAACCATGGTCAGCCGTATGGGAGGGCAGCATCCTTACACACCACCTGCTGGCCCAGAGTTATTTTATTTTTTTTTTTTTTTTTTTTTTTTTTTTTTTTTTTTTTTTTTTTTTTTTTTGAGAGGTTTTTCTCTATAGGGCGCGTGCGCTCGCCAGACAGACAGAGAGAGACAGAGAGACAGAAAGCGAGAAATCACCCCCCAGGGGGGATGGTCACGCCGCAATCCCTTCTCCTCCATTCTCCTCTCGGGATCTTGGGCACGCACGCACACGCGCCCGGCGTGAGTTGTAAGCCACCGGGTCCGAGACGCGAACCGCGGTCGACTACGTGGGAGTCCAGCGACATAGCCATTACGCTAACTGCTGGTTCCCAGAGAGTTATTTTATTTTTAACTTTATTTATTTATTTAAATTTGACCAGAGAGGGACAGAGAGAGAGAGAGTGAGAAAAGGCGAAAAAGCAAGCTGTTAGGTCTGGGCCTCGAACCACTGTCGGCCAAATGTGAGTCCAGTGCCCTTAACCACCATATCACCTGCTAGTCCCCAGAGGCATTGTTTTTTTTTAATTGCCAGTGGGTACCTGTGCTTCCCAGAGAAGGACAGAAAAAGCACCCTCTGAGGGGGCATGGTCATGCTGCAATTCCTTCTGCTCTATGTGTCACTCTTGCCCCTACCCAACCACTTCCTAAAGCTTAAAACTGTTAACCGTAATGATTTCTTATGGGAAAAATGTTTATGTATATATCTGCATAAGATGTATTTTTTTTTTGGAGAGGTTTTTGCTATAGGGCGTGTGCGCTTGCCAGAAAGAGAGAGAGAGAGAGAGACAGAAAGCAAGAAATCACCTTCTGGGGGGGGGATGGCTACGCTGTAGTCCCTTCTCCATTCTCCTCTTGGGATCTTGGGCATGCATACACGTGCGCCCGGCATGAGTTTAAGCCACCAGGTCGGGGACTCGAACTTCGGCCAACTACATGGGAGTCCAGCAACATAGCCATTACTCCAACTGCTGGTCCTGTATATTTTTTTAATTAAAAATTTCTGTTTTAGTTTTTGGTCATAGGGCACATGTGCTTGCTGGACAACTAAAGGGAAAGTCAGAATCCTCCAGAGAGGATGGCCTCCCCACAATCCCTTCTCCATTCTCCTCCCAGGATTTTAGGGCCACACGCTTGTGCGTATACACACACACACACACACACACACACGTCTGCATGATTTATTTTCAAGTTGCCAGGTTCAGAACTTGAACTGTGATCTGCGATGTACGAGTTCAGCACCGTTTTAACCACCACTTCACCGCTGGCCCCTCTATATTTATTTTTAAATTTATGTAAAGGTACCATAATGTGTAGTGTTCAGTATCTTAATATTTTTTTCGCATAAAATGAGTCTTATATTCATATGAGTAGCCCTGCCTATATATGTATTTTTAAAAAAACTATTTTATTTTTTAACTTTATTTATCTATTTTTATTTTAATTTGACCTGAAGGGGGTGGGGGGGGAGAGAGAGAGAGAAAGCAAGCCGCCACTGCCAGGTATGGGACTCGAACTGTGGTCGGCCATGTGGGAGTCCAGCATCCCTAATCACCATACCACCTCCCGGTCCCCCTGACTATATTTTAAAACATCACCATTTGCCTACATCATAGTTTTTATAGCCAATGCTTCAGTTGTTTTTATTTGTTTCCTGTTTCAGACGGAACTGCAGTGTTTTTCTACATTTGTCTTAGCAAACTTTTATGAATATGCTAGCATTTACCTCAAAATTTTAAACCTATAGTCTTTCTTTAATTTTTATTTTCTGTCTTTAAACATTTGCCTGTAAAGTGACAAATGGCCTGTAGCTATAAGAGCAAATGGACATCTCCTCCTCAACTCGGAGAAGGTAAGGCTCACTGCTTCTTGAAAGTTTAAAATTCTTTGGATGACTTTTCCAATTTAGGAATTTGCACCTTTTTTTTTTTTTTTTTTTTTTTTTTTTTTTAAGTTTTGCTGCAGGGTGTATGTGATCAGTGGAGAGAGGCAGAGACAGACAGATGGAAAGTGAGAAAGCACTCCGCAGGGGGCATGACCATATCACAGTGCTTTCTCCTCTATTATCCTTGGAATTTGGGGCTCAGGTGCACATGTGCCCAGCATATTTTTCAAGCTGCAAGGTCTGGGACTTGAACTGCTCAGTTGACCATGTGCGATCCGGCTGCCTTAAAGGGGTATTGCCCACACCATCTACTGGCCTCCACTTTTTATTTTAATTTAAGAAATAATGTGAGTTAATAAGAATTAAAACTGTTTAAAATGTTTAGATCTAACTGTACAAAAACTAAATTTTTATCTTTAAAATTGAGCAAGTGGAGTAGATAGTAGTATTAATTGAAGGAAGATGGAGAATACTTACCTATTAAAACGTGTGTATTTAGAGTGACAAAAGGTAACACCAGTTATGACTAGGATAAAGATAGAGAGAAGAAGAGATGGAGACACAGCATAACGATCTCAGCATCGTGCACTGTGACACCGGAAAATGTTTCTGGAATGGTTGAGAAAATGGATTAGTACCTTTTTTTAAAAAACTTTGACCAGGGAACCAGCAGTTAGCGTAATGGCTATGTCGCTGGATTCCCATGTAGTCGACCGCGGTTCGCGTCTTGGACCCGGTGGCTTACAACTCACGCCGGGCGCGTGTGCGTGCGTGCCCAGGATCCCGAGAGGAGAATGGAGGAGAAGGGATTGCGGCGTGACCATCCCCCCTGGGGGGTGATTTCTCGCTTTCTGTCTCTATGTCTCTCTCTGTCTGTCTGGCGAGCGCACGCGCCCTATAACGAAAAACCTCTCAAAAAAAAAAAAACAAAAAAAAAAAACAAAAAAAAACTTTGACCAGCCACCACATCAGTAGTATAATAGAACAAGAATTTAGTGGCATGGGGGCCAGCAGGGGCATGGTGGTTGAGATGCTGGGCTTCCACATGGTCAACTACAGTTTGAATCCCAGACCTGGTACCTTGTTTTTTCACTTTCCCTCTCTGTCTCTTTCTAGTCAAATTAAAAAATAACGATAATAAGTAAAATTAAATAATTCTTTAATGAAAGAGTTTATTGGCATGTATCAGAAAGTTGAAGTCATAATCGCCTTGTTTTTTATATCGGCAAAGTTATGATAAAGACAAAAATTTTAAAACTGTGAAGATTGCTAGGCTACACATGATACCTCCTTAGATATGTTGCCGTAAGACAAAACACGAATTGGACAATCAATTATTGTGATCTGGATGATAGAGGGTTCCTAAAATCCTCTCACCTCATGAGCTAGTCCAGTTCACTTCTGAATGACTTTGATTGCCATAAAGCTCTTCCTTATATAATCAGGTGAAGTGATCAAGAGTTACAGTAGAATCATTCCACACGTCTAACTCAATTACCGGGGGTAGTGAAGGCTAATGAAAAACTGGAAATGTCACTGGACGGCAGATTTGTCCTAGTTCCATTACCGGTCAGCTCAATAACCTGAACATACTACTTTATTGGCTCAATTTTGGTTTTTACCTCTCTAAAATTAGCCTAAAGTATCTTTTCTTTTTCATGTTTTGAATCTTTATTTTATCTGATCACAGCCAGCATAGTTAATTCGAGTTGGCTGATTTAATTTACTTATGTATATTCTTATACCTTATCATGAACTTTCTATTTTAGATGTCAAAATCCACAGGCAACTTTCTCACTTTGACCCAAGCTATTGACAAATTTTCAGCTGATGGTGAGTATACTTTTTAGTCATTGCTGTTGCATGGGATCTGATTTTCTCCTGAGATTACAGAAGACAAAATTGTTATTTATTTTTGTTTGCTTTTAAGAAAATTTTAATACATTCGTGTTTTCTCTGTGGACACACAACATATATTCAAAACATAAGAATTACTGATGTGATTTGTTTAGGAGCGAATTAAAGCTAAAGTTACTTAGTCTTTCTTTTTGTTATGTTTTTGCTGGAGAGTGCATGTTCTTGCCAAGAAGAGAGAGACAAAGCTAGCAACCCGCCATGGGGCATGGTTATGCCGTAATCCTTCTTCTTTTTCTCCTTTCTAGATTTTGGGTACATACATACTTGCACCCAGCACGCTTTTAAAGCGGCGGGTTGGGCCAGCAGGTGGTGTGGTAGTTAAAGCGCTGGACTTGCACATGCCCAACCATGGTTTGGGTCCCAGACCCACCCAGCAGTTGCCTTCTTACTTTCCCTCCCTATATCTCTATTTTTCTTTCTCTGATGAGTACATGTGTCCTACAGAAAAAAAAAAAAAAAAAATTTAAGAATTCTTTTAAAAAATGATAAACAGAGGCTACAAGGTCGGTGTCTGGGACTTACCCTGTAAAGTCGACCATGTGGGACCCAGCTGCCTTACCTACCATGCCGCCAGCTGGCCCAAGAGTCTTATTTAAAGAGAAACTCAGTGTAATCTAAATTTCAGACTTGCTTTGTAGAGATGCTAAACATGTAGGAAGCTTTTCTAAGATATTTTTCTTTGTATTTGGATTCTCACTGGTGACTTAAACATAAAAATGTTTCTTTTTTAGAAAAAAAGTTATTTGGCCTCAGTTCTCTTGCTTTTATTATTACTTCTTCAAGAGAAAAGGCATATTGTCTATCCTGAGGGAAGCATTCATTTCTTATGTAACTAACTAGTTGTCTTTAGTATGTCAGGATACATCTTTTTATTGATTTTTAGCTAGCCTAGTTTGAGTTCTCAGTTTCTCTTAACTTTTTCTGACCATCTCTTAGAATATGTGTTATGGGGCTGGCTTGGTGGTAAGGTAGCTGGATCCCACATGACTGAATGTGCAGTATAAATCCTGGGCCTAGAAGCTTGGAAAACATGCTGAGCATGTATGCATATGTGCCCCAAATCCCAATGGGATAGAGAAATGAAGGAAAAGGGTTTGTGGTGTGACCCCCATGCCACTGGGGGAGTACTGCTCCTTTCCCCAACCTCTCTCTCTGTCCCTGGTGAGTGGACATGCCCTCTGGCAAATTGATAAAAAATGCGATATTTAGTTTTGAATAAATGATACATTCATATGGTTAAAATTCAGAAGGTATAAAAGGCACATGTAATGAAGATAATCTCTCTTCCTCCTATCCCCTAGCTACCCATTTTTTCTCAGAGGTAAAATTAGTTTCTTCACACATTCTGATAGATTGCTAGTGAGAATTCATATTGGTATTACCTTCCTGGAGGCATATGTGGCAGTACCTAACAAAACTTACATGTTCGATCAAATAACGCTACTTTGAGGGATTTTCCCTGAAGATACATCTGCAACAATACAGAAATATATAGGCATATGATTATTTACTGTAGCATTGTTTATACTTTCAAAATGTTGGAATCCTCCTAAATGGTGAGTAAGTGAAAAACTATGATATAGCCCATGTAACGCAGTACTATTTAGCTGTAAAGAAATGAGAATGAGAATTCTCAAAAGTAATTTAGAATAATTTCCAAGATCTTCTTGTAAGTGGAAAAAAATAAACTATGCAAAATGATATTTAATGTATGTACCCTTATGTTGCAAAGTCGGGAATATAGGAATATATACGGCTAATTTTAAAAAGTGTTGGGGGGCCAGCATGTGGCGAGGTAGTTAAGATGCTGAATTCTCAGGCTGACCACGGTTTGAGTCCTGGACCCAGCAGCTTGAAAATCATACCAGGTATGTGTACATGCGTGTCCCAAATCCCAAGAGCATAATAGAGGAGAAGAGATTATGTCATGGACATCCCCAACTGTTGCTAGGGGTGGGGAGGTTTCTCACTGTACCTTTCTCTGTATCTCTCTGTCTCTCTCCAGCAAGTGCCCTATGTCAAAAACCTGAAATAGAGACCAGCAGTTAGCGTAATGGCTATGTTGCTGGACTCCCACGTAGTCGACCGCGGTTCGAGTCCCGGACCTGGCAGCTTAAACTCACGCCGGGCGCGTGTGCGTGCGTGCCCAAGATCCCGAGAGGAGAATGGAGGAGAAGGGATTGCGGCATGGCCATCCCCCCTGGGGGGTGATTTCCTGCTTTCTATCTCTCTGTCTGTCTCTGTCTGTCTGGCGAGCGCACACGCCCTATAGCAAAAACCTCTCCAAAAAAAGAAAAACAAAAAACAAAAAACAAAAAACCTGAAATAAAAAGTGCTGGGATGGGGGCCGGCAAGTAGCATGGTGGTTAGAGGCGTTGGACTCCCACATGGCCAACCACGGTTCAAGTCTCGGACCTGGTGGCTTGCTTTCTCACTTCCTCTCTTTCTCTCTGTCTATCTCTAATCAAACTGGAAAATAATAATGATAATAAATTAAAAAAAAAAAAAGTGCTGGGATGGTGAGTGAATGGGAAGAATAGACATTGGGTAGTGAGGAAAACACTTCTGAAGTATACTTTTTAAAATAGTTTTGGCTCTTAGAACCATAGTGATGGCTCATGTACCATAATATTAAATACCTAGTTAAAATCAACGGAGATGTGGGAAAGACTCCAAGTGGAATACTGTCAGTGGTAAATGGACATAGCTACATTGCAAAGGAGAGCATGGCCATACTAAAGGGGATAGGGAAAAACTAGACAAAGTAACTTTGAAAAGACATGTTTTGTTTGGATACTAAAGCTAAAGACCAAAAGAGCTATACACCAAAACGATAGGTAATGTCTGCTTCTTACAAGAAATATGATCAATTATAAATCTGTGTAACCAGCGTAGAATAAATAAATACATTGAAGATAATGAGTACCTCTGTCTCAGAGAGACTGTTGTTAGAAAAGAAACTTAAATAAGCAAAGAAGGACTGCGAGAATGAACCTGATGTTGGATTGAAATTGGCAGAATCAGTATGAGCTTGTGATTTTTATTTCATGTATGATGTATGGACATAAAAATAAACATAGAGGGTTTGGGATGTGTTGGTTATCTACATGTCTTTCCCTCGTTCTCTGCTGAGCAGTGAAACGTCAAAAGCAGTGAAACACCTGGTGTTCATATCTTGGTTTTTCTATACCATTCTTCTGTAAAATGAATTGAGGCTTCCAGGAGAAGTGATTGATTTGTGGGCTAGGATAGGGAAAATACAAGATAAGTGTGGAACATCTTTTTTTTTTTAAAACAATTATTTTATCCAACTTTATTTATTTTAATTTAATTTAACCAGAGAGAGTCAGAGTGAGAGAGAGAGAGAGAGAGAGAGAAGGCAAGCTGCCATGTCCGGGACTCAAACTGCCATCAGCCACATGGATGTCCAGAGCCTTAACTACCACGCCATCTGCTGGTCCCAAGTATGGAACATCTTATGGTGCCAGAAAATAAAGAAGTGCTTAAAAAAGTATGGGGACACGTTGAAAGGACACAGGAGCCATTTTTTTTTTGGAGAGGTTTTTGCTATAGGGCACGTGCGCTCGCCAGACAGACAGAGAGAAACAGAGAGACAGAAAGTGAGAAATTACCCCCCAGGGGGGATGGCCACGCCGCAATCCCTTCTCCATTCTCCTCTCGGGATCTTGGGCACGCACGCACATGTGCCCCGTGTGTTTTAAGCCACCGAGTCCGGGACACAACCGTGGTCGACTACGTGGGAGTCCAGTGACATAGCCATTACGCTAACTGCTGGTCCCACAGGAGCCAATTTGAAGGAATTCTTGATGGTCAAGCTAGAATAATTTAAGCAACAAAATGAATAGTTATAGTATTGGACTGTAACCCAGTACATAAAATAATTGTTCATGAGTCCACACTGATATATGTTAATAATTGAATAAATCAATAGGGGAAGGTAGGGATGTCTCTTCCTTTCAATTCCAATTAATAAATGTAGAAATATTGAGTGAGATATAAAATCACCTTTAGGCAAACACTAGTTATAATTGTTACAGGCAGGAGTCACCAATGGTTGCTAAAATCAGTGGGTAAAAGTTTCAAAAGAAACCAGATATTCACATATTCTGAGTACCTTCTCAAAAATATTTATTAATCACAAAGGGAAAAGTAGTAACTGCATGGTTATTATAGTGGAGAAACTTACAGGCTAACTGAGTGGTGACTGGCATCATCAGAAATAAGTCATATCAGCATCCTGTACTTCCCTGGTGTGATACGCTGAGAAGGACACGACATCTTGTGTGTGTGTGTGTGTGTGTGTGTGTGTGTATGTGTATGTGTTTAATTGACTGAGAGTGTATGCACTCACCATACAGGGGGAGAGAGAGAGAGAAGGAACGCACCCCCATGGGACATGGTCTCGCCACAATCCCCTCTCCTCCACTTCCCCATCCTATCATGATGCTGGGTATGCATACATATGTGCCTGGTGTGTTCCTCAAGCCTTCAGGGCCAGGATTTGAACTGTGGTTGGCCATGTGAGATACAGCTCCCCCAATCACTAGCTCTCGGGTCAGCCCTCTTGTAGTATTCTTGCCAGAAATTTATACCCTCAGGAGATAATATCAGACAAAACCAAATTTGTACCAGTTCTTTTAAATAACTAATTCTAGTATTATCAAAAGTGTCAGCGTTGTGAAAGACAAGGAAAGATTGAAAACTGTCACAGATTTTAAGAGACATTAAGGGGGACACAACAATTAAATGTGATGTATGTGGAATTCTAGATTTTATGCTGGAACAGAACAAGCATATTGAAGAAACACCGGACCTTTGGTTAATAGTATTGTACTAGTGTTAACTTCCTGGTTTTGATACTGTATTTGAAAAGTTGTTAACATTAGAGATGCTATGTAATATTGGGTTATCAGAAAAGTTATGATGCATTTTTTCACAGAAAAATGTATAAGAATACATCATGACTTTTCCGATGACCCAATAGTATACGTTTATTCTCTACTGATTTTTGTGATTTATTTCTGTAAGTGTGAAATTGTTCTAAAATAAAAAGGAAAAATGTGTTTAGTTTTTTATGTATTCAAAAGGTATCTGTTACATACATAACTTCTAAGTATTTAATTTTATTTATTGTTAATATTTTAAAATTTACTATAAGACATATGTGCTCACCAGAGACATACAGAGAAGAGACAGAGAAAGAGAGAGAAAGTGAGAAAGCAAGCCACCAGGTCCAGGACTCAAACTGCAGTCGGTCATGTGGGAGTCCAGCACCTTAACCACCATGTCACCTGCTGGTATCCACATACGTACTTTAATGCTACGTGTTCTCATCTCCATTTGAGACATGGAGAGTATAGCATACTATACTTCACTGTGTCATTTCTACCTAACAATTCATATTTGAAATTATGCCATATAGTGCATAGTGGGGATTTTTTTTTGCAGAAATAATATTTCATTGTAGGAATGTCTTATAATTTATTTAATTAGATTTTACTAATGGATATCTAGGGTTTTTCCAGTATTTTCAAGTGGAAAGTTTTGGTTATGTTAAGAGATAAGAATTGAAAAAGTAATTTTTTTAAAGAGATTTTTTTGCTATAGGGTGTGTGCATTTGCCAGAGAGACAGAGAGATAGAGAGACAGAAAGTGAGAGCTCACCCCCCCACCCCAGGGGGTATGGCCATGCCACATTCCCTTCTCTTCCTTTCTCTTCTTGGGAGATGCATGTACATACACCTGGCTTGAGATTAAAGTTGCTGGGTTCAGGACTTGAACCGTGGTCAACTACGTGGGAGTCCAGTGATGTAACCATTATGTCATCTGTTGGTTTCGAAAAAGTACTTTTATTAGTGGAGAACTTGAAAGAACCTGGTTTAGGGCTGAGATATTACACACACACTTGTACACATAAGGCTCCAGTGTATGTTTTCACGCATTAAAATAGAATATTTTGCTGCCTCTAAATGAGACTGAGATGTTGGTAGGGAAACCACAAAGAAGTGTGTTAGCTATCCCCAGTTCATTTCTTTTTCTGCCTCATTAAAGATCACTTTATCTCAACTCAGTATGCCTTAGAAGAAATACATGTTGATACTGAATATGTGCAAATCAGTACACATGGTTTAAGTGTTTAAACATAGTTACTAGGGATCCTACTTTCGGTGGTTTTTATTTTGGCTGTTGATCCAGGACAATTCTTTAAAACATTTGTTTCTTAGTTTATATGTGAGTTTTGTAGTGTACCCTATTAGACACATAGTTGACACTTAGTAACATGATTTTAATTCATTGTTTTTTTTTAAAAAATTGTTATTTGTTTAATTCCATTTGTTGTTACTATTTTTCGATTTGACCAGAGAGAGAGAAAGAGAAAGGGAGAAAGAAATTTGCCAGGTCCAGGACTTGTGGGAATCTAGAGCCTTTTTAACCACCAAGCCAGTGCTGCACCCCCCGCCCCCCCCCCCCCCGCTTTTTTTTTTTTTTTTTTTTTTTTTTAATTCATTGATTTTTCTTTTTGTCTTCCAGGAATGCGTTTGGCTCTGGCTGATGCTGGTGACACTGTTGAAGATGCCAACTTTGTGGAAGCCATGGCAGATGCAGGTATTCTCCGTCTGTACACCTGGGTAGAATGGGTGAAAGAAATGGTTGCCAACTGGGACAGCCTAAGAAGTGGTCCTGCCAGTACTTTCAATGATAGAGTTTTTGTCAGGTAATCTATGGATCCTCATCATTTTGTAATTTAGAGTTCCTTAGTTCTGGTGCATTTTTAAGTTTTCTCTTTTTTCCTAAAATAGTCATGAAAATGGTATTATTATTGAAGGTTTACTTGTGCCAGGTACTATGCTAAGTACTTTACATCCGTTATCTGATGTTAGTTGTAAAGCAACCTTATATTAAAAAGATATTATTAGGGCCAGCCTGTGGTGTGGTGGTTAAGGCTGCTGGATCCCACATGACTGACTGTGCAGTTTGAGTCTCAGACCTGGCAGATTGAAAAACAATATGCTGGGTGTGTGTGAGTGCACGCCCAAAAGTCTAAGAGAGAAATGGAGGAGAATGGATTGCATCCTGGCCATCCCCTGTGAAGATGGTTTCTCACTTTCCTTTTCTCTCTTCTCTCTTCAGTAAATACATATACTCTCTAGAAAATTTAAAAAAAAAAGATTAACTTTGTTTTATAAATAAAGAAATAGAGGCTTAGCAAAATTAGGTATTTCATTAAATTCCTCAAAGCTAATGATTGCAAACTTGGGATATGAACTTATTTCTTTATGTGTCCAAAGACTGTTTGTATAACCGTTTTCTCATACCGTCTTGTGAAAGAGTAGGGCAGAATAGTTAAAGTAAATACTCTTTTCCATTTCTATTAATTCATCCTAAACACTGGTGTTACAAAGATGAATTAGAGTCTTCTCTTCTTTAGCAAGAGCGACAAAAACCCATCTGGTTTTAAGTGCAATAGTAGAGATAAAGAAAATTCATAGGAGATACCATGTGAATTCTGTTTTTTTTTTTTTTTGAAAAATAAACAACATTTTTGCGGGTAGAGAAGGCATATATAAGCCACTAAAAGAGTATGAGATTTACTTGAAGTTTAGTATGTAGGAGGTAGGAGATAAAATGGGGCGAGATTAGGCCAAATTAAGAAGGGCCTAAAAGTGACAAGATTAATTTTTTTTTCTAATATCCAGTATTAGCTTTTAAAATGTAACAGTTAAAACCTGGTTATAGCCTTAGTGAAACTACTTTTATATTTAATTTTGGGTTTCTTAACAAGGTTTTTCACCATGGGATTTTTTTTTTTTTTTTTTTTTTTTTTTGAGAAGTTTTTGCTATAGGGCTTGTGCGCTCACCAGAAAGACAGAGACAGAAAGAGAGATAGAAAGCGAGAAATCATCCCCCAGGCGGGATGGCCATGCCGCAATCCCTTCTCCTCCATTCTCCTCTAGGGATCTTGGGCATGCACGCACACACACCTGGCGTGAGTTTAAGCCACCAGGTCCGGGACTCAACATGGTTGACTACGTGGGAGTCCAGCAACATAGCCATTACGCTAACTCC
This sequence comes from Tupaia tana, assembly GCA_026018925.1. Taxonomy (NCBI): domain Eukaryota; kingdom Metazoa; phylum Chordata; class Mammalia; order Scandentia; family Tupaiidae; genus Tupaia; species Tupaia tana. The sequence continues at coordinate 33,086,105 of JAKSZU010000014.1, read as the reverse complement.
TGGTTCCTCATCATGGGATTTTGAAACAAGCATTCTTAACTAGGTTATCAAAAACAGGAGTTCTTGGCAGTATCTGATGACAATAGTTAGGACAGATGAAGAGTCGAGACTACAGTAGTCAGTCTTAAGGAACATAAAGATGGATCTGTGTTAGGTAATTTTAAATATTTCAGACATTGTTCTCATTTTACTGCTTTTTAGTATATGCAGCAGTTTTTTATACATATATATATATATATATATATATATTTACCTTTAAATTCAATAACCTTTTTCTTCCTATTCAATAGTGAAATGAATGCGGGAATTATAAAAACAGATCAAAACTATGAAAAGATGATGTTTAAAGAAGCTTTGAAAACAGGGTTTTTTGAATTTCAGGTAGGCTATTCTTTTGGTGTGAATAAAATGTATTTTTTTCCTCTTCTTTATGCAGTAATATAATTATTTGTCTAAAACTTAGACTGAAAATCTTGCCAAAGAAATGTAAAATTCTTCAATAAATTGGGATTTTTAAGTAGTGTTCTTTAGCATTTTTTCTGTTGTGTCCATTTAATGTAATAATTCTGTTTTTAGTTAAGCCATGAACATGATTAAAGAGACTAAATCTAAAAATGAGCCACATTTTCCAGGAAAACTTTTTGAAATGCATAAAAGTAAAGGCAAAATTATAATTAATTGCTATTAGTTTAAAAGCCAGTATTTTCCGAGGTTTTCCACAAGGTGTCAGTATTTCCTCAAGTTTGACTTTTGAAGTACTTGAAGTGCAGCTTTACTCAATCAGTTTTGTAAAATACCACATTGGATTTATGTAACTTGGTTTTCAGAGATGTGGTTAAATAAGGATAAGTGCTGAGCATAGCAGTGTGTTGTATTTATAGCCTTTTTTGATATTTAATATCTTTCCTGTATGCTACGCAGAGCATTCACTCTTGGTACACAGTTAAAATAGTTCATTATGTCTCAGTTACAAAATGTGTTTTAAAAGATGTTTTTTTCTGGAGAATTCTAATGTAAAACTATAATATCTTTTGGACGGAGATTGCTACACACTTGAAAAATTCTGAAAGTAAACTCTACAATAATTCATTATGAAATTTTTTAAAAGTTTTTTTTTTTTTTTTGTAATTGGGCACTTGCACTCACCAGAGAGAAACAGAGAAAGTGAAAACTCATCCCCCAATGGGGATGGCCATGCCGCTATCCCCTCTCCTTCATTCTCCTTCTAGGATTTTGGGCATGTACATATGCTCGGTGTGACTTCCAGGAACCAGGTCAGGGACTTGAACTGCTTTCAGCCTTGTGTGAGTCCAGTGTCTTAACCATCATACCACCTCCTGGCCCTCGTGGAATTTAAAAGGCTGAAAACTTAAAAATTCATGAAAACCAAGATATTGAAAATTTTTTCCTTTAATTTTATTTTAAAGAAATGAAGTAAGGGGAATGGTAAATAATTTTGTATTTTATAGGCTGCGAAGGATAAGTACCGTGAATTGGCCATAGAAGGGATGCACAGAGAACTTGTGTTCCGTTTTATTGAAGTTCAGACACTTCTCTTGGCTCCAATCTGTCCACATTTGTGTGAGCACATCTGGACACTCCTGGGAAAGGTATTGTAAAATGTCGTGAGTGGTTTTGATTTTGGCCTTATTTAATAAATGCGATAATGTTAATTAAAGAAAAAAGGCTGAAAATGAGTTATTTCAGGAATTATGCTGGATTCATTATTGTAATTACTATAGTTTTTAAAGAAAGAATTTCATCAAAGAGAGCGATAGAGAGACAAGCACCCCCAATAAGGTTGTCACGCCACGCTCTTCCCCCCGGTTCAGCCAGCCAGGATTCACAGGCGTGGTTGCGTGTTCCTGCTGTATGCAGGGCGATCTCAGGAGGTGAGCCTGGCACCTTTCAGCGTGACTTCAGCATGTCAGAGTGGTGTGCGAGTGCTGCGCCGTCAAGGCGGACCTAGCATCATAATTTTTTTTTTTTTGGCTTAATAAATTTTTATTTTTCCAAGTGTACAGTTGGTTGTGCCTGTTCATGCATCTTCACCAGCAGCTGGGGCATCTCCACCCTTACTTACGCTCTGTGCTTTGAAACTAGTTTGATAAGTCCTTTACTAAGAAGCTCCTGAAGTGCTGCCCTGGCCAGGGAACCACGGATCTTCAGCCTCTCAAAAACCACAGCCGGGGTTATGAGCTTATAGTTGGGAACTTCCTTGCAGAGTTTGTCAAACAAGACCAGGTTATTGAGCTTGTCCCGAATTTTGCCTTTGGACCACTTCTTCTTTTTGGCCTTGCCCCCAGATTTGTTCACTGGGTCTTTGTCCTTCTTGGCTGACTTTCCGGCGCCTTTCTTCTTGTCGTCCTTGGGCGGCATCGCGAAACCGGGAGAGCAGCTGCGGCCACCACAGCCTCGCTAAGATGTTGAACAGAAAGCCCTAGCATCATAATTATTACAACAGATTAGAGCTGCCTCCCATTTAGATAGACACATCATGTATATGTCTTTATAAACACATACACACTGATATATTTTAAAAATGTAATTATGTATGTGTTTTTTTAATCAATTAACTTTCCATTAGAAAATGTTAAGATATAGTTGAGTATATTCAGATATATATTTGAATACATGTATAACTAATCCTGTTTTTCCAACTGTTGAAAAGATGAAAATATTGAAAAAGATATAAACAGCTTCTATGAGTCGCTTATAAACAAAGATAGAAATGTATATTTGCATAAATACTCTTGTTTTATATAAAGCTCCTGGCATATATAAGACTGCATATTCAGGGATATTATATTAGCATTCTTACTGTGAAGATAAATTCAATTACTTTTGCCAGGCTTGCAGATAAATAGATCGGCTGGTTTAATAACTCCTTTTCAACCCTATTAGCCAGGCTCTTGTACTTTTCAGTGCATGAACAATGTAAAAATGTGCTTATGATCTATATACCAAATAGCCATACTTGCAAAACTGGATATATTAATAGGATAAAAACTTGAGAGTGTGCATAATTTATATAATAATGATTAAATTTAGGCCAATTAGCATTACATAATTTTCTTTGAAAGTGAGCATATGTGTGTGGGTATTAATATGCTTGTACAAATGGATGCTAATTAGGAATGTAGAGTCAGACTTCACAGCTTGAATTCTAGGGAACATTAGATCAGGGGCTGTAGAAGTGTACTATGTGTAGTCAGCTTTGAACTTTGAGCACACAGCTACAGATGGTAGCCTTGGTATGAAAACTGTAACCAAGAGTCAGGAAATAGTTGTGTTGTCTAATCTCACTTAACCTTTTTTTGTTTTTGCTTTTTTAAAAGCCTGGCTCAATTATAAATGCTTCATGGCCTGTGGCAGGTCCTGTGGATGAAGCCTTAATACGCTCCTCACAGTATCTCATGGAAGTAGCCCATGACCTGAGACTACGACTGAAGAACTATATGATGCCAGCTAAAGGGAAGGTGAGGTCGTTTTCTTAACAAGATTCTTTTTTTTTTGTTTTGTTTTTGTTGTTTGCCAAGGGACATATGCACATGCCAGAGAGAGAGAGAGACACAGAGAGGAAGAAAGCACCCTTAAGGGGCACGTAGTCATGCAGCAGTCCCCTCTCCGTTTTTCCATCTTTTCAGGATTTTGGGTACATGTGTACATGCACCCAGGTTTTTAAAACCACCAGGGCCAGAATTCAATGCCTACATCTTGGGCCATTTGAGATCGAGCTCCCTTAACCACTAGGCCATGGGGCCTGCCCAAAAGATTACTGATCAGTTAACTTTGAAAAGTAATGGAAATGAAAAAGGCTTTCATTAAACATGTACAAGACTGTGTTCACTGCTGATACAGTTCTGCAGTGTGTATATTTTTTAATGTTAAAGGCCAGCAGTTTTCGAGGAGGATTCTTCTCAGAGTCTGTTTAGATAAGAGCAAGTAAGTGTTTTTTCCTTTTCTTCTACGGTGCAGAAGACTGATAAGCAACTACCTCAGAAGCCCTCACATTGTACCATCTACGTGGCAAAGAACTATCCACCTTGGCAACACACCACTCTGTCCGTTCTACGGAACCACTTTCAGGTGATGCTCTTTTCCCCCAGCATCGTTGTGGACTCCCTGTGTTCTTTTTGTTTTTAGAATGTTAGCAATGAAAGGAAGACGGATAGCTTTGTTCAGTTCCCTCTAGATAGGAAACATGCTTTCTAACCTCAGTGGAGGGAAAAACTGTTATTTTTTCATAATTTTTTAAGCTTTCATACAAAAATACACTGGATCTAGTTGTATGTAATTGAAAGGTGTGTAGTTAGAATTATGTGTGTAGTTAAAATTAGGAAGCAAAAGGACAGTTTGCCCTTTGAATTTGTTGTGATTTAGTGAGATTCATGAAGCTTTGGTTCTTGAGAATTTCAGAAGAATTGTTCAACCTCCTAATTATCTGTAGAAATGTAGAGTTCAAAGATGTTTTTGGCTCTGTCAGGTAAATAGCTATTAAGTATGATAGTTCTATTAATATTTTAACATAGCCGTAAGTTTTCTTGAAAAAAAATTCTATTTTTTTATATTCATAATGTGGAAACAAAGTGTGTATTGTGGAATTTTGATTTCTTTGCTCAGGTTATTAGAATATTTACTGGTAGAGACCATTAAGGTGCAATTGAAAGATGAAAAGAAACAAAACAAATTATGGTCAAACGAACTGGTAACAAAAGGAAAAATCCTTACCTTTGATTTTTCCAAACCTTTATTAGAATTTTGCATCAGTATTTTTCATAGTTAATTGAGAAATATTCAGAAAAGCTGTATTTACATTTATAAAGTTTGATGAAAGAGAATAACACATGTTTTTGGATTCCTTGTCACTCTGTTTTTGCGGAGCTCTACCTCCACCTTTGATTGTATGTAATGGAAATAGATTGTAGATTGTAGAATCTGCTTACAAACTTTGAATTATAGTAAATAAAAGATAAAAGCTTCTTTAGTAGAAGAATAAAACTGTGCTATGTGGATTACATACAAGGGATTCAGAAAGTTTGTGGAAAATGAAATTAAAATAGCCATTTATCATAGTTCAAAAATTTTTGAAGTTCATACAGTTCTTTTTAAAGAACTATTTATTTTATTTTATTTATTTTTTAAAGACTTATTTATTTAATTTTATTTATTCATTTTATTATTTATTTATTTATTTATTTATTTATAATTTGACCAGAGCAAGACAGAGAGAGAGAGAAAGTGAGAAAGCAAGTCAGTAAGCCTCCAGGTCTGGGCTTCAAACCATGGTTGGCCATGTGGGAGTGTCCAGCACCTTAACCACCATGCCATCTGCTGGTCCCAAAAATCATGCACTTGCCAAGAGAGACAGAGAGAGAGAGAGAGAATGAGATGAATTCGATGCCGCAAGACTCCAGCCTCCATAGGTTTTTGCCATAGGGTGGGCACCACCACACCCTATTTTATTTTATTTACTATTATTATTTTTTAATTTGACCAGAGAGAGAGAGAGAGAGAGAGACAGAGGGAAAATGAGAAAGCAAACCACCAGGTCTGGGACTTGAACTGTGGTTGGCCATATGGGAGTCCACCATCTTAACCACCACACCCACTGGCCTTTATAATTTATTTTTATAAATATGCATTTTCCATCAACTTTCTGAAGACTGCTTGTATTCAGGCCAGCTGTTTGAAGGAAGTAGGAGAAAAAACGGATATAGTATGTAATGTTCCAGGTATTAAAAAAATGCATCACTCTCTTCTTGTAGAAGTTATGTTTTTACTTATTCATTGGCTAGATATATTGTTGAAAACAGTGTCATCTTTTGGCATTATTGGCTTCTTTTTAAATTTTGTTCACTTTCATCTAAAAAACTGTAGTTTATAATCAATAAGAGTGTTCTTATGTTGAATAAGGCACCTTTTGGTGACATAAGTAAAGCATTGTTTCCTAACCCCTCCCTTTTCTCTCATATATACTTAAGAGTAGTGCATTGGGAAGTAGAGGACGTGTTTTTTTTCCCATATATTTCAGTAAAGGTTAGAATTGAAAGTAAATTGTTTAAGTCTTACTATATCTTACTTTTTATTTAGATGCAATCCCAACCCTTGGTTTTCATGCTATACTTTTATAATAAAGAGAAAATAAGTCACCCAGAACTCTGAAAAGGCCACATAGTTTATTTTTCACTCTGTTGAAGGGGCTGTTGATAGTTGCAGAAATGAATTTAAATTCAGTCAGCACATTTGGAACTATATGCATATTAGTTATACATGTGATATATGGATTTATTTTTGTGTAGATAGAGATGATATTTTTTAATGGGTCAATAATAAGGATTCTTCTTTTTGCACTTGTAACAATTTAAAAGGAAGAGTGTTTAAAAACAGACATTATATAAATCTTGTGTGATAGTTATGTAGTTTTTCATTTTAATGTGACTAATGAAATGCTTTTAGAAATTTGAAGATATACAAGATCTTCAGCTTCTTCCAGGTACGACATAATGTTAAAATCCTGGAGATGATATTATTGTGAGGAAAGACTAAATATTCAGTGTATCTGATTGTGTTAATTAAATCGAGAAGCACAATCCTGTGAATTTAGAGGGACTAGGAGACTCCTTTCATTTTATATTCAGCTTTCACTTCCCTTTGATGCTAGAGCTACATACGCTGCTGCTGTTCTCTAGCAGGCTGATAGAGGCTGCCGTTCTGTGTCTAGCAGATCCTGTAGGCACATCTACCCTAAAATATCTTTAAAATATTTTTCTTTACATCCCTCTCCCCTTTTCCTTTTCTTAGGCCAATAATGGAAAGTTGCCTGATAACAAAGTCATTGCTAGTGAACTAGGCAATTTGCCAGAACTGAAGAAATACATGAAGAAAGTGATGCCATTTGTTGCCATGATCAAGGTAAGCTATGGACCTCATGCAGCTGTGACCACATGAGTAATGTTTAGGTAGGACAATAGAGGGAAGGGGGAAGGGCTTGGACATAGTCTTCCCCCTGAGAAATCTGCAGAAATAGTACTTTTCAATCAGTGGTTGAAAGAAATGAGCTATCCAATTTTAGGTTTACCTGTGGAATTGCTGAGTATGTGAAAATATGTACTGTGCAAGAAAAATTGGTTTGGAATTGCTGCACCAAAGTATTCCTTTCATTTTCAGCCTTCTTTTTTAAATTTGGGGAGGAAGCATGTTCTTTTGACTACATTAGAGTATTTTTACCAGATCTGATTACTGGAACCAAGATTCTCCATTTGCATACTTTTAGCCTATCATAATAAACACTGTTCATAGTAGTTGGTCCTGGGTTTATCCACTATGGCTCCAGTTTGTTGTTGGGCACTGTCCAGGGCACCGTAGTACGTATAGCAACATCCCTGTCTTCTACCCACTAGGTGCCAGTAGAACTCCCTTTCTACCCAGTTAGACAACCACACATGTTTCCAGGCATTGCTAAATGTACCCTGGGAATAAAATCACTTCTCCCCTCTATTGAGAACCAGTGAGTTAGACTAAGTTTTCTTCTTTTATGTAACTGATCTATTGAATTTTTTTGTTTTGTTTTGTTTTGTTTGCAGTAAGGGTACATAGCTCGCCAGACAGACAGACAGACACACACAACACACACACAGAAAGTGAGAAAATACCCTACAGGAAGGATGGCCATTCTATAATCCCTTCTCCATTCTTCTCTTGGGATTTTGGGTATGAATGTACATGCACCCAGTGTATTTTTCAAACTGTGTTTTTCTTAGATTTGAACTGTGCTGTTGGTCATGTGATTTCCAGCTGCCTTAACCACCATGCCACCAGCTGACCCCTGTTGGATTTCTTAACAAAGAGAAACTGAAAGAAGGCTATATTGTGCAGTGCTTAAGATTGCAGGTTCTGGGGTCAGACAAATCTTATTTCCAGTTATGTGTATCTCTCACTTCTTAGTTTTGAGATCTTAGACGTATCACTAAATTTGCATGAGATTTTTCATCTATAAAATGAGAATATTAAAAAATCTACTTTTTTTTTTATTTAAAGGCTTTTGCCATAGGAAACATGTGCTCACCAGAGAGAGACACAAACAGTGAAAGGGAAATTAAGAAATCACCCCCCAGGTGGGATGGCCACCACAGCCCTTCATTCTCCTCTTGAGATTTTGGGCACATGTGTACACACACCTGGCATGATTTTCAAGCCAAGGGGCCCAGGACCTGAACCGTGGTTGGCCATGTGGGAATCCAGAGCCTTAACCATTATGCTACCTGCTGGCCCCAACCTTTTTTTTTTTATTTCTTTTTATTTTAGAGAGATTTTTTTTTTTTGGTATAGGGTGTGTACGCTTGCTGGAGAGAGAAATCACCCCTCATAGGATGGCCACATCACAATCCCTTCTCCATTCTCTTCAGGATTTTGGGCATGCATGCACATGCGCCCGGTATGGGTTTTAAGCCTCAGGTCTGGGACTTGAACCATGGTCGACTACGTGGGAATCTGGTGATGTACCCATTACATCATCTGCTAGTCCCCGCAATGTACTTTGTCTTTTTTCTTTTTGTTTTTTGAGAGGTTTTGCCATAAGGTCCGTGTACTCGCCAGAAAGACAGAGAGAGACAGAGAGACAGAAAATGAGAAATCATCTCCTGGGGGAACGACCACACCGCAATCCTCCCTTCTCCATTGTCCTCCCGGGATCCTGGGCACGCAAGCACACACGCCTGATGTGAGTCTAAGCCACTGGGTCCGGGACTCGAACCACAGTTCACCACATGGAAGTCCAGCGACATAACCATTATGCCAGCTGCTGCCAACATACTTTTTAAGAGTGCTGTGAAGAGTATATGAAGTAATGCACTTAATGCACTTAACATACTTAAATAGTGCCTGTCAAAAAATAGGCTCAAGTACATTTTTTTTTGAGAATTATTTTATTTAATTCTATTCATCATTATTATTATTTTTAATTTGACCAGAGTGAGACAGAGAGAGAGAGAGAAAGTGAGAAAGCAAACTGCCAGGTCTGGGGCTTGAACCACAGTCAGCCATGTGACTTAACCACCGTGCCACCTGCCAACCCCAATAAATGGTTTTTAAAATGTGGATCATTTTCTTTCAGCCTGCTGGGCACATAATAGTTCTACTTTAATTCTTGTGTCTTCTCACCTGCAGATGCCTGATGGAGACCAGAACTCTTAGCTACTCTAATACTCAGGAAAGCCTATCAGTTCTTCTAGATCCAAGGCATTATATGACCCTCACGGTGTTCAAAGTTTCAGAAATTATTCAGAATTCTGAATTGACCTGTACCAATCAATCTATATCTGTTTATATGTTCATAAGTTCATCGGTTCCCTAGTGATTAGTGCAATCAATCAGAGCCAGATCTATTGTCAGAATATGGGTCCTACAAAATATTTTGTGGTGGTTGCAAAGGCAATTAATTTTGATGACAGGCTTTAAGAGAATTCAGTGAAACTGTTTTGAAAAATAGTTACATATTTAATGATATTAGATTGAAGAGTTGATGTCTGGGGCCAGAAGGTAGCATAGTGGTTAAGAGTGCTAGACTCCCACATGGCTGATTGCGGTTCAAATCCCATACCTGGTGGCTTGCTTTCTCACTTTTCTCTCTCTCTCACTCTGTCCCTCTCTGGTCAAATTAAAAATAAATAAATAAATAAAGTTAGATAAAATAATTATTAAAAAAAAGAGTTGATTTTTTTTGTTTTAGAATCTCATTAAATTTGAAGAGCCAGTGTCAGACTGTATGAGTGGTAACATTTCAGTAATTTTGATTTGCCAGGAAAATTAGTGTTTTTTTAAACTTTGAAATGGATTAATCTAGGAATATGAAAATGACTTTTGGGAACCGGCAGTTAGCGTAATGGCTATGTCGCTGGACTCCCACGTAGTCAACCGCGGTTCGCGTCTCGGACCCGGTCGGACCCGGTGGCTTACAACTCACGCTGGGCGCGTGTACGTGCGTGCCCAAGATCCCGAGAGGAGGAGAAGGGATTGCGGCGTGACCATCCCCCCTGGGGGGTGATTTCTCGCTTTCTGTCTCTCTGTCTCTCTCTGTCTGTCCGGCGAGTGCACGCGCCCTATAGCAAAAAACCTCTCCAAAAAAAAATAAATAAATGACTTTTGAGCACTTTTTTTATGGGAAAGAAAAAAAACTTGCATGGGAAATGGAAACATTAAATAGCAAGAGTAATGTCAGATCACTTTTATATAGGTGTAACATTTTCTAGTCAGCTTTATCTTTGTATAGAAACTTGGACCTGCCAAGTTACATTTCGAGCAACAAATATTTAAGGTTCAAAAAAATTAAGAATAGAAAATTGTTGGGCTGTCTCTATGGCCTGGTAATTAAGGCATCAGAAGCCCACAGGATTGACCAGGTGGTTTCAGTCCTGGACCTAGTGGCTTGAGAAACATGCTGGGCGTGTGTGCATGCCCACTCAAAATCCAGAGAGGAGGGAGAAGGGATTGCAGTATGACCATTCCTCATGGGGGACGGGTGCTTTCTCCTCTCCTCTCCATCCCTTTTCTTTCTCTGGCAAGCACCCACACACTCCAACAAAAAAAAAAAAAAAGAAAGAAAAAAAGAAAGAAATTGTTTCTGTATGCTATAGGATTATCTGAATACCCATACAGTATGGTTTTTTTCTTTAAACTTTTCAGGAATTTCTTTGGGAATTTTTGTTATTAATTAGCTATTCCTTGAAATAGCTTTAAGAAGGTGGTGTCATAGAAAATTTAAAATTAAGGTTTTGTTTTGTTTTGTTTTTGTCACCTGAAAGGATATCTTCATACTTGTGTTTGATTTGTTATCAAAGCGGGCTTACATATTAAGTCAAAGTAAACAATGATAAAACCCTATTTATTTTGTAAATCTGAAAACCTTGTGTTTTCCAGTCTTTTTAATGCTGCATTAATTTTATCATACTTCAGATGGTAATTATGCTGAGCCAGTAATTTCATTAACAAGCAAATATAGATAAAGAAGACCAGGGGTCCAAGGCTTTTCCTTCAGCTGTTGAAATTGGAAGATTTTATCTGTTGAGAGAAGAATGATTGCTTTGGAGGAAACAAATTCTTTTTTAACATATTCTTAATGTGCTTCTGTTTTTCAAACCCTTTTGGCTATTAGGAAAACCTGGAGAAGATAGGGCCTCGTGTTCTGGATTTACAGCTAGAATTTGATGAACAGGCAGTGCTTATGGAGAACATAGTCTATCTGACTAATTCCCTTGAGGTAAGAATTGCAGGGATTGTAACAACTAGTCAACTATAGTCAACCATAATCTAGTGTTTTTATTTATGATAAACCTTTCTATTACTTTGTCTTCTGGTTTTTAGTACCTTTGCCATACATGTCAGTTAAAAATATTTTTGGAGAGAATGAGTGAGCATCAAAGTAGCGGGAAGAAAAAATGATTTGTCATCTTGTTTTATTTATTTATCATTTATCCTATACTGAAAAGTTAACTATATTTTGGGTAGTCCCTCTAAAAAAATGGGGGTGCTGGCTCCATGGTGCAGCAGTAATCTGCTGCTCAGGAGAAGCTGACTATCTCAAGGCAGCTGGAGTTTAAATTCCTGGTCTGCTTGAAACATATCAGGCATGCACACAAGTGTCCCAAGATTCCAAGGGATGGAGGCCTGGAAGAGGAGGATTGCAGCACGACCAGACCCTGTCCCTGTGAAGGCTCTCTTCTTGCTCTCCTGTGCACATGCACTTTATAATGAGTAAAATAAAAAAAGGGAAAGGAGGAAAACAAAGAAAACGTGGAGAGACCTTATATTCAAATGCTTTCAAAGTCTCTCGTACTATGGACCAATTGCTTTTTTCTTTGCCTCTCCCTTTCTCACCTCAGAGTCACAGAATTGGGTAAATGATGATTTGTGGTTCATGATATACTATCGTTGGTCCATGCCTGGCCCTTTTTTTTTCTTGAAATACTGAGAAAGGAACGTTGTTTATAAATGTCTTTTAATTTAAATGATATAATAATTATTAGTCGACATCTATTTTTACATAGATCTAAATGTTCATTTTTTTTTTTGTCAGAAACTTCTTGGATTTTTTTCACTTAGACAATTGGATATACCTTATACTTATTGTCATCTTATAGTCTGGCACATGTGATAGGCTACATTTCTGAACTTTTCTTCCATTTATTTAAGTGGAAGCCTTTTATTCTCAAATGAAAAAATTCTGATCTTCTGTTTAAATGGAAGCCTTTTATATTTATTTCTGTTTTCTCTTGTAGAGTAGATGCTAGATTTTATTGTATAAAATGATAAGCACTATATAAATAACAATGCTATGAGACATTTAAGATGAGTGTTAAATAGCTGATTATCGATTTTATTTAATGTTTATATGGAAAATAATAAAATTAGACAGTTCATTTCATATTAGTTGAGAACCTAGTTTTGCTCTCAGTGAAATGAAGTAATGATTAATTTCAATCATATCAAGTGATACTAATGACTTCCATTTTCCCCCCTTTATTCAGCTAGAACACATAGAAGTCAAGTTTGCCTCTGAAGCAGAAGATAAAGTCAGGGAAGACTGCTGTCCTGGGAAACCTCTTAATGTTTTTAGAACAGAAGTAAGTTGAAGGAATCTCACCAAATCATGCATGTTAGAGCTAGAAGAAACCTCTCAGAGATCCAAAGTCATCATTTTAAAGATGGAAGGAAGTATGGTCCAGAGAAATTAAATGATTGGTTTGCCTTTGGCCATAGTTTGTTAGAAACAGGTCTGTACTTGAGATGTCCTAACTAACTCCCTGGTTGGTGCATTACTCACTTTTTCTTACTTTACTATTATGGATTGTATCAGATATTATTAATATTCTTGAGTTTCAAAAATAAAAATAAGATTTTCAAAATCTGAGTTTTATTAAGAAAATACAGTGAGAATTGAAATGTAATTGTTTTTTTCTTTTTTTTTTGGAGAGGTTTTGCTATAGGGCGCGTGCGCTCGCCAGACAGACAAAGAGAGACAGAGAGATAGAAAGCGAGAAATCACCCCCCAGGGGGGATGGTCACGCCGCAATCCCTTCTCTTCCATTCTCCTCTCGGGATCTTGGGCACGCACGCACATGTGCCCGGCGTGAGTTTAAGCCACTGGGTCCGGGACTTGAACCACGGTTGACTATGTGGGAGTTCAGTGACATAGCCATTACGCTAACTGCTGGTCTGAAATGTAATTTTTTTTTTTTTTTTGAGACTTGTTTTTGCTATAGTGTGCATGTGCTAGCCAGAGAGACAGAGAGACAGAGACATAGAAAGCAAGAAATCACCCCCTCAGGTGGGATGGCCACACTGCAATCCCTTCTCCTCTTGGGATTTTGGACATGCACGTAACTGTGTCTGGCGTGAGTTTTAAGTAGTTGGGTCTGGGAGTCCAGTGATGTAATTGTTACGCCATCTGCTGGTGCCTAAATGTAAGACTTTTTTAACAGTAAAAAGAGGCTTTCAACTCTAAATGAATCTTGGTTTGATTATTGTTCAGGATTTTGGTTTTAGATATAAACCAGATTGACATATCATCTTAAATTATGCTGAAGTTTTTACTTTTCCTTCTTTCTTTTTTTTTTTTTTTGTGGAGAGGTTTTTGCTATAGGGCTCGTGTGCTTGCCAGAAAAACAGATAAAAAGTGAGAAATCACTTCCCGGGGGGATGGCCACACAGCAATCCCTTCTCTTTCATTATCCTCTTGGGATCTTGGGCACGCACACACACGTGCCCAGCGTGAGTTTAAGCCACCAGGTCCGGGACTCGAACCATGGTCGACTACATGGGAGTTCAGTGACATAGCCATTACACTAACTGCTGGTCTCATACTTTTCCTTATTTTTTGGCCATTATTGTTGAAGATAAATTAGTTTTGGAGATTTTTGGAGATTCTATTGACTTTGTTTCAAGTAATGAATTCAGATTGGCAGTATTTGACAAAGTCCAATGGAGTGCAATTTGTGTATCCATAAATCTGCTTTTCTTAATAGGTGGTGGGCTTAGATACATTCTCTTACTTTTACTACATTTAATGGCAAACCCAACAAGTGGATAAAGCATATTTTGAAAGAGTAATCATGATCATGGAGGCCTACTGAACTTATCATCATATAATGAATATTTTTTATTATATTAAGATGTGGCTTTTAAAAATATAGTCATTTACACCATGGAGATGGGTATATAAAATAGTGTTCCCTATGGTAATATATTTATTTCAGGCCATTTTCAAGTATTACAGTAGGTCACTATATATTTAACTCTTTCATAAGACTGAGTTGACTTTTTCCCACTTAAAATAATAAACAGAGAAAATGTAATTGTTATTGGCCATGATCAGTATTGATGTATGTTGTTACAGTCAGTTTTGTTGTTGTTGTTGGAATAGTAATTTTTACCTGTGCATTTGATTATAAGCATGAGCTTGTACAACTCTTCTTGAGTATCCCTGGGTTATGATTTTAGAATACCAGAATTAGATCTATCTTCCATGAAACATTAAAGATGTAGCAGAGATTTTCCCCTGCCTTGCCAGTATTCAAGTTTGATTATTATAATGATTATTTTTCTTTATTTCTCTAGCCTGGTGTGTCAGTTTCCCTCGTGAATCCTCAGCCATCCAATGGCCACTTCTCAACCAAAATTGAAATCAGGCAGGGAGATAACTGTGCTTCCATAATTAGGCGTTTAATGAAAATGGACCGAGGAATTAAAGGTAAATAGTTTCTCTGACACTCTTATTTGGCAGTAATTTGTGGATTTGATCAGTTCAAAGTAAAGCGGAGAAATAAAAGTAACTGACTTGCTTAGGGTCAGGTATATAATACTGTAGAAAGAGTATTGGGCCCAGAATCAGGAAACCTATATTCTCTTTGAGACTGTGTCTAGGTAGCTTACTGACTTTACCCTATCATTTAAGCTCTAAACTGATCCCTTTTGTAGTAAAATGAGGAAATTGGATTAGGTTTTTTCCCAAGGCTCCGCCTATCTCTGAAATTGTGTGAAGCAATTTCTGTTTCTCAGAGGTATTCACAGTTAAGAAACCATACCCTTAATTATTTTAAACTAATTTTCCAGGCTAAGCCTGTTCCTGGGGAAAGAAGAGAAATAGTAAGTCATTGAGTGTCTGCCATGTATTAGCCAATTAATCCCTTTAACAACTCTGTAATGTAGAGGGTGGTATTATTATTCCCCTTTTACAGATGATAAAAGGGAGGCTTAGGAGGCTAAATAACTTGCAGACTTCATTCAACTAATACATCCTAGAGCTGGAACTCAAACTCAGGTCTGTTTGACTCCAAAGCTCATTTTATTCCTTCTAAACAATGTACCTGTAAGTAAAATATAAATTATTTGTTACCAAGATTGAGTTTATGTCTTTTGTGATTAGGTTCAGTATAATAATTTATGGCTTCTTTTTATTTCTTTTTTTTGCCAAGGAGCATGTCCCAGAGAGCACATGTGCCTGAGAGAAAGAAAGTACCTCTCCATGGGGTGTGGTCATGCTGCAATCATTTTTCCTTCATTTCTTCATCTCGTCAGGATTTTGGGCATGCTCACACACAAATGTGTTGTGTTTTTCCAAGCCGTCAGGGCTGAGGACTCGAACTATAATCTGCCATATGTCATCTGGCTCCAAATGCACAGTCCTTACCCACTGTGCTATGAGGCCAGCCCTGGCTTCTTTTTGATTCAGTTAGCCAGGTCTCTGGAGCAGAGCGTGAAGAGTTAGTATGTTTCTGTTTTGCTTTTCTTCAGAATTATGAAGACAAATTAATGTTGAAGATTCTCTATTTTGCACTATCTCTCTTTTTTAATAGCAATCAGGAGTTGATTGGGATACTTTCCATCAGTACAAAAATTTTTCTAAAGAGATTTGTAAGTCTCAGACAGTGACCTAATTTGTGGAACTATATTCAGGATAGTATCAGACGACTTGCAATAGCCTTTTAGAATTCATTCTCCCATGTATGTTGTGTTCTCTCAAAGTTATTTGCCTCCCTTCTGTGGACATTTATTGAGAACCTACCAGGTGTAGTGTACATAGACACTCCTGTGTATACACTGGGCATTTGGGGAGTGCACAGGGTACTGTTCATTAGGAACTGCATCTAGGGAAGGGTGGGGAATAAGCTATTGACGCTCATAGTCATAATCGAAGGAGAAACTGCCGAGTGCAAGAAAATAAGTGCAGGTGAGATGTATAGCGCAGAGCAAGGTGAGATTACTTCTAGCTGTGGTGTTCAGGGTTGGATTTATAGGGAAAATGTTTGTATGGGGCTTCAAGATTTGTGTGTGTAAGGTGAGGGTAGAGGGCGCCTAGAACGAGGGAGATACCAGTTGCTCATTTCATTGTGTATGGAGTATCATCACCAGCATTATACCAGGCCTAAGACTCTTACTGGTCATAGGCAATTTTAAAAATTGTGGTAAAATACACATAACAAATTTACATTTTGGTTACTTTTAAAATGTACAGTTTAGTGATATTGAATACTTATACATTGTGTGCGACCATCACCACCATCCAACTCTAGAACTTTGTCATCATCTAAACCAAAACCCACTAAACAAAAACTCCCTATTCTATTATTTTCCGTTCCTCATAACCAGTGCTCTACTTTCTGCCTCTGTGTATTTAATTGTTCTGGGTACCTCATGTATGTAGAATCATACGATATTTGTCCTTTTCTGTCTATCTTATTTCACTTAGCATAATGTCTTCAAGGCTTACTCTTGTTTGCTGTAGACATTTATCATATTCTTTCCTGCACAGGATCATCTAGTATAGAAGGATAGCTCCATCCTCAGAACTTAGAAATCAAAAGATACAGAATTTGAAAAGTTGGAACTGTGAACATATAGAGAAGCCATTTTGTAACTTGCCTTTTGTCTGTTTATATTGCGTACAGTCAGTCTTGAGGGCGTTTGAGTAGAAAGAACTCAGACTTGAAGAACTCTGTAGGGGGTTTTAAGGAAAATAGAGCTTCAGCCTGTGGCGCAGTGGGTAAGGCGGCTAGATCCCACGTGGGTGACTGCACAGTTTGAGTCTGGTATGTGGAAGCTTGAAAAATATGCAGGTTACATGTGCACATGCCCTAAATCCTGAGAGGGAGAAATAAAGGAGAAGGGGTTACATTGTAACCATTCCTTATGGTGGATGCTTTCTCACTTTCCCTCTCCCCCTCTGTCTGTCTTCAAGAGAGCACATGTGCCCTCTGTAAAATTAAAAGGAAAAAAAAATAGATATTTCCATGGACCCACTATTTTATTATGTGGTTGTAGAACACGAGAGGATATATTCCTCTATTGGAAATTATATTATATAATGTTAGTTCTGCCTCGCTTTTAAATGTACTCAGATGGGTTGACCAGTTTCTTCTGAATTGTATGTATTGAAATATATTTTTTTGTCTCTTGTCTTTTCCGACTGAGGCTCAGGTATAATTCTTACCTCCTTTGTCACATTAGCTGTGAATAATAATTATAAAGTGTTTCAAGTTTGGTGTTGGTAGCTGCTGTAAGTTTTAGAAAATACTTGAAAATGTTAGGGGAATTTGAAATAGATTCCTCTTAAGGTATCTATAGAATAGATCTAACCTTGATAGTTTTCCAGAGGCCTTGATGCTTTCATGTCTAAGGAGGCTGAGTATATTGAGTAAATGAGATGGAGTTAAATTCAATAAAATAAGTTTTTGGTCTGTCTGCTGCAGTAGCCAGCAAGTCAACCAATTAATGCCAATTGTATTGAAAATGATTGTGATCTAGGTCCAGAAAGAACTAGACTGAAGTCATCATTTCACTTCACAAAGACCACGGAGGAACTGTTTGATGATAATGACTTTTAGTCACTCACAACCCATGCCACATATGAACTAATAACTGGGAGGTGAATGGCTCCATTTCACATGATCAATTTCTAGGGACTTTTGGTCACTCTCATCTTTTCTCTAAGTATCTTAAATTTTGTGTAGTTGCAGACTTAAATTTTAACATTTTCAATGATAAGAGAGGTCTGGGATAAGAAGAGATAGTGAAACCACTAAGAAAACTCTAACAATTTATTGGCAATAATGAACTACATGGTGAAACATCAAAGCAAATATGTTTTGCCACCGAGAAAGCTGATTGAGTTTTAAGGTTTCTTTGAAATGGTTTGATTCAAAATTGCTTGGAATGATGAGTGAGGTATCTAAAAGAGAGAGAGCAAGAAGTCAGACTTGTAGTAAAAGGGCTTATAAATAAAATCTGCTGGCAGGACTTGTCACTACTTCTGTAGAAAAATATTTGGTACCACTGATATGCAAGTTGAATTGCAATAGCTGTTAAGATGAATTGTATTCCTCCCCAGAATAAGATTAAGGCTGTCATGAAGACCATGCCTATTCCTTCCCCATTTTAATTTTCAGGGCTTGTGCTACATATAAGATTGTGTAGTCTCTGCAGAGACTTTCCAAAGGCTCTCAGGCAGGGTTTGCTTTCATGGTAGTGACAGGTAATTGCTCTTTAAGCCCCCAAATCCCTTCTCTAAACTTGGAGTCCTTCAGTCTTTGTTTCCTAAAGAGAATAGAATGCTTGGATAACTTGTACTCCTGGCACAGCCGCCAGCTGCATTAATACTCCTTTTATCTCTTATCCCTCTCATGCTAAGCTTCACACTCAACATGAGGGAACGTAGCTCATGGACCACCCAGCGATTTGTTTTAGAAAGGGTGGGAAGTAATTCAGAAAATAACTTCTACTTCTGTGGATCAGGTTAAGCATAACTAGCCATGCCTTGCATAGAATGAGATATAAATCCAGAATCAGCATTTGTATTATTTGTGATGTTTTTCCATTATATAAAATAAAACCACTTGTTTGGAAATCTCAGAATTGCTGAAATAAATATTCTTTTGGGCTCAGTTGTTGGCAGGATTGTCAGATCATGAATTTGTTCAAGGGACAAGCATTTTTGTTTTTGTTTTTCTCCCAAGAGCCATCGTAATAATTTGTACAGGAGCAAATCAGGAAAATCTCAAGCAGAGTAGGATTGGACCTATCCTTAAGCTCAAAATTCTACAACTGTACTTTCCTGCTGTCCTCCTCTCCTCATCTCTCATCAACATATTAATGGAAACACTTGCATCTTCTGAGCAAAACATGAAACTGGTAATGCTGTTTCTTAGGGTAGTGATTATTTCTCCAAAAGAATCTCCAAGAGAAGCTAAAACTCTAGCAGGTTTAATGTTACAGGGTACACAACAAGAAAAATAAATTTAGACTTTTTGTTACTCTGAAGGGTGGTTCTTTGAAGCATAAAAAAGTGATTTGAGAGACCATGTCAAATAATGTTCAAAAACACACTCTATTCTTCCTCCCTTTTGGTTTATAATTCCAGGAGATGTATTATACAGAATCTCTAACAATCTTTGAGTAAAAGCTGAAAGGGATGAAGGTTTCTTAGATTTTAGCTTTTGCTCCTGAGATTGGGTCCTGTTTAATAATCTGATGAAAATATTTTTGTGTAATGTATCAACGTGCGCTTAAAATGTGAATAATCAGTCTCATTCATGGGTTTGAGCTGGTGACTTCAGTTAAATGCTCATTTTGATAATCTCCTTTGCTGTAGATCTTTCCAAAGTGAAACTGATGAGATTTGATGATCCACTATTGGGGCCTAGGCGAGTTCCGGTCCTGGGAAAAGAGCACAGTGAGAAGACCCCCATTTCTGAGCATGCTGTTTTCCACGTGGACCTCACAAGCAAGAAAATTCATCTCACTGAAAATGGGCTTCAGGCAGATATCGGTGATACACTTGTCTATCTGGTTCATTAAACTCATGCAAGTTAGAGATTTATCAAGGTTTCTAGGGATATTACTACTCTGATTGTGTCTACTGACTGGTTCTGAGAATCTTAGTCTGGACCTAAATAAATTTCATTTCTAATCTTCAAATTCTGCACGTCATTGTAATTATATCAAGTTGTCTCTGATTCTTGGACCTAATAAAATTTTTTCCCCCTTCGAGTCTCTAAGAGAGAAATGGTTTATGTCATACTTTGTTTTTGTTTTTAAAACAAATTGCTATTTTCCACAAGCTTCTAGTCTTTAAGATGAATACAAAAGTGTCAGTCTGCTTCTTTTATAATGTGCATTTATACTGTTCATGAAGGCTAAGGAGTGTCTAGCAGTTTTTTAGTACACATTCGTAGAGTTAGTGTATTTCTTCTTTAAGAGAAAAAGAGGAAATTAGCTAGTCAGTTTTTTTTAATGGAAAAAACTCATGATTTTAAAGAGAAAAAGCAGATGAGAATACTTTGACCTGCTTATGATCAATGCATTTTATGAGGCTTTTAAAAACTTTTAATATATTCAATTAAACACCAATAATTTTTTCATGGACATTAGTAGTTTCTAAGCTTATTTTTAAATTTGTATTTAATTTTTTAGTTTTTGCTGTAGGTGTGTGTGTTTACCTGAGAGAGACAGTGAGAAAGAGAGAGAGAGAAAGTGAGAAATCACCCCCGGAAGGGATAGCCATGCTGCAGTCCCTTCTCCACTTTCCTCTTAGGGTTTTGGGCATGCTTGCACATTGGCTTGGTCTGATTCTCAAGCTGCCAGGTCCAGGAATCAAATCATGAAGGTGGCCACGTGGGATTCAGTGCCTTAATCTCCACTTGACCTGCTGGCCCTAAGTAGCTTATTTATCTAAACTTATCTAAACACTAAATTTAGGCATCTTAACAGAGCAGTTTTCCCCCCAGAAATCTGTATTTACCAAATTTGCCTTAAACTCAATTATGTTAAAGATCAGCTGGCATCAGCAGGTGGCTTAAGATGATTAAGGTACTGGTTAAAGCACTGGCACTTGATGACTGTGGTTCGAGTCCCGGACCTGGCAGCTTTTTTCCTTTCTTCCTTTTTTTTTTTTAGGAACTATTTTATTTAACTTAATTTATTTATTTTTTCATTTTACCAGAGAGGGTCAGAGTGAGAGAGAGGAGAGGGAGAAAGAGAAATAAAGTGAGAAAGCAAGCCGCCAGGTCCGGGACGCAAACCACAGTTGGTCATGTGGGACTCCAGCGCCCTTAACCATCACACCCTCTGCTGTCCCCGCAGCTTGATTTCTTACTCCTCTATCCCCACCCCATCTCCACCTCCCTCTGATGAGTACACATACCCTATAGCAAATTAAAAAAAAATACTAAAGAAAATTAAATAGATTATTCCAAAAAAAAATAGATTGTGTTGACCTTATTATAAATTTATTCATTTATTCTTGTCAGAATGTCTTTTTCTTATTGTCTATGGTATGTATCTTCACATGAGGGAAAAAAATGTAAGGCATTGACTAGCAGAGGAGAAACCATTTCTATTTTTGATGGTTTAATATGGGGAAAGACCAATTTTGATAACCGCAGGAGCATGAATCCTAACTTTGAGGTCATATAAACAGTTTTGGGTAGGGACCAGCAGTTAGTGTAATGGCTATGTCACTGGACTCCCATGTAGTCGAACGCAGTTCGCGTCCTGGACCCAGTGGTTTAAAACTAACGCTGGGTGTGTGTGCGTGTGTGCCCAGGATCCCTAGAGGAGAATGGAGGAGAAGGGGTTACGGCCTGGCCATCCCCCCTGGGGGGTGATTTCTCGCTTTCTGTCTCTCTGTCTGGCGAGTGCATGTGCCCTATAGCAAAAACCTCTAAAAGAAAAAAAAAACAGTTTTGGGCTTCCTTATTTTAACTCCCTATAACTCAAGATTACTAGGGCTGGCTGAATACTTTATCATAGACTCATTGAAGCAAATCATATAATGTTAGAACTCAACGATCCTTTAGAAATTAAGTGCAAACCATCATTTATCTGCTAGGGGTAGGCAGTATAGTATAGAGTAAGATATAATGAGATATAAATCCAGAATCAGCATTTGTAGTCACTAATGGTATTTTTCTGCCATATAGCATAAAACCATTTGATGTTAAGTCTCAGAATTGCTGAAATAAGTATTTCACATGCTCAGTTGCATGCAGGATTGTTGGACCAATACATGTGCCGATGTTAGACTAGCTAGGTTAGAATACCTGTTCTTATAATATTAATATATTTGCTAATTGGATGATCATGGCCAATTACTCAGAGCCTCAGGTTCTTAATCTTTAAAATGAATTTTATAGTGGCACCTACTTTGTAGGTTTATTGTGAGATGTTTAGATGAATTGAGGTAGGAAAATCACATACATAAAACAATGTCCGGGCTGGCCGCATAGCCTCGTAGTTAAGGGAGCCAGATCCCACATGGCTGACCATGGTTTGAATCCTGGCCCTGTTGGCTTAAAAAGCAAGCCAGGCACATGTACATTCATGGCTGAAATACCACTCTGTTCCTGCTTTCAGGTTAGTTAAAAAACTTATGTTCTTGGTGAATTAGACCAGCAGTCTTGGGGATGAGGATAGGTCCCTCTTGCTTCTCAGCCACATGGCATGGGGAAATCTACAGTATGTACTCGTGAGAGAGAGAGAACATCACCTAGTGGGGTGTGGCCATGCTGCAATTCCTTACTCTCCATTTCTCTACCCCATCCGTATTTTGGGGAAACATACACAACCTGTCATATTTTTCAAGCCTCTGGGGCCAAGATTTGAACCATGATTGGTCATATGGGATCTGACTTCATTACCATTAGGCTATGGAACTGGCCTGCCTTTTAAATTTTTTTGTTAAATGTATACTATATTTCCAGCAGTATTTCCCTTCAGATTGGTGTACGCCTATGGTGGCGTGTACCTGTCTTTAAAGAAAAACGGTATTTGTCAGTTACACCGCTATGACCTCATGTTCCAGAATATCAAGGCAGTGTTCTTTGGAACACTGGGTTGAACTTTGGGTTGAACCTAAGTTTAGAATTGATCAGTTAATTGCCAGAGGGAAAAGAATAGCCCAAGTGAAAAGAAAACATTTTTTAATATGAATTGGTTTAGAAGTTACTTCTCTAAGTGTCCTGAGGATGTTTCTTTATTTAGCACAAACTCACCTCTGTTGTTTGCACTCACGCCATCTGAAGATGAACAACATTTTATTTCCAACTTGAGGTAAGGAGTAGGAAATTTTTTTCTTTTTTTTAAAAAAAGAATTATTTAACTTTATTTATTTTAATTTGACTGGAGAGGGACAAAGTGAGAGAGAGAAAGTGAGAAAGCAAGCTGCTAGGTCTGGGACTTGAACTGCGGTGGGCCATGTGGGAATCTAGTGCCCTTAACCACCATGCTACCTGCTGGCCCCAAGGAGTAAGATGATTTTTAACCCCAGCTTTGGTTCTTTAGTTGGAATATCAAATCAACTTCTTATAAGAAGCCAGGGAAAGAAACTGGATTTGGAAAGAAAGTGGTTGCTATCTTTTCCCATGTGCACTTAAAAAGGGGGAACTATTTTGGCTGGTTAAAGAAAAGAACTGGCTTGAGCAAAAGGATCTCTCTTTATTCTTAAAACATTGAACCCTGACCAAGTGAAACTTATTTCTGGTGACTGCCAGTAATTTCCACTCTTTTGAAATCAAAACTCAGAGGTTTTGGCTTTAGTTAAGAGTTTCAAATAATCAAGGAGGCCCGAGAGGAAGACAGAATTCTTAGTACTGCAGATTAAGAGAAGGACATGAAACCCATCAAGCCAGAGTACCAGACTTGGGACATGTGGTGGGGAGTGTGCTGAGCTGCTGGAAGAGGAAGAGGCTAGGGGAGTGAGGGGAAGGGGAGGAAAGGGTGTGTATCTCACCCATCTCCAACATGGTTACTTGGTAGGAACAGATCAAACTTTGACTGGAGTCATCCTCCTTCCTTGCATCACTCCCTCCACTACTGACAACTAGGGTCACCAACCCGTTTTGGTTTCCTTCTGACAGTCCTGGTTTTAGCACTGAAAGTTCCCCATCCTGGCAAAACTCTTAGTCCTGGGCAAACTAGAATGGCTGTTCACCCTGATTGAATTTTTTTTTTTAAATTTTTGCCAGAAGACACATGTGCTTTATGAGAGAGAGAGAGAGACAGACGGTGAGGAAGACAGTACCTTCCAGTGGGGGGCCCTGGTCATGCCGCAGTCCTCCATTCTCCATCCTGTTGGGATTTGGGGCCCACATACATGTGTGCCTGGTGTGTTTTATCAAGCTTTTGGGGTTGAGGTTTGAACTGTAGCCGGCCCCTTGGGATCTGGCTTCCTAAACCACTAGGCTATGGGGATGGCCGCTGACTAAATTTGAAGGCACTAAGGGTAGCACATATGGTAGTAGAACTGGGTCTAGATCTCCTCCCTGTCTTTCTCAGGAAAGTATACAAAATGCTATGGTGTGTACTCGGGTCCTGAAGTTACAATTTAAAACGAGATGCTACATACTAGGTGCCAGGATTATGATCTTGTTTAATACTCATGGCAGCCAAGGAGCTGGAGTATTTTTAACCCAATTTTATGGAGGAGGAGACCAGAACTGAGGGCTGTGACAAGTTGTGTTTCCTAAGATCAAACAAGTGGAATGCAGCTGAGCCACATTTGAACTTGTGCCTGTATCTTACTAAAAGCTGTGTTTCCACTTCTCAAAGGCCTTGTTGAATTTGATGGTAAGTGGACAGCTTTTCTGATTTAGCAAAGCTTTGTGGCCATCAGCTTCACCCATCATTTCAAATTCATTCCTATGCTTCTTGGTGACATAAGATTCCCTGATACAGTACACAGAAAAACTGTCCAGAAAGCTGCAGTAGCTATGTTAGTCTGATACCTGTAGCAACCTCTGGATAATATTCTAGTTCTTAATGGAACTACTAAATGCCCACCCCCTAGAAGGTGCTCAGTGAAAGATGGATATGGTTATTAATTTAATTATGATACGTGAACAATAATCTGGGACTAAGGTGTTCCAGTTAGGGGCCAGTGGATGGTGTGGTGGTTAAGACACTGGATCCCACATGGCTGGCTTCATGGTTCGAGTCCTGGAACCTAGGGCTTGAAAAATACACCAGGCACATGTGCACACATGCCCCAAATCCTGAGAGGACACTGGAGTAGAGGGGATGAATTCTCACTTTCCCTCTCATTATCGTTCTCCAGTGAGTTGCATAAGTCTTCTAACAAAAAACAAACTAAAGATGTTTTAGTCAATGCCTGTCAATTTAAACATCTGAATGTAAAAAAAGTATGAAAGATACAAGGCATAAAGAAAAAAACTCAATAACATACTTCTCCTTGAGTTCAAAATTAGGCAAACACATACACACAAACAAATCTTTTTTTTTTTTTTTTCCTACCAAGGAAAAGGTATTCTCTTAGATATCTGATTTGGAATGGATAGAAGGCAGGCTTCCTTGCTGTTAGAAGTGTTACACACGTAATGCTGAGATAGAAGCAAACAGTTCTATTTTAGGGCTGCTAGCTGTGTAAATGGTTCATTTCAGGAGAAAATCTAATCCAGGTGCTCATCCTTCAGCAATCCTTCTACTTAGATCAGAGATGACTGAAGCTCTTAGCATACTGGTGGAAGCCCCAATGTGCGGGTGTCAGTGAGAGGTAAATGCCTCGGATTGCGTGGATTGTTGCAGAAAGCTTTTAGGCTATCCTCTGCTTTTATTTCATCAATTCACACCTGAGAGTCGTGCCTTTATTAGAATGAAGCACGGTTAAGGTCACATAATTTATAGCTAGATTGGAGGAAGACTCAAATATAGCAGAAGAGACATGTGAATCCATTTGATCCCATTCAACAAATATTTGCGGTGTACTCAGTAGGCTTCAGGGAAGCGTGTTGGGGGAGGGCATACACAGAGAAACCCCCCAGTGCCCCCGCTCTGGAGCTCACATGGAGGTAGAGGAAATAAGACATGCATGAAAGTAGTGTCTTCAGGGTCTCTGAAATCTTCATAGGTATCTTAGTCTGCTGGTGCTGCTTTAACAAAATACCATAGACTAGGTGGCTTGAGAGAAATGAATTTTCTCACAGTTCTGGAGGTGAACAGTCTGAGAGTAGGGTGCCAGTATAGGTCCTTAGGAGGACCCTTTCAGTGGCTTGCAATGTGCTCACATGTACTTTCTTGGACATACATGTGGTGAGATGCACGTACCTTTCTTTTCTTTTTTTTAGAGGGTTTTTTTTTTTTTTTTTTATAACTTTATTTGAAAATCACCAGTTAGTTCTCATCCACATTGAGTGTAGATTTTTGAAAGTGTTAATAGGTACTTAGGTCACCAGAGTGTAGAGCTTGTTGGGTGAATCTTCATCCTCATTTTGTTTTCTGGACAACTGCGCACGGATTTGATACGGGACGTCCCTTTTCCTTTGGCCCAGACAGCTTTGTTGAGCCTGGTATCAATGCGCACATCTGGAGTCCCCATCTCCTTCATGGCAAATTTCCAGATTTCTCTGAGTGCCTGAGGGGCATGTTTCTTGAAGCCCACACCATGGATGCACTTGTGAATATCGATAGTGTATTCCTGGGTCACCACCTTGTTGGCAGAACGGCCCTTCTCACCACTCTTTGCGGGAGCCATTCTGCCCGGCCTAAATTGGGAAGAAAGAAAGCAAAGGATTCAGAGTTTTTTGCCTCTCTGTCTGTCTGTCTGTCTGTTTTGTCATAGAGTGTGTGTGCTTACTAGAGAGAGAAAGGACAGATACAGAGGGAAAGTGAGAAATCACCTCCTGGGGGGTTGGCCATGCTGCAGTCTCTTCTCCATTCTCCTCCCGGGATCTTGGGCACACGCACACATCCATCCGGTGTGATTTTCAAGCCACTGGGTCTGGGACTTGAACTGTGGTTGGCCATGTGGGAGTCCAGTGGCATAACCACTATGCCACCCCTGCATGTACCTTTTTTTTTTTGGAGAGGTTTTTGCTCTAGGGCACATGCGCTCGCCAGACAGACAGAGAGAGACAGAGAGATAGAAAATCAGAAATCACCCCCCAGGGGGGATGGCCACGCCGCAATTCCTTCTCCTCCATTCTCGGGATCTTGGGCATGCACACACATGCACCCAGTGTGAGTTTAAACCACTGGGTCCGGGACTCGAACCATGGTCAACTACATGGGAGTTCAGCAACATAGCCATTACGCTAACTGCTGGTCTCCTCATGTACCTTTTTTATAAGACCACCAGTCCTGTGAAACCAGGATCCCACCCCTGTGACCTCACTTAACCTTAATTACCTCCTAAGAGCCCTTTTATCAAATATGATCACACTGGGAGCTAGGATTTCAACATAAGAATTTTGGGGAACACAGTTCAGTCCACAGCAATAGGCCCTAACTCACATCCTAAAAAACAAAGTAAAATGTACCCATACCACAGGTTATACCCATACACACACACACACACACACACACACACACACACACACATTAAAAGCATCTTTAAGTTTATTTCTTCCACAAGAGAGAAAGAGAGGCAACCCCAGCAGGGTCTTATTCATGCCATGATCATACTACCTGCCTCACCAGCCACAGGGACGCCTCAGGATGTGAACTCAGGACACGCCCTGATATCCTCAGCCTTGGGAAGCTTTCATTACTTTTGTGCCACTGTGGCTAGCTTATTCTTTTCCCCAACTATCTAAAAGTAAATGAATTAGGGCCAGCAGGTGGCATGGTGGTTAAAGATGCTGGATTCCCACATAGCTGACTGTGGTTTGAGTCCTGGACTTGCTTTCTTACTTTCCCTTTCTCTCTCTCTATCTCTGGTCAAATTAAAAAATAATAACAAATGGAAATAAATAAATAATTAATTCTTTAAAACTAAAAGTAAATGAATTTTTATTTTTGCTTTTGAAATTATTTGGCTATGGGACCAGCAGTTAGCGTAATGGCTATGTCTCTGGACTCCCATGTAGTCGACTGTGGTTCGAGTCCTGGACCCGGCGGCTTAAACTCACACCGGGTGCGTGTGTGTGTGTGCCCAAGATCCTGAGAGGAGAATGGAGGAGAAGGGATTGCAGTGTGGCCATCCCCCTTGGGGGGGTGATTTCTCACTTTCTGTCTCTCTGTCTTTCTCTGTCTTTCTGGTGAGCGCATGTGCCCTATAGCAAAAAACCTCTCCAAAAGAAAAAATTATTTGGCTATGAGTAATTCGTTTAATTTACGGCTAACTTTGCAACCACTCATACTTGAAATTTTCTGTAAGACAAGAGAACATATAAAATGCTTCAAATGTAATGTTTGTGAATTCTAAATTTGACAATGAAATAAATATACTAGGTTTTACGTTTAACTGAGCATTAATTAATATTCTGCAGCTTAAAAAAAATTTGCTATAAGGCAGATATGCCCACTGGAGAGAGAAAGAAAGAAAGAGAGAGAATGAGAAAGTACTCCCAAGGGAGGATGGCCCACTGCAATCCTTTCTTCATTCTCATCTTGGAATTTTGGGCACACATGCACACATACCCAGCATGTTTTTCAAGCCACCAGGTCCCAGACTTGAACTGTGCAGTCAGCTATGTGGGATCCAGTCTCTTTACTCACTACCCCGCTTGGCTGGCCCTATTTTGCAGTTTTAATATTTTGGAGCCACTTCTGTTTTCCAGGTCTCAAACACTTATGTCGGCTCTTGAGAAGCTCTTTAGAGCCTAGGTATGAGCTATAACATGTAATGGATAAAGGGGCTGGGGGCGTTGCAAGCTCCACCTCACACTTACGAACAGGTCACTGCCACCCTGATTTCTCTTCTGGGAGCTAGTGCAGCAGCTCCAGATTTGGTAGATATCTCTCCATGTCTCACTGGCACTGGAGACTGGGTATGTGCCATGCATCTTTTCCAGCCTGCTTCCTATTTTCCTTGCCGTCTCTGTTACATGACGTCACTGCCTAGTTAGCAGGAGACTTGGAAACTACTGCAGTCACCATCGCTGTGGTGCAAACCCACTGCTATCAGGCATCAGGATAGTATGAGGGGCATCTCCACAAAATTATGGAAAATGCGCACCATGAAAAAACTACACGTGGATTCCAAAATTGTTTTGCACCAAAAGAAAGTCATACTTTAATTCCATTTTTTTTTTCTATAAACTATTTGAAGTACTCTCCCATTGGGATGAATGCATAAAAATTACCTGGGGATCTTATGAAACTGATTTTTTAAAAAAGAGTTATTTATTTAACTTTATTTATTCATTTTATTATTATTTTTAAAATTTGACCAGCGATACACACACACACACACACACACACAGAGGGAAAGTGAGAAAGCAAGTCACCAGGTCTGGAACTCGAACCATAGTTGACCATGTGGGAGTGTCCAGCACCTTAACCACCACGCTACCTGATGGCCCCCATGAAACTGATTTCTGTACTTCATGCTTGGATGACCTGTACGGTTAGGCTGTGGTAAGGTTTGGGATGTTTTCTTTAAACCAGATTTTTTATTTTTATTTGTTTTTATCTCTCTCATGCACTCATGAGAGAGAAAGGAGAGAGAGAAAGAGAGAGAGGAGGAATCCTCCAATGGGTCTTGGCTATGCTGCAGTCTCCTCCATTTCTCCAGCCCCAGGATTTGGGGCACACAAAAGCACATGCCTGGAATATTTTTCAAGCCACCTGTGGCAGGACTCAAGGTGTAGTCAGTCATCTGAGATCCAACTTTTTTTTTTATTTCCCCTTGTAAGATCCAGCTTTCTTTCCTTCTTTCCATTTTTCTTTTTACTTTGCCAGAGAGCATGTATACTTGATGAAGAGAGACAGAGGAAAAGTGAGAAAGCAAGCTGCCAGGTCTGAGATTCCAGCGGCGGTTGGCCATGTGGGAGTCCAGTGCTTTAAGCACCATGCCACCTGCCCCCTCCTCGCTTTATTTTTTTAACAAGCTAGTGTGCTGTTTGGTAAGGTATGGAGCTGGGTAGTTATTGGTGGAAGGAAAAAGAGATGTGGCTCTTGGGTCAGCAGGTGGTGTGGTGATTAAGGTGTTGTGTTCCCACAGGGCCAGCTGTGGTTTGAATTCCAGACCTGGGGACTTGAAAATCACAACAATATTGGGACCAGCAGGTGGTGTAGTGGTTAAGGAGCTAGACTCCCACAGGGCTGACCATGGTTTGAGTTCTACACCTGGCAGCTTGCTTTTTCACTTTCCTTCTCTCTCCCCTCCCCGCGCCCATGTCTCTCTGGTGAGTACATGTACCTATAGCAAATTTAAAAATAATAACAAATAAAATTAAATAATTCTTTTTAAAAAGTCAAAATAAATAGATTAACCATTTTTTTTTTTAAAGAAAGTGGTTCTTAATAGCAAGAACAAGCCAACTTATGATATCATAAAATACCATTGGTTTTACTGCCAGAAATCAGACATCCTCAAAGGGAATCCTTGCTGTTTCAAGATGCCCCCAGGATGTTGCCTTAAGGGTGGTTAGGGTTGTACGACTCTGACCTCCACACCATGTGCCCCAGGTGCTGAGCTTTGGTGACTATTTTGCAACAATAACTGTTACAGGAAGAAATCCTGCTGTGTTTTGTTTATTTCGTCTCAAGTGTGAGGCAGGTTTTTTAATTCAGTGCACGTAAGAGACCAGGTGTAAATACTTAACGAGGCTTGCCAAAAGACAGCTCAAGATAGAATACGTAATTACCACACTGTACAGTGTCACACATCATTCCAGGGCCCCTCTTTCTCACTCTTGACCCACTCCTTTATGAGGCCAGGTGCAGCTTACCCTTCAGTATGGTAATCACTCCCGGCATCCCCATGGTTGGAACTCAAGCAAAACTGGTGTTAGGTCTTAGAAAGAGAAAGCTTCACTTTTGAAGCCCAGCTCCTTTCATCTCCTAATTCAGAATGGTTGACAATGGGAATATTCATTCCTTTCAGGGAACATCCCCAGAGTTATATGGTGTGGTCCACCTAGGACAATCATACAGCAGTTTGGTATCAAGACGTGTTGTGAGGTCTGGATTTTCCACTTCAGTGACACCGTGTGTTCAACCTAACTGCCTAGTCCAGGTTTCAGTGTGCCTGCCCAGTCCAGTTCCTTATCAGCCTCGCTTCAACAACGATTAAAACCTTCGGTGGTACACTTCACTCAGGGTCACCTTGTTACCCTCTTGGCTATACCAAGGAAATGAATTATATGTCCTCTAGTCAGCATGATAATGCATGAGGTACATCTGAACCAATGAAATGCCAAGTGGTTAAGCCGCTTACCTGAGGTCAAACCTCTTGGAAGTGGTATGCTAGATTTGACCTGAGGCCTCTTGGTTCTGAATTTGTGACTTAACTGAGGAAGTAGATTGGACATTGAGTTTGAGTAACAGGATTTGGAATGATAATGTCATTAATAGAAACAGCAAAATGTCCAAGGAGAAGGTTTGATAAAGGAAGAGGGAGGGAAACAGTGAAGTCCTTTTGGGCTATGTCTTACGAGCCCGTTGGCACTGAGTCCCTATCTTCACTCTCTCTCTCTTTTTTAAGGATTTATTTATTTATTTCTTGGTTTACTTTAATTTGACCAGAGAGAGAAGAGGGAGAGAGAGGGAAAGTGAGAAAGCAAGCTGCCAGGTCCGGGACTCGAACTGTGGTCGGCCATGTGGGAGTCCAGTGCCCTTAACCACCATGCTACCTGCCGGCAACTCTTTTTTTTTTTTTTTTTTTTTATTTTATTTTTGCTATAGGGTGCGTGTGCTCACCAGAGAGACAAACAGAAAGCAAGAAATCTCCCCCAGGAGGGATGGCCATGCTATAATCCTTTCTCCTCCATTCTTCTCTCAGGATTTTGGGCATACAAACACACGTGCCCGGCATGAGTTTTATGCTGCTGGGTCCAGGACTTGACCCATAGTCAACTATGTGGGAGTCCAGCGACATAATCATTATACTATCTGCTGGTACCAAGTCCCTACCTCTTTTTTCCTGTCTCGGCTCAGAGATTATGTTCTGAGACATCTTTGTTTCCAAGTTAATCATCATCCTTGCCTCTCCAGGAGCCACACAGCAACCCGTGCTGTGGTGAAGCAGCCTGTCCATGGAGCCAGCAGTAGGACCACAGTCACGGCGATTGTCCAGACCGGTGGGGACTGGAGCACTGGCCTCTTCAGTGTCTGCAGAGATAGGAGAATCTGTACGTTTTCCTCTTCGTTTAAGTTTCCCCTTACTATTTTCTTTCCCGAGATATCAGTGAGTGGAAGAGCTACACCAGGCACGAGGACAGAAATGAAATGGTTTCAGAATAATTGGATTAATCTTCTAGAGACTCAAATGCACTTCTTGGATGGAAAAATCTTGCTTTTCAATGATGTGGATGCTTTCATAGAATAAGTGGTGCTGTCGAAGATTTCTTAAATGTCAAAATCCTCTGTCAGCAAAGATGCTCAAAATGGGCTCCCTCATCCATTGTTGGTGGGAGTGTAAGTTGGTATATGCTTCCTGATGGATGGTTTAGTAATACATATAAAAAGAACCCCAAGTATTACATAGCTTTTGGTAATAACATTTTTTTTGGAGTTCAGCCTAATAAAATAAATCATGTGCAAATATTTAGCCAGAACATTGAATTTTGCAGCATTGCTTATTACAACAAAGACCTAAATGCTCAACAGGGGGCCACCACAACGAATTATTATATGGCCATGAAAAGTCATATTGTAGAATAACATGAAATAGGATGAGAAGATGTTTTGGGTCCATTTTGGTTCAAGAAGCAGATTGCAAAGGTAAGCATATTAGATACCTTTGCTGTTGGGGGGAATATTAGAAACTTGGAAGGATACGAATATAAATGTTTGTATTGACTGTCTTCAGATGGTAGGCTAATGCATAACTTCTATTTTCTTTTTGCTTATCTTTCTCTCTCTCTCTCTCTCTTTTTTTTTTAGAATTACTTTATTTATTTATTTTTAATTTGACCAGAGAGGAACAGAGTGAGAGAGAGAGAGAGAGAGAAAGTGAGAAAGCAAGTTGCCAGGTTTGGGACTCAAACTGTGGTCAGTCATGTGGGAGTCCAGCATCCTTAACCACCACACCACCAGCAGGCCACTTTTTTTTCTTTAAAGAGATTTTTGCTATGTGGCACATGTGCTCGCTGGATAGAAAGTGAGAAATCACCCCCTAGAGGGGAAAGCTGCGCTGCAGTCCCTTCTCCTCCATTCTCCTGTTGGGATCTTGGGCATGGACACACACACCCCCATCATGACTTTTAAGTCCCTGGATCTGGGGCTTGAACCACAGTTGACTATGTGGGAGTCCAGAGACATAATCATTATGCCATCTTCTGATCCCTTGCTTATCTCTTTTCAATATTTCCATGAAGATTATGTAGTATATTATAAGAACAAGAACAATCACAAAGCGAGCCCCCGTTGTTGATTGAAATCTTTTCAGACACTGGTTCAGCTTTGATGAGGTACAAATAACACTGTCCTCTACCTACATGACTTCTCTCTGTGTTTGGAGTTCAATGTACATATACTCATTTTTAAATTAAGATGTTCTGGTCTACCTTTAGTGCCACATGTCAGTATCTCCTTCCAGGACCCTAGGGAGCATTTGGGTCACAGAATCCTTCTTGGAGATGAGGAGGAATTATTCGATGGATAAGGGAGGGTCAGTCTTCTAAAGTCAACATCTAACAAATCCTGGGTCTAGACTTTTAAATAATATGGCTCTCCTCATCCTTTGAAGACTTTTGGGAATATCAGAATTTGTCCTAAAGCATCAAAGGATGGGGACCGGCAGTTAGCATAATGGCTATGTTGCTAGACTCCCATGTAGTAGACCGCGGTTCGAGTCCCGGACCCAGAGGCTTAAACTGACGCCGGGCACATGTGCGTGCATGCCCAAGATCCCAAGAGAAGAATGGAGGAGAAAGGATTGTGGTGTGGCCATGCCCCCTGGGGGGGGGTGGTTTCTCGCCTTCTGTCTCTCTGTCTCTCTCTGTCTGTCTGGCGAGCACACGCGCCCTATAACAAAAAAACTCTCAAAAGGAAAAAGAAAAAGAAAAAGAAAAAAAGCATCAAAGGATGGATCAACCAGAGCCCTCTGAGCAAGTTCTCATTTAGCCAAGAGTCTTGTCTATGACCCACAGCTTGGTAGGTCTCTTCCTTCTACTGCTTCCCATGTAGACTTCTGGCTAGAATATTATGGCAGCCATTCTTTGGTTCTCTTGGGATTCTTCCTGGGTCTGTGATGTTTTCATGACTTTGGTTGTCACTCAGTACCGAGGTACAGGGAGGGTAGCCATGGGGATATCTATTCCCAAATTACTAAGTGAACTATTTTTCTTGTATAGCTTGCCATTGTGGGGTGGAGGAACATTGATTTACTTAAAACTGGGGTAAATCATAGAATATAATACAGTTGTTAAGACAACGGGTCTGTATCAGATGTGAACCTTACTTTTTTTTTTCCTTTCCAGTATTTGCTATAGGGCACATGTACTTGCCAGAGAGAAAGAGATAAAGAGGGAAAGTGAGAAATCGCCCCGCAGGGGATGGCATGCCACAGTTTCTTCACCTCCATTCTCCTCTCAGGATTTTAGATATGCATGCACGTGTGCCCAGCATGATTTTCACACCTCCAGGTCTTGGACTTAAGCACACAGTCCGCCATGTGGGAATCCAGTTGCCTTAACCTTCACACCAACTGCTGGTCTTACACCTTACCTTGAATCTTATCTCTACCTCTTACTGGTCAGTAACCGTGAGCAGATCCTTAGGGTTTTCATTTTTCTACCTCCAAAATGAAGATAATAAAGATGCTCACCTCAACATTGTGGTCAAGATTAGAGCAGATAATGCCAGGAAACTATTCTTACCACAGGAGCGTAACTAGATCAGTTAGGGATTTTTTGATTTTAGTTGTATTAGGTTAAGTAGTGCTCCATTAAAATTCATATCTACTTGGAATCTCTGACTGTGACCTTCTTTCTAATGTTAAAATAAAACCATCCTGGTTAGGGTGGACCCTGATACAATGACTGGTGTCTATAAAGAAGAGGGAGATTTGGGCACAGCCCCACGAAGGAGAAGGCCATGAGAAGAAGGAAGCAGAGACTGGAATGGCACGCCTATAAGCCAGAGCACCCAAGATTGCCAATAACCACCAGAAGTTAAGAGAGAGGCATGGAGTAGATTCTCTCTCAGACCCTCCAGAAGGAACCAATTCTGTCAACACCTCAATTTTAGACTTATGACCTTCAAAATTCTCCAGTGAGAGAATACTTTCTGTCATTTCAGGCTGCCCAGTTTGTGGTATTTTGTTATGGCAGTCCTAGGAGACTTATAAGCAAACATTGGATTTCATTAGAAGGCTATACAGTAACCCACGGAATCAAAGAATCAGCTAAAAACCAAGCCCAGAAGGGACAAGATGCATTATGATCAGCTAGCTGGCAGTCTGGTCAATTCCTAATGTTTTTATCCTTGTGTCACCTTGTCTGAGAATTGGTGTTTTAGCAGAAGCTCAATTCACCTAGCTAGTGTCATGTGCCTACGGCTTGGCTGGACAAGGGCACTCTGAATGACAGTCCTACCAATATTGCTCACAATAATGAAGGGGTAACTTCCTGAATTTGTTATGGGGTACTGTTTCCAGGAAGAGTCCAACAAATATCACTACAATGCACTTAATAAATCTTAGATTAATATCATTTTTATTGTCCTTCAACATATTGAGAGCAAAGAGTAGAGTGAGAGGCTCAGATTGGATGATGAAGAAGAATTTCTATCTAATCCTAGAATCCCTAAAGATCTGGGAAGAGAAAGGCTTACTCTTCAGTCATTCTCTTTGCCTTAAATATTGCCTCTCTACTCAGCTTCGCTCTCAGCCTCCATCAGTGCTCAGGACGGACACCAACCACACTGAGTTTCTATAGAATTCTCTGGTTGTTCATTTCAGAGCCATTCTAGTGATAAGGGGAGAAATGAGGATGCGTGGAGAAGCACAATATTCTTTACAGCGGGTGCAAATCATGAAGAAGAGGCTGTGGGTATAGAGCACGAGGTGATATTGAATGTTATAACTTAATTGTCCCCTGAACAGGCCTCTGTTTTGTGACTGTTCATTGTGTCTCTAAGTTGATTGTCTTAGAAGAGAATTTGAAGGCAATGTTTCTTTGTGTGCTCCTTATCTGCACTATAATCTTGTGAATGCAGCTGGAGTATGAGAACCATGAATCTTAGGTTTGTTTCTTCCCCTTGTTGCTTAAAAGGAAGTCTAATTGTGAATTGTTTTCTCCACAAAGTTTTATTTTATGTAAGTCACTGAGAAAATAGTTGTGACAGACTTGGGACCAAAAGGGAACTTCTTTCCATGACTGTTCCATGCCAGATTCCATCCTGGGACATTTTCTCTTCAAATGCTAAGAATGATTTTACAAGTTGTCATCCATTAAGCAAAGGGTACATTATTCCATTTCTTTTTGACATTTCGCTTCTTCATTTTATCGTAATTATATATTTTTAAACTCCCTCCCTCTCCCCTCCTCTGTGCTTTTCACTGAATTCACGCTGTACTGGGATTAGCATAGGATGTCTCTGTGTCCTTTGAAGATATGTAGCTGAGAGCTCAGCTGTGGAGATGAAGGCGAGGTGAAGGAAGTGGCTGCTAACTGGCATTGCAGGTGAAAGGCTGAGGAGTCCAGCTTTGAGAATGTTTGTGATGTTGCCCTGGAGACGGTTTATGTGGAAGGAGTGATCAACACGGGCGCATAACTCCCCCAGTATTTACCGAATCCTTACCTATGAGAGGCCCATGATAGATATTACATAAGAGTGAATCAGACAAATTTCTTAGAGGAAATGAATAATAAACAAAACAACAACAAAAAATAATTACACTGGTAGTAAATGCCATGAAGGAAATAAGCAGGATGTTATACAAGGAAATGATAGAGGATGGGGCAAAGGATGGCCTCTCTGAGGAACTGACTTAAGCTGATACTTGAAAGATAGGAAGGA
The DNA here is from genome assembly GCA_026018925.1 of Tupaia tana. NCBI lineage: Eukaryota > Metazoa > Chordata > Mammalia > Scandentia > Tupaiidae > Tupaia > Tupaia tana. Next base: position 33,049,193 of record JAKSZU010000014.1, on the reverse strand, counting down.
GCCAGCCACTCAGCTTCTCGGTAGAGCAAGCTGCTAAGTACCAGGTGGTAACAGTTGTACTGGGAACCATCGGATGGCTAAGGTGGGTAGAAAATAGCAAGCCAGAATTTTCTTTGGTTTTCTGGAAAAGGAAGTAGGCAGAAAAAAGCATCAGACTCAGACTCGCGTCCCCATCCTGTATCTCAGATAAACTAGATTTCCTGAAAGCACGGGCCGTAGTTGTCTTATACACTGCTCTGGGGCCCAGTACAGGACCTGACTCATAGGAAGCACTTTTATTTCCTGAACGACCTCCGTATAAGTGAGGAAATTTTAATCTGTGTCCTCACTTGTTTCTTTCTTCCTTGCACTTGATTGAAGGAATCATAACATTTCAGAGTTTGACGGTGTACTGGGGGTCTGGTGATCTGGCCCCTCACATTTCTTCAAATCCTTTCTGCAATGTTCCTGGCCACAACCTGATAGCTTTGAATTTCTGAACACTTCCAAAGAGGAGATTTCATCTCTTTGGAGACAATTTAGTACTTTAATAATTATTTTGAGGGCCAGATGGTGGTATGGTGGCTAAGGTGGATGGATCCCACATGGCTCACTGTGCAGTTCAAGCCCTGGACCTGGTGATTTGAAAACCACACCATTGTGTGTGTGTGTGTGTGTGTGTGTGTATGTGTGCATGCGTGTTCAAAATCTCAAGAGGAGGATGAAGGAAAAGGGATTGTGGCATGGCCACCCCCCTGTGAGGTGCTTTCTCACTTTCTATCTCTTTCCCTTTCCTCTCCAGTGAGGGCACATGACCTACAACAAATAAAAAAAAATTCTTTTTAATAGGTTACCATGCTCATAATGCAAAATTCAAAAGTACCTATCTCTTTCATATATGAAAAGCAAGTAGTCTATTTTTGATCTGCATTCCCTCAGTTCTTCTATGCAAAGGCAACTACTCTTACCTGAGTCCAATATAGTCTGCATATTTATAAAGATGTAAAAACTTAAAAAGTGAGTATAGATTTTTTTAAATTATAAAAATGTTATATAATCATTGTAAAAAAAGAAAAGCATGAAAAATTACAAAATAAAAAAGCAATATTCTATAATCCCAGCCCTTGAAGAACACCATTTTTGGTATCTATCTTTCCAGATTTGTAGCTTTACGTGTGTGTGTGTGTGTGTAATTTACACAGTGGTAGAATTGCAAATTCTACTATTCTGTCCTTTGTTTTGTTTTAAATTAACAATCTATCAGAACATTTCGGCACATCTGGAGCTAATTTACTCTTTTTTTTTAAAAAAATATTTATTTAATTTTATTTATCATCATTATTATTTTTTAGTTTGCTGTAGGGCTCATCAGAAAGAGAGAGAGAGAGAGAGAGAGAGAGAGGGAGAGAGAGAGAGAAAGAGAAGTGAGAAAGCAAGCTACCAGGTCTGGGACTTAAACTGTAGTCAGCCATGAAGAAGTCTAGTGCCTTAACCACCATGCCACCTTCTGGCCCCTGGAGCTAATTTCTTAAACTGCTGCTAACGCTAAGAGTCTTTTGTATGAAGGTACCATAGTTTATCCACATGTCCCTGTTGGTGGTATGGTTTCTGGGCTTTGCTATTCAAATCAACACTATATGAATATCCTCAAAACAGATGTCATTCGCACGGATACGAGTGTTTCTGTTGATCGTTGTTGAGGAGTAAATCTGCTGATCAGATAGTATGTGCCGTTTTAAGTCACGATAAATGTTGCCAAATGGCTTTTCAGTTGGAAGTTGTACAAATTTACGCTCTCACTAGCAACGTATGCATGTACTCCATTCCTTTTTTGAGGATACCTTACTGTTAAAAGTTTCTGCCTTTTTTTGTAATAATTGATCTGAAATATGCCTTGCTGCAATTTCCACCCACCTTTCCTGCTTCTGCTCTCTGGGGCTCCATACTCTGGTTTTGTGTAGGTTTCTTCTCTTTATCTTGACTCCCCTATGAGTTAGAAGGATGAATAATGAATCACATCCCAAGCATGAGGGTGGAACCCATCTCAGAGAACAGGCCAGGATCATTAAGTCTGTGGGAGTTTACATAACCACTAGTCTTTAGATCTAAGAGGAAGAGCCTGAATTTATGGCCCAAATCCCTTTTGAGCCTGAGTTACTTTAAAAAATAAATTAATTCTGTCTAGCTAACTCTCTCCTCTTTTTTAAAAAATCAGTTTGGGGGCCAGCTCAGTGGAGCAGTGATAATGCATTGGTTAAGAGAAGTCAGATTCCATATGGTGACCACGTTTGGAATTCCCAGTGCAGTCAACCTGAAACACACCAGACACACATGAGTGCCCAGGATCCAATGGGCTGGAGGACTGGAAGATTGGAGGACTGGAGGAAGGAGGTCATGGTGTGACCAGATCCAATGAATGCTGCTTATTTCTCTCTGTCTCTCACTCTCAAGTGCATGTAGGTGGACTCCATCATGAATTTAAAAAATAAAACATCAATATGGAAAATTTCCTTCCAGATCTTTTCCTCTGTATTTACACATGTACCCATTACTAACATGTGCTATTGCTTTGTAACTATTTAAACAGACCATAAATGGTATTGCTCTGCACATAATAGTATGCAATTTGATTTTTAAAACATTGCTACAAGGTGTGTGCACTCACCACAAAGAGACAGAGAGAGAGAGAGAGGGCAAGTGAAAAATCACCCCACATGGGAGATGGCCACAATGCAATTCCTTCTCTTCCATTTTCCTCTTGGGATTTTGGACACAAATGCACACGTATCTGGCATGGTTTTTAAGCCACCAGGTCCAGGATTTGAACTGTGCAGTTGGCCATGTGGGATCCAGGTGCCTTCATCTCCAAGTTATCTAATTAGCTCCAGAATCTTTCTTTTTATTTGTTTATTTTTATTTTAAAATTACCATAGTGTGGGAACCAGCAGTTAGTGTAATGGCTATGTCGCTGGACTCCCACGTAGTCGACCGCAGTTCGCGTCCTGGACCTGGTGGCTTAGAACTCACGCTGGGCGCGTGTGCGTATGTGCCCAAGATCCCCAGAGGAGAATGGAGGAGAAGGGATTGCGGCGTGACCATCCCCGCTGGGGGGTGATTTCTCACTTTCTGTCTCTATGTCTCTCTCTGTCTGTCTGGCAAGCGCACGCACCCTATAGCGAAAACCTCTCCAAAAAAAAAAAAAAAAAAGAAAAGAAAAAAAATTACCATAGTGTGCATGCAGTAGACAGAGAGAAAGTGAGAAAGCACCCCAGGGGGTATACCATGTCACAATCCCTTCTCCCCTGCTTTCCTCTGGGGATTTTGAGCACTCATGCATATATGCCTGGTATGTCTCTCACGCTGCCAGGTCTAGGACTTGAACTATTCAGTTGGCCATGTGAGATCACTGCTGCCTCAGTCACCATGCCATCAACCAGCCCAAAGGATCTTTCTTAAAGAAGCTGCATGATTTAAGGCTATCTTGCAGGAATAAATATAAAGCAGTAATAGTGGGGATATTGTTTTGGAGTACACAAATCCACAACCATTGTGGCATAACAGAGAAACAGACAAAGCATGAGATCATATAGGCATATGTATAGCAGATGTATATAGTATATGTATAGACTCGGGCCAGACCATGCAAATTCAAATCTAGATTCTGCCCCTCACTAACAATTGTACAAAAATGGCCAATCCCTTCAGTCTTCTGGGCATTAGTTTCCTTATTTGTAAAATGGGGATAATGAGCGAACCTGTTTTATAGGATTGTTGCAGGGGTTAAATCAGTCCCTATGGGCAAAGTGTTTTTAGCAGGGTTTAGCATGTAATGAAATCTGTATAAATATTGATATTAGTTATTATATAATAAAAATTTATGCTTTATAGTGTGCTTTTTAAAAAAAAACACATCTGATTTGTTTAGAAGTTATGGAAGTTTGGGTGTGTTTCCTCCAGCCTCTAGTACATCTCCTAATGAACACTTAGATAACATGATTATATGCCAAAAAAAAGATTAAAAATAACAGCATGTGTTTTTAAAAAATTCGTATGAGTCATAAAATATGGTGCAGGAGTTCCATTGCATCTAAATGACAACTTCACAATATCCTTACTAAGAAGGGTGGGCATTCTTCTTTACCAGTAAAAGTGGTGCAGCTGAGACACGTAATATATTATTCATTTAGTTTGTCAGCTTTACCATTATGCAATTTTTGATAAATTATTTTTATTCCCAGGGATTTATGCTATTGCAGAACCCACACTTCAAGTGAGAGTTGATTGATTCTTATATGCCTCAACTCAAGGTTGCACGCGGTGTGATCGCTTTGTACTTGTAAGTTTACTGGACCATTTGCTATCCCTTAAGCTGTTCATACCCGTTGTCAGTGTTGGATGGGGCCAACTAATCTCCCGAGGATTTTTTAAAAATGCAGGGTGAAGTATTGCAGACTTACTTGAGGCTGAACTCAGGGTTTCCTTTGGGCCAGCTAATGCCTCCAGCAGATGATATAGCAATGATCTTGAGACTCCTGAATGGATGAAATAGACGTCCTGCTTCTCAAAGATAGGTTGTTCTTTCCCCTCTCCCCTAGCTCTCATGTGCTTGGTGGGAGTGTGCAATATGGATCTGAAGAAGAGCAGAGTCCTGGAGCATTTCTTAGAGGTCCAAAGATAAAAGAGCGTTCCTAGCTTTTGCCTTTTTGTCATTGAATTTGGGAGTGGGCCTTTGCAGTGCTCACTGTTGGGGTGGATGGGGCAGGCAGAGAGAGGCCACTGGTAGAAAGTTCTAGAGCACTGGCGTCACGGTATGTGAGCCTGTGCACTCCAAAACTAAGCTGACTACCACTTCACACTCACTAGAAATGCTGAAGTAAAAAACACACTGACTATAGAAAATGTTGGTGAGGATGTGGAATAACTAGAACTTTTTTATATTGCTAGTGAAAGTGTAAAATGGTACAAATTCTTTGGAGAACTGTCTCATTTCTTGTGAAGTTAAACATACATTGGGGCCAGCAGTTGGCATAATAGCTATGTCACTGGACTCCCATGTAGTCGACCATGGTTCGAGTCCCGGACCCAGTGGCTTAAACTCACGACAGGCGTGTGTGCATGCATGCCCAAGATCCTTAGAGGAGAATTGGGGAGAAGGGATTGTGGTGTGGCCATCCTCCCTGAGGGGTGATTTCTTGCTTTTTGTCTCTCTGTCTTTCTGGTGAGCGCATGTGCCCTATAGCAAAAATCTCTCAAAAAAAGAATAAAAAAAATACATCTACCCCATGACCTAGCAATTCCACTCTCAGGAATGTGCACAGATAAAATGAAAATGTCTGTCCACACAAAGACTTATACATGGGTATTCATAGCAGTCTTATTCATAATAGCAAAAAAATTGGAATAACCAGATGTCTATCAATGGGAGCATGTATAAATAATTTGTGGAATGGTTATACAAAGGAATACTACTCAACAATAAAAAGAATAAACTATAGATTCATATAACAGCAGGTGAGTCTCAAGAAACATTCATGTGCAATGAAAGAAGCCAGATAGAAAAGTAAACTTGATTCCATTTATATGAAATCCAAGAAAAGTCCAAACTCATCTATGGGCATGGAAATAAGAAGAGTGGTTACTTCTCAAGTGGGACTGGTATGGTTTGGACTGACTGGGAAGGAGCACAGGGAACTCTGGGTAAAGACAATGATCTAGATGTTTTATCATTTGGGTGAGTATGATTGTTGAAACACATCCAACTGAACCCTGAACATCTGTGCATTTTCTTGTATATACATTTTGAGTCAATAAAACTCTCACTGAAACATTTTAAATTAATTAGCTAATTAATTATCTTTATTGTCAGAGAATGCGTGTGCTCACCAGAGAGAGACAGAGAGAGAGGAAAGAGGAGAAAACATCCCTCTATGGTGCGTGGTCATGTTGCAATCCCTTCTCCATTTCTCCATACTGTTGGAATTTTGGGCATATATGCACACATACTCAGCTTGTTTTTCTTTCTCAGAATTATTCAATTCAATTTAATTTATTATTATTATTATTTTATTATTTTATTTTTTGGAGAGGTTTTTGCTATAGGGCGTGTGCGCTCACCAGAAATATGAAGAGAGACAGAAAGTGAGAAATCACACCCTGGGGAGATGGCCACGCCATAATCCCTTCTCCATTCTCCTCTACGGATCTTGGGCATGCATGCACATATGCCTAGCCTGAGTTTAAGCCCCTCGGTCCAGGACTCGAACTGTGGTCGACTATATGGGAGTCCAGTGATGTAGCCATTTTACCACCTGCTGGTCCCTATTATTACTGCTTTTTAATTTGACCAAAGAGAGACAGGGAGAAAGTGAGAAAGTAAGCCACCAGGTCTGGGACTTGAACCACAATTGACCATGTGGGAGTCCATTGCCTTAACCAGCATGCCTCCTGTCAGCTCCCCCCAGCCTGCTTTTCAAGTTGCAAGGACCAGTACTTGAACCTTAGTTGACCATATGGGATTCTCCTCCCATAACCACTAGGCCATGAGGTTGGCCCCACTAAATACAGTTCTGGTATTTAGAAGATTATGGTTAGCTTGGTATATTTGCTGTTTTGTAACTCTAATTATTTGCAATCTTCAGGATTGTCCTCTTTTGCAATGATAGATGGCATAACATCTTAACTGTGTATCAGAAGTTCTTAACCCATGGTCTGTTAATAGTTTTCAGTGGAACCGTGAACCCTGTGAAATTGAATGGACAATTTTGCATGTCTATGTGCACGTATTTTTCTTTTCCTTGGTGGAGTGAGTTCATAGCTATCATCATGTTCTCAAAAGGGTCTGTGACCCCAAACATATTTAGAATAGAATCTCTATGTTAGAAGGCTCATGCAGAATGCTCATACAGCATCAGTAGTTAAAGATGAATGAACTAATAAATGGCAAACTGTTTCCAGTTTATGTTCAAGAAACCAAGCCCCTAATGGTTTGCAGATTAAAATTGGCAGATGTCAGTGGCTCCATGAGACTAACAAAAATTAAAATAACCTTCTGGCTGAGAAATAGAATAAGGTCCTGATAAGAATAGGAAGCAAAATCAGTGTACCATAAAATCTTCAATCACATTTGTAGAAAAAGATATTTGTTATTCAGAAGTATTCTATATACTGTGTCTATTTTAAATACTGAAATTGGGGAGGGGAACATAATAGAAGCCACAGTTATGATTCAACTGTAAAAAATTATTGAACGCGTTTCTCTTGACAGGAAAAAACAATTACCATAGTCAATGCTAACAGAATTGTATCAGGTTCAGTTTTGTCAGTGTTTAACAAAAGAAGACAATTTTGATGTGGCTCAGTTATGGCAATTTTTACACACTGAGGTTTGAGGAATTGGTTATTCATTCTCTGTTCCTGATTGCAGGGAGACAATGCAGCATTAAATTGATGGCATAGGGTTATAAATGCTGTTTGAGATGTGAAGTTGCTCCAAGAACATCTGAGAACCTTGCCTTCCTTTTATGTGGTTTTCTCAACAGGCTTTTGTGGTTTGTTTTGTCCCCTCTGTCTTGAGTGTGACATTGCCAGGCATTATGGAGAGTGTCCTTGTTGGCCATTGTTACCTGGGTCCACCTTTGCACTGAGAATCGGCACCAGAGAGAGACATAAAATATGGGTAAGTATGTTTGATGGTAGATATGAACCTGGATCTGTTTGAAAACCTGGAGGCCTTCCAAACTGTGATTTTCAAAAAAAAAAGAGTGTAAGCAAGGATGCTTAAAAAAATACCGTACTTAATGGGAGACTTTGGGAAAGGAAAGAAATTTCTGACTTCATTCTTTACCAGAAAGTATAAGTTAGCTAAAATGCCATATTGCAAAGCATATTTCCAAGAGGAAATTATAATGCAGATTGTTGGCCAGTGGGTTTGCCCAACCCCTTGGCCAAATTGTGCTCTCTGAGCTGTGCTTTGACAAAGAGAATAGGAGGATGTGGCTGTGATTAGATATACCCCTAAACAATGCAGATTCCCTGCCATATTTACCAATAAAACATTTCTGTCTCTCTCTTAGTCCATGAAGAGATGACAGATGGAATTACACCAAATTTGGATACTATAGTTGGCTATATACATGAAAGATAGTCTAGGTGACATATGCAGAATCTACTTCGGGAGTTCCCTAGGAACACCTCAAAGAGTCAGACAATTTCCAAGGCAGCTGAGACTGGGGTATACTAGAGGTTGGGGAAAGACAGGTCATACATATTACAAGGTGAACAGGTGCAGCAAGGGAGGCCCCAGCTGGATTCCTGGTTCTACCTAATGGCCAGGTGTGGTGACATGCACCTGTTATCCCAGTGATTTAGGGAGGCTTAAGCAGGAGGACTGTGAACTCAAGACTTCCCTGGGTAGCATAGCAAGATTCTATCTTAAAGAAAAAAAAAAAGAAAAGTGGACAGTTTAAAAAAGGCATCTCTATTTATTCCATGAAATGATCCTTACAATACATTTTTAAAAATGTATTTATTTCTTTTATGAGAGAGAGAGAGAGACAGCCAGACTCCCAACAGGGTCCTCATGCTGTGATCTACCCCCAGCCTTAGCCAGCTGGGATTATATCTATCTTTTTAATTTCTATCCCTTCTTACTGTGGGAATTTTGGACCATATGCACTTATTACCCACTCCAAGGAACTGAAAAATATATCATTGTAAATATCAAATCCTAACAGATGTTGGTTCCAAGATTAATAGATTAGGTCCCAAGATGTTAAAGTCAGTGGTTTCAAGTATCAAAAGTCTTAAAGGTAGGGCTCTGAATTGCAGGCATCAACTAGCAGTTGAGCTTCGTGGTACTTGGGCAACCCAGGATCCCTGAGAATTGACTTATGGCTGTAGGGGATGATATGAGCCAGCAGGTACTATACTATAGTCCCCAGGTAGTAGGAAAGAGCCTGTGTGATTATGACAGAACAGAGACTCTGGTCTTGCCCTAGGGCACACTGTGTGAGGACTGGCTGGTGGCGCACTGCTGTTGGCCTTTTTCCATCTGTCAGGTGGCCCGAGAACTCAAGATGAGGACCTCTGAACTCTACGAAGTCTGTGCTGTCCCTTCAATCAAGGACACCGTGATTTGATGGAGCAAGATAACCCCTTGTCCTTATGTCCCATGTCCTTCTCTTAAACCCCTCTAGTAGCAAGATTGTTTTTCTTTTCACTGAAATGGTATGAAAACAAATGATCCCTCCCCTCCACTGTCTGTACTGTGTCTTTCTTTGCACAATGTCCCAGTGACGACTTGATTGGTCTGCTTTGCTATTCCTTTCCAGCCATATAAAGCAGACTTTAGAGGTGAGTTTTGTGTCCCCTCTTTTGGAGTTTTGGAAAGTTGCCTCTCCCACCCCACTTTCAGCTACCATCTCTTTTCATGAGGGATGTCTGAGAGGCTGGAAGAACTACATGCCTTTCTTATACCAAGCCACTTTCTCAAAGTGTCAATAATGAGGCAGAAGGTGGTTTATTTTAGACTGCACTTGTACTGGGACTAAATATCACTGCAACACATAGGCCATTGTCTTTTCCTTTGTCCTGACTCCTTTGCATTCTTTTTAGAGTTTCTTTATTTCTTCCATGAGGAAAGAAACAGAGATAGAGAGATAGCACACCAACAAAGTCTTGGTGCCATGATCCACTCCCCAGCCCTAGCCAGTCCTGGATCATGGACACGCACATGGAAATCCATGTGTTCATGCTCAGGGAGGTCTCCAGATCCAGACCCTAAACCTT